>CM042483.1:51620784-52852867 GCA_023621385.1 Quercus gilva
TTGGATAAATTTTAAGTGAAGGGTGGGATTCAAATTTTAAACGTTTCTATTGAAAACACCATAAAATTTCATTTGATATAGAGATTATTCGTTTTTTTGGTAGCATGTTACTGACTATGAATACCTTTGGATTAATTGTCTGCTATGAAAACATAAGGATGAAGTACTATATTCTAGAAAAAAAGACTAGGTATGCCATATACATATGTCCTTGTCAATTGTTTGTGATATTTTTGTATTTGTTACCGTCACAAGCCATTGAAGTGTTCAAAATGGTTAGGCGGATTTTAATGGACTTTGAAAAGCCAATTTAAATATGATAGTAAATTTTTTGGCCATAGGAAAAGCCAACTTGTGTTGAAGAGAAGACAATGAGATTGAGGTGGGTCAGGCTGCCATTGATTAGTCAAGTAGTTGTTTCTTTTTTGGAAGATTGGAGGAGGAGGAGAGTAGGAGAGAGGATACGAGAGTGGAATTGTTATTCGGTCATCCCGTTGCTTGAATCTTTTAAAAATTAAGGTGTAGGGTCTATTTTAGGCTTAATCCTAAGTCCTCTGTTTTCCCTAAAAATTTATAAAGGATTCCAAGGCTTCTCATTTTATAAGCAAAAACTTTTAAAATTAAACAGAACATCCTAAAATTGTAGAAATCCAACTCAATTGAAACCATAAACTGTTTTTTTTCAACCAAATATATATATATTTGTTATCCAAATGCTTATTGACATTTCATCTTCCCTGACTATTTGTACAAGAGAGTTTAATAAAACATACATTCAAAAATTTAATTGATATCTAAATATTAAAAAACTCTCTAAACTTTTTTACCTTAGGTGTCAAAATGTAATAAACCAACCCAATAAGGTAAAAGAGAATAGATATTATTCGCCTTCCCTCTTTATTTGGATGTTTAAAAATTTAACGGGGGTTGGGGGGAGATGAGAGGAGGGGAATGATTATATAAATTGTCAATTATGACATCTTTTGCTAATTTTAAAGTAGTAAATATAAATCAACATCATAAGGGAAAATTTGATAATTAATTTTTTTTTTTTTAATATTAACCCCTCTTGACCCCATCTATTCCCTCTATTTAGGGGAATTAAAAATGTGGGGTTTGGAGCCATATTATTATTGCCCTCCAAATTCCCAAAAAACTCTCTCTCTTTTAAAAAAGAGAAGTTCATAAGGGGAATGATTATATAAATTGTCAATTATGACATCTTTTGCTAATTTTAAAGTAGTAAATATAAATCAACATCATAAGGGAAAATTTGATAATTTAAATTTTTTTTTAAACATTAACCCCTCTTGACCCCATCTATTCCCTCTATTTAGGGGAATTAAAAATGTGGGGTTTGGAGCCATATTATTATTGCCCCTCCAAATTCCCTAAAAACTCTCTCTCTTTTAAAAAAGTGAAGTTCATAATATGTTCACAACAAATCCTAAGTAGCAGGATATTACTTGCTATTTCTGATGGGTAAGAAAGCAATTTTAGTGGTGGGTTCATATTAAAAGAAATAACAACTTACCACTTAAGAATTATTGTAAAAGTATTGTGAACATAGCTATCATTTAAAAAAAAAAATTAAAATAATATTCATTAAATCCTCCTAGTACACACCCCCCCCCCCCCCCCCCCTCCCTTTCATCAAAACACACCTGTTAGAATTTTTGGGACTCCTCATGATTTTCATACATTTTCATGTTTAGTTGTAAAAAGCTTTGCAATATGTTGAGGAATATGGATTCCTTATTAGAAAAAGATGGGTATTCGAATGTCATATGACTTGTGAAAATTTTATTTCACTTAGCAGTTTTTGGCTAATTAAAATGAAATTGAATAGATAACTTATACTATGTATTAGACATTTAAAAAATATATATTATGATTATATTCACCTCTAAGGAGTGTTTTTTTATTTTTTATACTTTGCTTTTTATCTCCTATTTAGAATTATTTTAGTCTTTTAAGAAAATAAATAATTTGGATTGTCAAGGAATGATATCATGATATATCATTAAAAAAAATTGAAAATATTTATTTTGGTCTTGTATGTGTTGATTATGTTTAACTATTATTTTAAGAGATTTGACTTAATTAACAGTTTATATTATTTATGTTTAGAAAATAAACCAAACATAGAGATCTTATATTCCCATAAATTTTATTAGATTCGCAATAAAATTAAACATTAACATATTTACATTTCCAATCATTATCGTTGTTAAGCATCACATTCTCAAAAATTTGAATACGGAATCCAAACCAAACGTAACTTAAATACTTAAAGTTATAGGATGTGAAAGATTAGGATAGTCTTGAATATTGGTTTGAGGCTTTGAGCCCACCAAAGTTGTGTGGTTTTGCCATGTAGTATGGTCAAGTGGTCTAAATATCCGAAGTCTCAGAAAAACCCTGACCCACTTGCGAAGTCAAGGGTCAAGACTGAAGACTAAAGAATAAAGAGTCGTCATCTGATTAAGTGCAAGTGCAAGTTCAAATTGCTAGAATCTTGATTTTGTTCTCTCAGTCTTTCTAATATTGGAGATTCCTCCTTTGTGGAAATAAGAGGATATATCCAATCCTTGTAAATAAGGACATCCCATAAACCATTTAGTAAAGGATTTGTAAATGTAGAAATACTGAAATACTGATATGGTATACTGAAAATATCAAAATTTATCAACTTATCAGCCTTAGTAAATTAATTTGAAATTTACTAGATTATAAAACCTAATGAGAAAAGACATACCCTAGACTCTTCTCATCAAAATTTTTTTTTAAAATTTATTTATTTATTTTTTAGCTTTGACCGTTAATTTGTCATGCATAATGATGCACAAACATGATTAATGATGGATAAACAACAGTGAAGGTCCCATGGTTAAAAGTTTCACTATGAAAAAAAAATCAAATAAAAGGTAATGTTATCATGAGCCCTCATGAGCCTGGCACGAATTTTAACATTACAATATTATCATGAAGCCTTTATTCAGCTAATATGCATAAAACATTTCAATATAATCCTAATCAATGGAATTTTCCTTGAATTTAACACACATAGTTATATTTGGTAGTGTGGTGTCGGCGAAATGTGGTGAATGGGCTAAACTAGCCTTTGATAAATGTATTTTGTTAAAGTTGTTGGATAACTGGGAGAGAAAAGAGAAAAAAGAGAAAGTCATGAGCAAAAATTTAACGTAATTTGGTTTGACAACCTACGATCATAATGAAAAGTCTCTAATGACAATGTTTTTACTCAAGAATTATATGAGTTCAAATCTTTTATCCCACTTTTCCTGTTCTACTATATACTCCACAAATAAAAATATGCCATATGTCCATCTATTTTATTAAATACTAAATTTATGCTTTCTATTATTCCAATTACCTAAATATGATGGGTTATTTATTTATTTATTTTAGGACATTGAAATAATAGAAGGCATAAATTTATCATTTAATAAAATAGATGGACATGTGACATGTTTTTATTTGTAGAGTATATAGTGGAGTAGGAAGAGTGAGATCGAAAATTTGGATTCGAATTATATCTAACATTAATGAACTTAACATAGGGTTTATTTTAAGGTAGCAGTAGAGTTAGTTTGCTTGCGCTGCAATGGGCCACAATATCTCTAACAACCTCTCAAAGTTAAAGTGGAACATTAAGTTTATAAGGTCTGAATGTACAACATGTAGGGGTGGAAAAATCTGACACAACTCGCGAACCCGACATGACTAGCCCGTTTATAAACAAGTCGTAAGTTGAGGCTAAACGGGTTCGGATCATATTCGGATTAACATGGCTAACCCGTTTAATAAATGGGTCGTACTCGTGTTCAACATGCGAACCTGTCTGATCCGTTTAGCTTTTAAAGTTATTAGTTATTTTGATATTATTGCTTATATAAGGACACGAAAATTAGGGGCCCAAACCCACCTAGAATAGTGAAGCCTATACCACCCAACTAGGCCCAAACAGATAAATATTTGTTTAGAGAATGGATAAAATAAGTCGGGCTTAAGTTCGGAGATTCAAACAGGAAGGGAATGAACAGAAGTTAAAAACAAGTATATTGATGGTTCTTTACAAACTTTCCCGAGGACAATGTTCTTATGCAATGATACACACTATTGTTTGTTTGTTTGTTTGTTTGTTTGTTTGTTTGTTTTTGTTTTTTGTTTTTTTTTTTTTTTTTTTCATCTGGAATATATACTCCTACTCCTATGCTTCTTGTATCCTAACCCTCCATCTACAATCCTCTAGGTCCTCCTTAGGACACTTGTCCCATTAGACTCTTGTTGAAGGTGGTAGAAGGAGCTACTTAGCTGTGAACATACTGTTCAAGGGTCATCTCCTCATTAATGCAGTTGATAAAATTGTTGCCAATCATTTAATGTGGAGGTAGTAGGTGAGCTTTCATAGGAAACTTCTTCCAACTACCTTGACTCTTTCTCTAAACGCCATTCTCTCTGCCCAGATTTCTAGGAGGTATTTTGTCTCTTCCCCTCCTCTCCACGAGTAACCCCACTCCTCGGGCTTAAAGTGCTTTCACTTGAGGAACAAACGATGGTCACAGTGGTTTTATCCTTCCTCGGTCCTTGGGCCCCCACAACTATTTATGGTTGTTTTTATATGTTTATTACTATATTTATGGTTGCAATTGTATTTTAATTTTAGATATATGGGAATTGATAAAAATTATGTAGGTTAGGTATGACTTATTAATCAAATAGACTATTAAATGGGTCATTTGTATTGACTTTTACATGACTTATTAATTACACGAATTAAACGTGTTGGGTCGAGTCGACTTGTTTAATAAACAGGTTGTGTTTGGGTTGAGGATTCCTGACACATTTACTAAATAGGTCAAGTTCGAGTTAACCCATATAGCCGAATACTCATGACTCGACACGACACAAACCTAACCCGCGAACACGAATTGCCACCCCTAATAACATGATTAGTTGGAAGCGTGCAAGACCAATGTTGGAGGCAACAAACTACATTGGTTGGTGATGATGGCTGACACCAATTTCATGAAATTGCATAATAGGTGGAAACATAATGTGTGGACAATATCGCTAGTGATTGCACGACATATAGCTTGCAGGATACATCTATCCTAAAAACTAAAAAAGGCCATGAGTGATCACGGTAGATGAATGGCAAGTCCAAGTACAATCAACACTTGGACCTTGTGACATTCTTCTTTCCTTAGTCTAATTTTCACTTAATTCTCCTATTTTTCTCTTATTGCCCACCTACTTAACCCTAATAAAACATTATTTAACCCTAATTATTGCCAAATTAAGTATGTTTAAGAATAAATTATGATAAAAAAAGGATTTATTATTGATTAATGATTAGATTAATCAAGTGTGTGCATCATTGTTATTAATTTTAGTCTGTACCAATAGGACTGTGACACATCATTGATTTTAATTGACTTCACATGGGACCAATCAACATTAAAGGCTCATAATCATGTGTGATCAGGCTCAATTGTGTGGGTGCATATTTGCCATTAAAATATGATTTCAAAATAGATGGTCCAATTGAGGCCTGTGGCTAGTCATTTTCAACATTATTACCTAGAAACCTATTTTTATGTGAAGTGATTGAAGACCAACGGTCAAAATTATGATCCTACCCTTGGGACATAAAATTACTCTTTTAACCTCCAAATGAGGTTAAATGTAGGTTGTAAAATGAAATGTCTATAAGTTGAGCCATCATAGGAGAGATTTTATGTGTTGCAAGAGAAAGAAGAAAAAAGTTGCGCGCACGCGCACGCGCACACACACACGTGTGTGTGCGTGCATAGTTTACTAAAATAAATTTTGATAAAAAGTAATGATTTTTCAAATTTTACCTGAAAAATAATTCATTTTAATAAAAATTGATAATGATTCCACTTTCCATCGCTCACAAAATAATTGAAATGATACATAAAGAGCAATTTAGAGTGGTTGATAATATGGAATTTAAACTTCAAGGGATATGTTTACAGCCAACCCAAAAATTATGGGGCCTTTTACATTTTACCCTTCTAATAATTAGGCTTGCTGCTTTGTGAGATATATGTAGGTTACTTTGCAATTATATGTACTATGCGAAGTAGGGCTGTAAACAAATTTAGCCGAACCGAGTATTAAAAGTTTAGAATAATTTAATTAAATTTATTTTGAACATGACTTGATTTTAAGTTTATTACCAAATTAGATTATATGCTTAAGTTTGGTTTATTTCATGTCGAACAAACTTGAGCTTGCTTATGAGTTACTTAATACCCGTTTGGATAACATTGGCGTTTTGGTAGTTTTTTTTTTTTTTTTTTTTGATGCACGTATTTCAGGAGACACTATGCACTGTTCAATGGGTCCCATGCACTATTCACGGGACCCACAAGTACTTTATTAAAAAAAAACATTAAAAATGGGTCTCACGGTACTATTCACACATTTAAAAATTATTTTGCTATAGTGTTTTCAGTTTTCAGCAAAATAAGTAGTATCTAAACGGACCCTTAATTCACTTATTCTTTTCCCACATAAATGCTATTACTAAAAACTTTACCCCTTCACAAATCTTTTTTACTATTAACTAAGTTATGATTGAAATTATATTATTAGGTTTAATTAAATAGAGTGCTTTTTAAAGAAAAAAAATTTTATAAACTAATAAAAAATAGATTCATCAACCTTATTTTTAAAATTGTATATAATTTTATTAAGAAATGGACTGTTTATATCATGGAGAAAAAGAACTTTAATTCCTTTATGCTAGGGGTAGTTCACAATTTTCCCCTTAGACTTTAAAACCAATCAATTTTCCCCTTTATTTTTCGAAAACGAGCAAATACCCCGTTCCATTATTCTTAGTTAAATACTAATGGAATCTTTTGATTCCTAGGATATTCCATCGTATAATGTCTAAAATACCCTAAGTAAATATTAAAATGCCAAAAATACCCCTAGTAAAAAAATTTGATTAGAGAGAAATTAAAAATTAAAGAAAAGTTGTTGACTGTGGAGATTAAAAAAAAAAAAAAAGAGTAAAAAATGGTGGTGAAGCTAATTTCCCCATTGCAATTCTTAAAGTCATTGAGACAATGCAAGTATGAGATATATATTGAGTTGATTTTGCATGTTTTATTGAGGAAGGTGAATGGTTGCAGAAGAGCTTAGAGTCTGTCTAGTTGGGGCGAAAACAAGAAGGATAAAAATGGGAGAGAGAAAATGGTTTTTTTGGTTGAAGTGGAAATTTTGAGAGATTTTAGTGGGGTACAAGAGTTTTCTCCTCATACTCAACAAAACACAATCTCCCCAAATTTAGGAGAAAATTGGGCACAAATATTTGGACAAAAATGCCCACTTTACAATCCAGCTACATTGTGTTTGTATTATACACACTGTTCACCTTTTTTTTTTTTGGCTAACAATGCGCAACTGCATAAAAGCTTGCATTTCATGATTAATTTTTTTTTTTTTGGTTCACTTTTTTTCTTTTCAACTGTATAGGATTGGGTATTTTGGTCAATTTTTTTAATTGGGCATTATTTTAGTTTTAATAAACTTGGCATGATTGCTTCTTCTTTTTTTTTTATTTTTTTATTTTTTTATTATAATAATTATTATTATTATTAATCCGGCGTAATTTTTTTAATAAGGGTAAATGAATCAATTTAAATAAATTATCTTTTACATTTTCTCACTTCTCTCCTCAACTAAACAAAATAGTTTTTTCATCCCTCTATTTTTCCATCCTCCAAACCAAAGACCAATAAGGAAAACTAAAATCTTTTATATCCCTCCACTTTTCATCTCCTAAACACATTTTGTTTATAGTTATGTCAACATATGAAAGTCTTTCACCCCACTTTTTCATTCCCTATACACATTTTGTTAATAGTCATGTCAACATATGAAAGTCTATCCCCCTACTTTTGCATCCCCCAAACACATTTTGGTAACAGTCATGTTAACATATGAAAAATTGGGATAAACCCCTAAATGTTATAATTAAAAAATAAATAAAAGACTTCATTAAAAAAAGGTTTATTGAGTCTAAGAAAATTAAAGGCAGCTCAACATCATAATGGGGGAAAAAAGTAATTGTCAACCTATATGCTAATTAAGAAGGAGAGAGACAAGGAGAGATATGCTCAATTTTTATCGTATTGGTTATTAGTAGGAGAAATTATTAGGTCCACTGAAAGGATCACTTCAGCAATTCTGCCAATCAATGACACGATGTTACCTATGCTTTTTAATTAGCTTTTTAATTAGCATAAAAAATTAAAAAAAAATCACTAAATGATATTATATTTGCATAAATAGTAGCGTTTTATTGGTTAGAAGTACCATTTTAACAGCCCTTCAATAGACCTAATAATTTCTCCATTATTAGTGTAGTAGGAAAATAAAATCATTATTAAAGGTCATCGCTAGATGCATATATGCAAATTTCTTCATGCATATATGCAAATTTCTAGCTAAAATGTCAGGTTAATAGCAAAACAACACCAATAATAATAAATACACCAATGCAACCCATTTCCACGTTAGACAAATGGCAAGGATAGTTTGCATGATTGACATATGGCAGTGGTTAGCACATAGCTTTTTGAATAAAGTAAACAATTTCACATGGGTGTCAGGCACACATAACAAAACACACAGTTTGTATATAATCAATTGCGAAGAAGAAGAAGAAGAAGAAGAAGAAGAAGAAGGTATTGCTTATTTATCATCTTTCTACTTTATATATAAGAGATTTCTTATCTTACACTCTTTTATCTCCAATTCATAGTCCCTATCCCAAAGCCATGGAATCCCTAATGCAAAATTCGGCCATGTTTTTCTTTCTTCTCTCTTTGTTATGTTTCATGGTTTTCTTGTTTCAGCTGTCTAGAAAACTGTCTTCTTACCCACCAGGCCCAAAAGGGCTACCCATCATTGGCAACATGTCGATGATGGCCCAACTGACTCACCGTGGCCTAGCCCAGCTTGCTAAGCAATATGGTGGGCTCCTCCATCTCAAAATAGGCCTGCTACACGTGGTGGTCGTATCAACTCCAGACATGGCTCGTGAAGTCCTCCAGGCCCAAGATAGTGTCTTCTCAAACAGATCCTCAAGCATCGCCAGTAAATACCTTAGCTATGATGGGGCAGACATGGCCTTTGCCAATTACGGCCCATTTTGGCGTCAAATGCGTAAGATATGTGTCATAAAGCTCTTTAGCCAAAAACGACTCGAGTCTTGGGTCCCTGTACGAGACGAGATCAATACGATGGTCCAAACCATTGTGACCAAAACTGGGTCACCCATTAATCTCTCTAAGCTGGCTTTAAGTCTTACCAGCCACATTATCTATAAAGCAGCGTTTGGTTCCAACTCACATGAAGGAGAAGAGGGCCAATTCGAGAATATTTTGCAAGAATACTCGAGGCTTTTCGGTGAGTTTAACATTGCTGATTTTATACCATGGTTGGGTTGGATTCATGCAAAAGAATTCAAGAAAAGATTGGTTAATGCAAGAAGGGAACTTGACGTGTTCATTGATAAGGTCATCGATGAACACTTGGCCAAAAAGAGCAACAAGAATAGCAAGGATGAGAATGAGGCTGCAGCTACAGATATGGTGGATGAACTAATAAGTTTCCTTGATGAAGGTGCTCATGAGAACAAGTTCACAGACTCGCTATCCACCGCTAAGCTCACTAGAGATAACATCAAAGCTCTTATCATGGTAAGAACTTTTTATTTATATGAAATAAATAAATTAAACCAATTTATGAAATAAATAAATTAAACCAATTAATGGTGTTTTTAAGACATTGGTTAATTAAATATTTTAAAATTTTTTTAAAATTTTATAATATTTTTATAAGAAATATAAAAATATGTTATTTTTTTTTTATTTTCTTATAATATATTTCTAAAAATATTTTTTAAACGAATGACAATGCCCATTGGGAATTGGCTAATCTTTCCCCTTATATATAATACATATTTTGTACATATTCTCATTTATACCATGAATGATGCTATTGCTATAAATACTATATTCAAAAATATATTTATTATATTATTTATCGATAAAGCTTTAATTATATTGATTATCATATTAGTTTCTAAGCAGTTAAATTTATACTAGATTTGATAATAATTTTAATACAATAAAATGTTTGGATTAAGAGTGGTTCTAAGACTACAAACAATTTAACAACTTTTTTTTACCATAACTTTGATATGACATATTGTGAGTAGTTGTCTATTATTTACACATAGACTCACAATTTTTTCTTTACTTCTCACAATCTATTACATCACATTTTTGTGGTAAGAAACCGTAAAATTATTTGTGGTCTTAGATTTTTTCATTAACAAATGTGATAACTACTTGTGATATAAATCGACAACAGACAAGCAGTGTGTGAGGATGCAAATTATATAACACATTTGCAAAGCCTTATTTGGTAAAATTCAGTGTCTCTTTCTTGCATCACTTATCATAAATTGTATACATATGTGCATGGATGATAAAAGTAAGATTTATTGGTTAACTATATTATTACACAGGATGTTATGTTTGGTGGAACCGAAACTGTTGCTTCAGCGATTGAGTGGGCAATGGCAGAGCTAATGAAGAACCCAGAAGAGCTCAAGAAGGTTCAAGAAGAGCTCTCAAATGTCATAGGCTTGTACCGTAGAGTCCAAGACTCCGACCTCGAAAACCTCACGTATCTCAAGTGCACACTCAAAGAAACTCTTCGTCTCCGCCCTCCAATCCCCGTCCTCCTCCATGAGACCGCCAAGGACGCCGTGTTAGCCGGGTATTCGATCCCAGTTGGTTGGCGCGTGGTGATCAACGCGTGGGCTATTGGGCGGGACGAGACGTCGTGGGATGAGCCAAACGCGTTCAAGCCCTCTAGGTTTTTGGTACAAGGTGCTAAGGATTTTAAGGGAAATGATTTTGAGTTTATTCCATTTGGGTCAGGAAGGAGGTCTTGTCCAGGCATGCAACTAGGGTTTTATGCATTGGAGATGAGTGTGGCTGAGCTTGTTCATTGTTTTACTTGGGAGTTACAAGAGGGAATGAAGAGTAGTGAACTTGATATGAGTGATTCATTTGGACTCACTACTCCAAAAGCTGTTCCTCTTGTTGCAGTGCCGAGTTATCGCCTAAAGTGTGCACTTTGATAATTGACATAATAACAAAAAAGAAGATGTGATCTTAAGGGATTTATGATCAAAATAAGATGTAAACTATAAATATAAAAGTACTAGCTAAGACAATTCAATGTCAGTTTCTCTTGATCTATTTTACTTAAAACATAATATAATTATATAAAAAAAAAAGGTGCGTTTTTGAATTACTTACGTCCTATATATTTTAAAATGAAAAATAAATTAAATCAAACAAGAATTCAGTAGCGTAAAAGGCCAAGATATAAAATACACATATCGCTTAATCTGACATAACTACTCATGGACTTTAAAAAAGCTCACTTCTATATATGTCTCCACCAAGGTAATCTCTAATTGCTTGAGATGGCCAACGCTCACTCCACCAAGCCAACAAAATTAGAGTGCGTTGCTTGTAAAATTCTCATTACTCACTTGCCAACTGGTTAAGTATAAAACCGACTGAGGTCTTTGTCGCCAATCTACACCACATGAATCATTCTCTCCTACTCTTATAAGAAGAAACACTGCATAGGTTTATTAAGGCAGGGATGCTTCTTGGATCTATCAAGATATCTCCCAAAAGCAAGACTAGAGCCCCTACATCAAAAAAGCTCTTCCTACAAGAATGGATTGGATCGAAACGACTTTCCTATCAAACCCCTTTGTGTTTGTATGAATTTTTGACCGCACAGAATCTCCTGCAATAGTGCTCTACATGAGAACTTGAGGCAAGTCACAATTTGTGGTCAAGACGAATAATGTGGAGATGCCGAGTGAAAGAAAGAGCCAAGAGATGAACCACTGAGTGAATCTTGTTTGAAAGTAGTAAGGTCACCCCATACCAAATTTTAGAGTCTTCGTCCAATCCAACAGGTTCAAGAGTCCTCTCTTAGGTCCAACCAAGTCAGAAGGCCAACCCAAAAAGGAAATATTTTTTTCAAAAGTAGGTAGCTTTAATTTGCTTTGTCATGTTGTCCACATTATTATAGGGTTTATTTTTTTTGAATTGTAAATTTTATTCCTAGGCTAATTTTTTGACTCATAAAATTGTTACTTGGGCTGCCCAATATAGTTCCCTTAATTGGATGTTCAGAAAGGAGTGAGATGGGTTAGTCGCATATTTTTCGTTTGTTTGTTCTTATTATTCATCCAAAGAAAAATATATATAGCCTAATTTTTTATTAAATGAAAAATTGATCTATTTTTATACCAAAAGAAAAAAAATAAAATAAAAACTGGTCGATTTAAAACTATTGAGTCACAACAGTTAATAGCTTTCCTTTCCTTTAACTCCTCTCTACTCATTACAATAAAATGTATTTTTAGCGAAGAAAATTAGTGAGAAATTTTTTTTTCGTCTCTAAAAATATAGATTTAGCTACGAAATCTGGAAAAAATTATAACATTTGGCGACTAGTGTTTGATTGTGCAATGTATATTTGCTTTTTACAACTTATATATTAGGAGTTGTGATTTTAATTCATTGGTGTGACTAGTCTTAATGTGTTAGAAATGTTTCTTATAACATAGTTAATATTTTTACTTTACCATTTAATATAGTATTGTTTTTATATTTGTGCAAATTTTTTATTCGTGGCTTTTAGGGCATTTTCTTTTGGCACTACTTGAAGGCATTTGAGGAAATCTTCTTTTGGCCCTAATTATATTATGCTAAAGTTTTTTATTGTTAGAAAACATGTTGTGTTATTGTATGTGTTGCAAACAATTTGTATGGATGCATTGAATCATAATTTTTTTTTTTTAAAAACTTTTGGAATGTATGGATCGTTGTCTTATAAATGTGTTAATTTTTTTTTTGAAAGTTTCAACTTATGACATCCGTTTCTGATGATAGTTCTTTGTCATCAGACTAAGACACCGTTGTAGTCTATAATAAATGTGTTATTCAAATGTGAGGTTTTGATAGTGTAATGATAGGTTAAAATCAAAAACAGGAAAAAAAATAAAAAATGAAAAATAGTTTTAGAGACGAATTTTTCTGTCACCATATATAGCAAAAAAAAAAAAAAAAGTTTTAGTGACAAAATATTTCGTCGCTAAATGTAGTTGAATTTTTTAAGAAATAGTTTTAGCAACGAAATATTTCGTCACTATAAGTACCAAAATTTTCTTAAAAAATAGTTTTAACGACGAAATTTTTCGTTACTATATGTACCCAAATTTTCTTAAAAATAGTTTTAGCGATGAAAGTTTTCATTGCTAAAAATGATTTAATATAATAAAGTATATTTGTTGCTGCCAAATTTTTTTTCTTTTTTTTTAATAACTAATCAGACTTTGGCGACGAAATTTTTTGTTGCTAATACTTTTAGCAACAGTATATTAGCGATGAAACGAATTTCATTGCTAAAAGTCCTAGGTGACGAAAAACTGGACATTTAGCAATGAAAATTTTTATCGCTGAAAAAACATTTTGTTGTAGTGACTTTTGTTTTTATATTGTAAAACACATAAAAATCAACCAGTAATTCTAATCTCCATCGATCATCTGTCAATCTTAAATGCTTTGTCTTTATGTCTGCACTAATTGAGCAGCCAGTAGGTCTTTTATAAATCATATATAAGAGATGGATGAGATCTAGAACTCAACTCTTGAACTAATCCATTAGAAAATCTTCAATTGCCTTGCACAATGACACTAGCACAAACCCACAGCTTGTATTAGTTGAAGAATATACATTTATTTACAAACTCAACTAATCCACGTCCATCGCCATCAAGCGCACAAGCTAACAAGTTTCCCAAATTCCATAATTTGAAGTTTGTTATGTTAATTTTTAATGAAATAAAAAGAAGCATGTGGAACTTTGTTTTGTTATATCCTTTTTTTTTTTTTTTTTGCAAGAGGAGGATTGAGATTAAGCTATTCTTGTGTGATTGTGATTGTCTAGCCTAAAATGACATAAGTGCCTATTCATACATGTGGGAAGATGGCAGCATAAAACACTTGCAAATAGAATAATTTTATGTAAATAAACTTTATATAAACATTGTAAATTGAAGAGGAAAACCCTTTTGAAGGATAATTCTTGGAATTTACCGTAAAAGAAAAGAGAAAAACCTTTTTGAAAAATTTATTAATCAAATTTTGAATTAAAAATTCATTTAAAGAGTTGCCAATTTAAACCCTCTATAAAACCTTTTTTATTATTATTTTTTTTATTATTTATGAGACCCTCTATAAAACTTGATTGATAATAAATAATATTCTAGAAGAGATCATATATGATACCATATTATATAAAGACCTTGATTTGATTAGAAAACCATTAAAAAAAAAAAAAACTTAAAATCAAGGAAATAAAACAATATATCTAATATTTCAAAAATTACAAGAAAATATCAAAATAAGTTTTATTAACTTTTACTGAAAATAGTTTTTATTTATTTATTTTAAATGGATAACATTTTAATCCCAAACAACTAATGGAAATGAGACAAAAAGCCCAATTTAGTTTTGGGAGATATATGTAGGTTACTTTGCAAGTGTAAATATTGTGCAAAACCGAGTCGAACCAAGTTTTAAAAGTGCAAATGGTTCAATTAAATTTATTTGAACATAAGTTGAGCTCAAGGTCATTATCAATTAAATGTATTTGTTCAAGTTTGGTTCATTTTTATGTCGAACAAGCTCGAATTTGCATGAACTACTTGATTAACTTATCATTTTTTCATTTAAATGCTACAACTAAAAGTTTTTATCGCTTATCAAATGTACCTGAATACATAATAACTAAATTATGCTTGAAATTATATTGTTTGGGTTAATTAATTAGATAGAATAATTTTTTTTATAAACATATAAAAATTAGACTCATCAATCTTTTGTTGTTTTATATGTAATAATTATATATCTTACTAATTTATTTACAAATTTTTATAATCCAATCTCAATTTTATATATAGGTATATTTTAAACATTTATACATTCATTGAGTTTCATATTCATAACCTTTCATGATCACATTATTATGTTTGAGCTTGAGTTAAATAGTTTAGCATACACTTAGGTTTTGACTCATTTGTTTAATAAACGAATATATACAAATTTTTTTCTTCAAGTCAAGTCCAAAATATTTATAAACAATTTAGTTCATTTTTAATCTTATGTTTAAGGCTTTCCTTAAACTTGATTAAAAAATAACTTTATTATTATTACTAGTGCAGACACTCAATTTTGCACCCATGATTTAATTAAGGAGAATGACTTGAATAATTATCCATGTACCCCAAAAATCATGATTGCATTACATGCATCAATTTGTTCTTGCTTTACATGCATCAATTTGTCTTTGCATTACATGCATCAATTCATTCATTACATATCATAAAAATGATCTTGAGATTCTAACGGTCGCAACGGTGTTTCTGGTTTTCAAATCGGACCATCGAATCGAAAGATATTGCATGATCAAGTTTGCACGGTCAACATGCATTGTGTCTAGGTAGAGTCGACCGCACATGATTAATTTAAAATTAATTCTGATTGGTTAAACAATTAAAATTAATTAAATAATTGTGTGATTAGTTGATAATTAGTGTTTCAAGTAAGGATGCACGCATAGGAATAAAAGGCATGATTGGATAACAATAAAATTGTGGATAATCTAAACTTTATCAAGATCTATTTTATGGTATTTATCTACAAGATAACTTTTCTTAAAAGACCTGAATTATCTAGAAAAGAGATAAAAAAATCATGGACGGAGAATGAAAACACATCTAGGTGCAAGGACCGGTAAAAAAACCCTAAAAGAGGAGTCCAAACGGCACACGAACATGGAAAGATGTTTGGGGTCCAAGAGCCAATTTGGCACTTTTGGAGTGCCGAACGACACTCTAAAAGGGCCGAATTAGCATCTTTTGGGCTTTGGCCCAACGGCCTTCGGGTGAAGATAAGATAAACCCTTTTTGATCTTTTCGTAGAAGGATGCGTTCGGTTTCACATCCTGATCGCTTGTGCCTATCTTTTAGAGTCTTCTGGCCTCTATAAATAGTGACTAAACCTCATAATTTAACACCTTTTTTTTACACTCTGAGAGGCATACGTTTTGAGACTCTCAAATTGCTGATATTCGCTGATCCTCTCTGAGTTTTGCTGCAAAAATTTAGGTTTTTTGATTTCAAAGATAACTGAATAAGTTTTTTTGAACTCTAAAACATCCTCTCGAGAGCAAATAGTGCTCATGCAAGAGGTTGCTTTCTAATCCTTTTGTTTTTATGCTTCTTTTATCATGATGATGCATGTTTAATTGTTTCAAATATCCATATTCTACCTTGTTAATTTAGTTTATGAAAATACGTTCTTGATTACTTTATTGTTGCTATAATCTATTTCTTAGTTTTAAAGATCTGCATGTAATTAACTATTTTTCTTCAAAATAAAACAGATCTGTATCTTCCTTAGATATAGATCTAAATTTTTCTTCAAAATAAAACAGATTTGCATCTTCCTTAGATGTAGATTTGAATTTTTCTTCAAAATAAAATCAATCTGCATCTTCCTTAGATGTAGATTTGAATTTTCTTTAATCAAAACTGGTTTGTGTCTTCATTAGATGCAAATCCGAACATTTTTTATCAAAAAAAAAAAAAAATTGATTTGTATCTTCCTTAGATACAGATCTGACTTTTTAATTGATGCAAATTTTTGAAAAAAAGAAAGAGATCATGTATTGTTGAGTTTGCGTTTGTTTTATTTAATTCATGTTGCATGAATTTAAATTATGAGTGAAACTCTCTTTTAAAAAAAAAAAAAAATTTTAAAAAAACATATAAAAAACAGATCTAATTTTTCTGTTGTCAAAAACCCATTTTTTTTATTATCATAAAATAGATCCGATATTTTATAAACCAAAAAACCATTTTTTAGTTCTTAAAAATAGATCTGATATTTTTCAAATCAAAAGACTTTATTTTATGTAATAAACACAGATCTGAATTTTTATCTCCAAAAATCACTTTTTTTTTTTTTTTTTTTTACATATTACAAAACAGATCTGGTATTTTGACAAATCAAAATCATTTTTTTTACCAACCAAAACAGATCTGATTCTTTCAAAAGAAGAGACTTCACTCATAAATAAATTTGTGTGATTTAATTTTTGTGTCACATGTTTAACATATCATTCGTGACATGCATAAAAAGGTATATTGGTCACAAGAGTCTAGGAGACCAGACTTTGTCTAGGCGAAATGGGTGCCTAACACCTTTCCATTTTGTAACCTAGCCTTCGAATTTAGGTCTTTGATTAAGTAGATCTAAACCTTGTCTTTACTTTTTATTTTGGGTAGAATGTAACTAGGACAACAAGCCATGTAATTATTTGGTAGTTTGTAACTAGGACCCAAAGCCATTTAATTTTTCAATTTTCCAAATATGTAATTTTTATTCAATCAATGAAGAGAACAATTTAGTCATGTATTTATTTATTCTTTTTTTTTTTTTTTTATAAAAAATAAGTGGCGACTCTATACCAGTTATCCAAAAAGAGATGTGCCCTAAAAAGCACTCCAAAAATCTCTCTCTTTTCTGAGAGGCAACTTTTGAGGTTTCTCACAGTGGCAACTCCACTGGGGATGTTGAGGGCTAAGCTTCGTATTAAACTTAAGTGATCAAATGTGGACCTTTGTTTTGCATAGTCTTGCATGGTATAGTTGTTTGTTTGTTTATTTATGTTTGATGAGATGTTGTATGATATTTTGGTGTATGATAATTTGTTGTTTTTATTGTTTGTTAAAAGCTTTCCCTAATTGTCATAGTGTGTGCCATCCAAACAACAATGTATACACCCCTTTTCAACAATTTTGTGGTGGTTGTAACCATGGATCACCGGTCTTCATTAGATTTGGGTACCTAGTGGCAAACTCACCAACTCATAGCCTAAATTCACTGGATCATTTCTTGTTGACAGTAAAGGACAAACCAGGTCGTTCGGATCAACGCAATCTTCATTACATTACAAGTTGGGAGGTATAATGTTCTAGCTATGGGAAACAATGAAACAACAAACCCACCCTACAACATAATGACTTAGAACCTATCCTTAGGTCAGTCTTGGTTAAAATTGCATTGCATATTGTGTGAGTTTGTTTTGGTTGATTGATGGATGTAGATGGGGTCTTAGCTTTGATTAACCCGACCAAGCTTGTCATTAGGGGAGAATCTGGTCAAGATCTGAAGGAAGGCTGCAAAGAGAACCTAAGCCTGTCATTCAAGCCAGTAGCTCCAGTTCCAAGCCCGTCACTCCCATTACGGTACTAAAGCCCATAAGCATAGAAGAAACTCCGTTGCTGCAACATCACAAATGGAGAGAGACACTTCAAATCCCAAGTAAATAACCAAACATCTATAAGTGGGGGGAGACACTTCAAACCCCAATCAAACAACCCAATACCCATAAACGGGGGGAGACACTTCGAACCCCAATCAAATGGCCTAACATTCACAAATGGGGGGAGACACTTTAAACCCCAAGATACCAATCCTAATGACCCAACAAAAATTGCCCACATTACAAAGGGGGAGAGACACTTCAAACCCCCACATTTGGTGACTAACAAGCCTACAGACATGGAGATTGACAAAGGAGCCACAGATTATATGGATGTAGATCCCACGATACTGATGCTGAAGGAAGAAGGAGCTTACTGGGAGCCACTTGCCATTGTGGAAGCCATGACTAAGTTGAAGAATTGGGCATGGGAGGGAGTCGCCCACCCCATGGAGGTCTCTGTGAGGAAGATCAAGATTATCAAGTCAGTCATTTTTGCCAAGAAGATCAAGACCGCCGAGTCAGTCACCACTGCCAAAAACATAGTTTCTATTCCTATTGAGTCTGTTTCTACTAGTATTTCTATTCTTGTTAATTCTGTTTGTGATAGTTTTCCAGTTGAGTCTGTTGAGTCTGTAGAGTCTGTTAAAAGCTCTTTCCCTTTTAATATGATTTCTGATTCCTGCTTATTTGCTGGCTTTGAATGTTTTTATTTCTGAAATTGGTAAAGAAACTCTTAATAATAGGGAATTAAAACATGGATACCTAGAACCTATAAAGAAGAAACTCAACCCATTAACCTGGGAAGTGATGATGAGCCCAAAATGATCCAAGTGGGCAATACCTTAACCACTTCAAAGAGAGACGCATTAGTGGCATTGCTGACAGAGTTCAAAGAGATCTTTGCCTGGTCATATGAAGACATGCCTGGGATTGATACAGATATAGTACAGCACTGCATTCTAACAGATCCAACCATGAAGCTGGTCAAGCAGAAGTTGAGAAGAATGAAGCCAGAGTGGACTCTTAAAATCAAAGAAGAAGTAGAAAAACAGTACAATGTAGGATTCCTTAGAGTGGTCAACTATCCAGGGTGGTTAGTTAATGTGGTTCTGGTACCAAAGACGGACAGGAAGGTCAGAATGTGTGTAGATTTTCGAGATCTGAATAAGGCCAATCCAAAAGATGACTTTCCATTGCCTCATATTAACGTCCTGGTCGACAATACAACTAGTCATGCTTTGCTATTGTTTATGGATGAGTTTTCAGGATACAATCAAATTAAGATGGCTCTAAAAGATATGGAGAAGAATTCCTTCATTACATCATAGGGGACATATTGCTATAAGGTCATGCCATTTGGCCTTAAAAATACTGGTGCTACTTATCAACGTGCAGCCATTGCTTTGTTGCATGATTTGATCCATAAAGAAGTAGAAGTTTATGTTGATGATATGATAGTGAAGTCTAAAGACCGTGAAGGGCACATACCAGCTTTGAGGAAGGTCTTTGAAAGAATCCGGTTTTACAAGTTGCGGTTGAATCCAAAGAAGTGTGCTTTCGGAGTCACATCTAGAAAACTGTTAGGTTTTATGGTAAGTCAGAGGGGAATAGAAGTTGATCCTAACAAAATCAAGGCAATTGTAGAGATGAAGCCTCCAAGAACTAAAAAGGAGATCTGAGGATTTCTGGGAAGGATACAGCACATCAGCAGGTTCATAGCTCAACTCACCATGACATGTGAACCAATCTTCAGACTACTTAAGAAGGAAGTTCCTATAGTGTGGAATGAACAATGCCAAGAAGCCTTTGAGAAGATCAAGAGTTATCTGATGAAACCACTAATACTTGTCCCACTGGTTCCTGAAAAGTCATTGTTGTTGTATCTCACCACTACAGATACAACAATAGGGGCTCTACTTGTTCAATACCTTAGGAGACTAGAAAGGAGAAAGCAATTTACTACATCAACAAGAAGATGTTGCCTTATGAAGAAAAGTATTCACCATTAGAGAAGACATGTGTAGCACTTGTATGGGCAAATTGCAAACTCAGATATTATATGTTGGCTTACAAGGTTTTGTTGATTGCAAGAATGGATCCTTTGAAGTACTTAATGGAAAAACCTGTGCAAGATGGGAAGACTGCTAAACGGGTTTTGCTTTCGTCAAAATTTGATATTAAGTATGTGACTTAGAAATCTGTGAAAGGGAGAGTAATTGTCGATCACCTAGTCTATTTTTCACCAGAAGAAGCTGAAGAGATTTAAGGAGACTTTCCGGATGAAGACATTATGGGGATTGAGGTAGAATCATGGAAGATATATTTTGATGGAGCAACAAATCAAAATGAAAGTGGAATTGGAGTTCTCTTAATTTCTCTAAAAGGGGCACACATTCCATTTTCTGGCAAATTCAATTTCCCTGCCACCAACAATGCCACAGAATATGAAGCTTGCATTATAGGCCTATAAGCAGCCTTAGGCCTAGGACTGAAAGAGTTGGAGGTATATGGGGACTCAAAATTAATAATCTCTCAGATACAGAATAAGTGGAAGATCAAAGAAGAAAGGCTGATGCCTTATCATCAATGTCTTTAGAAGTGGGCATCAAAATTCAACAAGATTCAATATCAGTATGTGTTGAGGATGTTGAATCAGATTGCAGATGGTTTAGCAACCATGGCATCTATGATGGATAGGCCAAAAGAAGATGAAGTTAGACCGATAGTGTTGGAACAAAAAGAAGAACCAGCCTATTGCATGACAATAGAAGAAGGCAAAGGAAAAAATGGGGAAGGTGAATGGTATTCAGACATCCTACAATACCTCAAAGATGGGACATACCTACCATCTGCAGATAAGAATGACCAATTGACCATACGGAGGTTGTCTACTAATTACACTATTTGTGGTGAAAGGCTTTACAGAAGATCATATGATAGAATTCATCTCCTTTGCGTAATCGCCAAGGAAGCACATCAGATAATTGAAAAGGTTCATGAGTGAAGCTATGGGCCACATATGAATGCACACATGCTATCAAGGAAGATAATGAGGCAATGCTACTACTGGACCACTATGGAAGCTGACTGTGTGACTTAAGTTTGAAAATGCTAACAATGCCAAGTCCAAGGAGATCTGAAACATATGCCACCCATGCCATTACATACCATGACATCGCCTTGGCCATTCTCTACATGGGGAATAGACATTATTGGGAAGATTCACCCAATAGCATCCAATGGCCACAAATTCATACTTGTGGCCATTGACTACTTTACTAAATGGGTAGAAGCTGCTTCATACAAAGTCTTGAATTCAAAGAAAGTTACTCAGTTCATTCAAACCAATATCATCTGCAGATACTGGGTACCGCATGAAATTATCTCAGACAATGGGCAACACTTCAAAGGAGAGATAGAGAAGCTACTACGACAGTTCGATATTCGATACTACAAGTCTTCACCTTACCGTCCTCAAACCAATGGAGCAGTTGAGGCTGCTAATAAAAACATAGGGTGAATCTTGAAGAAGAGCACAAAGAACTACAAAGACTGGCGCCTACAGTTGACCTATGCACTCTGGGGGTATAGAACATCAATTCGATCTTCCACAGGAGCCAATCCTTACTCATTGGTGTATGGGATGGAAGCAGTCCTTCCTATTGAAATGGGTGTCCATTCACTAGGACAGTATTAGAAAGTGAAATCTCTAAAACAGATGGGTTGCAAAGTAGATATGATCAGTTGTGCATGCTAGATGAGAAAAGACTCAAAGTCTTGTATCATATTCAAGGTTACCAAAGGAGGCTTAGGAAAGCTTTTGACAAGAAAGTGAGAACCAGAGATTTGAAGTTGGGGGACTTAGTGCTGAAAGAAATCCGAGCCCCAATTCAAGATGTAAACGGGAAGTTCAAGCAAAATTGGGCAGACCCATACATTATCAAGAAAATATATTCTGGGGGAGCAGTAAGGCTGATGGACTTAGATGCAAATCCTTTCACTGAGCCAACTAACATGGATCAATTGAAGAAATACCACGTCTGAGGTGGTAGTCAGAAAGCACAACGTCTGAAGTGGTTGTAAATTATGTTATTTCCTTTCCTAGGCTTGACATAAAAATAAAAAAAAATAAAAAAGAAAGAAAAAGAAAAAAGAAGAAGAAGATAGGTTGAGAACCCGAAAGGGCAATCTATGTAAAAGGAGAGTTAGAAAAAAAAAAAAGAGTGAGAGAGGCTGCTAGGTTGAAAACCCGAAAGGGCGGCCTAGGCAAAAATTAAGGCAAAAAAAAAAAAAAAAAAAAAAAATCAATGAACTACGTGATGACTTGATCCTTCTATCAAGGGGGTATGTAGGCAACCATGCATTGGTTCGGTCACAATTTCCCAAACCCACCATTTACCCATTAACCAAAATTACCAAAAATTCAACCATTCCATTAAACCATGTCATTACACAAAATCCAAAAGCCCAAACCTTAAGCCAAACCATTAAAAAAAAAAAAAAAAAAAAAAAAAAAAAAAAAAAAAAAAACCAAACCCCAAAAGCCTATACCTTAAACAGAATCCCTAATCTACAAATCCTAAATAATTCCTAAACATAAGAGTTTTTACATTAACTTTTAAATAAGCATGTTCAAAGCCAAAAAATAACAAGGTCACTTTGTCTTCAATCTTTTCTTCTTCTGTTGATCATTGATTTCTTCTGTGATAGGTACTTTGTCATCATTGTCCCTTCTTTTGAATTCATAGTTGTCTTTATCAGATCTTTCCTGTTTGTCTTTAAGAAACTGTTCTCTCATAGCAACCATCTCAGCTTCCTTGTCAACAATCTTGTTCACCAACCAGTTAGAGTATTCTATAGTCATCCTGTGAAAGTGAACCTTGACAAAAGATTGGTCCACTCAGTCAGCCATCTCTAAACCCAATAGCATGTTCTTCACAAAAGTAGGATTTGTGTCCACATGAGAAAAATGTCTTTTTTTTTTGCCACCAAGCCTCCCTTGCTCATATTTGAATTGCCTCAAGAGCCTATCTCCCTTGTAGAAAGTTGCCCTCTGCAACCCAACAAGGAACATATGATCTGATCCTGAGATCTTAGTAGAGGGGTTGGGCACTTCCACCAATAACAGTCCCATTGAATTAAGGTACTGGATTTCTTGTCCAAGAACCTCACTAAGTCACTTTTAGTTTGGCACTCAGTTTTGATTACAGCCCTGCTAAGAAAATTGCTAGGCCTATAATTACCGGTTGTAGGCTTGGCAATCATGTCCAGTCGCTCTATCAGCCATATCTGCAAAGTCAAAGGATTCCCTAAGAAGATTTGAGTTTCTCCACTGTGAAATACGACATCTAGTCCTAGAAGAGTTTATGCCAAGATCAAAGAAACAGGATTATCACCATCCTTAATTTGATTCACAACATTTATGACTCTAGCATCCACAAAGCCACGCTTTCTAGAGCAAAGCAAAAGTTTTCCCACTAGGCACAAAGCTAAACTGAAGTTTTTTTGCATATTGTCGGTCATTCTATAGGTGTGTTTGCCAATTAGACGAGAGATAATGGCACAAAGATTCACCATATGACCTTCAATCATACTATTAGTAATGGAAGTAGGAAGACAGAGAGCATCAGACAAAGATTCCTTATGCCTAGGATCACAAGAAACCACTACAGATTTTCCGTTTGCATCATAGCTTAAGATAGCAGAAAATTTTTCAATTGTCAGACAGAGTTCAACAGTATTGAACTGAAACACATGATCTTCGGGATCCCAGAATTTCATAGCAGCACGAAGGAAGTCCCACTTGATCTTGACATTCCTCAGAGCCTTGATTCCCTCTAGTTTGTAGGCTGTAAAATTGGTTCTGGTACTGAAATCAAAGCTACAAACCTATCTGTTGATATCATGAATTGTTGAATGAGAAAAGTTGTGATTGCTAGCCATGGACGACTTTTGCTTGTAATTATTATGTTTTACTAACTTTTATGCAGAGATTTATCGCAGGAGAATTCATTTATATAAGCTGCATCAATTCCTAATTAGGTTTGAAATAGGTTTCAGAGAGTTTGTAGCTGATTAGGAAAGTGTTTCATGATCACAAACGAAATAAATGTTTTTCAAAAAACGTGAAAATGTGAAATGCGCATTGGAAAAGCGTGGGGAGTCGGCCCACCATGGCGTGAGCATCGCGGCGTGGCCAAGTGCAATCCAACACTCTAAAAGTGCCAAACGGCACTCCAAAATTGCCGAATGGCATTCCTCAGGTGCCACATGGCACCCATTCTGGCTATTACACATTTATCTAGTTCCATGCAATTTCACGCTCTCAGACATTTTTTTAGGATCGTTTAACATTCAAAAAGATTTTTTTGGGTCAAACTAAGGCATTTTGACGTGTCCAACTCACTTGTTTTAAAAAATCATTACTTGCATCATTATTTTCAAAAATTAACCAAATCAAGATTTTTCCAAACTCGTGAACACATGTCTCAAACTAGGGGCATTCACCCATGTCTCATTCATTTTCCAAAAGACCACCATCATCATTTTTCTTAAAAAAAAAATCATCGTCATCAAGATTTCCAAAAAATCATGCATTCATTTTAAACTAGGGGTATTCGGCTCCACCTCATTTAAGTAAGTACAGATTCCAATAGAGCCAAGTAAGATAAGTTTAAAATTAGTACTATAAGATCTCATTAGGTGAATTCTAAACTTGTCTTAGTTAAAGTCTCTACATGATCCAAGGGGCAAATATCTAAAACATGGAAATTAATACAAGATTGTCTAAGGAACACTTTCTTTTGTTTCGCAGGAAAAATAAAAATTCAAGTCATACATCATTAGGACTCCGAGTTTGCTTGCGTGAGGATGTCCTTGATCCACCTCTAGAGGAGCCACCTTCAGTATTTCTTTCCTGACTTGCGAAAAACTGAGGATCGTACTGACGATTTTCAAGTTCGAGGCTCCTGATCCTTTCCTCTAAAGTTCTTCTAGTAATGTCAGCAGTTTCCATTCTATGTGTCTGAAAAGTCAACAAAATCAAGTGTTAGTTTCACTATCAAGCACAATTCAAGCCAAAGATACTCAGAAATCAACATGGCATACCCAAGCAGAAATATGAAAAAGAATTTGCAGAACAAAAATTTGATCTTAGAAGGGAAGAGAAATACCGTTCGGCCAACCAAGCAGCCTTGCAGATGATCCCGAACAAATTTAGAATAATTTCCTTCTACTCTTGCAACAATATAGCCATCATGAGCCCGAGCAATCTCTTCATCAGCCAGAAAGTCAGCTAACCAAACAGTGTGACAAGGAGGAGTTTGAATTGTGGTAAAAGGATACACATGTTCAACTTGGGGCAACACCCGATCACCAAGATACCAATACTTTCCATGCCCACATACAAACAATACTTGGCAGCCATTCAGTTCTAGAGCCCGCTCACACTCAGCATACTCCTCACATCCAGCCCAAGGATTTTAGTTCATCTGAAAAGTCACAAAGGAACTTAGAATGAGAAATGACCAAGCCATAACCAAGTGCCAAAGATTTAAAAGGAGAAGGAAGAAAGAACTCACATCATCAGCGGTTAGATTGTCAATCACCAAGCGCCAAATTTCCAAAGAATGCCTAGAAAGTGTAGACAAACGATGTTTGAGCAACCAATGGAGAAATCTAGGAAAAATGCCAGCAACTTTTTCCCGGATTTCAGGACCAACTCCAAAGTACTCATACATCTAGACTTGAAAAATTTACAACACCATTACCACATAGCCAAAATAACTTTCCTGAACCTATACATAGCCAAAATATCTTTCCAAAACCCACTCATAGTCAAAATAAATACCAAACCTCACCTACCAAACAAATGAAGCCCCACCCAAGCTTGAAAGGCTCTGCTTGGAGAGTTGGGTCATGAAATGCATCAGAGTAGCATAGGCCATGCCGCCCCAGTCATAATTATGGATTTGTTCAATTTTTCTCAAGCTCCCCAAGTAGCGTGGATTCACAGTACTGCCTAAATCTAGACATAAGAAAGTCCCAATAAAAAGAAGCACGAACATGTAGGCACCCTTTGCCACAATCTCAAATTGGGGAATATTCTCACATAGCCAAGACAAAGGAATATTGTTACTCTTCATTCTAGAAGGCATTAAACCTAGAAGTTTCTTGAGCTCAGTTGAAGTAAGGGAATCATTGACAAGAATTCTTTCACCACCCAACCTTAGACCGATGATAACAGAGAAGTCATAAGGTGTCAATATTACCTCTCAATGCCTGGAAAATGGAAGGTACAGGTAGTGTTCCATAAGCGCTCTGCCAAGGCAAGAAGTAACTGAAGATCTTTGTACTCATGTGTCTCATGATTTAACAAAGCTTCAAAGAAAGTGCCAAAGCCCACTTCATTGATGATGTTTTTGATGCTAGGAGATAATGTTGCCCATGCACTTTTCAACATTTGGAGACTACCTTGACTTTTGAGGCTCTGCAACACAAAAGTTCAACTTATCAATTTCCATAACCAAAACCCATATGACCAAAAATTTCCATACCCAAAAAATATTCTCACAACCAATGCCCCACCACCACAAAAAAATCAATGCCCCACCAAAATTTCACCACAATCAAAGTCTTTCACTCATCCATATACAACTACCAAATTTCTTTTTTTTTTTTCTTCATAACCATGCACAAAAAATTCCTACATGTCCAAGATAGCCATGAAAAAAATTCCCACAAGTTCATGCCCATGCACAAATAAATTCTCATATAGCCAAAATCATAACCACAAAATTTTCCAAGCACCAACATCATATACCCAACAAAATTTTTCCATAGCCGAAATTTTACCACAATCAAAATTTTTCCCATGCACATACCCACAAAATTTTGCCAAGCTTATGAAACAAAGTTTACACATACCAATAAACTTTTCACACATGCCTCATGAATATATTCACATAAGCCTAACCCAAAAATTTCACAATACCAATACTCCCAAAATCCAAACCAAAATTCATCCAACAACATCATAATCTACCTACATTGTCAAAATTCCATAAGCCACCAACATTGCCCAAATTGCACTATGATCAAAACAAAAACAACACTTCAAGAATGCTCCAAAGCCAACACTTCTAAACATGATGAATCACACAATGCCCCAAAATTTCAAAATAACCAAATGACAATATCTCACCATGAAATTTTCTATGAAACATACAACAACATTTTTCCAAGCAATGAAACCAAAGAAAAAAAACTAACCTTGGTGTCTACATGACAATATGGAGCATGGGTCCTAGGGTCTTGAAGAATTCCATCATCATGCCACTCAAATGTTGGATCATATTTCTTACCATGAAAAGTAAGAAAAGACGATCCCTTGGAGGAAGAAGCCATTTGATGCAAAGAAAATGGGTTTAGGAAATGAGTTTCACCAAAAATGGGTGTATGATGAAAATGCTCAAAACACATAGATCTAAAGAAATATTGATGGAGAGGGATGAGGGAAGGCTAAGAAGCTTAGAAAAGTGTTTTTTGTGAGAAGAAATGGTGAGATGAAGAAGAAAAATCAAGGGGAAGAAGAAGATGAATAGTGTTAATGGAGGAAGAGAAGCTGATGAAAGATGAAGTAAAAAAGAAAAAAGGAGAGAGACAAGGAAGTGGGGGGCCAAAATTTCAGCCCTCACACTTAAACTCAGCCAAAAGCTGAGTCAACTCAGTCAAACTAGTTGACTTAGTCAACCAAAAAAAAAAAAAAAAAAATCTCTTTCAAAGTTTTCAAGTATCTTTTTCAAAATTTTCATTCCCAAATTTTCAATTCCACATCCTCAATGCCCAAATTTTAAACTCAAATCTTCAGTTTTCAAGAAAAAAGTTCAAACCTCAGATTTCATGATCAAAATTTCAAGCCTTAATTTTCAAAATTCTAAGTTTCAAAATTTCAGATTTCAAGTTTCAAATCTCAAGTCAAAATCTCCAAGTTCCCAAAGTCTCAAAATTTTAAATGTCAATTTCAAAACTTCCAAGTTTCAAAAATAAAATGTTTCTTAAAAATAGAATCTTTTGTCAATCAAAATTTTTTTGATAGAGATTCAAATCAAGAAAGAACAAATGAAAATCACAGCTAAAAAAGAAAATAGTGTGATAAAAAAGCTCTCATAATTTAAAAGTCTTGCCCCAAAATTTTGACTTTTTGCAAGCAACAACTCTAGATCAAAGTATAGAAGTCCTTTGGTTGACATTTGAACAACTCCAGATCAAAGTAGAAAAGACCTTGATCGACATTTCAACAACCCCAGTTCAAAGTAAAAGAAGACCTTTGATCGTCATTCCAACAACTCCAGATCTAAGTAGAAGAAGACCTTTGATTGTCATTCCAACAATTCTAGATCGAAGTAGAGAAGCCCTAGAAGACCTCTGATTGTCATTCCAACAATTCCAGATCAAGCAGAAGAAGACCTTTGATCGTCATTTCAACAATTCCAGATCGAAGTAGAGAAGCCCTAGATCGACATTTCAACAATTTCAGATTAAAGTAGAAGAAGACCTTTGATCGTCATTCCAACAATTCCAGATCAAAGTAGAGAAGCTCTAGATCAACATTTCAGAACTCCAGATTGAAGTAAAGAAGACCTTTGATCAACACTTCTACAACTCCAGATCAAAGTAGAAGAAGACATTTGATTGTCATTCCAACAACTCCAGATTAAAGTAGAAGAAGACCTTTGATCGTCATTCCAACAATTCCAGATTGAAGTACAAGAAGACCTTTGATCAACACTCCAACAATTCCAAATTGAGGTAGAGAAGCCTTAGATTTACATTTCAACAATTCCAGATCGAGGTAGAAAAGCCCTAGATCGACATTTTAACAATTCCAGATCAAGGTAGAGAAGCCCTAGATCAACATTTTAGCACTCCAGATTGAGGTAAAAAAGACATTTGATTGACATTTGATTGACATTTCAGCACTCCAAATCGAGGTAGAAAAGCCCTTAGGTTGCCTTTCAGCACTCCAGATCGAGGTAGAGAAGCCCTTTGGTTGCCTTTCATCAAGATTGAGGTAGAGAAGTCCTTGGGTCGCAGACAGCTCTGGTTTCAAGGTAAGGAAGTCCTTTGGTTACCTTTCATCAAGATCGAGGTAGAGAAGTCCTTGGGTCGAAGACAACTCCAGATTAAGGTAGAGAAGTCCTTTGGTTATTGATGACGCAAAAAATCAATAGTTGAGCTCCTCATCATAATGGATAGGTGATGCTGTGAATGGGGTCGTCTTTGTTGATGAGAATCCTGCAAAATGAACTAAAGGCAAGAGTAACATGCCGGTATGGTGTCAGCCAAACCGCCTCTGATGCTTAAGTCAGTAAGGGAGAATGATTCTAGAGAGAAAATGAGTTGAGAGTGATTTCGTAGAGCATTTGTGTGTACCTTTAACTTTTGTTGTCTTCTCTTTTATAGTTACATGCCTTATTAATGGGCAATGCTGTGCTGTATTTATGCTCAACGGCTAGTGCGTTACAGAATCTTTGTTTAGAGATCACAACTTATTCTGTGACCGTTGCTCCATCTGTTACATTTTGTCATCAATGTGCGTAATAAATGCGTAACGTCTTCCCTGGGTGAATGATGATCTTCGTGTAATGACGACCATAAATTTCTGGTTCATCAGTTACCTTTCATCAAGATCGAGGTAGAGAAGTCCTTAGGTTGCAGACAACTCCAGATCAAGTTAGAGAAGTCCTTTGGTTACCTTTCGTCAAGATCGAGGTAGAGAAGTCCTTAGGTCGCAGACAGCTCTAGTTTCAAGGTAAAGAAGTCCTTTGGTTACCTTTCGTCAAGATCGAGGTAGAGAAGCCCTTGGATCACAGATAACTCCATTATCAAGATTAGGATTGAGAAGTCTCTTAGTCACCTCACTTGTCAAGAATCATTTCCAAGTCATCAACTACTAGCTAAGTCAAGTATTTTCATTTTTTGTCAAAAGATAAGGCACTAGTTCTATGTTCCAAGATTTTAGGTTCGAGGTCTAGGTAATCTTTGAAAATTTAACCTCAATTAAATCATGGTCGCTAAAATTAGTATCTTTGTTTTACATTGACATTCACTTTTCAAGCTCTGTCAATAAGAGGCATTTTGTAGACACTCAATTTTGCACCCATGATTTAATCAAGGAGAATGACTTGGATGATCATCCATGTACCCCAAAAATCATAATTGCATTACATGCATCAATTTGTTCTTGCTTTACATGCATCAATTTTTCTTTGCATTACATGCATCAATTCATTCATTGCATATCATAAAAATGATCTTGAGATTCTAACGATTGCAACGGTATTTCCAGTTTTCAAATGGGACTATCGGATTGAAAGATATCGCATGATCAAGTTTGCACAATCAACATGCATTGTGTCTAGGTAGAGAAAACCGCACATGATTAATTTAAATTAATTTTGATTGGTTAAACAATTAAAATTAATTAAATAATTTTGTGATTGGTTGATAATTAGTGTTTCAAATAGGGATGCACGCATAGGAATAAAAGCGATGATTGGATAACAATAAAAGTATGGATAATCTGAACTTTATCAAGATCTATTTTATGGTATTTATCTACAAGATAATTGTTCTTAAAAAGCTTGAATTATCCAAAAAAGAGATAATAAAAAATCATGGACAGAGGATGAAAACACATCTAGGTGCAAGGACCGGTCAAAAAACCCTAGAAGAGGAGTCCAAACGACACTCGAACACGGAAAGACGTTTGGGGTCCAAGAGCCAATTCAGCACTTTTGTAGTGCCGAGCGACACTCTAAAAGGGCCGAATTAGCATCTTTTGGGCTTTGGCCCAACGGCCTTCGGGTGATGACAAGGCACACCCTTTTCGATCTTTTCGCAAAAGGATGCGTCCAGATTCACATCCTAATCACCTGTGCCTATTTTTTGGAGTCTTCTGGCCTCTATAAATAAACACTAAACCTCATAATTCAGCACCTTTTTTTTACGCTTTGAGAAGCATACGTTTTGAGACTCAAATTACTGATATTTGCTAATCCTCTTTGAGTTTTGTTGCAAAAATTAGGGTTTTTAGGTTTCAAAGATAACTGAATAAGTTTCTTTGAACCCTAAAACATTCTCTTAAGAACAAACAGTTCTCATGCAAGAGGTTTCTTTCTAACCCTTTTATTTTTATGCTTCTTTTATCATGATGATGCATGTTTAATTGTTTCAAATATCCATATTCTACCTTGTTAATTTAGTTTATGAAAATATGTTCTTGATTTATTTATTGTTGCTATAATCTATTTCTTAGTTTTAAAGATCCACATGTAATTAACTATTTTTCTTCAAAAAAAAAAAAAAAAAAGATTTACATCTTCCTTATATGTAGATTTGAATTTTTCTTCAAAATAAAACAAATCTGCATCTTTTTTAGATGTAGATCTAAATTTTTCTTCAAAATAAAACCAATCTGCATCTTCCTTAGATGTGGATCTGAATTTTCTTTAATCAAAAGTGGTTTATGTCTTCATTAGATGCAAATCCGAACATTTTTTATCCAAAAAAAAAAAAAAACTGATTTGTATCTTCCTTAGATATAGATATGATTTTTTAATGCATGCAAAATTTTGAAATAAAGAAAGAGATCAAGTATTGTTGAGTTTGCATTTGTTTTATTTAATTCATGTTGCATGAATTTAAATTATGAGTGAAACTCTCTTCTAAAAAAAAAAAAAAAAAAAAAAAAATCTTTTTAAAAAAGCATATAAAAAACAGATCTGATTTTTTTGTTGTCAAAAACCCATTTTTTTTATTATCACAAAATAGATTTGATATTTTATAAACCAAAAAACCATTTTTTAATTCTTAAAAAAAGATCTGATATTTTCCAAATCAAAAGACTTTATTTTATGTAATAAACACAGATCTGAATTTTTATCTCCAAAAGCACTTTTTTTTTTATTTTTTATTTTACATATTACAAAACAGATCTGATATTTTGACAAATCAAAATCATTTTTTTACCAAACAAAACAGATCTAATTCTTTTCAAAAAAAGAGACTTCACTCATAAATAAATTTGTGTGATTTAATTTTTGTGTCACATGTTCAACATATCAGTCGTGACATGCAAAAAAAGGTACATTGGTCACAAGAGTCTAGAAGACCAGACTCTGTCTGAGCGGAATAGGTGTCTAACACCTTTTTATTCCGTAACCTAGCCTCCAGATTTAGATATTTGGTTAAGTAGATCTAAACCTTGTCTTTACTTTTTATTTTGGGTAGAATGTAACTAAGACAACAGGCCATGTAATTATTTGGTAGTTTGTAACTAGGACACAAAGCCATATAATTTTTCAATTTTCCAAATATGTAATTTTTATTTAATCAATGAAGAGAACAATTCAATCATGCATTTATTTATTCTTATTTTTTTATAAAAAAATAAGTGGCGATTCCATACTATTTACCTAAAAAGAGAGGTGCCTTAAAAAACACTCCAAAAATCTCTCTCTTTTCTGAGAGGCAACTTTTGAGGTCTCTCATAATTAGTATTATTAAAGAAGGGCTTAAACATAGAAAAATTAAAACTATTCTCTATATGCAACCCAATTTATGGATATATATATATATTTTTTTCTTTTTGTTAGCAACATGTATCGAACCTGAAAAGTGGCTAATTATATTAGAAAAGAAAATGTAAAATCTGATTGGTAGAGAGAAATACAATCTATTTTAATATATATTTTTTTTAAAAAAAAGTAAAAATGGAATTTTACGAAAGCTTCCCCCTCCATCCCCTTATTTTTTTTTTCAGAAAAATAGAAATATAGATAGAACTGCTAAAGACGAAAGAGCAAAGATTTAAAAATTATAATAAGATGAAAATATTAACTCATACAGTTAGCTATGTCTTAAATCTAAATCAATGGCATGTATATACGCAAAGGTGTTTCTCTAAAGGTGATTCTTTGTTGGCCAACCCAACACGACCACAATAATAAAAGATCTATTACTGTTATCAATTCATTCATACATACACCCTTGGTTGTGATATGGTTTTCATTCCTTTAAGTATGTGCCCAACCAAGTATACATGGTTATGGGTACTTGAAAACCAAGCCATTTCCCAAAACTATGAGATCTGTGGGCTTGAACCACAGGAGAAAAGGGTGTTGCATGAGTCCACAAGATTTTCCTGGAACTTCTTTGTGTTGTTAATTTAGGTTGCTTTCGCTTCAGCTGATTTGACCAAGAATATGATACAAAGTAGCTTCATTGAAGAACGCAATATAGGGTTGTGCCTTTTCTTTTCTCTAGAAGCTATAGTGAGGTATGTGCTTTTGTCCCTTTTCCTTGAAGCACCAGTATAGAAGACAAAAAAATTTTAGGTACTTCCGGAGCACAGAAAAATTGTGCTCCCTCCTTCCATATTCATGGTGGATTCCATTGTGAATTTAATGAGTGAACTCCACTATAAGTTTGAAATAATAGAGCATCATTCTTCATGTTCCAGGAATACCTAAGAATTACTCAAACAATAGACTTATGCTCTTGTTCTTTTCACTAAAGCAGCTTTATAATTTAAGATGGACAAATGCGATTAATCAAATAAAAAAATTTGTGAACACTAAACATATATAAACTGTGGGAGCAAATGATTCGAGCACATTTTTAGGCCTTGGGCCTTGTCCGAGGATGATTAAAGATCCATATATGCTTGAACCAAAATCTAACACGTAAATAAGAGGTCTGAGGAGAAGAGGTGAACTGGTTCATTAACGAGGATCTGGAGGAGCTAAGGCACCTCGGGAATACTTTAAGTAATTGCCTATACCAGAAAGTAAAGCTTCAGGGAAAACAACAGAGTCATGTCAACAACGGAAAGAGGAAATATGTGGGAAGGTGACTGCCAGCTCCACATTTAGGCTGGGTTTGGATACAAACCCACATTTCACGTTTACGTTTTCATTTTTTTTTTTTTTTTTCCAGGCGTTTAAAGGAGTAGTGCGGTTACTGTGCATTACTGTGCGGCTACTGTTCAATGAACAGTAGCCGCAAATGCTGACTTTTCAGCCTTGAACAGTGCATAATGCACTGTTTATGGGTCCCACAAATCTCAACTTTTAGCATTTTTTCATTAAAAATGGGTCCCACGGTACTATTTACATATTTAAAAATTATTTTGTTACAGTGTTTTCAGTTCAGTTCAGTTCAGTTTAGCAAAATAAGCTGTATCCAAACGGACCCTTAATGCACTGCACCAACTGAATTGACTGCATTTATGAGGAAAAGATACCTGCTTGAACAATGTTTTCACAGCTCACATCCCTCTCTACCACCTCCAGAGGGGTCCTGATGGGACAAGCATCCAAAGGTTTCCTTGAGTCGTACAAATGGAGGGTTAAGATACAGGGACTATATAAGGAAAGGATCCCCATAGAAATGTGGAGGCATATTTGACACTAAGAAAGAAAAAGGAAGAGAAGACAAAATCTCATTGTAAAAGGAACATCTCTGATCTTTTAATGAACAACTCCTCCTCGAACTTGCCAGAGGAAGATTTTATATTGAATTTCTTACATTTATATTAATATCACTAGCCCTGTTTGTCTCAAGTCTGAATTTTCTTGGCATTGTAGTTGGCTCATTAAACCCATTCTCTTACAAATCTATTGCTTTTGACTTGTTGTGTTGGGTCACATTGTTCTAAGTGGGCTTGGGCCACAATTCTAGTCCCTACATAAACTATTGTCAAATATTTCTAAAAATCAATCATATAAAAAAGAAATTTATCTTTTACTTAAAATAATAAGACAACAAGGCATCCGAATTGGGATATTGCGGGGAGTCTTTAATTGTGTACTAGGTACACCATTGCTTAGACATGGCAAAACGGCCTGGAATTTGCTAACATGACCATAACCCCTTTTTTTGGTTCGAATAAAAATGGGTTAACTCATGACCCAACTCATTTTTACAGGTTAACCCAACCCAACTTGGCTAACATGTGATTGACCTTTTTTTTTAGGTAAAAAAATAATTAAAATTAAGATAAAGTTAGTTTACTTGTTTGTTATGAGCTTTGTACTGCACAACTCAAACTCAATTGACAAATATAATGCACTTAATTTTTTTTGTAATAAATAAAAACATCAAAATTTTAAAACATTTCTTGGATGACACTATTAAAAAAACATGTATTTATATTTGACACCAATTAAATACAATGGCCTCAATAAAACAATTGAGACCTTTATCTAGTTCCATACAAACAAATTGATGATTGTATGCAATAATTAAAGATTGATGTATTCTTCTTGCTTGAATAACGCAATAAGTAAAGATTTTTAAATATCAAATGACAAAGTATATGCCAAGATAATTCGGAAGCAGTAGACTTAAAAACATATATTTGAAATTATAGACATGTATGAGAAGTATTCATAAGTGTGAAAAGAGTTGATGGACCCAATAAATATCATCGTCCAAATGAACCCAATAAATATCGTCGTCCATGCAACCAAGCTTGGGTGAAGGAGGAAGGCCATAAAGGAGCCATTCAATACCCCAACAATTACATATCGAACAAGAAGACCGTTGAGATCTACATCAAAGTCTACATTAAATAGGCCTAAAACGTTACGTATAAGACACTTAATCCACCATTAAAGGAGACCAATGGCTAACAAGAAGAAAAGCCTATTTATAGGCACCTCAAAACTGGACAAGGTACGGATAATATACACAGTGATTTAGGGAATTCTTCTTATTCTTAGTCTAGCCCCAAACTTCGTTTCCTTCTAACTTTATCATCGAAGACTCCTTGGCCGGCACCACACTGATGTCCTCCTAAGAGAGTACTTGTTTGCAGCCTCTTGTAGAACCTTTGAAGCTTGTCTTGGGAACCTTTTGGATGAACTCGATTGTTGACACTTTTTGCATCATCAGTTTGGCACTGTATGTGGGGACAAAAATTTCATACCTCGGTTTGAAAGTGTAGTTCCATTTAATTCTAAGGTCCAAATGGAGTCCAACAAGCCGTAAGATTTTGCAGCACTAGCATTACAGATCTAGACGTTCACAGCCAGTGTATAAGAGCTCACTAGACAAAACCAAGAGATGAGATTGCAGTTACAACAGGAGGAAAATCGCTCACCCATGAGGATTGGGACTAACAGGAATGAAGAAGGAGACAACCACAGAAGAGACGACCACCGACAACCAAACACTTTTGATGAAGCAAATTTGGACCTTTTTAGAGAAATGAGGAGAGAGATGGATGAGCTAAGGAATGCAATGAGGGAAAAGATAGATCGAAATCTGGACGAGATGGTCAGAAGGACAGACTCGCCCTTCACCACAAAAATCCTAGAGTGTCCTATGCCTTCGAGGTTTTGTCTTCCACAGCTTGAGTTGTTTGATGGCTTGAAAGACCCGCTAGACCATATTACTACGTTCAAGATGACTCTGAGTTTACAACAACCCCTAGACAAGATCCTATGCCACTTCTTCCTACCAACCTCAAAGGAGTAATGCGAGTGTGGTTTAGTAAGCTAGCAACATCGTTCATTGATAACTTCGAACAACTGGGCAACTCTTTTGTGCACCATTTCATTGGTGGATAACGCCCAAAAAGGCCTGTAGACCATTTGCTCACCAGCAGGCAAGTAGAAAAGGAGTGCTTAAGATCATATGTGAAGCATTTCACTAGAGAAGTCTTGGAAGTTGATGAAGCAGACGATAAGGTGTAGTTAACCACCTTCAAAGTCGAGTTAAAATCTAGAGAGTTCGAGGTTGCTCTCGCAAAATGTCCCCTGCAGACAATGGCAGAAATGCTATTGAAAGCTTACAAATACATGAACACTGAAGATGCCCTAACTGTAATAGGGGAGGAGGACAAGCCTAGAGAAAAAAAGAGGGTGCTAGAGAAAACCAGAGGGGGCGTAAGTGAGAAAAGGGACATCGTCAGAACCCGCACGGGAATAAGTGGAGAGACAATAAAACACCTCGGACGGTAAAATTTACCCCTCTAGTTATGCCCGTTGATAAAATTTTAATGCAGATTAAGGACGATCATTACCTCAAGTGGCCAAAACCGCTGCACTCCTCACCTAATGTGTGTGACAAGAGAAAATATTGCCACTTCCATAAAGACCACGACCATTACACTAATGATTGCAGAGACCTAAAGGAGCAAATAGAGGAACTCATTCGGAAATGGAAGCTACAAAAATTTGTGAAAAAGGGGGAATCCAGCCAACCTAAAGATGATAACAAGGAGAAGCACGAGACCGTTCCTAGGGACGAGGCTAATTCGTTTAATCACCCACAAAGTACGATAGGAGAGATAAAGATGATCACAGGAGGACTATCCACAGGGGAATCCTTTAAGTCCCTCAAGAAGTCATAACAAAGGTAAGTAAATAGTATCCACAAGATACCACCCCTAAAGCAAAGAAGAATAGCAGATTCGGACATCCTATTTTTAGAAGAAGATGTTAGGGGTGTAGAACAACTGCACGACGACCCCTTGGTTATAATGCTTATGATAGAAGAATTCAACACTAGACGGATCCTCATAGATAATGGCAGCTCTACAGATATTATCTATCTCTCAGCTTTCCAACAGTTGAAGGTAGATCCTAAAAGATTGTTGCCCTTTGAATCTCCCCTCGTCAGTTTCAGTAGAGATCGAGTATACCCCAAAGGTATAGTAGCCTTGATGGTCATAGTGGGATCTCACCCCGAACAATTAACCCAGCAGCTTGACTTCATGGTGGTAGATTGCCCATCCTCATACAATGTGATTATTGGAAGGCCTATACTCAACCACTGGAAGGCAGCAACGTCTACATACTACTTGAAGGTGAAATTCCCAACGGAGTATGGCGTGGGTGAGGTAAAAGGAGATCAAGTGCTAGCTAGGGAATGCCACCAAGCAGTGTTAGCTACAAAGGAAAACCATACATGGATGATTGAAGAGAAAGAGGAGGAGAAAATGGAAGCCTTTGAAACTGTGGAACTGGTAGACGAGGAACTAACGAAGACCACGAAGATAGGGACAAACTTGAGCACTCAAATGAAGAAGAGGCTAGTCCAATTCCATAAGAGAAATTTGGATATTTTCACATGGAGTCATGAGGATATGCCAGGCATAGCAACCGAAGTCATCCAACACCATCTAAATGCAGACCCTAAGAAGAAGCTCGTCCAACAAAGGCGATGAGTCTTTACCCCTGAACGAAACAAAGCTATCATGGAAGAGTTAAACAAATTGCTGGTAACTAATTTTATCTGAGAAGTCTACTACCCAGCCTAGCTGGCCAACATCATCCTAGTAAAGAAAGCAAACGGAAAATAGAGGATGTGCATGGACTTCACGAACCTGAATAAGGCCTGCCCAAAAGACAGCTTCCTACTGCCAAGAATAGATCAACTTGTGGACTCCACTGCGAAGCACAAACTCCTTACATTCATGGACACATTCTCAAGTTACAACCAGATCAAAATGTTAGAGGAAGACTAGGAGAAGACTGCTTTCATCACTAGCCAAGGGCTCTACTACTGTAAGGTAATGCCCTTTGGACTAAAGAACGTAAGGGCGACTTACCAGAGGCTAGTCAACAAAATGTTCGATAAACAGATCAGGAGAAATATGGAGGTATATGTAGATGATATGCTCATCAAGAGCAAGAAGGAAGAGACACACCTAAACGACCTCAAAGAGACCTTCACGACCCTCAGATAGTACCAGAAGAGGCTGAATCCTAGCAAATGCGCCTTTGGGGTTGCATCAGGGAAGTTCCTGGGGTTTATTATGTCCCAGCGAGGAATAGAAGCTAATCTAGAAAAAGTATAGGCTATATTGGAGATGACATCGCCAAGATTGGTGAATGAAGTCCAGAAGTTAACTGGGAGAATCACGGCCCTCAACAGGTTTGTCTCCAAAGCAACGGACAAATGCTTGCCTTTCTTCAAAACCCTGAAGCAAGCTTTTATCTGGACAGAGGAGTGTGAAGAAGCCTTCTAGGAATTGAAACACTATCTGAGTAACCCCCTTCTCCTAAGCCCATCAAAGGAAGGGGAAAACCAATTTTTGTACTTAGTAGTATCAACCACAGCTATAAGCAGTTTTGATTTGAGAAGAGAATAGAGTGCAGCTTCCTATTTACTATATTAGCCAAGCATTCCAAGGAGTCGAGGTGAAAATCCACGGACTGAGAAGATCGCCTTTGCCTTAATCGTTGCCTCCTGTAAACTACGTCCCTACTTCTAGGCAAATCCCATTTTGCTAACGACTGACCAGTCGGTAAGGAAACAATGAACAAGCCCGAAGCTGTAGGAAGAATAGTGCAATGGGCAGTTGAGCTAAGCCAGTTTGACATCGAATACCACCCCAGAATAGCGATCAAGGCACAGGCGTTAGTAGACTTCATTACTGAGTTCACTGTGCCAGACGATGAAGAGATCCAAGGTGAATCGGAGAAATGGACGATCAAAACAGATGGGTTGTTAGTCCAAAAAAGAGGGGGAGTGGGGGTCATCATTAACACCCTAGAAGAAGACATCCTTAGGTACGGAGTACAACTTTAATTTCCTGCCACCAACAATGAGGTAGAATACGAGATCATATTGACAGGGCTCAAGATTGGGAGAGCTTTGGGTGCCAAAAACATACTCCTTAAAAGCAATTCTAAAGGGTGAATATGAAGCAAAAGAGGACAAGATGCAGAAATACCTCAGATTGACGAACTATCTAACCTAAGAATTTGATCGGGTAGACTTCACGAAAGCCCCAGGAACCAAAACTTAGAAGCAAATGAAGTAGCAAGGCAAACATCGTTAGAAGAAGGAATAATGTCACCAGATTTGAAAATAGAAGTGCAAAAGCATCCTAGCATTAGAATTCCACACTTTTGTGATTCAAGACCAAAAAAGTTGGACGACTCCAATTCTCTCTTTTCTCTAAGACAGATGACTTCTAGCATACGTCGATGAGGCCAGGAAGGTCCGAAAGCGAGCGACTAAGTTCACAATCCTAAATGACATTTTGTATAAAAGAGGGTTCTCCATGCCTTACCTAAGGTGTGTCAAAAAAGACGAAGCTAAGTACATCCTGGAGGAAATCCACGAAGGAATATGTGGAGACCATACGGGCCCGAGATCCCTGGTAAACAAAATCATCAAAAAAGGTTACTTTTGGCCTACCATGTAGAGAGATGCAAGGGAGTTCATTGAATGGTGTGACAAGTGACAGAGGTTCGAGAACGTCCAATGTGTCTTGGGAGAAAGAATGGCGACCATAACTTCCTCGTGGCCATTTGCTCAATGGGGGATAGACATCGTGGGCCCTTTACCCCAAGGTAAAAGGCAAGTAAAGTTCTTATTAGTTGCAATTGACTATTTTACAAAATGGGTTGAAGCGGAATCACTATTAACTATCACGAAGGCAAAGATCCAAAAATTTGTATGGAGAAACATAGTTTGCAAGTTTGGGATACCAAGGAGGATAATATTAGACAACGAACACCAATTTGATAGTCAAGATTTCAAGAACTTATGCTAGGAACTAGGAATCAAGAACCAGTTCTCTTCACCGGGACATCCACAAGCCAACGGACAGATGGAAGTGACGAATTAGACGTTATTGAAGATAATCAAAGTTCGGCTGGAGGAGGTAAAGGGCGGATGGACGAAGGAACTGCCGAATGTCTTGTGGGCATACAGAACCATCGTGAGGACCCTAACAGGAGAGACATTGTTCAAACTCACCTACGACATCAAAGTAGTAATACCAGTCAAAGTAGGACTCACTAGCATGAGAAGAGAAGTTTTCCAAGAAGATAGCAACAACGATCAACTGAAGGTCAACCTGGACTACTTGGATGAAGTAAGAGAAAAAGCATCTTAGAAAATGACCAAGTATCAGCAAAAGATGACCGAGTACTACAACAAGAAAGTGAAGCTTAGAGGACTTGACATAGGAGACCTGGTCCTACGCAAAGTTACACCGGCAACGAAGGATTCAACCTAGGGAAAGCTCGAACCAACCTAGGAAGGACCCTACAAAGTCATCCACTATTCAAGACAAGGAAGCTACCATCTAAAGTCAATGGAAGGGAAAAAATTACCGCAACCATGGAACATCGAGCATTTGAAAAAGTATTACCAATAGAGATAAGGTACTATTGTAGTCATGAGAATAACATCTTAATTTGAAGTAAAGCAATAAAAGTACTATTCAACGAATATTCCAGCAAATTGTATATAAATATATAGCAAAAAATGGCTAAGTGATAAAATTCCTTAAATGGATGTAAATCACTGATGAAGCCAAGTGATAAGATTCCTTAGATGGATGTAAATCACCAAAAAATAGCTAAGTGATAAAATCCCTTAAACGGATGTAAATCACTAACGAAGCCAAGTGATAAGATTCCTTCGATAGATGTAAATCACCAAAAAATGGCGAAGTGATAAAATTCCTTAAACAAATATAAATCACTGACAAAGCCAAGTGATAAGATTCCTTAGATAGATGTAAATCACCAAAAAATGGCTAAGTGATAAAATCCCCTAAACGGGTGTAAATCACTGATGAACCAAGTGATAAGATTCCTTAAAAAGATGTAAATTACTAATGAAATTAAGTGATAAAATTCCTTAAACTGATGTAAATCACCTAAAAATGACTAAGTCATAAAACCTTGACAAAGTCAAGTTTCTTCACGAATATAAATTTCTCCATGAATATAGGTCACCACGAAATGGCGAGGTGACGACCATAGAAGGACAAACAAGCAAAAATCGCACAAAGATGAATAAAAAGAAAGCAGAATGACCGTCGAAGGTAAGATAAACAAGCAAAGGCATAAGCATATAATTGTTAAAGAGATTGTTTGAAAGTTAATATTTAAAGTCCAAAAACACACTGGGCACCTAATATATATATATATATATATGATGAACAGGGGAATGCTTAAATAGTAGCCTCATCACCACCAGTCGCGGTAGCAGCACCTTTAAGATCGACAGGGTTTTCCTCTCGAACATTCTCATCAGTAACGGCAACTTGGGTAGCCTTGTCAATCTCCATCTCTTTATCCACCTCCTCGAAGTCCAAGTTCTCCAAGTCCACTCCAGAAGGATGCTTGACCAAATATCGCTAGAGGAGCTTGAAGTCATTGTAATACCAACTGAAAAGCACTGTGTTATACTCCTTAGTCAATTGAAAGGCTTGAACAGCTTTAGCAGCCACAGTCTTGACTTTCTAGTTCGTAGTTAGCTCATCCTTTTTCACGGTTAGCTGCTTCTCAACCTTTAAGTCGTCAGCCAAAGCCTTGACCTTCTCCTTGGTAGTATTAGCTTCATCCATGGTAGAGATGAGATCCCTCCTTAGCTTAGCGCTTTTAGCCTCTAGAGCCTCCACCTCGGACCTTGCTGACATTGCTTTCGCCTCATGGCTTAAGTACTCATATGTATGTGGATTGTCTTTCCCAACACCTAAAACTCGCAAGAAAAGGAGATTATGTAAAAAATCCTTCAACCTCGCATACTAAACAACAACAGAAAAAGAAAGAAAAAATATTACTTGGACGAGCTTGTGGATATTACAACTTACAATCTCATTAAAAGGGATACCCGAAAGCACCCTGAGATCGTCGGCAGTCACGGTGTCCTGGGCCCTCTTCAAGGCCAGACCAGCATCGTCCTAAAAATTTGATGTTCGAGAACCCACCTTCTCTTTACCCTTGTTCGCGGTTCTCTACCTCTTCGGACAAGGGGTAATATCCTCCAACGAGGTGGTGAGGGAAGCAATCCTCGTAGCCTCTGGGACGAAGGTAGCAGGAGTGATCAAGGTCCCCTTCTCGACCACCCATACTACCTTCTTTCCCAAACTTGAGAGGGGCTTATTCTTCCTGGCCTTCATTTTAGCATACATCTCTTGGTTGAATTTGGTTATCATATCTACATAGCAGGAAAATGAATATATAAAAAAAATAAAAAAAAATAAATTAAAAAATAAAAAAAGAAAGGGAAAGAGACTCACTCTTTTCTTTAATTTCAATAGAGCGCAAGACAAAGGGAGAAGGCTCCGGGCCAAGACAGTGACGAGCTAAAGTCCTAAGGTCAACAAGATTGTCGAAATCGTCAATTGTCTTTGCGTATTCAGTAGCTACCTAGATGCACGCCTTGTACCTACTCTTAAGCTTGGGGCGCTTCTTAATTGTAAACATACAATAAATAAGAGATTAGTGACGAAGTAAAAAGGAGAAAGGGAAATAGAGGGAACTAGTAAGGAATAACTGGAAGGACAACGCACCTAGACTCGGGGCCCTCCAACGACGAAGCAACCTAGGAACTTCACCCCAGAAGTCATCAGAAAGAGTCTCTCATCCATCCCCAGACACAAAAAAGAACCTGGACTTCCAATACTGGAAGGACGATGGAAGATTTGTGACGATCCTTGCCTTCTTGACCCAAGGCACAAGTTCATAATACCCATACTCCTTGGACTCCTTCAGACAATACAAGTGAACAAACTCGTCCAGCCTAATCATGTCCCCCTCAGTGATGACCATCCAAATCTCCATTCAACTATTCACTATCCGACACGAGTTCGGCATAAGTTTCCTAGGAGCAATGTTAAAATGGTTCAAAAACTCCATGGTGAAAGGGTGGATGGGAAACCTAAGACCACATTGGAAAGCAACCTCATAGAAACACACCTCTCCAAGCGTGAAATGGCAAGCCTTTTCCCTTTCTCGGGGCAGACGAATCCTACCTCCCTCGGGGAACTAGAATCTATCTTTGAACCTAAAAAGGGTATCAACATCCAGAGCACACTCCTCCTTAAGGGCATGGAAAGTCCTGATCTCCTTCCGACCAAAAGCAGCGATATCCACCTCCAACTCAACAGGGTCATCGCTAGATGACAACCTTGTTTCTAGTTTGCTAGACCTCACCTCAGACATAACTTCCCTGTCACCTACTAATTCCTTGAACCAATTTACAGACTGACGCAATAAATGGAGCATGTTGGCCAACATAAAACCTAAACCGTTGTCCCTAGATACGAAACCCTCAATTGGGGGGCAGTGAGTACGAAAAGAACCTAAGCGTGGAAAAAGAAATGAAATGGAAGGACATAGTTGCCTAACCTCGGAGCTTTCAACCATGGAATCCCAAAAAAGAAAAGAGGGTATGAATTTCTATCCCTAAATGGAACAAGAAAGGCAAATGAATGTTTCTACAAAAAGAAAAAGGAAAGGAAGAGAAACCATACCTCGAAGTTTCAAGCTCAGAAATTCAAAGCTTAGAAAGGAGAAAAATGCTAAGGATTGAAAGATCAGAGAAACACAAAGTAAGAAAATGGCAAGAGATGGAAGGTGAAGAAGACAAAGAAAAAAAAAGTGAGAAGTTAAAAAAAAAAAAAAAAACCCAAACTTGGAAAACTGAAAACCAATGGGAAAACTAAAAGTCCCTCAAACCAAACAAAGACATCCACCATTCAGGACATGCCACGTGGCCATGACATGTACCGCACCGCCACTTTGCATTAAATGCGGATAACACGGAATCCCAAGAGTCACATCTAAACAAAAGACCTTCCATATTCTTACGATCGTCATCACACATAAGGATGATCTCAGAATAGGGGGGCAACTGATGGACTTAATAAATATCATCGTCCAGATGAACCTAATAAATACCGTCGTCCATGCAACCCAGCTTGGACGAAGGAGGAAGGCCATAAAGGAGCCATTCAATTTCTCGACAATTACATATTGAACAAGAAGACCGTTGAGATCACCATCAAAGTCTACATTAAATAGGCCTAAAACGTTATGGAGAAGACACTTAATCCACCATTAAAGGAGACCAACGGCTAGCAAGAAGAAGAGTCTATTTATAGGCACCACAAAACTGGACAAGGTACGGATAATATGCATAGTGATTTACGGAATTCTTCTTATTCTTAGTCTAGCCCCAAACTTCGTTTCTTTCTAACTTTATCATCGGAGACTCCTTGGTCGGCACCACACCGGTGTCCTCCTAAGAGAATACTTGTTTGCAACCTCTTGCAGAACCTTTGATGAGCTTGTGTTGGGAACTTTTTGGACGAACTCGACTGTTGATGCTTTTGCATCATCAAGAGTAAAAGCCAAAATATATCAATAAAATTGGCATAAATTGTGGATGCATAGGCCTATTTTTTAACTGTTCATATCCAAAATAAAAGAACTTTAAAAATAAAATATGATATTTTTCTAAAGTGTATATTGCTTAACAATAATATGATATATATATATATATAATAATAATAATAATAATAAAAAAAGACTATATATAAATAAGTAAACAATCAAATTTTGATGTATATTCCCAAATTAAAATAGAGTATCAATTACAATACATCTAAAATTAAACACAACTTTTCCTCCCAAAAAAAAAAAAAAAAAAAAAAATACAACTATTAGATTATGAAATTAGTTTTCAAGATTTTAAATTTTTTATATGTTTTAATTCTTTGCCAAATTAGCTATCCAATTGGACATTTGTAATTTTGTTTTATATTTTGGGATGCTAATATTGTGTAATAGTGAAACTTATATGTTTATTTTAATTATATTTTCAAAGGGTAGTTTAGACTCCTTTGTGTTTGTGCTATTTATTTTGATTAGCAATGTTGGAATTTGTATAATTTTTTAATTACTGAACAAATATCAATTTGTCGAGCTGAGATCTTTTTTTATATGGGTGGTGAATTCAAAATAATGCATTTCATACCAAGTAATTTGCTATATGACTTACTAAGTAATTTACTATATGACTTACCAAGTGGCAAATACATTCCTAGAGAGAGAGAGAGAGAGAGAGAGAGAGAGAGAGAGAGAGAGAGAGAGAGAGAGAGAGAGAGAGAGAGAGAAGGCAAATACATGTTTTTTTATAAAAAATTTCATGGGGAAAATACGGGTCGACCAACCAACTAGACCTAGCCCGCAACTCAATTTCCCCAATCCATTTCTAACCCACATAATATGACCTGTTTTGATTGGAACTCATTTTCAACCTGTTTTGCTTCCCATGCCATGTGTGTCCCTTAATGGCATAAAATGGTTTCTTTGGTAACATAAGCATCTTGTTGAATCCAAAGAATTACTCTCCTCTTAGCCCTAGTCCTACAAGGTTACAACTACTACAAGATCACCAAGACTGCCACTATCTTTCACTTTGTCTCGTTTCTAATGCACGTAACTCAACAGTGATTAGCAGAAATATCATCATGGTTTTAAAAATTGAAACGGTCAAATAACCAAAGAAACCAACACGAGATTGTTGGATTTGAACCAAAACAACAACTCAGTCATGGTGTTGGCCTCAAGTCATCACAAAAACCATCCTGATTTGAGTTTGTCACAAAACTCTCAAGGGGCATAATGATAATTATCTAAAGTGCTCAACAAAATTGAATGCTCGATGAAGTACTTTAGTGTTGTTCTACATCAGAGTATGTTATTTGGTTCTCATCTAGATTTATTATTTACATCACTTGAAAATATTGTGTTCCAACATACTTATCTTTTTTTTCCCTTATAATTCAATAGTTAAAATGAGGTCCAAGATTTCATGAAAAACTAATAAATTCCTATTTGAATTACAATGCTCATTTGGTTGAAGACGAGAGAGAGAATTGTAGCCGTCTGGTAGATGTTTTGCATTGATGGAGTGCCCTTATTAGTGACGTACATAAACCTTAGTCCCACATCAATTGTGGTGATGTGTGTTTGTGGGCTCATATACTGCTCCGCGGTGCAAACTGCCGCATGCAGTTTTTATACTGGCGTGTGGTGTTGAGTTCCATTTCCCCCCTCACCTCTGAGTATTAAAAAAAAACCTTAGTCCCACATCGATTGTGGTGATGTGTGTTTATGGGCTTATATACTGCTCTGCAGTACAAATTGCCGCATGCAGTTTTTGTACTAGCGTGTGGTGTTGAGTTCCATTCCCCCCCCCCCCCCACCCCCACCCCCCGCCTCTGAGTATCAAAAAAAAAAAAAAAAAAAAAAATAGTGACATACATGTTTAGTTACAAGTCAAAACTTACAAGTTGCATCAACTTTTGGATGTAGTAAAAAATGTGTAAGAGTTAGAAACTTAGAATGGATGTCGTGGACTTCGAACTATTAAGATGGTGTTTCATAACCAATTTTGAAATTTTAAGACTTGATTGTTTTGTTTAAATTAACATTTTGATGATATTTGAAGAGGAAAATTTTAGTTGTACTTGTACCTGTTTAAATAAGTTAACAAAAACTAAAACTAATCAAAGTAAATACTAACATGAATTCTGAAAATATCCAATGGCACAATGTAGTGCCTTTATTTTATTACTTTTACAATGGTTATAGAGTCATGCTAGGACCAAAACTCTTATTACAACTTTGCCACAAGTTGTGGATGGATATGGGTTCCACAGCAGAGGAAAGAACATATCTCAAACTTCCATCTTAACATATTTTTCTCATTGCGATTCACAACAACATAGTAGAACTCATAGGAAAAATCCTTTTATAGAATTGCTTCTTGCAAAAATATGCTTTACAACAATACAACCTCTCTTTAGCACAGTAAAGGACAAACCCTTAAATAATTGAGATCAACACTTACATGATAAAGGATAAGTAGTTTTTTTTTTTTTTTTTTTTTTTTTTTTTTTTTTTTTTTTTTTTTTTTTTTACGTTGAAAAAATTAGTTGGTAAGAAACATGAGTTAGTAGGATTTTAAAATGGAACATAATTTTACATATTTATTGTAGTAAGTAAATAGGATATATATAGAAAAAAAACAAAAAAACAAAAAAAATTTCGCAATTTTAGGAGTTTTTATTTTATTTTTTTATGATGAGAAAAAGATTTTTTTTTTTTACAAAAACATAAACGTTTGTTTATTTTAATTAATTAATTATAAATATATAAATAATATTTGAAAATTTAATTTATAAATAGATAAAGCAATTTGAAAACCAACAAGATAGTTTTCATGATTGACATATGGCATTGGTCAAGGACGAAGCCAAGACTTGGAGTTAGGGGGCGGCTCTGTTGTTGGTTGCATATGGCGACTCCTATCTCTAGCTCTGATGCTTCTTAGCCACTAAGGGCTTCTTTTTTCTTTTTCTTTTTTAAGTTTTTGATGCGTGCGTTTGCTATTGAATAAAGACAAAATTATTTTGTTTAAAACTTTTAAAGGGCTAGTTGCTTGTTTTGAGTAAAATTTGTTAATTGAGTTTTTTTTTTTAATTTTTTTAAATTTTTTTTTTAAGCTTTGTTATTGGTGGTTTTTGTTTTGGGCTAATTTTTTTGAGGCTTGTATATTTTGTTTTAGATTTTAGATCTATAAATTTTTTGTTGATATGGTGAGTGGTTATTGGTAAATAAAAAAGTGATATAAGTGATTGGCCTAGACGTGAACTAGTAAGAATTTGTACTTTAACCGTTTGTAAAAATATTGTAGATAAATTTGTGACTATAACATCAATTTTAAAAGAATCAATGATATTTTTAAGAGGGAAAAGTGTAATTTTATAGAACAAAATTGCTAAAATTAGTACACACACTTAAAAATGGGGGGGGGGGGGGGGGGGGGGAGCTTTACCCTCATAGACAATGTGTACCTCTGTCACTGGCAGTGGTAGTACACAATCTCAACAAAATGATAATAAAATTGGGCTATTGTTCTTTCCTGATGTTTCTCCGAAAAAGTGAGAGAAAGGTTTGAAAATCTAATTTATAAATAGACAAAGCTATTTGAAAACCAACAAAATAGTTTACATGATTGACATATATGGCAGTTCTAGTACACAGTCTCAACAGAATGATAATTATATCGGTCAATTGTTCTTTCCTGATGTTTACCCTAATTAGTGAGAGAAAAACAAGGGATTTTGGACCAGGTGTTATGTTCCACAATTCATTTAAAGGCCTTTTTCAATAACTTTTTGTTTCCAAATTTATTACGTTCAATCCTGTTAGTCAATTTGTAATTTGTTCATCGCCTAAAAATGATAGAGGACTTCTTCTCTCTAGCCAAAAATATGCCCTAATAACTTCCCACACCGTAACATATGGAACGCCCTCAACTCTTTGTCTATGATGCCCATTTGTGTGCGACCATTTAGAGACTTTCACCAAGCCAACATGCCTCTTTAGCTATAAAAGGTGTGGGCATGGTAGCTGAAACAAGAAAACCCCGAAAACGTAGTATTGATACACCAAATTCAAGTCATTTCCATGTTAGACAAATAGCAAAGAATAGTTTGCATGATTGACATATGGTACTAGTAATACACAATTATTTTTAATAAAGTAAACCAGTTTCACTTGGGTGTCAGCCACACTTAACAAAACACACAGTTTGTATAGAATGAATTGCTTATTTTTCCCTTTTGAATACATAACACTCTTTTACCGCCAATTCATAAATCCCAATCCCAAAGCCATGGAATCCCATATACAAAATTCAGCCGTGTTTTTCTTTCTCCCCTCTTTGTTATGTATCATGGTTTTCTTGTTTCAGCTATCTAGAAAACTCTCTTCTTACCCACCAGGCCCGAAAGGGTTACCCATCATCGGCAAAATGTCAATGATGCCCCAAATGTCTCACCATCATCTAGCCCAGCTTGCTCAGCAATATGGCGGGCTCGTCCACCTCCAAATGGGCCTGCATCACATGGTGGTCATATCAACTCCAGACTTGGCCCGGGAAGTACTCCAGGCCCAAGATAGTGTCTTCGCGAACCGATCCTCAAGCTTCGCAGCTACATACCTAAGCTATGATCGGGCCGACATGGCCTTTGCCAATTACGGCCAATTTTGGCGTCAAATGCGTAAGATATGTGTCACAAAACTCTTTAGCCGAAAACGAGTCGAGACTTGGGACTCTGTAGGAGACGAGATCAACAAGAAGGTCCAAACCATTTCGACCAAAACTGGAACACCCTTCAATCTCTCTAAGATGGCTTCAAGTCTCACCAGCCACATAATCTATAAGGCAGCGTTTGGTTCCAACTCACGTGAAGGAGAAGAGGGCCAGTTTGAAAACATTTTGCAAGAATACTCGAAGCTTTTCGTGGAGTTTGATTTTTCGGATTTTATACCGTGGTTGAGTTGGATTCATACGAAAGATTTAAAGAAAAGATTGGTTAATGTAAGAAGGGCACTTGACTTGTTCATTGATAAGGTCATCGATGAACACTTGGCCAAAAAGAGAAACAAGAATAGCAAGGATGAGAATGAAGCTTCTGCTACAGATATGGTGGATGAACTAGTAAGTTTCCTTGATGAAGGTGCTGATCATGAGAACAACAAGTCCACGGACTCGCTATCCACCTTTAAGCTCAATAGAGATAACATCAAAGGTCTTATCATGGTAAGAGCTTTTTATTCATATGAAATAAATTAATTAAACCATCCTGTTAAAAAATAATCTATCATGGTAAGGCTTATTTAGTAAAATTCAGTGTATCTCTCACATCACTATTTATCATAAATTGTACACGTATGTGCATGGATAATAAAAGTAAGATTTATTGGTTGTCTATATTATTACACAGGATATAATGATTGGTGGAACCGAAACTGTTGCTTCGGCAATTGTGTGGGCGTTGGCAGAGCTAATGAAGAACCCAGAAGAGCTCAAGAAGGTCCAAGTAGAGCTCTCAAATGTCGTAGGCTTGCACCGTAGAGTCCAAGACTCCGACCTTGAAAACCTCACGTATCTCAAGTGCACACTCAAAGAAACTCTTCGTCTCCACCCTCCAATCCCCCTCATCGTCCATGAGACCGCAAAGGACACCGTGTTAGCTGGGTATTCTATCCCAGCTCGCTGGCGTGTGGTGATCAACGCGTGGGCTATTGGGCGGAATGAGACGGTGTGGGAGGAGCCAAATGCATTCAAGCCCTCGAGGTTTTTGGAACCAGGTGCTAAGGATTTTAAGGGAAATGATTTTGAGTTTATTCCATTTGGGTCAGGAAGGAGGTCTTGCCCAGGCATGCAACTAGGGTTTTATGTATTAGAGAAGAGTGTGGCTGAGCTTGTTCATTGTTTTACATGGGAGTTACATGAGGGAATGAAGGGTAGTGAGCTTGATATGAGTGATACGCCTGGACTCACCACTCCAAAAGATGCTCCTCTTATTGCAGTGCCGAGTTATCGCCTAGAGTGTGCACTTTGGTAGGTGAAATAACAAGAAGGAAGATGTGTTTTGATGGAGTTGATGATCAAAATAGAATATAAACTATAAATAAAAAGTTAATAAAAAGAAAACTTTTTGTCAGTTTCTCTTGATCTATTTTGCTTAAAACATAACAGTATAATTATATCCGGAAAAAAAAAAATGTGAGGCTTTATATTACTTTAGTCCTATTTTATAATGACAAATAAATTAAATCAAACAAAGATTCAGTGGTGTAAAAGGCTAAGAGATAAAATACACCATTATTATAGGGATTTTTTTTTAATTGTAAATTTTATTCCTAGGCTATTTTTTTGACTCATAATATTGTTGCTTGGGCTGCTCTATAAGTTGAACTCAATGTCATTATCAAGTTAGATTATATGTTCAAGTTTAGTTCATTTTCATGTCAAACAAGCTCAAGCTTGCACATAAACTACTTGATTAACTTATTATTTTTCCATATACACAATACTACTAGAAGATTTTACCCCTTCACAAATCTACGTTAATACTTAATAACAAAATTATGCTTGAAATTACATTGTTTGGGTTAATTAGATAAAATGATTTTTGTTTATAAACTTATTAAAATTAGCATGATTTTTAAGAACATATAGAACATGTAATTCAACGGTGAGATTTTCAAAATATGAATTCTATAACAAATTATTAGGTGGTGTACTATTACTTAGAGTTACACCAGGTGTAATTTGAACCCAACTATATATATATATATATATATAGAGAGAGAGAGAGAGAGAGAGAGAGAGAGAGAGAGAGAGAGAGGTTCAAGTTACACCGAGTTACGCTCTTTCTGCATCGTTAGATTTAAGTAGATCTAATGATAAAAAATATGAACCCATTAATGGTTGATTACCATATCATTTATTATCCCTTATTTTTTGAATTCCCATATCTATCTCTATTCCCAAAATGTACTATAAAATATACTAAGATAGATAGATATCTCATTTGATATGCTAATTTCTAGCTAAAATGTCAACTAAGTTGCAAAACAATACTAATAATAATATTTCCTGTGTTTGCCAAAATTTACTGTCAGTAAGAATTAATGTATGTAAAAAATGAGGATAATAACTACAACAATAAACTAGCCTCTAAGTACATGAGTGTGCATGTTTAGAGACTCTTCTATTTTTAGGAGAATCCTTAATACCACTAGAAAGATTCATCGGATTTGTTGGGATACATCTTTTACCGTTCAAAAAAAAAGTTAATACTTTAGTAATTTAATATTTCATTCATATTAAAATAGAAATGTTAAATTAATTAGTTGACCACGTTAAGGTGACACTTTACCACAGAGTTATATCCATTGTGTGGCCGCAAGCGTCAGAGACGGTGCGTTTGTTTTAGGGTTTCCCCCAAAACGTCTGTGGGAAGTATGTAGGCATAGGGTGGACCAATGGCAGAGGGTGTAAATGGAGTCGCCATCTAGATTAGGTCTAAGAATTATAAATATAGTACTCTTTATGGAAGGACTGATCTTTTACTAGAGCACGTGTCTGAAGTTTAGATATGGAGATAAGAAGGTATTAGGCACTCAACTCCACCCGACCCGTGGGTCGGCTTCCACTCATTATGCTCAAATTCTTAATCTCATTAAAGGCAGGCTTAACATGTTATTCTAACTCACACACACTCTAACATATATCTAAAGCAAACAAACATGACATAATCATCCCCAAGCCTTGCACTCATCTATCACAACATTAGAGAACATATCCAAGGGCAGAAACATCACATCACATCACATGGCAGAATCAAACAAGCATGTTATGAACATCCAAACATCAAAGGCATAACATCCGACCAAACATATCATGTTCATCAATTGCATCAAGCTCATCATTCGAACCAATGCATGTTCATGTAATGCGTGACTTACCTCATTTACCTCTCTGCATCACAGCACCTATGCATCAATGCATATTCAAATTCATATGCAGGTTTATGGCATTTAATCGAATTGAAACCCTAATAAGCATTAAAGAGATAAAACCAACAAAATAAGACAAAAACAGAGAAGCAGAGACTCCAAGACATACAAAACAGGTTAAACAGAGACTAAAACATGTGAATAAAACAAAAGGAAGACAAACAAGAGTAGATTATGGTCTCTGGGTAGGAGTATGCGTACACATACATAAGGCATGTGTGCACAGCCCAGCTGTATGCATACGCATACTACGAGTATGCGTACGCATGCGTATGCATACACGCCTTAACAACTTAACCTAGAAACTACAGAAAAGGAACACAAAAGCGAGGAATCTAACAACCTAACATGCTTAAAACACAAAAACAAAGTAAACCTAGGCTAAACAAACATATTAAAGCAAATAGAACACATATATAAACACAAGATCAAAAGAAAAATTAAAGACAAGTGAAGAGTTAAAGTTAAAAACTTTACCTCAACACAAGAACTTTTTAAAGCTTGATTTTGATTATTCTCCCCAGTCAATCTAGTTACAACCAATTCAAAAATGAGTTAGTAAACTAAGAACTCAAAGATCAATACTAGAAAAGGTCCCAATCAAATAAAACTTAACTTGATGATATTTTGTGAAAAACTCTCCTTGATTCACTATTTCTTAGTGAATCTTATGTTTTTTTCCACCAGAATTTGTCCTCCTTGAAAATGTACCATTTAAAGTTTTATATAGCTGAAAAATAGGAGTTTGGGACAGGTCTCAAATGATGTAGGATTCATTCCAAACCTAGTTAAAATATAGAAAACTTGTCTTACATAGTTTTTGGAATCCTAGCACGCACACGCACACATGTGTATTCATACGTATGCATGAAGCATGCGCACGCAGATCTTGAGCATGCGTGCGCATACGCGTGTATGCGTATGCATGCCCTAGGGTTTTCGTGGTCTTTCTTTTCCGAAAATAGTTTATTTGGTCAAAAAATAAGTTATATTTCTATAAACATTTTTCTCAAGTAAATTTTCATCTAATTAGGCGTTAAACCAATCTTGGGCCTAATTAGAATTCTTACATCATTGGGGAACGAGAGCCCAAATCGTAAAGGGTACAAAATGTGGTGTTTACACCTCTTCTCCCCCCCCCCCCCCCCCTCTCCCCCGGCTCTTTGGTCTTAAGAATGCAAGTTTTAAGAATGAGTGATTGCCCTTCTTTGACCCTTACTGCCCAACCTATACTTGTATACTTGTACTTACTTTGCTATTCTGCCCAAGGCAATAATAGTGGAATAGTAGTTTTGAGTTTCTCAATCATGAATTATTTTTTTATTTGATTTCTATTTTCTAATTCACGAGTTTTTATATTCGATAATGTAAAACGTTTTTATTTTTATTTTTATTTCCAGTGATGCTCATTATGGAATTGATCAACAATATTGTCAAAGCTCATGTGGTGTATATGTATTTGGTGGAATAGGTGAACGTACTTATGAAGGAAATGATCTTTACATGAAAATGAAAAAAGATTACTTCCACCAAAGATAAATAGAATGTAAAAACAATCAAAAGAGAAATTCTCATCTCATCATCAACCAAGAAAATATCTGCTCAGAAAAGACATTCACAAATACACAGGCTATGAACTTCGTCACATAAACACTCAATTTACATCAAAACTTAGTAATATAATAATGGATCAACCAACCTATTATAAATTACAAAAATCAAGAATGCACTCACAAGCTATGAAGTAGTGCACGTAACTGATACGCTTGGAACATTACCTTAAATTGCTAAAAAAAGTTATGCATCTTCAAAACGTTCGGAGGTGGGTTCCACAACAGAAGAAGGAACATATCACAAACTTCCATCTCGACATGTTTTTCTCATTACAATTATCGAAAACATAGTAAACTCATAGGAAAAAAAAAAATCCTTTCATAGAATCACTTCTTGCAAAAATATGCTTTACAATAATACAAACTCTCTTTAGCATAGTTTTTTGACATAAATAATTGAGAATAACACTTACATGATAAGTGATAAGTTTTTTTTTTTTAACATTGAAAAAGTAAGTGGGCAAGAAACATGAGTTAGTGGGATTTTAAAATGGAACACAATTTTACATATTTATTGTAGTAAGTGAATAAGATATATATATAAATAAGCAAATAAAAAAAAAACAAACAAACAACAAAAACTTTTAGTAATTTTAGGAGTTTTTTTTATTATTATTTTTTTTTTATGATGAGATTTTTTTTTTTTTTTTTTACAAAAACGTAAATGTGTGTTTGTTTTAATTATATATGGCAGTGGTAGTACACAATCTCAACAACATGATAATGAAATTGGTCTATTGTTCCTTCCTGATGTTTCTCCGAAAAAGTGAGAAAAGTTTGAAAATACAGTTTATAATTAGATAAAGCTATTTAAAAACCAACAAGATTGCCTGATTGACATATACATGGCAATGTTAGTACATAGTCTCAACAAAGTGATAATTATATCACTCTATCTATTCCTGATATTTCTCCTAGTGAGAGAAAAGCAAGAGATTTTGGACCGAGTACTATGTTCCACAATTCATTTAAAGGCCTTTTCGATGATTTTTTGTTTCCAAATTTATTATGTTCAAATTCTTAGTCAATTTGTAATTTGTTCATTGCCTAAAAATGATAAGAGGACTATTTCTCTCTACCCAAGAATCTGCCCTAATGATTTTCCACACCGTAACATATGGAACGCCCTCAACTCTTTATCTATGATGCTATTTGTGCGCGACTGTTCATGACTATTGAGAGACTTTCACCAAGCCAACATGCCTCTTTAGCTATAAAAGGTGTGGCTGCATGGTAGCTGAAACAAGAAAACCCTGAAAACGTAGTATTGATACACCAAATTCAACCCATTTCCATGTTAGACAAATATCAAAGAATAGTTTGCATGATTGGCATAAGGTACTAGTAATACACAATTTTTTTTAATAAAGTAAACTAGTTTCACTTGGGTGTCAGCCACACTTAACAAAACACAATTTGTACAGAATGAATTGCTTATTTTTCCCTTTTGAAAACAAAACAATCTTTTATCGCCAATTCATAAATCCTAATCCCAAAGCCATAGAATCCCCTATACAAAATTCAGCCGTGTTTTTCTTTCTTCCTTCTTTGTTATGTATCATGATTTTCTTGTTTCAGCTATCTAGAAAACACTGTCGTTACCCACCAGGCCCAAAAGGGTTACCCATCATCGGCAACATGTCGATGGTGGCCCAATTGACTCACCATGGTCTAGACCAGCTTGCTAAGCAATATTTAGCAATATGGTGGGCTCATGCATCTCAAAATGGGCCTGCATCACATGGTGGTCATATCAACTCCAGACATGGCCCGTGAAGTCCTCCAGGGCCAAGATAGTGTCTTCGCGAACCGATCCTCAAGCTTCGTAGCTACATACCTAAGCTATAATCGGGCCGACATGTCCTTTGCCAATTACGGCCCATTTTGGCGTCAAATGCGTAAGATATGTGTCATGAAGCTCTTTAGCCGAAAACGAGTCGAGACTTGGGACTCTGTAGGAGACGAGATCAACAAGATGGTCCAAGCCGTTGCGACCAAAACTGGGTCACCCATTGATCTCTCTAAGGTGGCTTCAAGTCTTACCAGCCACATTACCTATAAGGCAGCGTTTGGTACCAACTCACGTGAAGGAGAAGAGGGCCAATTTGAAACCATTTTGCAAGAATTCTCGAAGCTTTTTGCGGAGTTTAATGTTGCGGATTTTATACCATGGTTGACTTGGATATATACAAAAGATTTAAAGAAAAGGTTGGTTAATGTAAGAAGGGCACTTGACGTGTTCATTGACAAGCTCATAGACGAACACTTGGCCAAAAAGAGCAACAAGAATAGCAAGGATGAGAATGAAGCTGCTGCTACAGATATGGTGGATGAACTAGTAAGTTTCCTTGATGAAGGTGCTGATCATGAGAACAACGGGTCCACGGACTCGCTATCCACGTTTAAGCTCAATAGAGATAACATCAAGGGTCTTATCATGGTAAGAGCTTTTTATTTATTCCTATGAAATAAATTAATAAAACCATCATCTTCAAAAATAATCTATCACAAGTTAAATAAAAATATATTGTACATATTCCCATTTATACCATGAATAAAGCTATTATTGCTATGGATACTATAAAAGTAATTAACAAATTTTTTTATTATATTATTATTTATTGATAAAGCATAAATTATATTTATTATTAAAATTGATAATAATTTCAACATTTTTTTAATACCACAGGGAATTTGGATTAAAAGTGGTTGTAGGACCACAAATTATTTCACAACTTTTTTATTATAATTCTGATATGATAGATTGTGAGCGATTGTTTATCACTTACATAGGGAATTACCATTTTTTCTTCACCCCTTGTACTTTACCACATCATAGTGGTAAGAAGTTGTGAAATAATTTGTAGTCTTACATTTTTTTCATTTACAAATGTGATAACTTATTGTGATATTAATTAACAATAGATAAAAGGAGGGTAAGGATGCGAATTATACTTTTTTTTTAGAAAGGATGCGAATTATACTTAATCATAGGAAAATTTTTAAATTGCTATCAATTTATTGAAAAAGGCTTATAATTAATTAACAACAAATGTGATTGTTGCTACTTAAACAACATAATAAACAAATGTAAGAATTTTTTTTTTTTTTTGTGTGATTAATAATACATTTGCAAAGGCTTATAGTTATTTAGTAAAATTTAGTGTATCTCTCACATCACTTCTTATCATAAATTGTATGCGTATGTGCATGGATGATAAAAGTAAGATTTATTGGTTATCTATATTATTACACAGGATATAATGATTGGTGGAACCGAAACTGTTGCTTCAGTTATTGAGTGGGCAATGACAGAGCTAATGAAGAACCCAGAAGAGCTCAAGAAGGTCCAAGCAGAGCTCTCAAATGTTGTAGGCTTGTGCCGTAGAGTCCAAGACTCCGACCTTGAAAACCTCACGTATCTCAAGTGCACAATCAAAGAAACTCTCCGTCTCCACCCTCCAATCACCCTCGTCTTCCATGAGACCGCCAAGGATACCATGTTAGCCGGGTATTCGATCCCAGCTCGCTGGCGCGTGGTGATCAACACGTGGGCTATTGGGCGGGACAAGACGGCGTGGGATGAGCCAAACGCATTCAAGCCCTCAAGGTTTTTGGAACCAGGTGCTAGGGATTTTAAGGGAAATGATTTTGAGTTTATTCCTTTTGGGTCAGGAAGGAGGTCTTGCCCAGGCATGCAACTAGGGTTTTATGTATTAGAGAAGAGTGTGGCTGAGCTTGTACATTGTTTTAATTGGGAGTTACATGGGGGGATGAAAGGTAGTGAGATTGATATGAGTGATAATTTTGGACTCACTACTCCAAAAGCTATTCCTCTTGTTGTAGTGCCGAGTTATCGCCTAGATTGTGCACTTTGATAGGTGAAATAAAAAGAAGGAAGATGTGCTTTGATGGGGTTGATGATCAAAATAGAATAAATAAAAAGGTAATAAAAAGACAATTTTTTGTTAGTTTCTCTTGATCCATTTTGCTTAAAACATAACGATATAATCATATCCCAAAAAAAAAAAAAAAAAATGTGAGGCCTTATATTACTTACGTCCTATTTTATAATGACAAATAAATTATATTAAACAAACATTTAGTGGTGTAAAAGGCCAAGAGATAAAATACACCTTTGTTATAGGTTTTTTTTTTTTTTTTTTTTTTTAGGCTATTTTTTTGACTCATAATATTGTTGCTTGGGCTGCCCTACAAGTTGAGCTCAAGGTCATTATCAAATTAGATAATATGTTCAAGTTTAGTTCATTTTTTTCATGTCAAACAAACTTATCATTTTTCCATATAAACACTATGACTAGAAGATTTTACCCCTTCACAAATCTAAGTTATTACTTAATAAAAAAATGATGCTTGAAATTACATCGTTTGGGTTATTTAATTGGATAGAATGATTTTTGTTTATAAACTTATAAAAATTAGACTCACCAATCCTTTGTTGTTAAAAATTTTATATAATTTTATCACGATATGGACTATTTAAATTATCAATAAGTTATATGTAATAATTATATATCTTATTCATTTATTTACAAATTTATTTAATCCAATCTCAAATTTATATATAAGCATATTTTAAACATTTATACATACATATAATATTATATATACATTGATAGAGTTTTATATCCACAAGCATTCACAATCACATTATTATATTTGAGCTCGAGTTTAATAGTTGAGTCTAAACTTAGATTTTGACTCATTTGTTTAATAAACAAGTATATATAAATCCAAACTATTTACAAACAATTTGGCTCATTTATAGTCTTATGCACCAAGGCTTTCCTTGGACTTGATTAAATATCTATTACTGTTATCAATTAATTCATATATATGCATGCTTCGTTGTGATATGGTTTTCATTCCTTTTATGTACCCAAGCATAAATGGTCAAGGGTACATGAATGAAACCAAGCCATTCCCCAAAACTATGAGATCTGTGGGCTTGGACCACAGGAGAAAATGGTTTTGCATGAGTCCAGCAGATTTTCATGGAGCTTTCTATGTGTTGTCAATTGCTTTTGCTTCAGCTGATTCGACCAAGAAGATGATACAAAGTAGCTTCATTGAAGAACACAATATAGGGTTGTGCCATTTCTTTTCTCCAGAAGCTAAAGTGAGGCAGACAATAGATATGTGCTTTTGTCCCTTCTTTTCCCTGAAGCATCAGTAAAGAAGACGACAAACCTATGCTCTTGTTCGTTTCACTAGCAGCTTTGGTGAAGAACGATGAGCTGATCTTTCACTATGGGATGCAATATCAGATTTTGTGCTAGACAGTGCTTGGCTCTCAGTAGCTTGAATGGAAAGGATATTGCGTTGCTTTTATAGAGTGGTTTTTCTATTTTGTGTTGAGTTTTTATTCAGCCAGCAGCTTAATACATAAAAGGGTGGTGTCAATTACGTACATATCTATTAGACACAAACTACAGACAATTCAGTTTTTTTAACTGAAATCCTATTTTGATGACATTATTTCATTTCAAAAAGTAAAAAATTTATTTACAATGTATACTATAATGTATGAACTAACAATTAGCCTTAATAGAAAATATAACTTTGTAACGTGAATTGATAAAATGTAAGTTGTTGATGTAAATACACGGAAGTGATGTCCCTGGATCAATAACAATATCGGTACAGGGATTCAGGCACTAATAAGTAGCCCTACTAGGGACTCATATGGCAACGCAATCAACATTTATTCTCATAAAGACATCCATTTTTCAACTATTTATCTACTTCACCTCTCCAATATGGCAAAACATAATAGCATCTGAAAAGGAGTTGTATGAATAATTGGTGTTAAGCTTTATCCCACAGGGAACTATGAAAACTGTTCCAACCACCTGGGATTAGCCTTGTTTTGGGGAACAATTACAAGAAATACAACCTGAATTTCCCCAACACACAATTGCCATGAAAAGAATGAATTCAAGATTTTCATCAGTGTCGACTTTAACTGCCAAAGTAACAATTATCCCTACAACAAGATCCGGAGCACAGCAAGACCAACTGCAGATATTGAGACAAGGGTACCTATGCAATATTTGATCACATCGTACTTTGCAGCTTCTAACTGGGCTTTTAATGAATGAATTTCCTGTAGACATGATTCAAAGAATTACGAATTAATTAATAAATCAAGGTGCTTTAAGAATAAATTTTCCAACGTAATTGCTATACTCACTTTGTCAAGTTTGTTGGTGAGACTCGAGGTTTCTGCATTCTGATTGGCAAGCTCATCACGTATGCGCCTGCACTCAGATGTAATTAATAAAATATAATGGGGGCAACAACAAAATCGCTGTCCAGCAGTAGCATCATGGAAAAGAAGAAGAAAAAATTTATACTTAATTTCCTTACCCTCTTTCAAGATTCAAATCTAAACGCTGTCCAGCAGTAACTTTGTCAATTTCATACCTGTTTCAGCAAGCAACAACTTTCACTGAAAGTATCATAGCTAAAAAATAAAATAAATTTAATTCAAATGGCAGAAGCCAATAGCATTATATTTTGTAAGACAGACCTCAATTCACTGCGCATTTTCTCTATGTCACTCCTAAGTTTTTCAGTCTCACGTTGCAACATAGAAAAGTGATGTTCCTGTAGAATTTATCAGAAGGACGTCTGAGAAATAATCAGTACATCAATGCCTATATACTAATACTGGTCCCATAGCAAGAAAGAACTTGAAAAATACAAGATCATTAGTACATATTTTAAACAGCACAGGTATACACACAGGGAAAACATTTATAATAAGCTATAAATAGCATTTTCCTTTACTGCAATATCAGAAGATGACTAAAAAGATTCGAACTTCACATCCCACCTCCCCACCATCTACGTATCTCAAAAAAAAAAAAAAAAAAAAAAGAAGAAGAAAGAAAGAAAGAAAAAAGACAAAAGAAAATAAAAGAAAAAAGAAGGAGAAGAAAGTTTGATTACTGAAGATTGCAGAATGGGGGATGGCAACAATCAAAATGGCTGAAACTCAAACAAGCTCAAAAATTAAGATATTTCATTTAAATAAATATATAAAACCTTTGGTCAATTAATTTGCAAAGATAGAAGTCAGATGCCACCTAACTCTTTTTTACTTTTGAAGAAGCTGTGCCAAGTAGAATTCTAAAGCAGTCCACCTTAAATAATAGAAGCAAATGACATCTCATCTCCTTTATCCCACTACTCTCATCAAACTTCTCTGTTCCACACTTCATTCCATGTGAATTAAAGATGAGAAATTATAAGCTCTGGTTATTTTCCATTTCTCTCAAACTTTCCACAAATATTGTATACATTTTGTTGATAAACAAGATTGGATTGAAGTTTCATAATTTAGGAACTCTTGCTGCTACAAAGTTTAGAGTTTTAAGAAGTCCTGTCACTAAATATGGTCCATTAAAACGAACTCCCCTGTGCCATTACTGATCTGGGAATGTATAAGTACATATGCATCATGTGCTGATGTTTGACTTTTGACAACAAAGTCACAAGCAATTGAGCACTGGTTCAAGTTCCTCTTGTAATAATTTCAGTCTGTGCAACCATATTTTTTCAAATTATATAAATAAATTCCTCACCTTTTCAATTTGTTTTTTGCTCATCTTTAACAACCTTTTCTTTCTTCACATTCTTTTGGTTTGTTTACTTGCTTGTTTTGAAGAAAAAAGAAAAGGGGGTGGGGGGGATTTAAATAGGGATACATGTACACTAGATCTTCCAAAATCAACAAGAAATCCAAACATCAAACTAAAAATTTGACCTGCGCTCATGTCTGGTAGTAACTTGTACCCAAACCTGAATTCAGCTCTCTGAAAGGGATTAGATATCAAGATTATCTTGGGTATGGAGGAGGGGTTTAGAGAGGGAGAAAGGTAGGAGGCCATAGTCGATTTGAGATCTGAGTCTAAGTTTCAAAAAAAAAATGTACAGCAACAAAGAACTAAAAGAATTCTGTTTCTTGTCCAAGATTAATATGAAGAATACAATCACAAAACCGTGGCAAACAAAGTCAATTAGTAGTCTAGTACCCTGTTTTATTTGTAGTAAGAAGTGGCACAAAACAACCAAAACAAGCAATCTCTCTCTCTCTCTCTCTCAAAGCAACAACTAAACTGTTCAAAGTCACATTACATATGGACCACTGTGCACTCATAAGCAATAGTACAATTGTAAGAATTTAATAAGAAACGACATATCACCTATTCTTTCCCTTCTTGTATACTGAAAAGGGGAATAAGAAGAAATTTATATACAAGATTGTTCAATAGGCCATGATTAATTAATGCTATAATGCAACTAATGGTAACTGAAAGAAGCAAAGGCACATGACATGACTAAGAGATTGTTGCAGCTGAACAATTAATCGAAGGAAACCACAAAGGACCAAGTAAATTCAATGAAAATGTCCAATATTAAATCTCTAATAATCTTAATAAGTTCCCTCGCTCTACAAGAGCATTCTAACGAGCATAATCTGATGAATCTGCCAAAATAGCCACCTCCCAGTTCTTTAGTTGTCACCAAGTCTAAAGGCAACATCCATGTGCCATCTAATGAGTCCACAGATCTCTAACAAACACTTCTTCCTCCATCATTGCATAAGGACTTATGAATATAAAAAAGAGCAGTTAGCATCCAAAACTCAGAGTTTCAGATATGTCATAATTAATGCTCACTTATTAACAAACCTAATCTCGTACATTTAATTTATACAATCAACCAAAAGGTCATAAATATTGTCCTTCATCATAATCATTCAGTTTGCCATTTCAGCCATTTTCCCTGAAATTCTGACATGATCACAGCCGCAACTTTCTAAAATTTTCCATTGTACCAACCAAACTCAACAAGTACTTCCAAAACACAAATCCATTAACCAAACTACAAGCCCATATTTCTCGCTTGTCTATAGATTCTTTCATCGACACTAGAGGAAGAGAGGCCCAGACATTACATTTGCATTTGTAAAATTACTGTTATCATAAACTCATCCTACTACTTGAAACACAAAAAAAGAAAGCCCAAGCAGCTTATAAAACAATTGCTATTACACATGCTGAAAAAAATATTTAAGAATCTCCATAGAAGAAAACAATTGCATTAACAACTATTCAACCGAAACAAACATGATTAGCTTATAAGAAGTAAAACAAATGAATCAACAATTAGTAGTACCTGCGAGCTCTGTACTTCAGCCTTAAACTTCGAAAGATTTGAATCCTGCACCATCTCCGACTGCGCACAAAATCACACCGAAATCATCGCAATGCCATACACAAAACAAAACAATGTAATCCAATCCAACCTAATATGTTCCTTTCTCAAACAAACAAAACATCAAACACTTGGCGCGCAAAACAAAAAACGCGAATGAATTACACATGCGTTAGCAATTACCCTCTGCATTTCGGCTTTTGAGACAAAGGAATGAGCGACATTCTCCAAACTGTCGTTCAACACTTCCGTCAGTGCAGCCGTGATCGCCTCCGCTTGTTTTGACGGCACGCCTTGTGCTTCTAAGCCCCTCACCTAAATGGCAAAAACCGTAAATAAGTCCCTCAAAATAGAAAAAATCCAAAAATTCTCACAAGTAAAATTGAAAGAGAAATGAAAATACCAGAGCCAAAGTATCGACGAGAAATGCGCGCCTGAGATTAGGTTTGACGGCCTCAGAGAGCTGCCTGAAATGGAAACCATTAGGAGGTAAAGAAGACGAAAACGAAGACGAAGACGAAGACGATGAAGGTGAAGACGACGACGTATTGAGGTATCGGAAGCTGGAGTTGGAGTTGGCTACTAATCGAAGCACGCGCTTAGAGAGAGCCATGAATGTTTGATTTTCTTCGAGTACGAGAAAAGCTTGTAGAGAAAGAAATGGAGGCTGTGTACGAGTTTATATAGGTGAAGCAAAATGGATAGTCAAATTGGGTCAGAATTGGAATTATCATTTTTTTTTTAAACAAAAATTGGAATTAATAAAAGAAAAATAAAAATTGGCGGGCAGATTGAGATTTGAGAGAGACAGAGAGAGGTGGCGACAAAAAAACGTGGGTGAGAAATGAAATGGGCATGTCAGTTATTTATAATCTATATATATATATATATATATATAACCGAAGTTTTTGAAACTCTTACAATTTTCTACGTTATTACTATTTTCTTTTTCTTTTTATTTTTGATTCTTTTTATTTTAGGTTTTATATCTTATAACAATAATATTGAAAAACATATACAAACTTGGAGGCCTATTTAAGGGCTCCATAAAACTTGATGGACAAGAAAATATATTCTAAAATAAGCCCTAATTAATACCTAACCATAATAGGAACCAAATTTGACCTAAAAAACATTAAAAGAGCCTAAAAACAAGGAAATAAATCACCTAGACCTAAAATAACGTTTTTTGCATAAAAATACCAAAATCTCTTCTTTCCTTAAAACTCTAGCAATTACCATCTCAAAACCCTAAACTTAACTTTACTTTAAGATTAAAAAAATAAGAAGGAGAGAGACTCACGTAAAAAAAAAAAAAAAAAAAAAACGTAGGTTTTGTCTTTTTTTATTTGCTTTCATATGTGCCTGAAATTTTTATTCTATCTTATTGTTTTATTATGTTTAGAATTGATTTTCTTATAACTATTTGGGTTAATCTCTATATTTTGATAGTGTTTTTATGGGTTTGGTTTTTGGGTTGAAATTCTAATAATTATTTTATATTGTATATGGCAGATGAAGCATCAATATTTTTTGGAGAAAAATCAAAGCTGCAACCTATGTCTTTCAGCTCAAGGTGTGGTAAATTTTTATATGTTCTTGCTTTATTGAGAATTTTTATTTGGGTTTATGTGATTTTTTGTTTTTTTATTAAAACTTTGATTTTTGGTTAATTAATTAATTGTTTGGATTAATTTCAATTAATTATTTGTTTGGATTCAACATAAAAGATAATGGAATTAGGTGTTATAAATTTGATAATGTTCCATATTTTGAATTGTTTATATTATTTAGACTCCTGGTAGGACTCTCTCTTCTCTCCTTAAAACCCTAGCAATTACCATCTCAAAACCCTAAACTTAACTTCACTTCAAAATTAAAAAAATAAGAAGGAGAGAGACTTAACTAAAAAAAAAAAAAAACGTAGGTTTTGTCTTTTTTATTTACTTTCATATGTGCCTGAAATTTTCATTCTATCTTATTGTTTTGTTATGTTTAGAATTTATTTTCTTCTAAGTATTTGGGTTAATCTCTATATTTTGATAGTGTTTTTGTGGGTTTGGTTTTTGGGTTGAAATTTCTAATAATTATTTTATATTGTATACAGCAGATGAAGCATCTCTATTTTTTGGAGAAAAATCAAAGTTGCAACCTATGTCTTCCAACCCAAGGTGTGGTAAATTTTTATTTGGTATATTATATATGAATTTTTTGAATTTGAAGGGTTTTGTTTGGTTTTGAAGTAGAATTTTGGGATTCTATAAAATTTGGAAGGTTTAAATTTTGGAGTTTTTGGTATTTGCGTCTTTGTAGGTTGATCTTAATTCTTTACCTTATGTGTTTTTTCTTTATTGAGAATTTTTATTTTGGGTTCATGTGATTTTTTGTTTTCTTAATTAAAGCTTTGATTTTTGGTTGATTAATTATTTGTTTGGATTAATTTCAATTAATTATTTGTTTGGATTCAACGTAAAAGATGATGGAATTACGTGTTATAAATTTAATAATGTTCCATGTTTTGAATTGTTTATATTGTTATTAATACGACTAAATAAGATTTGTTTTTATCTTTGTAGTTTATATTAGTTTTGAGTGTGTGTATATATATATATATATATAACTTTTGGGAATTTTGCTTTATTAATTTAAGAATTGTAAATTACTTTGTAGGTTTCAGTAATTATGCACTTGCAATGAGACATTAACAATATAAGCATATATATATGGTATTAACATTTTATAAAAATCTTTCTTACAACCCAATAACATTCTACGTTAGACAACACTTCTAAACTAATGAAAAGTATAGAAGTTAAATATTTATTCCCATTGTATTTTATTTAATTATGACAGATCCATTTTTTTTTTAAAACGCTAACTAGCAAAATGTCTATAATATGCATATTATTAACCCAATTTTCTATTTCTAAATTTCTTAGATTTTATTATATCAATCTTTTTTTCTTTTAAATTATTGGTAGGCAAATCAATCTCTCACTAATTCTTTTACCTTAACGTGATGTTGGTTAATTGTCCTTTTATTTAACTATCTCGTGCATTGCACGGGATAGCGACTAGTTAATTTACTTATAGTAATTGCCTAGTTGGATTAATGTGTGTGTGTGTGTTTTTATTTTTTTAAATAAAATAATTGGATAAAAGTTGTTGTAGTGCGTGAAGAAGCTAATTTGTAATGCTGCAACTATTATAGTTATGGTTGCTTGCCCAAAACGCCAAAGTTTCCTCTCTTTCTAGGTTCTAAACTTCTTTTTGTTTTGAATTGTTTATCTAGATTTTTATTAAAAAAATTTTGTTAAAAATATACTAAAATATATTTGTATTTTGAAAATTTTTTTTAAAAAAAAAAAAAAAATTTTAAAAAACTGTACATAAAAATTAAAAACAAAGCTTATAAATTGACATTTTCATTTATTTGAGGGACGGCAAAAAAAAAAAAAAAAAAAAGTAACATTTTCATTTATTTGAGGGACAGCCACAAAAAAAAAAAATAAAAAAAGAGTAACAAAATGATTTAGGTTCAATTCAAGTGAGATTAGGTTGGAGTGTATTGGTTATTAAAGGCATGCATTCGACTCTCACCAATCTGAAGAACCTTATCCAACTCAACACATTGGGTTGATTTTTCTTTTTTTGTGGGCTAATAAAATGAGTTGGATCTTAAATTGTTTTTTGAAACTTGGGGTTTAGGTTGAAATTTTAACTCAACACATTTATTTGACCACTTTCTAGAGATGTCCCAGCTGCTAGGACCCTTTCACCAATCAGTACGGGCACAACTTTTTTTCGAAACTATTTAAATGACTTATTATGATTGGTGCATAATAAAAGTAGTGTCAATAGTAAACCTAAGCGAAAGTAAAATTACTGATTGCGGGTCATGCCCAGAGTTTGTTTGTTTATTTGTTTTTTTTTTTTTTTTTTTTTTTTAATATTACCAATCCCTGGCATTACATTTCACAAATAACACAGCTCTGACTCTGATCAAGAGGCCTCTTGCAATTTACCCAACCATGCCAAGCAACAATAAAATTATTACAAAGTCGATCTGTTCACTTTTCATACCATTCTGGAAACTCAAACTCATTTAGATATGCTAGTCTCCCTTATTTGAAGACTAAAATGAAGTGGTGTACCTGTCTTTGGACGGGCCATTTAGTCAACATCTAGCCAAACTTCAATCACAAGTGTCAATGAAGAAAACACAATTTATAGTGAATTAAACCACAACATTATTTGTTATAATTAAGTGAAAGAACATCATTCCTCAATAATAGTGTTATTAATTGAAACAAGGAGATGGGATTAACAAAATCGGACAATCCCAATTCCAGCAACAGGAATCCTTTCAGATATAAATTGCAACTGTGATCAGCAGCATTACTTGGGTCGTTTTCGGTCAGGGTATAAAATGTCATCCAAACTCTCTTTTATATAGATGCCCATTCTATTCACGTTCCGAGCCACACCAGATGCTACTAGGCTTGCACTACTTTTAAACCTGCAAATTTGCAAGCTTCAGGTTTTGTGATATGTGAATACTCTTAATCAACTTAGAATCTTTGCCCTATTTCAGACTAAGTCCCAGGTTTTTAATTGTGTCAATTAAAGTCTCAAACTTATCAAACCATTTCAATTTGATGCACATGTTCATCTCAGTTATCTAGTTCAATTATTCTAGACAGTAACAAATCAGAGAAAAAAAAAAAAACTATTGGTAAAGCTTTGTATTTCGCTAATGCAGAGTTTAATATATGGTTTACCGTTTTTCTCTGCTTTATTATCGCTCAAAATAATGGAAATGAATAACCATGATGGACCAAAACTTCAAAATTGAAACTCAAAAATAATGGAACTGAATAATGGAGATGGAGAAAGGCTTTAAATTGAAATGATTTTTTTAAAGTTGGGACTTTAATTGACATAATGAAAAACTCAGGACCTAATCTGAAACAGGGTATGAACTGTAGGCCTTTTTATGTGATTTCCCTCAAAGAGAGAGAGAGAGAGAGAGAGAGAGAGAGAGAGAGAGTAAACTTCAATAAAAGACCCATATCAGAAAGCATACTGATAATTTATCTATGATTCCTATATTTTTGTCAAATTTATGTCTTGCCTGTTCAGAGACCCCTCTCCTGTGGAATGAGCTGGTCTGTAGGTTCGAGGTTCAGGTTGGGGAAGAACACGACCATCATCTGGAAATGAAGAAACAAAAATGGAGTTTAAAGTCCAGAGTTCCAGGGGTAACTGATTAAAAGTATCTCATGTTTTTCTTTGATAGGTAAACACTATATTTCATGTTATCTGGAGTCTCAAATCACTTTGCAATATTTATAATTTCACGAACATAGAATGAATCAAATGTCAGTAGAAATCATGAATGAAAAGACCAAACATAGAAGCAGTAAAGCAGGTACCTCCTTCACAGTCGTGCAGTGCATTTACTCATCCCAGCATGTTTTTATTTTCATATGGAACACATTGATGATCCATCAGTAGATCTAGAGGTATTTGGAATCCACATGAATATAAAATTATTCTGTAATTTGTTTTTGTAAAATTTAAAATGAGATAATGTCTAGACACATTTGATGCCATATTTTCTTAATAAAGTATTTTGCCTTCAGATGCAAAAATAATTATAATATAAAAATTTAATAGTTTTACAACACATCTAGACCTCAATATTATATATTTATCTTCAGCTCTTCAATTTCCTTGAGTGAGGCACCTAAACTATATATTCCTGCAATTCTGCAGGTACTCATTTGTATGTAATTGTACCATTCAAACAAAATACCTTCGACTCTAAAAGAACAAGAGTCAGAAATTCAATAAACAGTCATGAAAACTACATTATTTCAGGAAAATCACATTGCAGATACAACTGACAATTCTTCCAAAACTTCAAGAGAATTTGATCTAAACTTTTAGTGATTGAAGAAAATATAATAACATCACAAGTAAATTTAATAAAAATTAACCATGCAATGGACTGCACAATATGGGTTCCATTCCAGCAATTTGGAATTCAAAATATACCTCTTCAAGACTCATTTCAATAAGCATGTATAACCCAAAAGTTAAATGAAGGATTTCTCCATATGCAACAACGAAATCTATGAACTCTAATAAAACTCCACAAGAGATGAATTCTCAACAACAGAACAACTTCATACAATCCATTGGAAATAGTCTAAGAGAGTGACAAGTCTAGTACACAACCCCTTCTTCTTTTTAGTATATTTTTATTACTTATCCCCCATAAAAAAAAAGTCTAGTAAGCAACCAAAGATTGCATAAAATTTTGCAACAGGCAAGAACACCATCAACTTTTACCTTTCTTAACCCCAGGAGGAGCCGCTTCCAAAAATACCTGAAACAAGGAGTAATTATGTCAGATTATAATTTGATGAAGCAATAAAAACCATATAAATCTCATCACAAGTGCATTTTGAACTTCACAAAACTTTTAAAAATTGAAAGAAAGTACACTTCAACGAGAGTTATATCTGAAGTTAAATTAAAAACCTTTTGCACCAACCCTCAAGGGTTCATTATCACACTTGGACAAAGTAATTCTGATCACTTCACAACGTTCAGTAACAATAACATACCCTCATTTTATATGAATTTTGGTTGAAATGAAGAAAGCTATATATTGATCTAAAGAATTTGCCACAAGGTTGTAATCCTAATATACATACACCATTGTCTTCAAACTTAAAAGTAAAATATGAAATGGAATTATTCATTGGGAAAACAAAGGCAAGAAGATAAAGATATAACACCTCAAAACCAGTACAAAGTGGCAATTCTACTTGTTTGTTCTGCTGATCGCTTGAAGAGTCCTTGTTCAGAAACACCGAGTAACCAACACAAGCATACTCGAACATTGTTTGACTGTGGTCCTTTTTGGAAGCTTCCGACTCAGTTCCCCAAAAAGTGTCGATGGGCACTGGTCATGCACCTTAAATATCAGTACATTTCTTGTAAAAGTTCCCACCAATAAAGTCCACCGTTTAGAACCGAAATTATCAATAAAACTAGTACAGTCAAATAACTAATACCATGGAACTTATATATAAATCCACAAAGTTACATGTGAAGTTGTGAACAATGTAAACATTCTTTGGTGAAAAGTCCTAGCCTCAAAAACATGTTATATCAAACAATAGATTTTCACGAGCACCTCAGAAGAAATTCACAATTCTTCAATTTGCCTATTGATGACACATGTAATATCATATCATTCAGGTCTTTTAGTCGTTCAGTAAGTGTTGAAGTTTTCCATTATAAGAGTGGTAAATTTGAAGAAGCTTACAAATTTCACAACCAAATCATCAAATTGCTATGTACAAAGTAAAATACTTCCACAATGGTTCAGAAGGTCAAACCTTGAAGAAAAACAATCAAAGAAGCACCCCCCCACCCCCAAAATAAAGAAAAGCCCTGGCACAAAAGCATTTGATATTACCATAGAACACTAATTTTTTTTCCCAGTACTCTATTCCCTCAACATTTCCAGCCATTCTACATAAATTACAACATTGGAACCAAACTAGTGCCATTAATGCTCAAGTAACAGTATGTATTTTAAACACAAAATTTTACATCAGCCCACCACATATAATATAATGCATCCAAAACCAGAAATCATCTTAAGCTACCACTTAGGGATATCAAAATCATCACAACCAAACCCTCTTTCACTGTTTGGTTTCTGGGAAAAATACCCAAGAAACAACAACAATCAAATCAAAATAACAACATCCACTCTTCTAATCCAAAAAAAAAAAAAAAAAAAAACCATCAAAATTCAGACTTGAGTAAGCAAACACAGCACAAAACAGAAAACCCAGAATTTGCTTTCAAATTCCCTTGCTTTTCTCGGCAAACCAAACAGACCCACAAGCATCATCATAAGAATCAAACAATCAAACAAAAAGAAAAACAAGATTATAGAGAGATTGACCTTGGTGGAGGGTTCTGGGGATGCCAACGCAAGTGGGGTTCTTGGATTTGTCTCTTAGCAGAGACGAGTAACGGAGATATCCCTTGCACGACTTTACTTTGGATCCTTTCTTGCTGATGTTGTTGTTGTGATTAGGGTTAGGGTTCTGATTATGGAACCCTCCTTCTTCTCTGTCTTCTTTGTCCTCCGCCATTATTAACTACTACTTTGCAAAATCTGTGATCTTTGTCCCTAACGTATTAGTAATGGGGACTCGTTCATATCCCGTGCAATACCTATGCAATAACTAAATTCTCAGCCATAGTTTAATCTAATGGCTTAAATCTTTGACTACTCACCAAATAGCAAACTGAGATTGACACCTCACCAAAAAACAAACTGAGATATGCCCTTTTTTTTTTCTTTTTTTTTTTAATAACCAAATTCCTCAAACAATTTTATTAATTAGCTAGGTTTCAAAATAATTTAGCAATCTAACAAATAAAGTCTGGTGTACTCGATTTTGTTAGAGTCGAGTTCCATGAAAATCGAGTCTCAAATTTAAATAATTTAGCAATCTAACAAATCGAGTTTCACACTCGAGTTCCAAAGACTCGATTTCCATTGAGAGCCAACAAATCAAACCAGAACAAGAAGTCTCCTCATGGAACTTGAGTGTCAAACACTCGATTTCATTGAAAACTCGATTTGTTAGATTACTAAATAGTTTCGAAATATTGCTGACTAATGAAATTGTTTGAGGGATTTGGTTATTTTAAAAAAAAAAAAAAAAAAATCTGATTTCTTGCTGCAGGTGTTCTTGGGTTCTAATTGCTCTCTTTGTTGAAGAGAGCTCTGACTTAACCCTACAAACAGTTTTGAGTAGTTTGTTTGACAACTTGGACAACTGTTTGCACAGCTTGTAACTTCTTTTTGGATAGTTTTTGTAACACCTTGATTATTGTCGAAAGCTATGATTTAGGGTCCGTTTGGATACAGTTTATTGTTGCTGAAAGTTGCTGAAAACTGATTGTTGCTGAAAACACTGTAGCAAAATAATTTTTAAATGGGTGAATAGTATTGTGGGACCCATTTTTAATATGTGAACAGTGCATGAACAGTGCGTAAACAGTGACGCACTGTTCATGCACAGTAAATTTTGTCTCCCAAAAGTCAATAACTCCGGCCAAAAAAAAAAAAAAAAAAAAAAAAAAAAAGAACTGAAAACGCAACATTGAAAACGCAACGCAGGAAACTCTTGTATCCAAACTCTCACTTAGTATCTAGAATAGCACAAAAATGAAAGAACATTTACTTGTGGACGGCAGAAAGTGATATGCTGGTTGCTCTTTGCTGTTGTTTTAGCAAATATCTAATAAGTGTGTCTTTACTTTTGTTCTCTATGCTTTTAGATAGGATCATACATTGAATATTTTAAGTGCTCTTGGTTGGTAGCAAAAGCATTGGATCTCAGCAATGAAGAGCAAAAGAAAGTGTCGTAAATGACCAAGTCAAAATTCTCCCTGTTATGTGAGAATTATGAATTATGATGGTGGAAAATTATTTATTGTTAACTATCATGTAATGATGTTATTATCACCTTGTAATCAAAGAGAATATCTCAATGGAACTTTTGTTATTAAGATCAAAGAGTAAATTTTAATAAAATTTTGTTTATTTTGAATTAAATTATTTTCTTGTCTACTTCTCTTTTGCATCAATTGATTGTAAAACACGCCAAGCATTCTTGGAAGACTTGATATTTGATACGTAATCCTTATATATATATATATATATAAATTTGATATGTAATCCTTGTTTTCAAGTTGTCAGGGGCATATATTGAACTTGGTCAAGAAGTTGTAAACTGACCAAGAAGTAAAGCACTAATAGCAATTTTATGTTACGAGAACTATTATCAAGGTTTCAAATACAATACAATTATCTTTTCAAACTTCACAAATGACCAAGTTAGAATCAAACCTCCTTTATTGCTAGTTGGAGCTTGAATACAAATTTCAAAGTAATATATAGCTTGAATATAAATTTCAAAGTAATTTATCTTAAATTTACCAAGGATTAGAACACATAAAGCCTAGAAAAAGAATTTTTTGATAAATTGAAAAAGAATAGAAATAGGCATCATGCAAACTTCCATTAGGACAAGTAGAAGCTTGACCATGTAGATAATACTTAAGAAATTGCATGCAAAGCTTCCTTTCCTCCAGTAGGACGCATTGGAAATTTTACAGAAGAATGAGCAACAAAAGACTAGTGTGAAGCATTCAATAAGAGAACATGAGTTAGCCAAAATAAATAAGAGGTGAACGTGAGTGGAAACTGTAATGAGATGCCATAGAAGAAGCAATCCCTAATAATAAGAGAAATACAACTAATCATGTAAAATGACTTTCCGATGTAAAGTAAAAAATACAACAAAATTGCATGTACCATGAGTTGTATAAATGTGTCTGTATACATTACATATATTCATGAACACAAAATAAGCTACAACATGAAAAATTCAACAACTTGGTCAACAATTCAACTATACAATTGCAACATCCTTGAAAGACCTCTCTGACTTGTCATTCCAAGGACCTCCTTGATGGCGAGATAAACTTGGGAGAGCTTCTGCACTTTATTCCCCAATATCAACTTCCTTTTCTTCTGTAAGTAGGAAGTGAAGGAAATCAGCCAATTTGGAGAGTAGCCTGATGTATTTCTCAATTTGACCCAAATCAGAATTTCAAGAGCTTGGTTTCAATAGCCCCAACTATCTTGACCCCTGACCCAACTCTCCTTTTGCCCTTTTTTTTTTTATTCAATGTATACAAAAGAGAGAAGTCACCTCCTTGAGCCGGTTGATGTCGGAAGCAACCAATCAAAGATGGATTTGCGGTGACTATCATAAAGCGGATTTTGAGAATTTTTTGACGATACAATGGCCAAGTACCGTCAGAACCACCAATTCGGCCAGTGGCTTCGTTGCTTCAAAGAGACCTTCACTCCATGAGAGTTGGGACTTGGGACAGCTTCACACACGAGAAAGAGGGAGTGTGAGTGTTTGGGGGTTTGGGGGTTTGGTTTCAAATGCCAAGTTTCAGTGTTTGGGTATGAGTTGGGGCTGCTGTGACAATGGATTGAAGGAGAGACAGAGAATGGGTTGAAGAAGAGGTAGAGAGCGGCAGCTGCGCGGGGGAGAGAGAGAGAGAGAGAGAGAGAGAGAGAGAGAGAGAGAAAATTTTTTGATTTTATGAAAGTTTACTCAGACTTACCGAAAATAGTGGGCGGGCTGTGGGGTAAAATAGTTTTTTTTTTTTTATTTGGTGAGGTGTCAAAGATTTAAACCATTAAATTAAATTTATGATTGAGAATTTAGGTATTGCACCCCGTGCAATAATTTAGGTATTGCACGGGATATGAATCCTTAGTAATATTATAGTATGTGCTAGTGTTTTGCTCCCATTTTGCTATGCTATTAGTTAAAAAAGTTTAAATGCAAATAGAAAACTCCAAATTTATACGTGCACAGTGCACTTTTATAGGAAAATACTATTTGTTCAATGATAAAATATGAATTTTTCTTTTTTCTAACTTTTAATAAAAAATAAGTAAAAGTTTTTTTTTTTTTTCCTTCTTTTTTTGGCTAAGTTGAGTAGTTGACATCATACATTCATATTGATAAATAAAATTTTTAGGTAGAATTGTCACATTTAAACTCTTTTTTTTTTTTTTTTGGCACAAAAAATGGGTCTTACCCATGATCATTGACCCCGCCCACTTGAACCCACATAACTAGGGGCAGAGCTATAGCAATGCTTGGGAGGCCATCTCTCCCACCACCACCCCCCCCCCCCCCCCCCCCCCCGCGCGCCCCCGGCGCCCCCCCCCCCCCCCCATTTTTAAAAAATTCTTTTATATTATGTGTAAGAATTAAAAATTTTAAATATTTAGCTATAAAAATAGAATTTGCCCCCCCCCCCCCCCCCAAATGTTTGAGTTAGTCCAATGATACTCATAAAAACCAATAGAGTTTGTCAATCGATCTAGTAATTATAGAAATAAGGCAGTTTTTGTTTTTTGAAATTCGATTTTTTACATGTTCAATATCAAATTAGACAGCTTTTGTATACTCATTGAAGCTTAAAAGATGATAAGTTCCCCTAAAAATTATCTTGCAAAGATACATATGTGCAAGTTGTTAATTTTTATATATAATATGCATATTTTATATATTATGACCAACTCTAGTATCAAAATATTAATGTTTATATATATGTATGTGCATTTACGTATGTGTGTGATGATTTATCTTGACTCATGACTACTATATTAGTACCGAAATTTGGCCCTCCCAAGCAAAAAATCCTAGCTTCGCCCCTGCACATGACTTAAGGTGTGAGGCATCTCTGGGTGCATTAGAGTTATTCACATCATGGCACAGTATTTTTGTGAAGCGCAGGACTTAAATCAAGCAACTCTTAGACCCACAAGTGTGACCTAGTCTGGAATTCCTACCAATGCAGGGTGTCACATTTCAACTCTTAAGAGGGAGAAATGACTTTTTTTTTTTTGGATAAACATTCTTGACATTGATACAATATCATTGATCTCAATGTAAAATAAATAAAATAAGAAATAATTATTATATATATTTTAGGCTAAAATAAAGTGAAATTAGTATTATTATTGCCAATCAAAATTGACAAATATATCCTCAAAAGGACAAAAATCATAGTGGAACTCATCTAGTCTCCCACTTTAACCAGCATCTCTAGGTTCATTCATTATCATTTTTGTTTTCATTCATTATCATTCTTTTAAGCATTTAAGCTCTCTCTAATAAAAATAAAAATAAAATAACTCTCTCAAAATCAAGTCCAAAATTCTTTGAAAGCTTTGAGAAATGTTCCTCAAATTTGAAGAACACTAAAGCCAAAAAGCACTGGTTTTTGAAGAAGTAGATGTATCAAGTGATGATAATGGAATTTCTTTTCAAGAAAATACACCTGCATCCAAACTCTACAAACTCAAGATTCAAATTTAACGGTTATGATTAAACTCTACAAACTCTTAAGAGGGAGACATGACCTTTTTATTTTTATTTTTTGGGATAAACATTCTTGACATTGATACAATATCATTGATCTCAATGTAAAATAAATAAAATAAGAAATAATTATTATACATATTTTTGGCTAAAATAAATTGAAATTAGTATTATTATTGCCAATTGAAATTGACAAATATATCCTCAAAATGACAAAAATCATAGTGGAACTCATCTAGTCTCCCACTTTAACCAGCATCTCTAGGTTCATTCATTATCATTTTTTTTTTCATTCATTATCATTCTTTTAAGCATTTAAGCTCTCTCTAATAAAAATAAAAATAAAATAACTCTCTCAAAATCAAGTCCAAAATTCTTTGAAAGCTTTGAGAAATGTTCCTCAAATTTGAAGAACGCTCAAGCCAAAAAGCTCTGGTTTTTGAAGAAGTAGATGAATCAAGTGATGATTATGGAATTTCTTTTCAGGAAAATACACCTGCATCCAAACTTTACAAACTCAAGATTCAAATTTAACAGTTATGATTAAACTCTACAAACTCCTTTGAGTACTCTAGACAGGCCTAGCACAGAGACATCATATCAGTGATTCAGAGCAATTACAAATCAACCGTTAAAATTAAAACTAATGTCACAATCCAACGGTCACAATTAGAGATAAATTATTTGATTAGATATCTCAATACTCAATGACTCAATCTCTGAATCTCATATCCCAATCCAATAAAATCCAACGGCTTCAGAGTCTTAGATGCTCTCTCTCTCTCTTCACCGAATCAAGTTAATCAACAGCCTCAATCTCTCTTCAGTCTTCACCGAGTCACCAAAATTTGGTGACCAAATCCACAGCCTCAGACCTCAGTCTCTCTATCACAATCTCATATCTTTCACTCTCAGACTCAGACACACACACGCACACACACACGCGCGCGCGCACACACACACACACACACAAACACACACACACACACACACACACACACACACACAAACACACACACACACACACACACTCTCTCTCTCTCTCTCTCTCTCTCTCTCTCTCTCTCTCAAATCTCTCAAAGCTTAGACACAAACGCTCTTTGTCTCTCTAACCTCTTCACCAATTCCATACGAAATCTTCATCACTCTTCAATCTTCACTCTTTAAAGGCTTTGATCTTTAGTCTTCTCACCAATGAGCAGGCCACACTCTCAAACTCTCAATTCTCACTTCGCCTCTCTCTACTCCAAGGTCCAAAACCTAGCTTCTCACTACAAGTTCTTCACACCTAGCCGCCATCGCCGCCACCAGCACTCACTCCTCTCCCTCCCACCAATCATATGGGTTGAACCTAGGGTATGTGTTCTCCTTTTCTCATCTCTCTTTAAAAAAATAAAAAAATAAATAAAATAAAAAATAAAAACTCAAGTAATTTTTGTACGAAAATGCTCCTAGGTCCGACAGGTCAAGAATTTTGACCTGAATCAAATGTCGGCGTGTGTGCATGAGAACTTGTAGATGGCACATTAAGAGGTCCAAGAAACAAATGTAAAATTCTTTAGAAAGAAAAGAAAAAAAAAAAAAACTCAGTCTCTCATTGATTATATATGTTATGAAAATCTACTTTTAAAATCAAATAACCCTAAAGTTTTATAATTTGAAACCCTACTAAAGTTGAAACCTTAACCATTTACTTTTTTTTTTTTTTTTTTGTTTGATTAATTTTGTTCCAATTTAAATTTTATTCAGGAATTGAAAGTTGTACAAGTGAGGTTTTCAGTCTTCAAACTTGAAATTAACACCCACAGTTTTTTAAGGTGTGATTTTTGTTTCTCTTTGTTTTTTTTGTTCAAAGTTGGGATTTTGTTCTTTTTTTGTTAGAGACTTAGAGTTGATGCGTGTTACTTAAGCTGATGTGGATGTGTTCAATGTTTCTGCTTTTATTATTTAGTAAAATTTATACTGTTAAAAATCAAATAAACTCCCAGGTTTTATAATTTGAAACACTTGATAGGCCAAGAATGTATTGACCCCTTGTGATGAATTAATTAATTAATTAGCCAAATTTATTAATTAATCAAATTAACATGCAAAATGTGTAGCAACACAAACAAATCACCAAATAACTAAGTAGGCAGCGAAAATTAAATTGACACAGTGATTTGTTTACAAATAGGGAAAATCTATACTGCAAAAACCCCACCGGGTGATTTTAAGGTCACCACTCCCGAGCATTCACTATTATCAAAATAAGCAGTTACAAGTAAAGAAATCTCAGTACCTTATACTAATTTACAGTTGAACCCTTACCTCAATACCCAATTGTACTTATTTTGTAGTGACAATCTCTCATTTTCAATGCACGACTCTTAGTACGTGACTAACCAATTGCGCGAATCTCAGTACCCGACTTGATCACCAACTTGAGAAGGATGTTGGCTGCAAAGTTCTTATATTCATCACAAGATGAAGATCATGAAATTACTTGGTCACAAAACCCTATGGTGTAAAAACACAGTAGCTTCTTCAAGAGAAAGATGAACTAGGCAAACTAGGTTTTCGGTCACACTTTTCTTCACACTTGTGGAATTGTACTCTTGTGCAACTGTGCAACCTTTTACGGCCCTTAAAATAATTTTTATATATGTTTAGGGTTGTGAGAAAAGAAAGCTCAAACATATACCCACGAATTGAATTGAAATCAGCTCTAAAAAACTAAATTTCATAAAGCTCAATAGATAGCCATCTATTGAGCTAGTTGTCGAGCCATAGGTTTCAGCAGCTTTTAAACCTCAATAGATACTAGCTGTTAAGCTTTAAAATCCTGCACTTTCTCACTTGATTCTTGGACAGACTTGCATGGCTTTAACACTTGAACTTGAAACCTTGTTCCTTGAAGTATTAAATACATCCTAGATTTACCCAATTACAAGTAAAGTGCGTTTTGTCAAAAGATTAGCCAATTACATAAAATAGTGACATATGTTCCTAACATTAAATCACATATATTCTAACAATCTCCCCTTTGGCAATCTGTGACAAAACCATAACAAACAAATGAACATATGAGAGAAGTCATAAATCACTCAACTCATACTCACTTGTTAAATACAATAAAATCTATCTTAACACAAACTCTTGAAAAATTTTGTAAGAAGAGAGTTTATGGCAAGAAGACTTTGATAACCTGTATTTCTGAAACACTTTAAACAAAATTCATCAAGGCATCAGCGTTTGGATCCGGATGAACCTGCATTTGTGTTTGCATTTTGCGTTTTTTTTTTTTTTTTTTTTTGCACACGTTTCAACCTTAAGGGACAAGTGCATTGTTGAGTACTATTCATGCACTATTGACCCGTGATTTTTGACATTTCTGTGCACACTAGTAGGTCCCATGCACTGTTAATGGGATCCACAAATCTCACTTTTCAGCAACTTTTTCATTAAAAATGGGTCCCACGACATTATTCACACATTTAAAAATTATTTTGCTACAGTATTTTCAATTTTCAGTTTTCAGCTATGTCCAAACAGACCCTTAGTGTGAAACAGAAATAATAGATTGCATACATTTAATAAGAAACATGTGTATAAAGATAGAAAAGAAACAATACATGGAGAGATAGGTGAAAGAACATACACAACACATGAAGAGATAGGTGAAAGAACATACATCAAAAATATATATAAACCAAATATAAGTACAATGTATGTCAAAATGGTCACAAGACCAATATACAAAAGATAAAGTATCTGAAAAATAAAGAAAGGAAAATATACAAGTATCCTTACTATATCCCTCAACATATGAACACTCCCCCTATCTCCTGCACTAATCATCCCCCTATGAGTATGACTACTCTCATCTCAAAACTACTCCCCCTTTTTGTCATGAGTGACAATGGGCAAGTAAATCAAGTAGACATCTCATCATCACTATGCGAGCCATCATCATCATCTTCAGCATCATCAGCACTGCCGAAGCCATCGTCACTCTCATCCTCAGATACCTCAGGAGAAGGAAAGGAAGCCATTGTGAAACCACCCATCATAGCCTGTTATCGTGCGATATGACTAACATGGGTGTTCACCTGACACAACTCATCACTGAGAGTGTCAAGGCGAGCATCCATGCACACAAGCTGTGCCATGATGGCCTCAAGTGTCATTCCACCCGCTGAAGACAAAGGAGTGGAGGTGGATGGAGTGGGTAGAAGTTGGAGGATAGGAGACAGAAAAATGGCACACATAAACGTGAAGTGGGGAGACACAGGATAGGAGACGGAAAAATGACACACATACACCGTGAACTGGGGAGACACAGGATAGGAGACAGAAAAATGGCAAAGGAGTCTCGTGAAAAATGAGCTTATTAAGGATCGCCGTATCTCTATAAACATCTATAAGAGAAAGAATGAAGTCAGAAGGGAAGTCGATAGAGATATGCTCAATGAGGGATAGCAAAAATCGAGCACGAAGCTCGTGATAGTGTTATAGTGAGACAATGGTTGGAGAGAAAAAGTCATCACTATGTTTAGGATTCTCGAACCTTTAGCAAAGGTCGAGCAAAGGGTGTTTTGACGGTCACTCCAAAATGATGGTGTCTCATAAAAGAGAGACGCGAGTTCGTCTTTGGACACTGTCCTCAGACACTCAGAACCAGGGTAGTCAGGATGCGCTACCCTAGGGACGTATAGTACCTCGGATACAATATTCGAAGTAACTATCATGCGTATACCTTGAATGTGGGTAGAAAACTGAGGTATAGAGAATAATCAAATCCGTGCATATTGGAGTAGAACTCCTGTATGATCACAGAAGGGCAAGTGACCAAGGTGCCACATAGTGACTCCCAACCCCTACTGTAGATGACAGTGGGTAAGTCAGTGTCAAAAAAGTCTGACAGAAGGACTTGGCAATCCGAATGAATGCCGCGTCGTGAAAAGTTCTCCAAGAAGTCTAATTTGGCCTTCTCATCACAGAACCGGACATGAGATGGAATGGGGTCAAATGGAGAAGAAGAAAAAGATGTCCTGGAATGAAGAGGGTTCTGAGACAAAATGGATTTATGTTTAGGTGCCATGATGTAACTAACGTAAGAGGGAGAGAAAGAGAGAAAGAAACGGAGACAATCAGAAAAGTACCAAGTAGTTTTAATATCAAATGATAAAAACAGGAAGGTACATATGCATGAAAATGTATGAACATGTGACATGCAAATTTAAATGCATCATGGGCTTAGCCCAATCCAAACCTACTAGCACACAGCATAATAGCAAAGTAAACACACATCTAAATGCATGAAACATTATTGTTATAATGTGAGTGTGATGCAATGCATGAGGTTTTAAACTTATTTAAGCAACACCCATCCCAAAAATTGCACAAAACCTTCATCAATTTTGAAAAACCCCAAAATTTTTTCCAAAAAAAAAAAAAAAAACCTAGATCTAAATGCATGAAGAATGCGAGATAGAGAGATCATACCAAGTGATTAGAGACAAGAACAGGCCGAAAATCACGTGAAGTGAAGGTTTAGAGAGAGAAAAGAGAGTTTGGGAGGTGAAAAGCTTGAAATTTGTGGAGAAAGATCGAGGGAATGAGATTTGAAATATTGCGAGGCGTGTATATATAGAAATCTCATAAAGCTCAATCAATTGAGAGCTATCGAGAAGTTATTGAAGTTTGAAAAAGCGTGTTCCAGTTGTCGAACCAGCTATCAAGGATCTAATGAGAGGTTTTCAACACAAAGAAGCTCGATGGATCGAGGTAGCTATCGAGCAGACAAAAAGTTTCTTGATTGATCGAATTAGCAATCGAGAGCTATTGAGAATGCGATAAGAAAAAGCTAAAGGATCTCAATAGATAGCCTAGCTATCGAGTAGCTATCGAGATTGCTAAAAAACAGTTTTTCAAGGAAGAGAAAAACACAGACATGAATGCAATCAAACATGCAACTCAACCAAGGATCCGAACAACATTTTAATCTCTCAAAAACATCTCTCAACAAGAAAAATGTTAAGCACATAGATCCAAAACACACACACACACACACTAACTAAATAAGTCTAATCAATTTTATATTTTAAAAACAAGTTAAGACAATTTAGTGAGTATAAATTAACACATGTATTCCTTGTGATGACCAAATCACATTATACCTACACATGTATCAAAAGTAGCAAAGAATTTTGCGTGTTATGTGTGAAAAACATCACAAGATTGCATAAGTGTTTACATGTTATGGCGATTTAAGGCATGAGAAAATCACTTTAACTCACACACAACCATAACTGTTTGATGGAGACTATCATCTTCAAGGTACATCCTATAACTCTCACATCTCCTAGAATACACGCTTGCAATCTTATATAAACCATTTTGTTCTTTATGCTTTTAATTTTCTTTGCATATTTTTCTTTTAAGAAAACCATGCATGGACATATAAGAGAGAGAAAAGAAATACATAATTATGTTAAGCTTTTGACATTTCACTTTTACTATGCTGAAGCATACAAATGTCATTTCATGATTGGCAGGCAACAATGGTGAGATGGTTATTTATGCCTTTCTCTTAGGATTTTCTAGTTCTTCCCGTCAAAAAGAGTGATTCGAGTGTTAAGTACAAGAGATTACTTAATCTTACTTGTCACAAACACGAGTCATAAAGTTCACTTGCTTAGTTGTGCATAAAAATGCTCATCTAAGCTACAAAAAATACAAAATTTAAAAAATTTTGTTTTAATGGCCATCCAAGGTACACAAGTATCAATGTACATAAACACACACTGTTTTTTTATTTTTCAATTTTTCAATTTTTTTTAAATTTTTATATGAAAAAAAAAAAAGCAAAACTGAAAAGAAAACAGCCAAAAACATGTTGTACAAAAACAAAGCAATGCATAAAACTATATGCAAATGCATAAAAGCATGAATCCAAAAAGTTAGGAAAACAAGCAAGAGAGTCCTACTACAGATAGAAAGAATTAAAGTAGAGGACAAACAGAAACACAATTAAGTCTTAGGATCTTTTATCACCCACATAGCATGAGCATTTGGCCGTGAAGATGAAAAAGCATGTATCTTAGTATGACTACTAAAGGACATAGAGGAATTAGAGTTCCCCTGAAATTTAGTTAAAAAGCTCAAAGCTTTCAAAGCTTTTAATAACTCACCAAGAATAGGTACAAAGCCCTTAGACAAATGATGAGACCTATTGGACACTCGCTTATGAGGAAACAACTTAAAACAATTAGGATGAGTGTGACCTGAAGCACCACAATGGTGACAAACATGAGTAGTTTTCGAACTACTGTGCTTCTTAGAAGGAGGTCTAACCTTAGAGGTTGACAAAGACCTTAATTTAGGACAATTGAATCTAATATGACCAACAATATGACAATGATGACAAATGGGGACAAATTCAAAAATTTTATTATTCCTAGGAGTTTTAGACATAGATTTAGAAATTTCAGCATTAACATCAGAATTTTTACCTTTGTCTATCCTAGCAATATTAGGCCTTCAACTCTTCATTATTGCTTTTAAATTAAGGGATATAAAAATCTTTTTCTTTTGAGTTAGGCTCAACAACAAGTTTGGCACTAGTTAATTTTTCAACTTTAGTTTTAAATTCAACTAGTTGCTCTTCCAAACTCTTAATTTTGTCCACCTGAGATGAAATTTGATTTTTAAAATTCTCATTCAAATTATTGGCTTCGTCCAATTTTGCAATCAATTCATCTTTTTCAAGCTTAACTTTTTTAAATTTAGCTTTTAATTTTGTAGAACTTTTAAGAGATCTCATACAAAAATTATAAAGCTTACAGTAAGCATCTTGAATATCATCATCATCATTCAACACAAGATCATGCAAATCAAGACAATCAAGAGTTTCCATGACAATAGGGGTCAATGGATCACACAACAAAGATTAAAACCTAATTAGAGTATGCCCGCTCTGATACCACTTGAAATGCCAAAAATGTATTGACCATTTGTGATGAATTAATTGATTAATTAGACAAGTTTATTAATTAATCAAATTAACATGCAAAATGCGTGGTAACACAAACAACTCACCAAATAACTAAATATGCAGCAAAAATTAAATTGACACGGTAATTTGTTTAGGAATGGAGAAAACTTACACGGCAAAAACCCCATCGGGTGATTTTAAGGTCACCACTCTCGAGAATCCATTATTATTAAAACAAGCGGTTACAAGTAAAAGAATCCAAGTACCTTATACCAACCTACAGTTGATCCCTTACTCCAATATCCAATTGGACTTGTTTTGTAGTGACAATCCCTCATTTTCAATGCACGGCTCCCAGTACGTGACTAACCAATTGTATGGATCTCAATACACGACTTGATCACCAACTTGAGAAAGATATTGGCTGCAAAGTTCTTCTGTTCATCACACGATGAAGATCATGAAGTTACTTGGTCACAAAACCTTATGGTGTACAAACATTGCAACTTCTTCAAGAGAAAGATGAATTAGGGCAAGCTAGGTTTCCGGTCACACTTTTTTTCACACTTGTGGAATTGTGCTCTTGTGCACATGAGTTCATGCATATGAGGCATTGTGCCTATATCCTAAATCTCATTGTTGGGGAGGGTTTGAAAGAAATTGATGCATCTGTTGCTAGGGTGCGTGAAGCTGTGAGTTATGTAAAATCCTCACCTAATAGAAATCAAACTTTTACGAGTTTTATGGAGATGTAAGGTATGGAGTCCGAGAGTCGTCTTTGTCTAGATGTACTTACTAGGTGGAACTCAACTTACCTTATGTTAGAAACTGCTGAAAATTTTGAGAAAGTATTCCTTAGGATGGACTTTGAAGATGATAGTTATTCATCATAATTTAGGACCAAGGAAGATAGTGGTGGTTTGGGATTTCCTTGTATGAGTAATTTCCAAAATTGTAAGGCATTTGTGACTTTCTTGAGGCTTTTTTACAATGCAATAAAGAAGTTCTCCAGCTCTTTGTATGTTACCTCAAATTCCTTCTTTGATGAGATCTTTGTTATTCAGGAGAGTATTTCTCATTTAGTTAAATCCCAAAACACCCTCTTGAAAAACACAACCACAAACATGCAAACTAAATTTGAGAAGTATTGGGGGGAAGGTGATAAAATTAATCCTCTTTTGTATGTGGCTGTGGTTCTTGATCCATGAAAAAAATTGAGGTTTTTGAAGTTTTCTTTTTCTAAAATTTATGAGAATGCAGTGGGGAAAGTGATGGTTGATAAGGTGAAAGATCTTTTGATGAAATTGTATAATTTTTACTGTTCTGTTAATTCCCCAAATGTGCAAGAACTAAGTGGGAGTGAGAGGACACAAATTATAGGTGATGCTAGTGATCCATATGTGATGGTTCACTCTCGATATGAGCTTTTCTTGGAAGCTGAGCAATCTATAGGTTGTAGTAATGAGATTGAAAAGTATTTGACTGAAAATTGTGATGGTAGAAGGGATGTGAATTTTGAGGTATTAGGGTGGTGGAAGAACAATTCTAGTAGGTACCCATTGTTGTCCAAAGTGGCTGAGGATGTGCAGGCTGTACCAGTTTCGACTGTTGCATTTGATTCAGCATTTAGTATTGGAGGCCGCATTGTTGATCCATTTCGAAATTCTCTCTCTCCTCTCATGGTTCAAAACCTTGTATGTGCACAAAATTGGTTTCAAGCCACAGTTCCAATTTCTCATCGCTAATCAAGGGATGAGGTTGAGGCATTGGAGGAGGAATTTCATGATTTAAGTAATATGTTTAAATTCTAAAACTTATTGTCTATTAATTATTATTGAATGTCTCATGTATTTAAACAAAATTTAATCTATTGTATTTATTTCCTTGTATTTTCTAGTTTTAAATCAACAATCATCATCAAGTGCATCAACAAGTACCAGCTCCAAATTGGGTTCTAGCTCAGGCAAACGACCCTTAATTAGTGTTGAAGATTGATAATTGACTTGGTATGTTACTGCCTTTGGCCTCTTATTGTTATAAACTTGTTGCCCTTTCTATTTGGTCTTGTATTTGGTAGTAATGTATTATTTGTTAAATATTTTTTTTGTCTTTTGTAGGAGAAATAATTTATTTTGTAAAAGAGGTAACCTTTTGGGAATATTTTGGAAGCTCTTTTGTAAATTGCTTTTCTAACAATACGACTCTTAATGCTTATAGAAAAGAAATCCTAGGAATCATATAAGTTTTTTTTTTATTTTTTATTTATTTATTTATTTTTTTTTATATTAGTTATAGACTTATTAGCTTGAGTATTTGTCATTTAATGCTTGGGAAAAGCTTTTTTTTTGGAAATACCTGTGGTATTTCATAATTGTAATTAATTATATTGTTGGGAACATTGTATAGCCAGCAAGGTTACTGTCTTATGATTTACTGCCTTATAAACTTGCAGTAATCTAATTTCCTTCTTAGCCTATATGGCTTACCTATTATATATCCATTTATATATATATATATATATATAGATGGAAGTATTGCAATATAAATTTGTAGCTTATGCTTGCTGTGGTTAGCTTATTTGTTGTTGGAGATATTACTTGTGTGATTGGTAGGTGAAGGTTTAACATAGGTGTTAAAACTAGCTTTTATGCCTGAGTTTTTCTTGAATATATATGAATTGTGTTAAGCTACTAGCTTACCGCTAGGTGGTAAAAATAGGCATGTTTTGTGTATTGTGTTTGCTATTTTGTCCAGATTATTTTGTTGTGTTAATTTTTGGGTAGTCAATGTGCGGCTGTTTAACATGTCACAGGTGGTGAAAATTGAAAATAGAATTTGGTGAAAATAGGATTTTGTGTTGTTAGTTGTGTTGTGCTCTTTGTCTAGGTTTTACAATATATATTAATGTGTTTATTTTTTGAGGTCAATGTGTGGATGCTTAACAGATGTGGTAAAAAAAGGTTTATTTTGTGTGTTGTAGTGGGGTAATTTGTCAAGGATATTTAATGCTTAAAAGGTGGTAAAAATAGGCTTATTTTGTGACTTGTGGTGAGGTATTTTGTCCAAGAAGCTGATATTTTGAAGGCCTAATGGATTTATAAGTGGAGTAGTTGCTTAATTTAAGTTTATTTTGAAAGCGCATTTAAAAAAAAAAAAAAAAGGAAAAGGAGGCCCAGTTTGTTTTATATGAAAAATTCAAAAAATATGACACCCAAGTAATTTTTAAAACTGCCAAACTCCTTAATTTGGGCTAAAAAGGCTGAAAAAATTGAATTAAAATAAATTTCGTAGAAGTCCAAAAATTGGGCCCATTAATGGCCCAAACCCGCATAAGCGACAACTCCGACCTGCCCATCCGGTGGCCCGAAACACCGGGTCCAACCCAACTCTTCGGTCGAATATACGTTGAAGATCCAACCACCCGACCCAAACGGGTCAAGTTCGGTTCAGGCCCAAACCTGAACCGGCCCAACCTGTGGACAAGCCTAGTCAACGTAACCACAAATCTCATGCAAGATAAGTGATAACCTTAATTTCATGGTATTGCATTTTGAAAATAAATATGTTGGGGCTGCTGGCTCAATAATAATATCGGTACAGGGATTCAGGCACTAATAAGTTGATTTACTAGGGACTCAAATGGTACAGCAATCAACATTTATTCTCATAAAGACATCCATTTTTCAGCTATTTACCTACTTAACCTCTCCAATATGGCAAAACATAATAGCATCTGAAAAGGAGTTGTATGAATAATTGGTGTTCAGCTTTATCCCACAGGAAACTATGAAAACTGTTCCAACCACCTGGGATTAGCCTTGTTTTGGGGGGAAAATGATAAGAAATACAACCTGAATTTCCCCAACACGAAATTTCCATGAAAAGAATGAATTCAAGATTTTCACCAGTGTCGTCTTTAACTGCCAAAGTAACAATTATCCCTACAACAAGATGCGGAGCACAGCAAGACCAACTGCAGATATTGAGACGAGGGTACCTATGCAATATTTGATCACATCATACTTTGCAGCTTCTAACTGGACTTTTAATGAATGGATTTCCCGTAGACAAGATTCAGAGAATTATGAATTAGTTCATAAATCAAGGTGCTTTAAGATACAGTTTCCAACGCAATCGCTATACTCACTTTGTCAAGTTTGTTGGTGAGACTTGACGTTTCTGCATTCTGATTGGCAAGCTCATCACGTATGCGCCTGCACTCAGATGTAATAAATACAAAATAATGGGGGCAAAGACAAAATCGCTGTCCAGTAGTAGCATCATGGAAAAGAAGAAAAAATTTACTTAATTTTCTTACCCTCTTTCAAGATTCAAATCTAAACACTGTCTAAGAAATAATCAATACAGCAATGCCTACACACTAATATTGGTCCCATAGCAAGAAAGAAATTGAAAAATACAACATCATTAGTACATATTTTAAACAGCACAGGTATATTCACAGGGAAAACATTTAAAATAAGCTATTAATAGCATTTTCCTTTTCTGCAATATCAGAAGATGACTAGAAAGATTCGAACTTCGCATCCCACCTCCCCCACCATCTACCTATCTAAAATTAAAAAAAAAAAAAAAAAAAAAAACACACCCCGAAAGGAAAGAAAAGAAAAAAGAAGAAGAAGAAAGTTTGATTACTGAAATGGTGGGTGGCAACAATCAAAATGGCTGAAACTCAAACAAACTCATAAATTTTTGATATTTCATTTGAATAAATAAATAAAACCTTAGGCCAATTAATTTGCTTAGATGGAGAGGTCAGATGCCCCCTCCCACTTTTTTACTTTTGAAGAAGCTGTGCCAAGTAGAATTCTAAAAGCAGTCCACCTTAAATTATAGAAGCAAATGACATCTCATCTCCTTCATCCCACTACTCTCATCAAACTTCTCTGTTCCACACTTCCTCCATTCCATGTGAATTAAAGATGAGAAATTATAAGCTTTGGTTATTTTCCATTTCTCTCAAACTTTCCACAAATATTGCATTAGTTTCGTTGATAAACAAGATTGGATTGAAGTTTCATAATTCAGGAACTCTTGCTGATGTATAAGTACACATGCATCATGTGCTGATGTTTGACTTTTAACAACAGAGTCACAAGCAATTGAGCACTGGTTCAAGTTCCTCTTGTAATTTAATTTCAGTCTGTGCAACCAAATTTTTTCAAACTATATTGAAATAAATTCCTCTCTCTTTCAATTTGTTTCTTGCTTGTCTTTAACAACCTTTTCTTTCTTCACATTCTTTTGGTTTGTTTACTTGCCTGTTTTGAAGAAAAAAGGAAAGAAAGAGGGGGGGGGGGGGGGGGGGGGTGGAGAATTTTAATAGGAATATATGTACCTTGATCTTCCAAAATCAACAAGAAATCCAAACATCAAACCAAAAATTTGACCTGCATTCATTTCTGGTAGTAACTTGTACCCCAAACCTGAATTTGGCTCTCTGAAAGGGATTAGATATCAAGATTATCTATGGTATGGAGGAGGGGTTTAGAGAGGAGAAAGGTAGGATTATACAGTCGATTTGAGACCTGAGTCTAAGTTTCTAAAAAAAATGTACTGTAACAAAGAACTAAAAGAATTTAAATCCTTGTCCAAGATCAACATGAAGAATACAATCACAAAACCGTGGCAAGCGAAGTCAATTAATAGTCTAGTACCCTGTTTTATAAGTAGTAAGTTGACATTGAGAAAACACTGGTGCATATAATGCCTCCTCTGGGACAGTGGCACAAAACAACCAAAACAAGCAGGAATGCATGGACTCATTCCAAGGAAACAGCTAAACTGTTCAAACTCATATTATACATGGACCACTGTGCGCTCATATGCAATAGTTCGATCGTAATAATTTAATAAGAAACGACATATCACCTATTCCCTCCCTTCTTGTATACCGAAAAGGGGAATAAGAAGTAATTCCTATATGAGTGTGTTCAATAGGCCACAACTAATTAATGCTATTAATGCAACTAATGGTAACTGAAAGAAGAAAAGGCACATGACACGGCTAAGAGATAGTTGCAGCTGAGCAATTAAATCGAAGGAAACCACAAAGGACCAAATAAATTCAATGGAAATGTGCAATATTAAATCTCTAATAATATTAACAAGCACCCTTGCTGTACAAGAGCATTTTAATGAACATAATCCAATGAATCTGCCAAAATAGCCACCTCCCTTTGGTTGTCACCAAGTCTAAAGGCAACATCCATGTGCCATCTAATGAGTCCACAGATCTCTAACAAACACTTCTTCCTCCATCATTGCATAAGGACTTATGATTATGTAATAATTAATGCTCACTTATTAACAAACCTAATCTCATACGTATAATTTATACAATCAACCAAAAGGTCATAAATATTGTCCTTCATCATAATCATTTAGTTTGCCATTTCAGCCGTTTGCCCTGAAATTCTGACATGATCACAGCCGCAACTTTCTAAAATTTTCCATTGTACCAACCAAACTCAACAAGTACTTCCAAAACTCAAATCCAGTAGCCAAACTACAAGCCCAAGCAGCTTATAAAACAATTGCTGTTACACATGTTGAAAAAAATGTTTAAGAATCTCCATAAAACGAAAACAATTGCATTAACAACTATTCAACCGAAACAACCATGATTAGCTTATAAGAAGTAAAACAAATGAATCAACAATTAGTAGTACCTGCGAGCTCTGTACTTCAGCCTTAAACTTCGAAAGATTTGAATCCTGCACCATCTCAGACTGCACACAAAATCACACCGAAATCATCGCAATGCCATACACAAATCAAAACAATGTAATCCAATCCAAAATCGAAAATCGAAAATCGAAAATTCTCACAAAATAAAATTGAAAGAGAAATGAAAATACCAGAGCCAAAGTATCGACGAGAAATGCGCGCCTGAGATTTGGCTTGACGGCCTAAGAGAGCTGCCTGAAATGGAAACCATTAGGAGGCAAAGACGAAGACGAAGACAAAGAGGAAGGTGAAGATGAAGACGACGACGTATTGAGGTATCGGAAGCTGGAGTTGGAGTTGGCTACTAATCGAAGCACGCGCTTAGAGAGAGCCATGAATGTTTGATTTTCTTCGAGTATGAGAAAAGCTTGTAGAGAAAGAAATGGAGGCTGTGTACGAGTTTATATAGGTGAAGCAAAATAGAGAGTCAAATAGGGTCAGAATTGGAATTAAATTTTTTTTAAATTGGAATTATTAAAAGAAAAAAAAAATTGGCGGGCAGATTGAGATTGAGATTTGAGAGAGAGAGAGAGAGAGGTGGCGACGAAATACGTGGCTGTGAAATGAAATGGGCAAGGCATTTTTTTTTAATAAAATAATAATTTATAATAGTTGATTTAAAATTTTTTTTAATAAAATAATTGGATATAAAAGTTTTTTTTTTTTTTTTTGGAGAAAGAATTGGATATAAAAGTTGAAGTAGTGCATGAAGAAGCAAAAATGTATTTTAATACTACTTGCTTGCCAAATACGGAGGTTTCCTCTCTTTTTGGATTCTACACTTCTACTAATCTAGCATTAATTGCTTTGGGAACAAATTATTTATAGTATTTTGTTGAAAGTGTGTTAAAGTATATTTATATAAATTGTATCTTGAAAAAGAAAAAAAAAAGTTTTAAAAAGTTATATATACAAGCTAAACTTATAAATTGACATTTTCACTTTTTTTAAAAAAAATTTAAATAACACAATGATTTGGATATTTGAGGAATAAGCCAAAAAAAAAAACCGAAATGGTTTAGGTTCAATTCAAGTAAGATCAGGCTGGAGTGTATTGGTTATGTGTATTGGTTATTAAAAGTACGTATTCAACTCTCACCAATTTGACGAACTTGATCCAACTCAACACATTGGGTTGATTTTTCATTTTTTGTGGGCTGATAAAATGAGTTGATCTTAATTTTTTTTTGAAACTTGGGGTTTAGGTTGAAATTTCAACTCAACTAACTCCAACAAAATTTTCAAGATTTGACTTGACCACTTTCTAGAGATGTTCCAGCTGCTAGGACTCTTTCACCAATTAATAAGGGCACAACTTTTTTCAAAGCTATTAAAATTACTTATTGTGATTAGTATATAATAAAAGTAGTATCAATGTTAAACTTATGCGTAAGTAGTATTATTGATCACGAGTCATGCCAAGAGTTTTTTTTTTAATAAAAAAGTTATCTCCCTGGCATTACATTTCACAAATAACACGGCTCTGACTCTGATCAAGAGGCCTCTAGCAATTTACCCAACCACACAAGCAACAATAAAATTATTACAAAGTCGATCTGTTTTCACTTTTCATATCATTCTGGAAACTCAAAACTCATTCAGATATGCTAGTCTCTCTAATTTGAAGACTCAAATGAAGTGGTGTACCTGTCTTTGGACGGGCCATTTAATCGCCATCTAGCCAAACTTCAATCAATCACAAGTGTCAACGAAGAAAACACAATTTATAGTGAATTAAACCACGACATTATTTGTTATAATTCAGTGAAAGAACATCATTCCTCAAAAATAGTGTTACTAATTGAAACAAGGAGATGGGATTAACAAAATCGGACAATCCCCATTCCAGCAATAGAAATCCTTTCAGATATACATTGCAACTGTGATCAGCAGTATTACTTGGGTCGTCTTCGGTAAGGGTATAAAATGTCATCCAAACTCTCTTTTATATAGATGCCCACTCTATTCACGTTCCTAGCCACACCAGATGCTACTAGGCTTGCATTCCTTTTAAACCTGCAAATTTGCGAACTTCAGATTTTGTGATATGTGAATACACTTATTAAACTTACCAAAGTAAAAAGTAAAAAAAACAAAACAAAAAGGCAGAGGGGTTTATATAAAATGGCTTAGAATCTTTGACCTATTTCAGACCAAGTCCCAGGTTTTTAATTTTGTCAATTAAATTCTCAAACTTATCAAACCATTTCAATTTGATGCGCATGTTCATCTCAGTTATCTAGTTCAATTATTCTAGACAGTAACAAAACAGAGAAAAACGAAAAACTATTGGTAAAACTTGGTATTTCACTTATGCAGAGTTTAATAGACGGTTTACCGTTTTTGGCTGCTTTATTATCGCTCAAAATAATGGAAATGAATAACCGAGATGGACAAAAAATTCAAAATTGAAACTCAAAAATAATGGAAATGAATAATGGAGATGGACAAAGGCTTTAAATTGAAATGATTTTTTAAAGTTGGGACTTTGATTGACATAATGAAAAATTTAGGACCTAATCAGAAACAGGGTATGAACTGTAGGCCTCTTTATGTGATTTCCCTCAGAGAGAGAGACAGAGAGTAAACTTCAATAAAAGATCTATATCAGAAAGCATACTGATAATTTATCTATGATTCCTATATTTTTATCAAATTTATGTCTTGCCTGTTCAGGTACTCCTCTCCTGTGGAATGAGCTGGTCTGTAGGTTCGAGGTTGAGGTTGGGGAAGAACACGACCATCATCTGGAAATGAAGAAACAAAAATGGAGTTTAAAGTCCAGAGTTCCAAGGGAAACTGATTAAACACTGTATCTCATGTTTTTTTTTTTGATAGGTAAACACTATATTTCATGTTATCAAGAGTTTCAAATCACTTTGCAATATTTATAATTTCACGAACATAGAATGAATCAAATGTCAGTAGAAATCATGAATGAAAAGACCAAACATAAAAGCAGTAAAGCAGGTACCTCCTTAACAGTCGTGCAGTGCATTTACTCATCCCAGCATGTTTTTATTTTCATATGAAACACATTGATGATCCATCGGTATATCTAGAGGTATTTGGAATCCACATGAATATAAAATTATTCGGTAATTTGTTTTTGTAAAATTTAAAATGAGATAACATCTAGACACATTTGATGCCATATTTTCTTAACAAAGTATTTTGCCTTTAGATGCAAATAATAATAATATAAAAATTTAATAGTTTTACAAACACATCTACACCTCAATATTATATATTTATCTTCAGCTCTTCAATTTCCTTGAGTGAGGCACCTAAACTATATATTCCTGCAATTCTGCAGGTACTCATATGTATGTAATTGTACCATTCAAACGAAATGCCTTCTACTCTAAAAAAACAAGAGTCAGAAATTCAATGAACAGTCATGAAAACTACATTATTTCAGGAAAATCACATTGCAGATACGACTGACAATTCTTCCAAAACTTCAAGAGAATTTGATCTAAACTTTTAGTGATTGAATAAAATATAATGAAATCACAAGTAAATTTAATAAAAATTAACCATGCAATGGACTGCACAATATGGGTTCAATTCCAGCAATTTGGAATTCAAAAAATACCCCTTCAAGACTATTTTAATAAGCATGTATAACCCAAAAGTTAAATGAAGGATTTCTCCATATGCAACACCAAAATCTATGAACTCTGATGAAACTCCACAAGAGATGAATTCTCAACAACAGAACAACTTCATACAATCCATCGGAAATAGTCTAAGAGAGTTACAAGTTTAGTACACAACCCATTCTTCTTTTTAGTATATTTTTATTACTTATCCCAAAAAAAAAAAGAAAAAGAAAAAAAAAGGTCTAGTACACAACCAAAGATTGCATAAAATTTTGCAACAAGCAAGAACACCATCAACTTTTACCTTTATTAACATGAGCAGGAGCCTGAGCATGATCTGCTGGTCTTCTGTCCAACAATACCTGAAACAAGGAGTAATTATGTCAGATTATAATTTGATGAAGCAATAAAAACCATATAAATATCATCACAAGTGCATTTTGAACTTCACAAAACTTTAAAAAATTGAAAGAAAGTACACTTCAACGAGAGTTATATCTGAAGTTAAAATTAAAAACCTTTTGCACCAACCCTCAAGGGTTCATTATCACACTTGGACAAAGTAATTCTGATCACTTCACAACGTTCGGTAACAATAACATACCCTCATTTTACATGAATTTTGGCTGAAATGAAGAAAGCTATATATTGATCTAAAAAATTTGCTACAAGGTTGTAATCCTAATATATATACACCATTGTCTTCAAACTTAAAGTAAAATGTGAAATGGAATTATTCATTGGGAAAACAAAGGGCAAAAGGTAAAGATATAACACCTCAAGACCAACACAAAATGGCAATTCTGCTTGTTTGTTCTGCTGATCGCTTGAGGAGTCCTTCTTGTTCAGGAACACCGAGTAACCAACACAAGCATACTTGAAATCTGTTAGACTGCGGCCCTCTTTGGAAGCTTCCAATTCGGTTTCCCCCACAATGTAGCTGGGCACTGGTCATGCACCTTAAATATCAGTAAATTTCTTGTAAAAATTCCTACCAATAAAGTCCACTTTTTGGAACCGAAATTATCAATAAAACTAGCACAGTCAAATAACCAATACCATGGAACTTATATATAAATCCACGAAGTTACATGTGAAGTTGTGAACAATGTAAACATTCTTTGGTAAAAAGTCCTAGCCTCAAAAACATGTTATATCAAACAATAAATTTTCATGAGCACCTCAGAAGAAATTCATAATTCTTCAATTTGCCTATTGATGACGCATTTAATATCATATCATTCAGGTCTTCTAGCCGTTCAGTAAGTGTTAGAAGTTTTCCATTATAAGGGTGGTAAATTTGAAGAAGCTTACAAATTTCACAACCAAATCATCAATTTGCTATGTACAATGTAAAATACTTCCACAATGGTTCAGAAGGTCAAAACTTAAAGAAAAACAATCAAAGAAGCACCCCCGACCCCCAAAATAAAGAAAAGCCCTGGCACAAAAGCATTTGATTTCAGCATAGAACACTAATTTTTTTTTCCCAGTACTCTATTCCCTCAACATTTCCAGCCATTCTACATAAATTACAACACTGGAACCAAACTAGTGCCATTAATGCTCAAGTAACAGTATGTATTTTACACTATTTAAAAACAAAAACACAAAACTTTACATCAGCCCACCACATAATGCATCCAAAACCAGAAATCATCTTAAGCTACCACTTAAGGATATCAAAATAATCACAACCTAACCCTATTTCACTGTTTGGTTTCCGGGAAAAATACCCAAGAAACAACAACAACAATCAAATCAAAATAACAACATCCACTCTTCTAATCCAAAAAATACAAAAAACCAATCAAGAATCAGACTTGAGTAAGCAAACACAGCACGAAAAAGAAAACCCAGAATTTTCTTTCAAATTTCCTTGATTTTCTCGGCAACCGGACAGACCCACAAGCATCATCATAAGAATCAATGAATCAAAAAATAAAAAAAGGGATTATAGAAAGATTGACCTTGGTGGAGGGTTCTGGGGATGCCAACGCAAGTTGGGTTCTTGGATTTGGATCTTTGCAGAGACGAGTAGTAGAGACATCCCTTGCATGACTTTCCTTTGGATCCTTTCTTGCTGATGTTGTTGTTGTGATTAGGGTTAGGGTTCTGATTAAGGAACCCTCCTTCTTCTCTGTCTTCTTTGTCCTCCGCCATTATTAACTACTACTCTGCAAAATCTGTCTTCTTTGTCCCTAACGTATTAGTAACAGTATAGTATGTGTTGGTGTTTTGCTCCCATTTTGCTATGCTATTTGTTACAAAAGTTTAAACGCAAATAGAAAACTCCAAATTTATACGTGCACAGTGCACTTTTATGGGAATATATTGTTTGTCCAATGTTAAAATATAAATTTTTTCTTTTTTATAACTTCTAATAAAAAATAAGTAAAAGTTTTTTTTTTTTTTTTTTTCCTTCTTTTTTGGCTAAGTTGAGTAGTTGACATCATACATTCATATTGATAAATAAAATTTTTAGGTAGAATTGTCACATTTATTTATTTTTTTCTTTTTGTGAAAAAAAAAGGACCTTATGGGTTATCATTGATCTGCCCCACTTGAACCCACATAACTCATGGCGTGGAGCACCCTTGAGTGCGTTAGGACTATTCACGTCATGGTATAATATTTTTGTGAAGTGCATAACTCGAATCAAGCAACTCTTAGACCTGCAAGTGTGACCTAGTTTGAACTCCTACCAATGCAACTCGCCTAGGGTGTCACATTTCAACTCTTATGAAGTAGACATGACTATTTTTTTTTTTTTTGGGTAAACATTCTTGACATTGATTCAATTATATTGATCTCAATGTAAAATAAATCAAACAAGAAATAATTATTATATATATTTTTGGCTAAGATCAAGTGAAATTATTATTATTTTTGCCAATCAAAATTGACAAATATATCCTCAAAAGGACAAAATCATAGTGGAACTCATCCAGTCTCCCACTTTAACCAGCATCTCTAGGTTCATTCATTATCATTTTTTTTTCTTTCATTATCATTCTTTTAAGCATTTAAGCTCTCTCTAATAAAAATAAAATAACTCTCTCAAAATCAAGTCCAAAATTCTTTGAAAGCTTTGAGAAATGTTCCCCAAATTTGAAGAACACTCAAGCCAAAAAGCTCTGGTTTTTGAAGAAGTAGATGTATCAAGTGATGATTCTGGAATTTCTTTTCAAGAAAATACACCTGCATCCAAACCTAGGGATTCTCCTTTCCTTATTACCAATCACGATGACTAACATAACATCTCTTTGAAGAATAAATCTCAATCATGACTAAAAGGCTAGAAGAACTTACGAAATCCATTAGGGAAAGGGAGGCTATATAGAGATGTCCAAATAGCTTTCATGATTAAAAAGTTTTGAGGATATATCTAGATCAAGCCACATAGATGGAATGAACTTATCATAAGTGGGCTCAACCATAAGAGAATTTAGTAGTACTAAGATAATATTCTAAAGCATGTTCGGAACAAAGAAAGATAGGGGGAGGAGAGAAAGTGGCAAGGGTGACCAAAATATACTCAATAACCTTCCCCCCCACCCCACCCCCCCCCCCCCCCCCCCCCCCCCCCCAAAAAAAACACTTTTTTACTATACTCATTGCTCAAGCATGAAAATGCAAGTGCTGATGCTTCATAATACACGTTTATAGACAGTGCACAGCATTGGACACGCAAATAAATTAGTTATTTACTTGACCTAAAGAAAAAAAAAAAAAGGGTGCTCTTGCATTATAATTTCACGAGGAGGCTTGAAATACAAAAGTTTAATTCAGCTCTATAAGACTGTAATTCTGATTCACTTGTAACGCTAATCTCAGTGTTAGCAGGTGCAAAAAGAACATCTCCTTCAAATGATCCTGCACGCATAATTCCCTCCCCAGCCATAATGAGAAAAATGGAAGGGCCCAAAACTGCTGGAAAAACTGTTGATGCTTCATGGGGGAAGAATACAGCAATCGACCTCAAATTAATCAAAAGGTAGCAGGTACCTTGTTACGTATGAATTCAAAGGAGTTCCTTGCAGGATTTCAGGAAAGCCCTGCAGCAGAGACACATCAATATTTGTTTGGGTCCGATGTAGTCACTCACATCACCAAGAGAATCGATAAAACACACAATCATTCAGTAAGAAAATATTAAAGCAACCTCTTGTTTTTCTTGCGCCTAGAACAGTGAAGCTGCAAGTTTGAGGCACAATCATTAATGCAACATCATATATTTGTAATTTGCGTCCGATGTAGTCACTCACATCACCAAGAGAATTGATAAAAATAACACAAAATCATTTAGTAAGAAAATATTAAAGTAACCTCATGTTTTTCTTGCACCCAGAACAGTGAAGCTGCACGTTTGGGGCACAATCATTAACACAACATCTATTCACTGTTTGAAATGGGGACCAATATTTTGTTTGATGACTAAGAATTCTGTTACTAAAGAGCTACCTCATGAAATGAACACAGGGTATAGCCTAAAAAATACATCAAGTATTACATGCAAACAAAAGTGAATCAATGAAATCTGTAACGGTACTACTAGCACTAAGACCCATTAAAGTTGACCATTCATTAAATTGTCTAATCAGGGAAACCTTCAACTGAACCTCTGATGCTTCCACATCTCCAAAAGTGCCAACGGTTTCGCTCCCTCCACAAAGTCCACGTTAGACACAAGAACACCAATTCCACACTTCAAAGGACAGTTTACCAATCCAGTATATATGCGTGTGTGTGTGAGTGTGTGTGAAATTGCATGTGAGAATGTTTATTCACCGGCAGGTCTGTCTCACCATTAATTGCCATTAATTAGTTTCATACTATACAACAACCAAACTTTTGGTTTGAATAAACCCATTAAAGATCCTACGTGGGAGGTTAACAGTACAAATCTCAAATTACTAGTGGATATGGCTTGATTAACTCCCCAAAGTTGACTACAAGGTTGCCAAAGGAAAGGAGAGATGTATTCCCTATGAAGCAAACAGAACATCCAGTCATTCCCAGTTTGAATGTAAGCGTGGAACAAAGAGTTTGGACGCTGTGCTTGGGAGTAAAGCCAGCCTGTACAACATTTTTTTACTTCATTAGTTACAAGGCCAGCCTGGACAACATCGTCTGAAGTCACCAAGCATTCGATGCAGTCACCGGATATATATTCATAGGGTTCATCTGCCCCAAGTTACAATGCTTTACCAGGATTAAGCTTCACATATTTACCAACAAAAAAAATGCTGAAATGACTGACATCAGCTGGATATTGCTTCTTCTCCAACTGCAACACACCTCCAGAATGTTTAAAATTGAAGTTTATTTACATAAAGCAGTTTAATTTTTATGGATTGGAGAGCTACTAACAACAAATTGATTTAATAATTGGAAGTTTAGCACACATATGGGATACATAGGGTGTAGTTGATCCAACTTTGGGTTCATAAAATTGTATATACTATAAAAAGTAATTGAGTGGTGCAAAATTGCTCAATTTACATTGGCATGACTTGATCCTCTTTCTCTCTCTCTTGATCAATATAAGTGTGTGCGTGCACGCGTGCGTGCGCGTGTGAGCTCTATAATTTAACAGTTACCAAATCTGCATTGTGATAATTTGAAGACATAAGTTTTTATTAAATAGTGGTCATATGTAGTAGGAAGGAGCATCTTCTCAAAGGCTAACTATTACAATCAAACCATTCTACAGAGAATGGCATAAAGCTCGACAATCTTACTTGTAGAACTACAAACACAAAATAGGAAATTATAAATAAGTGAAATTTTGCAACTGACCTGACCTTCCATTTGCATACGATTTTTTATATTGGATGTCACTTCCGTTATCGTCTATTTGCTAGCCAACATGATTGGGTGACTCTTTGCTGGCGAATATGAGCCGGGTGAAAACTGACTGCAGAACAAACTTTACTTTTCCCTCCCCATCCTGCCCATCAATATGAAAGCTTTGGTTTACAACTGCACTACCAACCAGTTCTACAATCACAGGAACATTACAAAGCACAACCTTAAGCACCTAGGAAGACAATAGCAAGTTGCTCCAAGTAAATGATACAGAGTTTAAAAATCATCAATATGCGTACATGCATAGAATATAAGCAAGTTAGCTCATCTACTAGGATTACCAAATCTTGTACCACTCTGGTCATCTTGTACACTTCATATATCCATAATAGAAACATCCTGTGAGCCTCAAAACAGTCTGGTCAAAGGGAGAAAATTTTGTGGACCGCAGCAGAGAGAGAGTGCCAGGATCCTGATTAATTAATTTTCAATATATCAACTTCCTTCCTTGTTTGTCATATAAACTCCTTTGAGCAAATTATAATCTACAAATTCAGTCATTAAAATTGGTTCTCAAGGTTCCATTGATATGTTTCTTCTTCTGTCTCTCGTAGCCATTCTCAGCCCGTACCTCTCAAATATATCTGCCAAATCAACCAACCCTACTTCTCTCAATTTCTTTGCCGCCACCTCAAACATAACAACACCCTCCTCATTTGAATAATAATGCAAAAACTTATTGTAATCAAATCTGGGCACCTCAAGCCCTTTCCTCAAACTCCTCTCCACATACTTTGTGGCTTCTAACGACTTTCCCGCCTTAACCAAACCACCAACGAAAATAGTTTCGAAATTCACAAGTGTGTCGGTTTCCTTTCTACCTCTCTTCCCTAGATGCCCTTGCAATAACATTATATAGGTATGCATTGTAGGCTCACACCCTCTTTTTATCATCTCTCTAAACACTTGTGTTGCTTCACTTGCCCTTCTTAACTTCAGAAGTCCTTTTATCAACCCATGGTACACACTGATATCCAGTTTCTCAATCCCTTCCACAATCCTATAAGCCTCTCTAACTCTCCCTCTCACCAAAAGCTCATAAATAAGTGATGCCAACGTTAGATTATCAACCTGAATCCCTCTTTCACGCATTTCTTCAAACATCTTGTATGCTTGCGTAGTCTTACCCCTTTTGCACATCCACTCAATCACAAGCCTATAAGTTGAAAGACTCAAATTGTCTATCCCCGTCGTTCTCATCATCTGAAATAACTTAATGCCTCGTCATACCTATTAATCTTGAAATGGGTTTCCATCATTTTCTCAACTGCATCAATATCTGGCTGAAATCCTTCATCCACCATCAAATTCCAAACCTTTGAAGCCTCAACCAAATCACTGACATCACAAAAACCCTTTATCAAACACTTATAAGTTACCCCACTTGGTTTTATCCATTCTCTCAACTTGGACACAACAAACTTGGCCTCCTCAACAAGACCATTCCCACACAAAGTCTCAACCACCTTATTCAGTCTCCAAGCTATACTCATACCCACATGCATTCATAGAGTGGAAAAACTCCACGCACTTTTCAACTCCCTTGCTGCTGCCAAGGTGTTAAGCGCAATCCTAAAAGTCTTATCATTGACCAGATGACATCGTCCCATCTCGTGAAGAAGCTCCCAGAAGAGCTCGATGTTTCTTGATTTTCCAATCACGTCAAGCAACTTGTTGAAGGAGACAGAGCTGTGAGTGAAATGTGAAGTTGTGTTGGCTTCTGTGTATTGAAAGAAGCGGTAGACAGGTTGCTGGTAGAGGATGGTGCAGACTAGGAGTAGGTGATCCGGGTTGGGTGGTGAAATGGTGGTAATGGTGTTGGAAGTTTGTGTTGGGTGAGTAGAGTCGGTGCTTAATAGATGAAGGTGGTGGTGGAGGAGGTTTATGATGGGTTTAGTGGGTGCTATTTGTTTCACTATCATTGAGAGACACTGATCTTGTTCACAATTTGCTTAAGCAAACTGCATTTTTTGAACGTGAACCATGTATTAATCAATTAAAAACAAAGGAATCCAAATACAAGGCCTCCAGGCAGGGGGGGTTGTTCTTCCAACCATACATAATCCTCACTTAGTTGTCTTGCAAACCGGGCCAAAGAATGGGCAACTCCATTAGCACTACGTCTAACACAGCTAGCTGAAAGACTTCGAAACCTCATAGCCAAGCAACGAGCATGTTCATATATATTTCCCAGCAGTGATTTGTCGGGTTTGGTAGCTGTCAATCCCTTCATTACAGTGACATTATCTCCCTCTACCACCACGTCTTGGAAACCTGCTTCCATAGCAAATTCCAAAGCTTTTCGACATGCCAATATCTCCGCTTCTTCACTGTTTGCAACTGGAGGGCCCTTAGCTGACAGCGCTGCCATCATTTCTCCCATATTGTTCCTTATAACCGCTCCAAAGCCCGACGACTCCGTATCCATGAAGACAGCCACATCGAAGTTCAGCTTATACAGAGTACCTGAAGGTGGACACCACGACTGCACTACCTCACTTGGAGCATGGACAGCCAGCTGGTTCTATGATGCCTTATACTCCTCTATCAAGTCAGTTGCCCGAGTGTTGATTCATGATGGGTCTTGGGCTGTCCCTCCATGCAACAACGTATTTCTTTGATGCCAAATCAGCCAAATGGACCCAAAATAGCTCAAGCTCCTCCTAGGACAAACTGCGAATCAAGTGTTGTAGCAGCTGTGTAAACTCCATTTGCACTGTGCTTACCTTTTGTAATTTGCCAGGAGCTCCCGCCCACACGTCTTGTGCTGCTCCGCACTCCCATAGCGCGTGAAGAACTGATTCAGGGGCTTGGTAACACCGCTCACAGTAATCATCTGGAACCACTTTCCTGCGAAACAAATTCTCACGTGTAGGCAAAATATTTTGGCAAACTCTCCATGCAAACACACGTATCTTATTTGGCACTTTCATCTTCCATACATGTGCCCATATTTGGGAATCTCCTACCACCTTTGAACTCTCCCTTGAATCCTTTTCCTACTTTTGAATCAACCTAGCCAACTAGTACCCCGATTTCACCGTGTACTCCCCATTCTTAGTGTGAAGCCATACCAAAACGTCTGACACCAACCTGTTGCTCAGTGGAATGCGAAGGATTGCTTCCGCATCTTCCCTATGAAATGCAGCTATAATGAGATCCCGATCCCAGGCTTTAACCCTCCAATCAATGAGCTCTAATACTCTCCATTCCCATTCCTCCACATGGGGCGGGTGGAGTACTCTATGTGTTGGATGGTTGGGAATCCAGCTGTCCATAGTTACCCGAATAGAGGAACTGTTGCCTACCCTCCAGCAGCCACCTTTCCTTAGGATTGGTTGAGCTGCTAATAAGCTCTTCTAAATATAAGAACTATTTGGGACATCCGTAGCTTCTAGGAATGTACAACGAGGGAAATATTTTGCTTTAAAGCACTTATAAACTAAAGACTCATGTTGTTGTAGCAATCTCCACCATTGCTTGGCCAACATAGCTAGATTGAAACTATGTAATTCTCTAAAATCCATTCCTCCCTCTCTCTTTGGTTGAGACAACACACTCCACCGTTTCCAATGGATCTTCCTTTCATTGGCAATCTGCCCCCATCAAAACCGAGCACACATAGCATTAAGTTCTTCACAAAGTTTCATTGGTAGTTGAAAAACCCCCATAGTGTAAGTGGGGATGGATTGAGCCATTACTTTGATCAATATCTCCTTACCCGCTCTTGAAAGTAAGTTACCCTTCCACCCTTGGATTTTTTTCCACACTCTATCTTTTAAAAATGAAAAGGTTTGGTATTTCTCAAGGCCAACCAAAGTAGGTAAACCCAAATAGGATTCAAACCTTTCCACCTCCTTGACCCACAACAACTCCTCTATCCTTTGTCTTCGCTTCTCCTCCACGTTACTACTAAAATAGACTGAGGATTTTTTCATATTAATACATTGTCCAGAAGAGATAGCATATAACTGTAATACTTCCAAAACAGTTTTCACCTCATCATGAGTAGCTTGACAAAACAAGAGTGAATCATCAGCAAATAGAAGATGAGAGATAGATGATGCCCTTCTACATATTGAAAACTTGTGAAGCTGCCCCTCCCTTTCTGCTTTAGCAAGCAAGGATGTAAAGCCCTTTGCACACAAAAGAAACAAGTATGGAGATAATGGATCACCCTGACGAAGCCCTCTAGTTGGGAAGATATTTCCATAAGCTTTGCCATTGATGCAGACTGAAAAGCTAGGAGTAGTTACACAACTCATTACTCTGTCAACCCATGTATCAAGAAACCCCAGTTTGGACATGATGCCCTTAAGGAATGACCATTAAACACGATCATATGCCTTACTAACATCCAGTTTGAGAGCTAAAGAGCCTTTTTTCCCACGTTTCTTACAGTGCATAGCATGGAGGGTTTCATCACTTTTGAAATAATTTTGTAAATAACGTTACAAAGACTAATAGGCCTGAAATCCAATATTTTTTCCGATGCTTTTACTTTTGGGATGAGCACAATATGAGTATAGTTTATTTTAGGTACCATTATTCTCGAATTTAGAAAATCAAGAGCAGCTGCAGTTACATCATTACCAACAATATGCCAAGGTTTTTGATAAAATAAAGCATTCATACCGTCGGGTCTAGGAGCCTTGGTTGGTTCCATTTGGAACAACGCTGCTTTAATTTCATCCACACTAAATTCTCTGGACAAAATCTCTTGCATATCCATTGTCACCCTTTAGGGCACTGCACTAAGACACTCCTTCATTTGGCTACAATCACTTGCTTCAAAAATAGTCTCAAAATAATTAGTTACAACACCGGCAATATCCTGAATCTCCTCCACCCAATTGTTTTGTTGATCCCTAACTCCCTTAATAAAATTTCTCTAACGCCTTTGTGAAGCCTTGGAGTGGAAAAATTTGGTATTTCTGTCCCCATGTTTCAACCAATTGACCCGAGATCTTTGTGCCCAATAAATTTCTTGTTTAAGTAACAGATCATCAAGCTTTTTACTAGCAGCCAAGAATTCTGTCTTGCTCTTCTCAGTGGTAACCCCAACACTTAACTCCTCCACATGTTTGTGCAATCTTTTAATTTCCTTGGCATCGGGGTGGGTCCTAGAAGAACCCCATGCAAGCAACTCGGCCCCACAGTGCCCAATTTTTTCTTGTGTTTGCCAACAAAGTCGGTGCCCCCCACTCTTTGGACCAAGCTTCAGTAACAATTTTTTCACACTTCTCCCATAGAAGCCACTTTTCTTCAAACTTAAAGCTTGGAGCTCTTCTGTTGCGCAGACATCCCTTATCATTTGTTTGCATCAGTATTGGATGGTGGTTAGAAGCATGGGAAAATAGATGTGTTAAGGTACTAGCTGGAAATTTTACCCTCCACTCCATATTTGCCACAGCCCGATCCAACCTCTCTCTAGTGTTTGCATTACCTAGTCTTTTGTTATTCCACGTGAAAGGATACCCTTTGAATCCCATGTCCACCAAGTTACACAAATCCAGAGCTTCCCGAAAGTCGTCCATCTGTTTTTATGGAGGTGGGTGACTACTCTGTTTTTCAGATGAGTGTAGAATAACATTAAAATCCCCAATGCACATCCACGGTCCTTGAACAAAAGTAGAGAGATGGTTCAATAGTGCCCATGATTTTGGTTTTGAACTAGCATCAAGCCATCCATAGAAGCATGTCAAATACCAAATAAAATCGTCTTCTTCCACCACCTTTGCTAGTATGTGATTTTCCGTATAATTGATGACATCCAAATTAACATCTCTTTTCCAAATTAGTGCTAAACCTCCACTGGAATTTGGCCTCTTCACTATCAGTTTATTCTAAAAAGGCACTTCCCTACAATGTTTATCATACCCTTCCTTATCTAAGCGAGTCTCCATCAAAAAGCACACCTTGGGATCTTGGTCCTTCACCAATTTGCAAAGACTACAAACTATCCAAGGGTTCCCAAGCCCTTGGCAGTTCTAACTTAAAAGTTTCACTAGTCTCGGCAAGGGTGATCCATCACCCCTGCCGTTGAATGACATTGAGAACCAGTTTGGGACTTGCTCCACTTCTTGCTCTGTTTTTCTACATACTCCTCTGTTTCCTGGACATCCTGAGACACCCTTCTCTTCCCTAACACAGCTATGGGCTTCTCAATAACCAAATTCCTAGTCTCATGCTCCATCCATGTGATCCTAGTCCAAGTGGGCCTAGGCTTAGTAATTTGAGGCCTAATAATGTTTTTATTGTCCACGTGCTCAGCATCCTATGTTCGTGTAAATGCAGAGATGTTGGAGATTGAATTCTTTAATTTCGTAACCGCCAAGTTTGGCAATAAATGCTTCGCAAAATCCGGATTGCCTCATAATTCCATGCTCTTTCCTTTTTCGCCACTATCACTCTCCCTAGGGTTTGTTGGTCGGCCATCTTCAAACTCCGCCGCATCCCTCCATCCGTTGTTGCTGTTGCGACACTTGTCCGCCTTTTCATCCTCTCGGGTCGTGGCCTATGTTGCACGGACACGGACACGGACACGGACACGACACGGACACGGACACAGGGATACGGCAATTTTTGAAAAATCAGGACACGACACGGCGGGGACACGGCGGTTAAATAATTAATTAAATTTTATATTTAGGCATATTTTTTTAATATTTTTAGATATAAAATACATTTATGTCTAGAATTTAAATTATGTAAGAACTACAAATAAATAAACTAACATTCAAAATAGCACAATAATATACATAAATTGTTTAGAGTAAGAATCAAAAGTATAATTAGGCCACATTCAAATACTAATAATAATACTAAAAATAATAGTCAAAATAATAATATTAATTACTTTCTTTTAAACCAATGGTATGTTAATGACATCATTCACTGACATATAGTACTCCATACTTAAAATTTTGAAATTGTAAGTTGAAAGTCACGTGGAGTTGGCAGAAGACACACAAACAAAGGGCAAATATAAAAAAGTATTAGAAAAGTTAAAATGAAAAAGAAAACTGGGTGAGAGTCTGAGAGAGCATCTGGGTGAGAGACAGAGCGAAGAAAAAGAAAACGAAAAAGAAGCAGAAGAAGAAGAAGAAGAAGGAGAGAGGAGGCGCTCGCCGGTCGGAAGCGACACCGGACAGGGCACGGCGTCGACGTCGATGGAGTTCGCCGATCGGCCTGATCTAGCTCCGGCGAGGAGCAGAGGGCAGCGGCAGCGGGCAGAGATCAGAGAGAGGGTGGAATCTGTGATTTTTTTCTTTTTTTTTTTCACTGCTGGCGTGTCGGACATGTCGGAGCCGTGTCGGCGCCGTGTCGGAGAAGCGAAAAAAAAAAAAAAAAAAACGGACACCGCCGGACACCGGAATTTGGCGCGTCGTGGCCGTTCCGGTGTCCGACACCGACACGACACCGACACGATGCCAAAAATGGCGTGTCCGTGCAACCTAGGTCGTGGCCTTATGTGTTGACTCCTTCCTTGAAGGTGACCAAGGCCGGCCTCCTGTAGACTTCAGCCATTCCCCATATTGGCATGTCACTGTGCCCCCATCCTTTGTTAAAACAAAGTACTGCGCACAATGCTTCAGGTCATGCCCCATCAAACCACACCAATGGCAGAACATAGGGAGGCGCTCGTATTTGAATGTCACCCAAGTACGCTGCCCATCTGACCCTACGAGAAAGCCACCCCTTCTTATTGGTTTCGATTTCGGAATGGCCACTTTAACCCGCATAAACAAATTCTGAGTCTCCTTCTTCTGGCGCTTCTCAACCTCCTCTACTTGTCCTATTCAACTTCCTATCTCTGCTGCAACTGTTGGGGAAACCATGTCAAATGGTGCCCCCCAAATTTGAACCCATAACGCTACTGAGTCAAACTGAATGTTCCCCACCGTCATCCCTTGTTTCCACCGTTTCACCATGAGCACTTGATTATCAAAAGACCATGGACTGCTTTTAATAATAATTTCCATCTCAAACTCCGTTTTGAACTTAAATTGGAATAAGTTTGAGCCAACCTCCACCATCTGCACTCCCTCATCTAGTCCCCACGCTCGTCTTAAAGTGTTCAACGCCGCCCTCTTGTTGAAGGGTTTACACGTGAGAAACTTCCCAATAAGGCTCAAAGAACAACTCTCAATTTCCTCCTTCCGACCTTCATCCGATATAGCTATTACTTCCTCTTCTTCTGTTGTCAGTTTCATATTCTCCAGACTGTTAATAACTTCGTCCGCCATTGATGTGAGATAAAATAAAATGCAGCCCCTTAGTCAATCTAAGGGAGGGAGTCACCTCGTATAAGCACGAGAGGGAGAGACCCTTAGCGTCACCTAAGGGAGAAAAAATCGCTTAAGCAAACTGCATTGAATCATATTTTGTAGTGTCAAAATGGAAACTTTATCAAACCAATTATAACATAAAATGAAATTGACTGATTACACATAACATTAAGCTATAAAGTTCCTATAATGGCAATAGTCGCCTTACTATAATTCAAGGTGAAAAACCCTTTTACAAACTAACATTTCAGCTTGTAGAAGCTTCCCTGAAAAAGGGATCCTATGGACATCACAATGCCAATAGGCAGTCTAAGCTTTCCAGTGAGTTTTTAGACATTGAACACTTGGAATTTAAGAAAGCCAAAGATGGAATAAGATTGAACACATGTTAAATTGGTTCCAGTGCTCATGTGCACAGTGCACTATACCCTTCAAGATTATAACATGTTTTTACTTTTAGCTACATGTTACGTGTTACAGTCATATCAGATTTAGCACACAGAGCATAAGCACCCAAGTCAAATACATTAAAAAAAAAAAAAAAAAAACCCTTTTAATTTTAAAAAATACGATAGTTTTTAAATTATATCGCTAGTTCTATAATGATTGGTTTTTATTATCTAACTAGACACAGACCTGCGCAATGCGCGGGGAAATTTTTTTTTTATTTACTATAGTGAAAAATACTATTTCTCTTTTAAAAACTCAAATGATAAAGCTAAAAACTGTTCATTCCTAACTAATAGTTACAAAGAAAATCTTTCATAATAAGCATACATTAGACACTCTATCTCTCTCAAATAACAACAGCATTTAGTTTATTATGAGAGCACAAAAATTTTGGACAGGGAACTAATCAGACTACACCTATTATGGCAAATTCAAAGGCTGACATTCATTACCAGAAAATCGTGTTTTACTTTTAGCTATATAAAAAAAAAGAAACTTGTTTTTGTAAAGAGAAGAAATTTAATATCTTCAAGTTTCTGCCTTCTATTTTAATGTTCACTTCAACTTTTGAATTGATCACTCCAATAGAAACAATCTTAGTATCCAGCTAACTGCCGTCTCTTGTCTAGTTAGTTACATGTTTTGGTTCTTGTTTTGAATTTGAAAGCTATTTTAGACATTTTCATCTAACATTGTCATCTAATAATTATAGTTCTATCCCTTTGAAGTATGTAAAAAGAATGTGAGCTTGTCATTTGTTTCTAATACAATGCTTTTCTAGGTACATTCAATAATATCTACTAATTAGAAGATTCTAATAGCTTACAACCCAAAAGTAATTAACCACACCTCCATTATATGGCTAGGCTAAAAATAATGATGATTTGGATAGTGTCTCCATGATCAATCTAGGATGAAAAGACAACACCATCACATTAGGGATGTGGGATTTTCGATGTCTCACCTTCAATTTGGTTTTTGTAGTGGGGCAGTGGAAGCAAATCGATAGCTTAGCACAATCCCTGCAACAAAGAAATCCAACTCAAATTATATATATATATATATATATATATTTTGGTAGAACAGATTGTATATAATAGATATAAACTATATGGTTGTTACCTCTACATTACCAATCATATAAATACAAAGAGTAGTACAACCCCAACAACCATTATGATTTTAATCAACAATATTGTACATTAACGCATCAAGCATAAACTGTCAATATGATTGGTTAGTAATAGGAAAAGAAGAAAACCTATAAACTAAACATTTCCTAGCTTTGTTTGATGTATGATACATTATATTAAGGTAGCAAACTTAACAGGTGAACTTGAACTTTTATAAAGGATCTTATATGTAATATAATTGACTTGGGAAGAAAGAATAGTCCCCAAAAAATTACTTGTTTACTCAAAAGTAACAAAGTACTCCAAGCCACAAAGATAGGAATACCACCCAAACACCAAAGGCAAGTGCTAAACATAAATAAATTTAAGACAAACTTATTTTTCAAGAGGATGAGATGCAAAATGTACTAAGAATTGGAAACATAAATCTAAAAAAGAAAGAAAAGAAAAATAAAAAAGTATCAAAGATGACAAAAGATATACCAACCCAATGTGACACATTTCTTTGAAGATTGGAATTTCTCTGGGTGGGGTTGATTAGGGAATTGAAAAGGTAATTTCAAAATATATAGTAGATTGATACCTCAATGCATAAGACACTTTCTAGAATTTGTGTTGCCCTTAAAATATGCATGTTGGCATAGAATGAAGACGACCAAACTCAAATAAATCACATATAAGACAGAGAATCATTATTGAAAATTTAGAATATCAACCATTTGGGAATTTTTTGAATCCAGTTAATCATCATTTCTTCACCTGCCAAATCATTTTGGGAGCCTCAGGCCTCATAAATGGTGTGGGGTCTAATACACCAAGAGAGGAAACTACAATGATGCAAGCTTGCTTTGAATAAAAAATGCATATGGAGTTAATAGTTCAATTTTGTAAGGTATTAAAAAAGGCAAACTTTCTGTTGGTGCAAATACAATGATAATAGAAATAATACAAAGAGAAACTCAATAATACTACTAAATTATATTACTTTAAAGAGAGAAATTACACAACACTATTTGGACTGAGGCGCGACACTCGCTTTCTTTAAGGAGATTCAAGCCCTTGGTTGGCTAAACTTTGTAACCGGTGCAGACCTTCTCTGACTTGTCTCCCCCAGGATACAACAGCCCAACAAGTGTCGTATGGCTAGAACAACCTCTGCACAAAGTGTTCAAGCCCAAAGCTCCACCAGAAAGAACACCCTTCCTTGCCAAGAACCTCTCTATCTTTTAGTGTATTTTTTTTTTTTTTTTTTTTGTGAGTATTGTAGTGACATGGATTGGGTCTGAATGAGTCTATTTATAGGCTCAATGGGCCTCACGAAATTACTACCCAATTTATTCAGATTAATTGGGTCCATTATTCTGATTTAGTGGGTGTTACATGATTCATTGTTAGACATTAATCTGATGGGCTGGAGTTACACAATAATGGTGAGATAAGGAGTTTTTGAATAATGAAAAGGCCCAAACGGATAGTCCATTAAGTGGGTTAATGGCTCTTTATTTTCCATAGTAAAAATGGAGTATTAATTCGGGCCATTTACTCATCAACGGATATGGTAATTATTCTGAATGGGCTGTCAAGTAGAAGGATTCAAGAGGCTGATTCATTTCCAATTTTGATACCTCCACTCTTCACCTCCCCCTTGTGCACGTATCTAGCCCAATATCTGAGACAATTCATTTTAACCCATTAATCACCACAATTAAAAAGAATAAAAAAGTCCCTCTCCTTTTCAATGTGGGATTAAACATTTTCACTAACTCCTCATCTTCCATATTCACTCCCACATCTTTTCATTTATGTTATTACATTTATTCATTTTATTTATTTAATATTAAAATGCTCCAACAATCCCCCACTCATTTTATTATTAAATTTTAGTTAAAGAGAGATTACTAGGCAAAGATGGGTCACTATGCATCATGAAGGTGTGCTCTGCATTGAACATTCACTTAGTAAAACAGCGATCTCAACTCCAGAGTCGTAGTGGTCTCCGACTTGAACTAGGACTGCTTTAGGGAAATTAAGTGTCACTGCTTACACATAACAACCCAGGTGTTGACATGAGCTTTTATAGCTAGCACTTTACGGCCATGTGCTGATCCCGGTTTCATGAGTGTATTTGAGACTAAGTCCAAATCTCATAGGAAGCGGCCCCACCCCCACACTCACATAGGTGAAATTTGTCAAGGGTGCTCCTGTAATTCTAACACCCCACTCATACGAGCTACAAATTTCATTAAGAGTTTTTTACTCAACCTCTCCACATTACAGGATAAATGCACTTACATCATAGGGATGAACAATTAAAAAATTATTTACAAAATAAATAATTAACATTAAATAAATTGTGCATTTCTTACGACCATCATATGATTCGTTTTTCCCATTGAACCCAATTCTCAGGATTTCTGGTCCTTGGGTTGGGTATCCTCATACATGGCTCATGATTCTATGGACTTTAGTCCCATCCCCCTCGATGTATTCCAGACTCTATCTTTTGCCAAGGCCTTGGTAAATGGATCTGCAAGATTATCATTCGATTTAATGTAATCCACAGTTATGATGCCACTACTCAAATAAGATCGCACGGTACTGTGCTTTCTTCTTATAGGTCTGGATTTACCGTTGTAGTAACGGTTTTTAACTCTACCAATTGCAGCAGTGCTATCACAATGAATTAATATAGGTGGAATTGGCTTTTCCCAAAGTGGAATTTCATATAATAAATCTCTAAGACAATTTGCCTCTTCACTAGCTGAAGCTAATGCTATTAATTCAGCTTCCATTGTAGAATTAGCAATTATTGTTTGCTTTTTAGATTTCCAACAAATAGCACTACTACCTAAGGTAAAAATATAACCAGTGGTAGAGAGAGAATCACTTGACAAAGTATTCCAATCGGCATCACTAAAACCTTCAATCACAGCAGGGTACTTTTTATAAAATAAGCCATAGCTTTTGGTACCAATTAAATATCTCATGACTCGCTCAATAGCTAGCCAATGATCTTTACTAGGCTTGCTAGTAAATCTGCTAAGCACTCCTACTGCATATGCAATGTCAGGTCTAGTACAATCAGTAGCATAATGCAAACTACCAATGATGCTAGCATAATCCTTTTGATTAAAAATCTCATCATCATTATTCATAGGAAATAAACGAACACTAGAATCAAAAGGAGTAGCTACACTTTTGTGATCATGAAAATTATATTTTCTCAATATTTTCTCAACATAATGTGATTGATCAAGATATATTCCATCACATACTTTTGTAATTTTCATGCCCAAAATAAAATTAGTCTCACCAAGATCTTTCATATCAAAATGACTTTTAAGCATATTTTTTTGTCTCATTTATAACATGCATATTTGGGCCAAAAATTAACATATCATCCACATAGAGGCTAATAATAACATGTAAATTATTCCATGATTTAGAATAAATATATTTATCACATTCATTTGATTTATAACCATTCTCAGTCATGCAGGAATCAAACTTTTCATGCCACTGTTTTGGTGCTTATTTTAAGCCATATAGGGATTTAGTTAGCTTACATACCTTGCTTTCTTGTCCAAGCTCTACAAAGCCTTCGGGTTGATCCATGTAAATCTCTTCCTCTAGGTCCCCATTTAGAAAAGCAGTTTTTACATCCATTTGATGAATTTTCAAATCAAAAATTGCAGCAATAGCAATTAACAATCTAATAGATGTAATTCTTGTTACCGGAGAAAAAGTATCAAAGAAATCAAGATCAGCTTTTTGTTTAAAGCCTTTTGCAACAAGTCTAGCTTTAAACTTATCTATTGATCCATCCGGTTTCAATTTTTTTCTAAGGACCCATTTACAACCTATGGTCTTACAACCCGGTGGAAGATCTACTAATTTCCAAGTTCTATTAGAAATTAGAGATTCTATCTCATCATTTACAGCCTCTTTCCAAAATATAGAATCAGGTGATGTTAAAGCCTCTTTTAAATTTTGGGGATTTTCCTCAATGTTAAAAACATAATAATCAGGACATCCTTTTCAACTCTAGCTCTTTTACTCCTTCTTGGTTCCATTTCAAAATTTTCTTGATTTTGTAAATGTGAAGTAGAAGAATTAGGTTGTGACAAAATATTTTCTTCACCCCCACTATTTTTTAATTTAAAAGGAAATTTTTCTTCATGAAAAATTGCATCACCAGATTCAAAAATTATTTTGTTTTCAAGATCAAAAAATCTATAGGCTGTACTATTAATTGCATAACCAAGAAAAGCACAGGTAGTAGCTCTAATTCCCAATTTAGGCTTTTTAGGATCAGTAAGCCTTACATAAGCAAGACAATCCCATACTCTCAAATATCCCATACTCTCAAAAGGTGTGGTGTGTGACTTTTTATGTGGCACCTTATTCAAAACATGACATGCAGTTAAAATAGCTTCACCCCAAAAATGTAAAGGTGCACCAGATTCAATTAACATGGCATTTGTTAACTCAATTAAAGTTCTATTTTTTCTTTCAGCTACACCATTAGAAGCGGGTGAATATGGTGCAGTAGTTTCATGGATAATTCCCAAAGACTGAACAAATGAGTTGAATGCACTAGATTCATACTCACGGCCTCTATCACTTCTTATTCTTTTTATTTTTCTACCGAATTGATTTTCAACTTCTTTTAAAAAATCTTGAAATTTTTCAAAAGCGTCACTTTTATTTTTCAACAAATAAATAGTTGTATATTTTGAGAAATCATCAATAAAAGTGACAATATATATATATTTCCTCCACGAGTTAAAATTCCCTCAAATTCACATAAATCAGAGTGAATTAACTCAAGCAATTCGGTATTTCTTACAACATTTTTATGAGGCCTTTTTGTAATCTTAGCTTGACTACAAGTTTCACATTTTTCAAAATCTTTTGACAGTCTTGGAATTAATCCTAAACTACTCATGATTCCCACATATCTACTATTTATATGACACAAACGAGCATGCCAAAAATTAATAGAAGAAAGCATATAAACTGAACTGGTAGATGCTTTATTATTCTCAACATTCAATTTAAACATTCCATCACAAGCATAACTCTTGCCCACAAATAATCCCTTTTTAGTGATTACATAATTATCAGATTCCATAGTTTGCTTGAAGCCAGCCTTGTTAAGCAAAAAACTTGACATCAAATTCTTCCTCATGGACGGAGTGTAAAGAACGTCTTTCAATGTTAGCACGCGTCCAGAAGTGAATTTCAATTCAACCTCACCACTCCCAAGAACCTTGGTTTTGCTAGAGTCACCAAGCATAATAGTTTTTTCTTCTTCAAAAGGAGTGTACAACTTGAACCAATTTTTGTCATAGTAGACGTGCCTATTAGCACCAGAATTTGCCCACCACCCTTCAACATATTGCACCATATTGATGTCTGTAATCATAGCCACTAAAGGCTCTTCGGTTACGTTAGCCTGTGGGACAGATTCACGTTTCCGAAATTTGCAAAATCGAGCAATATGCCCACTCTTGCCACAGACAAAACAGGATCTATTAAATTGATCTTGTGAAGGGGGTCCTTGGTTCTTATTGTAATTTTTATTCGGGTTTCCCCTTCCTTGAGGTCTATTATTATTTTTAAAGGCTCTCTTTTTAAGCTTCAATTGACTATTTCTAGGAAAATGATTTTTGGGCATATTATTATTAGCTAAAATAAGGTTTACCTTTGTAGTGGAATTACCATTGCTCTCTTGTGTAATGAGTGCATCTTGTCCTCTAGCCTCCTCTTCCACACGGATGCGTGTGATCAAAGTCTCCAAGGATGTCTTCTTTTGTTTGTGCCGCAAAGTCTTTTGGAACTCCCTCCAAGATTGTGGTAGTTTGTCAATTATGCCAGCTACCACCAAGTTGTCCCCAATCTTTATGCCTTCGGATCTCAATTCTGCCACAATCATTTGGAAGTCTTGTGCTTGATCCACCACCGATTTTCCATCCACCATTTGGTAACGGAAAAATTTGCTAGCAGCATACTTCTTTGCACCTGCCTCCTCGGTATCATACTTGCTTTGTAAAGCTTTCCAAATTTTCTTAGCAAAATTGTAAGTTGTATCATAATAATCATAGAAATGATCGGCAAGACAATTCAATAGATAAGAGCGACAGTTATACTCATCTTTTGTATACTTATCTATTTTTTCTTGATGGAGAATATATTCTTCATCACTCATCTCATCGGTAGGAACTTTTGATGGGTTCTTGTCAGTGAGGATGTAGGAGACTTTGAGAAGGCTCAAGTAGAAGAGGACCTTTCCTTTCCATCTCTTGAAGTGGGCTCCCTTAAAGCGAAAGGGCTTGTTAAGATCTCCAACAGGCTCATTTGGTTTCTCTTGTGTAGGCTCCATGTGTCTGAATCTCCTTAAAATTGTTGGTGCAAATACAATGATAATAGAAATAATACAAAGAGAAACTCAATAATACTACTAAATTATATTACTTTAAAGAGAGAAATTACACAACACTATTTGAACTGAGGCGCGGCACTCGCTTTCTTTAAGGAGATTCAAGCCCTTAGTTGGCTAAAATTTGTAACCGGTAGACCTTCTCTGACTTGTCTCCCCCAGGATACAACAGCCCAACAAGTGTCGTATGGCTAGAACAACCTCTGCACAAATTGTTTAAGCCCAAAACTCCACCAGAAAGAACACCCTTCCTTGCCAAGAACCTCTCTATCTTTTAGTGTGTTTTTTTTTTGTGTGTGAGTATTGTAGTGACATGGATTGGATCTGAATGAGTCTATTTATAGGCTCAATGGGCCTCACGAAATTACTACCCAATTTATTCAGATTAATTAGGTCCATTATTCTGATTTAGTGGGGATGGGCTGGAGTTACACAATAATGGTGAGATAAGGAGTTTCTGAATAATGAAAAGGCCCAAATGGATAGTCCATTAAGTGGGTTAATGGCTCTTTATTTTCCATAGTAAAAATGGAGTATTAATTCAGGCCATTTACTCACTAACGGATATGGTAATTATTCTGAATGGGCTGTCATGGATTGGGTCTGAATGAGTCTATTTATAGGCTCAATGGGCCTCACGAAATTACTACCCAATTTATTCAGATTAATTAGGTCCATTATTCTGATTTAGTGGGGATAGGCTGGAGTTACACAATAATGGTGAGATAAGGAGTTTCTGAATAATGAAAAGGCCCAAATGGATAGTCCATTAAGTGGGTTAATGGCTCTTTATTTTCCATAGTAAAAATAGAGTATTAATTCGGGCCATTTACTCACCAACAAATATGGTAATTATTATGAATGGGCTGTCAAGTAGGAGGATCCAAGAGGTTGATTCATTTCCAATTTTGATACCTCCACTCTTCACCTCCCCCTTGCGCACGTATATAGCCCAATATCTGAGACAATTCATTTTAGCCCATTAATCACCACAATTAAAAAGAATAAAAAAAGTCTCTCTCCTTTTCAATGTGGGATTAAACATTTTCACTAACTCTTCATCTTCCATATTCACTCCCATATCTTTTCATTTATGTTATTACATTTATTCATTTTATTTATTTAATATTAAAATGCTCCAACACTTTCAAATGTGCGTTGTGTCGTTTTCCCTCCCAACACCAAATATTCTCATCATTCATGGTCCTAAACCTAGATTTGAAATACCTTTCAAGAAATCTCAAAAACCATTTAGTCCACAAAAAGGGAGGTCAAGGTTACTCATGAATCTGGATTGCTAACCCTAAAGTGAACCACCAATGTTGTAGATGATCAACAAAAAATGCAACTTTGATATGTAGATCATTACTAAAATATTGATACCCTCTAAGGTATATTTACGTTTACATTTAAATTTATTTTATATGCTCATTATGCATCTTTCATTATCTTAAAGAAAATACAAAATCATTTTTAAAATTTAATGAGGTAAACCCCACATTAAATTTACAATTTATTTTTTGCATTGGAGCATAAAACTGCTCGATATAATTCAATGAAAATCAAAATACCTTTTATTAAGCATTGCAGCCACAAAACATAGATAAAAATTATTTGATATTATGCACCAGTCATATTTTTCAATAGAAAATATCTAATCTCTGAACATATTACAATCTTATCTAACGTTATCTCAAAATCTAAATATCAGTCCAATGGTACTGCAACATGGTAAAAAAAAAAAAAAAAAAACCAACACCCATAATCATACAGTCCCAAGAAAGAAATTTCAAATTCTATAGTTAATTCAAACTCCTAATTTGTTTTGCATCTAGTAATGGTGAATTACTTGTTTATCAAACTGTATTGTATTGTCAATTGTACCTACGCCCATTTGTCACCAAGCCACCTCATGGGGTTATCTAAATATCTAGTCTACCATTGGTTTTGAAATATCAATGAAGATTAAATTGATAAGTCTAGTTGCATAATCCAATTTGGGTGGTGGGATAGCAGGGAATATATACTTTGGCAAGATGCTTAAGAATTAGGAAAAAATCTACCAACTCATCTTAAAATAAAACTGCAGCAAATAATCAAACTAAATCTGTTGAGTTTTAAATATTTACTCATTTAGCTATTTTATCAAACAATTGGCATGCATCTAACAAAAGCAAAATTTAAAAGATAGAGGAAGATGTAAAGAGAGAGAAGTAGGTAGTTTTCTAGAAAAAGACTCAAGGGCGGGAGAGAAAAGAAAAGAAATTAATGAATAAGAAGTAGAGAAGAAAATAAAAGATACCTTGAGCTCTGGGAAGGTAGTAAGTAGTGAAGCCTAGTTGCGTGGAGCAGATTGCCATTGATGGAGGAATGAAGGTAATGGGGAGCTATATACATCCTAGAAACAAATGTTACACTGGTTCATTATCCGTGTTGTAACTTATAACAGCAAGGTGGGAAACGGAACATTTAGGCTGAAAAGAGAGAGGGAGAGATAGTAGTCTAATGTGGCACAAGAGGCCAGCCAACTAAATGGTTGAGGCACAAATGAATATTACCAAGCGCATCAACGGTTTTGTACAATTTATCAATATTTAATTATATTTTGAAAAAGAGAGAAAATATAAAGAAAAGGAAGAGAGGTAAATATAGAGATGTGGCTCAACTGCTTTAGCTTTTAGATATATATATATATATATAGAATATAGATATAGATTTTAATTTTTTTTTTCCCTTTAAGCTGAACTGAAAAGGCTTTGGGTTGGGCATGAGAGTAGAACTAAATAAATAAGAGGTGGGCTGGATTAATTATACAGATTTATTATAGGGTGATAGTGGAAGTAAATAAATAAGTAGTGGACTAGATTTATTATAGTGTGATAGTGGAAGTAAATAAATAAGTAGTTGGTTGCATTTATAGGGCTGAAAATTGTAAAAACCATTTTAAAATTGAAGGAAAAATTATATATATTTTTTAAAGAAAATGACGTGGCAGCTGATGTGGCACAATGTGAAAGTAGCAGCATTAAATGCTACGTTTCAGCTTTTAGTAATATATAGATATAGATTAAGATACCAATTGAATCAAAATCCAAATCTAAGAAATTTTACACGTTAAACTAACTAGAATCAACCTTTAAGACAATAAATTAGTAGCATTGGGCAATGGTTTAGTGAGTGTTTGGATCCAACTTATTGCGCGTTTGCATTTTGTCTCTCACGTTTCCTTCCTTTTTTTTCCTTTTTTTTTCAACCGCAGTTGTTGACTTTTCTGCCTTATACAGTGCACATCAGTGGATCCCGTACACCATTCACGAGACCCACAAACTTCACTTTTCAGCAGCTTTTTTATTAAAAATAGGTCCCACGGCACTATTCACACATTTTAAAATTATTTTGCTAAAGTGTTTTCAGTTTTCAGCAAAATAAGTTGTATCCAAGCGAACCCTTAGTGAAATAATTAAGACAATATTACTTTTACATGAATTTATCATTAACAACATTTTGTTTTGGAATAATATTGAGTCAAGTTACTCATTGCCAAAAAATAAGAAGAATGTAAAATTTTGTGTTCTAACTTCTAATACATACAAATCCTCATTTTCAAAGACAATGATCAGAAGTTCAAAACTCAACAACCTCATTACTTGCACCCAAAAATCAATGCTAATTTTCCCATCCACCGTATTTTCGGATGTCCCATTATCTCATTGGTGGTACATGATATGGGACAGGTATAGTGAGACAAAGGATACATGTTCTTCAGATCATAAACCAATGTTCTTAAATCTTAAGCCATTTGTTAATTTTTTCCATATTTAAAGAATAAAACATATCAAATTGCAAATAGTTGTCTGGGGGATAGAAAGTTGGGGACTCGATCATCAACTCGAGTCAAGTCGTTGTATTTGAAAAGTAAAACATGTCAAATTTGTTCATAAATGGAATGAGTTTCTTGGAAAATATGGACAAAAAGAGATTGAATTCAATGTGATATACTAAGACATATAACTACTTGGTGAACATGAATGTCGTCAAGTCCACGTAACATTTAAGTTTTAAGAGGAAAAAGGCGTCAAAAAAATATAAAAAGCTATCAAAAAAACCAATTTTTTTTTTCTTTTCTCATAAAAAAGTTGTTATATTTGAAAAGTAAAACATGTCAAATTTGTTCATAAATGGAACGCCTTTCTTGAAAAATATGGCCCAAAGGAGATTGAAGTCAATGTGGTGTACTAAGATATATAGCTTCTTGGTAAACATGAACATCAAGTCCACTTAACATTTAAGAGGAAATTTCTGTGCAACTGTGCAAAGACATCAACTACTAATAATGGTGAAGTTGTTTCTCGAAGAAAAAAAAAGAAAAAAAAAGGGGAAGTTTCTCCATGTAAGATTTCGAATTTAAATTGTTTGATGATAACTCAATTTCTGATCAAGAGATGTTATGTCCACAATATTTTTACAACATTTTTACAACAAATCATAGGTGTTTAGTAGTTGTTAGTTCAAATTTGAACCTAACACTAAGATTATTTTTTTGCTCTAACAATAACAATCAGTAACAACCTGCCACTTATGATTTATTGTAAAAATGTTGTGAAAATGTTGTGAACATTTCATTTCTCTTTCTGATCAGGAACCCTCCATCTTTTTCTAACACTCGTTCTTTAATAAGAATCTTGGGTATATTTAGCTCTAATATTAATGCATTTTTTAAGGACATGTTTTGTAGAATGTAGACAACTTCCTCAAAAAAAGAAGAAGTTTTGAATACAAAAATAGATACTTTACATAAATAGCTATTTGGTCATATGGTTGTATTTTCAGCCAGTGAATAATTATTCCCTTAAATTGAGTCTCTAGAAAAGTTATAAATTTATAATAGTTACATTTTGTCAAGAGCCTTATAACTTAATAGATACTTCCTATATGAGTAATGTTAGAGATATAAGTTTTTTCACAAATTGCTGATATGATGAATTTGGTAAATGAAAAAAATGATGTTAATGATGGGTCTAGATGAAAACTAATAAGAAGTTGGCTATATCAACTGTAGGGCCACAATTTTTAGCCCAGGCCCAAAAAGGATTCAGACACTGATTTGTTAGGCCTAACACAATAAATTTGTAGAGAGTGGACTAAAGAGTTAGGTTTTAGTAATTAACAATAACCGCTAGTAAATATTTCCAAGATGAACGAGTATGAACTACACGTAAAGCTTCTAAAAAAAAATTGTCCAAGGAGATAGATTATGAATTCATATGATAGTTCTCAAAGCCAGTACAACTACTGGTTCTCCTGTCCTTTCTTCTCTTTTCTCTCTCTCTTTCTTTCTTTTTTTTTTTTTTTTTTTCCTTCCTCCTCCCTTGGCGCTAGATCTTTTTACATTATATAGTTCTTTTCAGGACATCCTAATCATACACTTGTTAAACATCCAAACCCTCACTTGAGTACATGTCCCATCAGCCACCTTCTCTGGCCTCTTTGTGAGTTGCGGTGATCAAGGAAACACTGTTCAGGAGTCTTCTCCACATAAATGTGATCAGGGAAGTGGTTGTAGTGCATTTAATGTGGTGGCAGTAGCACCTCTTTTAAACATTTCTGGGCCCCTCCCTTCTGTGTGTGCATAAGAACCTCCCCTGTGGTGGAAGTCTCCTGAAGGATCTTTTGAGCTGCTGAAGTGCAGGGCTGAGTAGCATTTGGCCCCGGCCGAGGAGCAGATTCCCCTCGGACAGTCTTCCTTCGCTTTATTCTTTACGATTCTGGATACTGGACTTCTTTTAATTACTTACACCTTCTTGGACACGTCATGTTCCCAGTTGGAGCCCAAGGCCCAGTGTGGTATTTTGGGCCTTTAGCCTCACATCAACAGTTTGTAGAAATGTTATAAAATAGTTTGTGACTATAGCATTACTCCTTCCTATATTTCTAGCGTTTCTAATAGAGATAGTGTCATAATTCATAAGATTTTTCTCTACATGAGTTAGAATGGTGGTGACAGGTGGTGGTAGGGGAATGTGTGGGTTTCTTAAATTTATTTTGGGTAAATGAAATATGAAAATAATAAAATTAAAATTTAATTAATTAGTTGTAAACGTGCCAAGTTTTTATATGTGGAGTACAAAGTGGAGCAAAAAAAGTAGAATAGAAGATTTAGACCCCTAATTCTTAAGATCTTTCTCTACGTAAGTTAGAAAGGAAAAAAACCTAAAACTTAGAAACTTTTTTTAAAATAGTAAATTACTCTTTTATCCTATTTGTGTTTTTAAATTGAAAATTATTTAACTAAAAGATAGAGGTATTTTAGAGAGTTTAAGAATTTGTGTGAGGATATTTTAGTATGTAAAATAATGAAACTCAAACAGAGAATCTTGTTATTAGTAGTATAGATAATCACCTCAAAAAATTTATAAAAAATAAAAAGCTATTTTCTAATGTGCACATAATAACTTTAAAAATTAATATACCTTTAAAAACATAAATTCTATTTGCACGATTTAATTTTAAAAATAAAAATCCTTAGAAAATTATTTTTCTCACTAAAAAAAAATCAATAAAATCCAATTTAACACTATCTTTGATACCTAAATACATAAACGTTAGCATGATTTTTGTTGCCAAATATATTTGCAATCCAAATGTTAAATGATTTCTTTGTTTTTTTTTTTTTTTAAATAAATTTTTTCGATATATTTTTTGATTTAAAAATTAGTAAATGGTGCTTACTTTAAAATATTCAAATTTTAATGATAATTGAGTCTCACAATAAATATAAATATAATTGTATGAGTAAAATATATCAAAAATACAATTTCAATTTGTGAAATATAAATACAAGCTTTTACTCAAAATTTATAACTAAAAGTATAATTGGGATAATTATTTTATTACAATATCTTCTATTTCAAATAATATGAATTTGTATTTTTAATGCAATATCTATTGAGTGTACCAAATGTGTCCTAAAATTTAGAAAAATTAGTTAGCGATCCACCTGCAATAATCCTACAACAAAAATATCATAGAAAAATTCAATCACGTGTAAATAAGAAATTTGTAAGCTAAGAAAATAAATTGTAAGACCATAATTCATATGGTTTAATTTCCTTCCTTCACGTTTTAAGACTTTTTTTTTTGGTTGATAAATTCACGTTTTAAGACTTAATTTTCATATTTCTCTATCAAAGGGAAGTTTCTGCACACTATATACATGATAGAACTTTTGCCATAATTGTTGACAAAAAATAAAACAAGAAAGAAAGAAAGAAAGAAAGAAATAAATAAATATAAGGAAGGCAGGCAGGAAGCAGTGTTACATGAAAACTTCATTCAACAAAAGGCAAGTAACTTCAGAAGAGTTGGTCATATTCTCTACTCACAGGCTTGAGACTTGCTTTTGTAAACCATCTTTCCTACTGTACCAATAACTTGCAAACTCAAATACAACCATGATCATGGTGATCAGAGGAAGTAAATTGATTCAAATACTAGTATTTTATCTCATTGGGCTTCACTGCATGGAAATGGCGTTGACTGGTGCGGTACCGTGCATGGATAGTGAGCAAGAGGCTCTTCTCAAGATCAAAGAAGGCTTTAAGGATGTTTCAGAACCCTTCTCTTCGTGGACAGCAGAAGAAGATTGTTGCAATTGGAGAGGAGTTGGATGTGACAACACAACTGGTCATGTGACCATGCTTGATCTCCACAGTCGAGACCCATCCAGCAAATTGCTAGGTGAGGTAAGTCCTTCTCTGCTTGACTTACCATATTTGAGATCTCTAGACTTGAGCCTCAACCATTTCCAGCAGACTCTAATTCCAGAGTTTATATGTTCTCTTAAATATATCGAACATCTCAACCTATCTAATGCCAATTTTCGAGGAACCATTCCCAGTAGTCTTGGAAACCTCTCACACTTAAAGTCTCTGGATTTGAGTGGAAATGGCCTTTTTTATTTAAAAGCCAAAAACCTCAGTTGGGTTTATGGTCTTTCTTCTTTGGAAGTTCTTGCTCTAGGTGGTGTTGAGATTAGCAATGCAGAGGATTGGCTTGATGCAGTAAATATGCTACCTTCTCTGATAGAATTGCGTTTAATCTTTTGTAAACTTCACAAGCTTCCTCAAAATTTGCATCATGTGAATTTTACTTCTCTTAAAATCCTTGATCTCTCGTTGAATAATTTCAGTTCTACAATACCAGATTGGTTGTTTGACATTGGTCACAGTCTTGTTTACCTTAATCTTTCAAAATGCCAGTTATATGGTGTGATCCCAGATGCTTTCGGTAACTTGACTTCTCTCATCTCTCTTGATCTCTCGGATAATAATCTTAAGGGTCCAATACCATTAACTTTGGGCTTATTTCAAGAGCAAGGTGAGCGTAACAGATCTTCATCACTGAGAAAATTGTATCTTTCTAGCAATAGATTGAATGGATCCTTAGCACGAAGTCTTGCCCAATTTTCGCAACTGGCTGTCCTGGATGTGGCTATGAATTACATGAAGGGTAGCATCAAAGAAGCTCACTTACAAAAATTCAGTAGCTTGCGGGTGTTAGATCTTTCTTCAAACTTGTTAGCATTGAAAGTGAGTTCTAACTGGACTCCACCATTTCAACTTGAAACCATAGGTTTGAGGTCTTGCCTACTAGGCCCGGAATTTCCCCAGTGGCTTCGATCACAAAAGAATTTTTCTGCCATTGATATCTCTAATGCTGGTATTGTAGATGTTGTGCCAGATTGGTTTTGGAACCTTTCTTCCAGGATCATGTATATGAATCTGTCTTTCAATAAGCTCAAAGGACATGTGCCTGATTTTTCATCGCAGCAGCAACTTTCAGAACTAGATTTGACTGGCAATAACTTTTCGAGCCCCCTGCCTCGCTTCTCGGCCAACACAAGGATGTTATTTTTAGCTAAAAATTCATTTTTTGGAAATATTTCGAACTTGTGTGGAATATTGTCTATAAATAACTCCCTGAATTATTTGGATCTATCTTCAAATAATTTATGGGGTGAGATTCCAGACTGTTGGAAATATGGACACAATTTGATCGCTCTAAACTTAGCTAATAATAATCTTTCCGGACAAATTCCCAACTCAACGGGCCAATTAATACATCTCAACACGTTGCGATTGGAGAACAATATTTTGTCGGGGGAAGTGCCTTTATCATTGAAGACTTGCACTGAGTTGACTGCTTTGCATCTTGCCAATAACAGGCTCTTGGGTAACATACCAACATGGATTAACGAAAATTTACAAAAGCTGAAATTTCTTTCATTACGTTCTAATTCATTCAGTGGAAATATTCCCATGCAATTGTGTCAACTGCAACATTTGAATTATTTGGATCTTTCGTCAAATAGTTTATCTGGAGCTATTCCGCCATGCGCCTTTCTCGGCATGACTTTTTTAGACACTAGTTTCGGCATGAAATATCCATATATGGACTATTCTGACAATGTCAAACTTACATTCAACTCCAGGAAGTTTATTAGAAAGCCAGATATTTATTTTGACTTTGACTCTGACGTTTCCTACATTTCTTTCAACGTGCTTGACCTTTCATCTAATAACTTGTCGGGAAAGATTCCAATAGAACTAATGAACCTTGATAGAATGATTATTTTGAATTTGTCAAGTAATCATCTGGTCGGATCTATCCCACCAAACATTGGTGAAAAGGAATATTTAGAGGCTCTTGATTTATCAAGGAACTACCTTTCATGCACTATGCCATCTACCATGACAAATATGACCTTCCTCGCGATTTTCAATGTGTCATTTAACCACTTGTCAGGGAAAATTGTACAAGGTGGACAGTTTTCGACATTTGAGTATTCGTCCTATATAGGGAATCCTCAACTTTGTGGGAGTCCGCTTTCAAAGATATGCTCAAGTAATGAATCATTGGGAGATCCACATTGTAACACTGAAGAAGGAGATGAAGAAAAGCAAGGTATTCAAAAAGAAGAGCAGCATGGCTTCAAAATACCTTCATTTTATTTAAGCATGGGACTTGGATTTATTGTAGGGTATTGTGGATTTTGGGGCTCTTTACTGCTGAATAAATCTTGGAGGTATGCTTATTTCCGCTTCTTGGGCAACATGAATGACAAAATTTATGTGATGGTAGCAGTTGGAGCAGCCAAATTGAAAAGGAAGTTTCAACACCAAAAAGCTCCCAAGTAAAGGGTACTCAATATAATTATGTTCAATAATCACCTTTGCGAGTACCTGCTTTATGTCTTTCAGTATTGAAAGTGTTGAATAAATTGTACTGTGTTGGAATATGCTTCCCATGCTTGTATTGTCATAACTTCTTCTGTCAAATGAAGGATGTTTTAAAATTTAAATCAAAGTAATTTGCAGCAAACTAGAATGGCAATGGCATTAACTCCATTTCAAGAATCAAGGTAAAAGCAAATCGCGAGGATATTTGTCGCACCCTAATTCAGGTACTATTCCTTCTCCACTTGTGATTTTGTATCAAGCTTAGATAAATTTACATGATCTCTGCACTTATATATGAGAAACAAACCCAAGAGAGAGATTAACTAACAAACTAGCTAAATCCTAACAGAAATCCAACGGCTAATACACGTGTCAAAACAGAAAAACTGACTCACTAACCTAACTAAACCAATAACATATTTACACGTGGAACTATAGTAAACAACTAAACTAATATGTTACAATACGGCTTGTAGTTTGTTGTAAGTAATAAACCAACTACTGTAGCTTATGCAGAAACTACCGGTTATGAATAATGAATTTCATTCCAAATATTGGGAAAGAGAAAACAAAATTAAAAAACTGGAAACAAACAAAGAAACTATTTTACCAGAATCCCTACTTCCCGTTGTATTAAATACTCAAATTTTCTTCAGTGTCCAGGTTGTAGACGAAGTTCTTTGAATATGATAAAATGTTCTGGTATAAACATTATTTGTAGTTCTCCATTAATTTTGATGACCACTGCCCTAGGCATCCATATAAATAAAGGCTCTTGGAACTTCTCCATGTCAATGGGCTCGTTAGCACCAAGTAGGAAGCACAAACACACACTAACAGGCATACTACTTGACCATTTCTTGTTAGTTATACTTAACATAAATAAGATGGAGGGCTCAATTTATATAATTCTTAAACCTCAAGGATTGATAATACAAAATTGATAGTACAGTCAGTTTGCAACTAATCCAAATCCCAAATAATCTTTTTGCATTTTGACCTTTAATTCAAGATGGAAAAAAACAAAAACAAAAACCTTTTACAGATTAACATTTCCGCTCTGGTCGTAGAAGCTTCCCTCTCAAAAGTGGGAAATAGCTCTTACAGTTTTGGGGCAAGAGAGAAAAAATAAGAGTAAAGATGATATATACTTTAACATTGACAAGAAGAAAAATGTCTCGCGAGAGCTCTCCTTTTCTCTCTAGAGAGGAAGAGGCTGAACTAGCTAGGAGTAACAAAAAAGTTAAAGATGTCCATCACGCCAGCTTCAATGATGACCAAGGCCATTCCTTGGGATCCCCCTTTGTGGGTAATGGGCAGGTTCCCCTCAAGGTTTCCTTCAAGGAGAAGCTTTTGGGTGATATCCCAGGGGCTTATAACCAGATGGAAGCTGAACCTGAGATAGAACAGGAAACCTCGGTGCTCAAAGAAGGCTTCGCAGCAGAACAATCTTACTTATAGAACTACAAACCATTCTACAGATAACAGCATAAAGCTCTTGAAGAACAATCTTACTTATATAACTACAAACATAAAAAGGAAATTATTAATAAGTGAAATTTTGCAACTGACCTAACCTTCTTGCATACGACTTTTTATATTGGATATCACTTCCGTTATTGTCAATTTGCTAGCCAACATTAGTTGGGTGAAAATTGACTGCAGAACAAACTTTACTTTTCCCTCCCCATCCTTCTCATCAATATGCAATATTTGGTTTGCAACTGCACTGCCAACCAGTTCTACAATCACAGGAACATCACAATTTATAAAGCACACCCTTAAGCACTAGGAAGACAATAGCAAGTTGCTCCAAGTAAATGATAGTTTACAAATCATCAATATGTGTGCATGCATAGAATATAAGCAAGCTTTAGCTCTGCTACTAGGATTACCAAATCTTGTACTACACTGGTCATCTTGTGCACTTCATATATCAATAATAGAAACATCCCGTGAGCCTCAAAACAGTCCAGTCCAAGGGAGGAATTTTGTGGACCACAGTAGAGAGAGAGAGAGAGAGAGAGAGAGGATCCTGATTAATTAATTTTCTATATTTTCACTTCCTTTCTTGTTTGTCATATAACCTCCTTGGAGCAAATTATAATCTACAAATTCAGTCATTAAAATTGGTTTACAAGGTTCCACTGATATGTTTCTTCTTCTGTCTCTCGTAGCCATTCTCAGCCCATACCTCTCAAATATATCTGCCAAATCAACCGACCCTACTTCTCTCAATTTCTTTGCCACCTCCCCAAACATAACAACACCCTACTCAATTGAATAATAATGCAAAAACTTGTTGTAATCATATCTGGGCACCTCAAGCCCTTTCCTCAAACTCCTCTTTACATACTTTGTGGCTTCTAAAGACTTTCCCGCCTTAACCAAACCACCAAAAAAAATAGTTTCAAAATTCACAAGTGGGTAAGTTCCCTTCCTACCTCTCTTCCCTAAATGCCCCTGCAATAACATTATATAGGTATGCATTGTAGGCTCACACCCTCTCTTTATCATCTCTCTAAACACTTGTGTTACTTCACTTGCCCTTCTTAAATTCAAAAGTCCTTTTATCAACCCATGGTACACACTGACATCTGGTTTCTCAATCTCTTCCAAAATCCTATAAGCCTCTCTAACTCTCCCTCTCACCAAAAGCCCATAAATAAGTGATGCCAACATTAGATTATCGACCTGAATATCTCTCTCACGCATTTCTTCAAACATCATGCTTGTTTGCGCATTCTTACCCATTTTGCTCATCCACTCAATCACAAGCCTATAAGTTGAAAGACCCAAATTGTCTATCCTCATCGTTCTCATCATCTGAAATAACTTTAATACCTCATCGTACCTATTAATTTTGAAATGGGCTTCCATCATTTTCTCAACCGCATCAATATATCTGGCTGAAACCCTTCATCCACCATCAAATTCCAAACCTTTGAAGCCTCAACTAAATCACCCACATCACAAAAACCCTTTATCAAACACTATATGTAACCCCATTTGGTTTTATCCATTCTCTCAACTTGGACACAACAAACTTGGCCTCCTCAACAAGTCCATTTCCACACAAAGTCTCAACCACCTTATTCAAATACTCATAACCACATGCATTCATAGTGGAAAAATTCCATGCACTTTTTCAACTACCTTGCTTCTGCCAAGGTGTTAAGCGCAATCCTAAAAGTCTTATCATTGACCAGATGACACCAACCCATTTCATGGAGAAGCTCCCAAAAAAGCTCAATGTTGCGTGATTCTCCAATCACATCAAGCGACTTGTTGAATGAGACACAGGTGTGAATGAAATGTGAAGCTGTGTTGGCTTCTGTCTATTGAAAGAAGCCATAGACAGGTTGCCACGAGTAAGGGAACTTATTGCAGACTCGGAGGAAGAACTCGTGGGTGAGGTGGTTGTCTTGGTCAAATTGTGACTGGCAAGCATGGAGCTTGGAGTGGAGTCTTGGGTCTGGGGAGTCTTGTTGCTGGTAGAGGATGGTGCAGACTCGGAGTAGGTGATCAGGGTTGGGTGGTGAAATGGTGGTAATGGGGTTGGAAGGTTGTGGTGTCTGAGTAGAGTTGGTGCTTAAAAAAAAAAAGGGGGTCCCAATGGACAACACAATGCCAATCAGCAATCTAAGCTTCCAGTGAATTTTAAGACATTGAACACTTGGAAATAAAGAAAGCCACAGATGGAATAAGATTGAAAATAATATCGCATACAACTCTTTCACATTCAAGGCACTTCAATTAACACACTATTACTAATGACAAAGAGAATGAAAAAAAACCCATTAAAATTACCACCATAAGCAAAGTTTGGAAGCTTTAATTGATTTTCCCACGGTTTCTGAGTAATTAAACAAAGGAAACAAGTGAGAGAGATAGAGAAAGATTAGTACCTGGAAGATCAGCACAAACGCAAAGAGACAGAGCAGTAATAAAATCAGGGGTTGGTTTTTTCTTTAGTAGAGTAATCCTTTACGAGAGAATTCACAAACTTCATTAAAAAAAAAGGGTAAATAAGTGTGGAAAGTCAAGAGTTGCTAGGGGCATCTCCAGAGCTTGTTAATAAGTTGATACCAGATCACGTGAAACGTCAAATAGGTCTAAGTTTATTGCATCCGGCAGGCACATAAGTGTGGAGAGTCATGCGGGAATGGTTATCTTTCTGGTTGATATGTGACCCAAAGCAAATTATGTCTCTAAAGTTTGTAGGTGTTTAGATTTTATACCTTAAAAATTTCAGAATTTAGATTTTACCTCCTAAAGTTTGGAGTATTTGAATTTTATGTCCTAATGTTTTCAGAATTTGGATTTTACTCCTTAAATTTTAGGAATGTTTGGATTTTACTCTCTAAAGTTTAAGGGTGTTTAGATTTTACAACTAAAGTTTCAGAATTTTGAATGTAAAATTCAAACATTATCAAACTTTATGGGGGTAAAATCCAAATTCTAAAATGTCACAGTGTAAAATTCAAATAGCTCAAAATTTTGGAGGGTAAATTTCAAATTAAAAGTGTAAAATTCAAACATCCTCAAACTTTAAGTGTGTAATTTGTCATTTGCAAAAAAATAAAAAATTTATGTCATAAAATTTATAATAAATTTAAATTTTTCTAAAAGAAGTGTTTTGTTAAAATTTTATATTTTTCCATATGGGTTGGATTTAGAGTAGTAAAGCAGGGCCGGCTCAATGAATTTGAGGGCCCTAGGCAAAAACTTTAAATGGGGCCTTTTATTATATTTAATTATAAATTTATATATATTTTTCAATTAAAATTTATTTTCTTACTTTTTGAGAGGCAAAATTACTAATTAAATTTTTGCATTCAAGTTCCGCTAACATTTCCTTTTCAATTGATAATATAGCTAATCCACTTAATCTTTCTTGTGACATAGTTGATCTTAAATAGGATTTTATTAATTTTAATTTTGAAAAACTTCTTTCTGCGGATGCAATTGTAACATGTACAGTTAGTAATATTCTTAAAGTAAGACATGCATTTGGGAAAGATTCTAGCCTCTTTATATAATTTAGTATATTAATTGGAGAGTTTTCAGTTATCTACAAAACTTCTTTTAAAACTTTTAGTTCTGAAAATACATCTAAGCCATCAATATCATAATAAGTTTCATGTGTGAGAAAACATTCAATATTAAGACAATTTTGTGAGTTCTAGTTAGCTCAATTGGTAAAGTCTCTGATGGTTGTATAAGAGATCTGGGGTTCAATCTCCGCCTACACCAAAAAACTGATTGGTGTTTTAGTCTGATGATAAAGAGCTATCATCAGGAGCGGATGCCATAGGCTGAAATTCTCTCAAAAAAAGATTAAGACAATTTTTTTTCAAACTATCATCATCTAGTGATTTTAGTTTTTCAAAATTAAATAAAAAACCAAAAATATTTTCATATATTTGAAATTATTCAAACCTACTTTTAATTGAAGAAATAGCTTAATCTACTATATATAAAAAATAATTAATTCTAAAATATTCTTTAGTGGATTGAGTTGTCTCATCATTGACATTCTCATCAAACTGCTTCTTCCTATGAATTATACGTTTTTCATGAAATATAGGCTCTATTTCCATTTTGGTTGCAATTTCTTTAAATGAATTCATAGCAGATGTAAATCCATCTTCTCTATATTTTTTAAAAAAGACATGAGACCTTTTAATTGATCTATAGCAACATCAATATGCATGTCTTTCGATTGTAAATTTTTACTAACAAAGTTAACAGCAAATAATATGTCATACCAAATAGTCATACCTAGCAAAAGCTCAAAACTTTCAATCTCATATGTTTTAAAAAATTCAGCTTCATTTTTTATTTTGGGATCTTCACTTGTTTTTGCCAATTGTAACTGAAAGTTCAAATAGCGTATAAAACACTATGAACGTTTAGACCCTCAATTACAAAATAATCAATTCAAGCTTAATGTCAAACAATATATGTGCGAAAAATGAACATAAGCTAATAACAGAATTGATAAACAATCTAAACCAATTAAAATCACATCCACAGCAGAAATTAAATGACAAAGATTAAGGGAAGAGAGATGCAAACACAAAGACAACACAACGATGTGTTATCAAAGAGGAAACCGAAGTCCTCGGTGTAAAACCTCTTCGCCGCTCTCCAAGCGGTCAATAATCCACTAAAGAATGAAGTTGGGATACATGAACAGCAGAAGACCCTTCAAGCCTAATCTATCCAGTGTACCTAAGCCCTCCAAGCTTCTTGCTCCAATGAGGTTGCGCCGAACCTTTGTCTTCTTTAGCTTACCGAATTCCGCTATAGCTCATAGCATCAACTAATAACCATTGGTCCCTTCCTAACTACTTCCCGAAGCACCAAAAAGCTTCTCATAGATATGGGTATGGTGAGAAAAGGATTTGGCCAAGAACCTCTCAAGGATGTAACAATGGAGAGGGTGAGAGTAGAGGAATTTGAAGAGTCTCTATGTAAAGATTATGGATGAGTCAATCTTGCTTTTCTCTAAGGGTTTCTCTCTCAAAATTCTCTCTGGAAGCTCTGTACATTTCGTGGGTATATGAGTCTATATATACTAGTGCGTGTTTGGAATGCGAAGAGTTATTTTTCCAAAACAGAGCTAGCTATCGACTTGGCCTCGCGACTTGACTAAGTCGCGAGATCAAGCCGCAAGCTAACTGAATGGACAGTGTAGACTTTTTGTCCTATAGTACAACAGATGGCATGACGGTTCAACTTCTCTACATGCTTCACTCGTGTGCATCTTCTGGTGGCTTGCTAGTCGCGAGCCACCCGCGAGATCCAGTTGCAAGTCCCTGCTTCACTGCACATTCTTGAGCATTTCTTCACACTCTCTCACATACTACCCTTACATGATTCCCACCTAAATACAGGGTTTCCAAGTGCTGAATTACAAGCAAATTGGCACGGAATAAAGCCAACAGAATGGTTGATTAAATTCAACCTTACAGTAACTTATTTCTAGAGCTTGAAATTTTATTACTTTCACACTTTCAATTCGACTTTCCCAACGTGTTTGTGACAATGGCTTAAGAGTTAAACCTGTCACATTATCTTGTAAAATTTTCCATCGCTTTGTGGAAGAAGAAAATAGTGTGTATATACGTTGTACTACTCCAAAAAAGGAAATAGCTTTAGGACAAGAATTAGCCATATCACATAGGACAAGGTTGTGATTATGACAACCACATGGTGTGTAAAATGCTTTAGGATTTATATCAAGAATTCTTTTTTGTACCCCTTGTTTTTTCCCTTTCATATTAGACCCATTATCATATCCTTGTCCATGTACATCATTAATATCAAGTTCAAGATTTTTTATTGGATTTATAATTTCTTTGAAAAGACATTTTCCAGAAGTATTATCTACTTTTCAAAATTCCACAAAATGTTCATCTATTTTTATCAGACTTATTGAAATATCCACACATTTTAGTATGAGAGTCATTTGTTCTTGATAACTTACATCAATCAAGTATAATTGAAAAGTATTTTGCTTCTTTAATCCTTTTTATAATTTTACTTCTAATTTCATTTGATAATAATTGTATCACTTCATTTTGTATATTATGTCCAAATTAATGATTATGGATTGCACCATGTTGAATACATCGAACATGTTCTTGCATTACTAGATCAAATTCTACAATCATTTCAATTATACTTAAAAAAATTTCCATAATTTTCTTGATAGATCTTTTCATTTTTTCCTCGGAATGCCAAATTATTTTTACCAAGATTTTTTACCACTGCTATTATCCTTAATAACACTTGTTTCCAATGATCTTTCTCTTTCTTAATTTGTTCTTGGACATTTTTATCAATTGTTTTATTCTTCAATAATCTTAGTTCTAAATCAATCCAAATATTCATATTAGTAATATGCTCATTGGTTGTTTCATGGTTTTTAAGAATAGAACTAATATTTTTCCAATCCTTAGTTCCTCCATTAGCTAGTTGATTTGTATTAGATTTTGAATTAAACAACGTGCAACAAAAAAAAAAAAAAAAAAAAAAAAACTTTATATAGGTCTTTTGAATACACTAACCATTTTCCATCATTTTTCTCCCCATTTGGTAATTTCCGAATATAATGCGTAGTAGAAAAATGTCTAGAGTTCTTATCTATAGGAAAGTTTAGATCATCAACTCTTATGGACCATTTTCTACTAACTAATCTCTTAATTTTATATCAATAGTTTTCCATTGACCTGGATCAAAAATATTTGTAGGAATATAATTAGGTTAATCATTAATATTTTCACTCTCCTCTAAATTATTTTGAGCTTCATTATCAAGAATGATGACATTACATGTTTGAACATTATCATGACCACCTTCATTATTATCATTTTGTTGTATATTTTCATTATCTTCTAACTCTTTTTGATGAATTTCTTGTTCATTTATGAAACCTTCATTCAAATTTTCTACAAGATTTTGTTTTTTACTAGTAATAAATTTGTCCATAGCTCCTTTTTGAGATTCAATTAGTTCTTCTCTTTGTCTTTTTTTTTTTTTTTTTTTTAGTTTTTCATATACAGATGGATATTTTCTAGTAGACATTTGTAATTAAAAAATATTTATGAATAAATGAAAACAATCTATAATAAAAAATTACAATTTGACTAGAATAATATAAATTTAATGTATAAAACAATAAAACCTGGTTTATCAAAAGTACAATTGCAGCTTTATTTAATATGATCACTTTACACTTTAAACCTGCACAAATAAATTAAAATTAATATTAATACAAAGTAAATTATTATAAATTTATAATTTTGTTATCAATACTCCTTTTTTGTGTAGGATTGTAGCAGTAAACTTTTTTTTTTTTTTGCAAAATGTGTAGGACTAAACTTGATTGGATCCACTAAGACCAACCCATTATCCATCCATACCACTAAATTTGACCTAAAAAAAAAAAAAAAAAAACAAACAAACAAACGAACAAACAAACAAACCATGTAGGACTAGGATCCATGCTTTAAGTGGGTTCCATTCCATAGTCTTCTAGAAAATACTAAACTTGATCCACTAAGACTAGCCCACTATCCCTCCATACCACTAAATCTGATTTCTTAAAAAAAAAATGTGTAGGACTAGGATCAATACTTTAACTTCCATACCAATTAATCTGATTTCTTAAAAAAAAAAAAAAAAAAAAAGACGTGTAGGATTGGGATCGATACTTTAAGTGAGTCCATTCCATAGCCTTCTAGAGAATACTAAAGAAATCAAAATTTAAAGAGTACAAACAAAAGAGAGTAAATAGTACAACAAAAGTTAAGCCAAAGGAAGAGAAAACAAAAAAGAACCTAAAATGAAGATCTGTGAACACACCAAGTTTATTGCCAACACCAATTGATGAGTAAGCCAACTAAAAAGAATGTTTTTTTTTTAGAATCCAGATGGAGAGAGTGAGTGTTTTTTTTTTCTTCTTTCTTTTTTCTGCCTTTTCTTGTCTATTCTTTCTTTTTTCTACCTTTCGTTATCTTTTCTTCTACATTTTATTACTTGTATATTGAGAAAATCAATGTCTCTCTTTCTCTCCCTCTCTACATTTCAAGTAATAAACATGGGTTTTCTTAATGAAATGTGGTACAAAGGTTTGATCCAGAGGATACATGGATGTGGTGATTTTTTTTTTTTTTTTTTTTTTTTTGAGAAAGCTAAAGATTTGGTGATTTGATTGAACTTCATGTCATTTTAGCCTTTTTGCTTTGTGAGAAACGGTTAGAAATAATTTGTTGTTCTCAATTTTCAATTAATGGCTTAAATAATTTGGGCGGGCCTTACTTTTTTTCTTTTCTTTTTTTTAGATGAGAAAGATACATTATATAATATGTCAGTACTATTAGGGGCCCTCTTGTTGGAAAATATGGTTTTGCATCTCATAAAAAACACACAGCAAAAGTAATAAATACATATCTACTTCATTCATGAGAGATAACATGTAACCTTGAATTCTAGAATAAAGAATAGGAAGCGTACCTTGATGCAGTGAAATTCAAAACAAGACTTGAGAATACCTTCAATCTTCATCCCAATTCCACATGGTGCCCAAGATGAGTGGTCTCTCAATCAATTCTTTTGTACGTTGATTTTCCTTTGGAAAAGTGTATTCCCAAAAATCTGTAGAGAAAAACTATTTTCTCTTCTTTTAATCATACGTACATACTAACTACCCTTGGTAGTTACTTTATTTAATAACTCTTATTAAATAAAAACTTATTATCTAATTGGGTTAGCCTTTTGGGTCTACCCAATTGGGTTTTAGTTTGTGGCTTGGCATGGGACCAAAGGGAACAAATAAGACCCTAGCTCCAATAGGCCTTGGGCTTATCTATTAACCCTTGACAAATCCAAAATTACCATTAATTATATTTAATACCACTATATGAATATAATTATACTCTATGCCTTATTAATAAATTATATCCCAAGACTTTATTATACATACAACCCCATCATAAAATATTCGTAGTAATACAAAGTCATGAATGTACACTGCCACTTTGAAGATTACTACATCTTAATCCTTGAGTACCCAGTTTAATTCCTTAAGTTATTCATTATATATTTATGAAATCCAATTTCATAAATATATACTTTAGTAACTTCTTACTAAAGAGGTTGGGTCCAACACTCTGAATAACCGAACCCATTAAACTTATCTCAAAGGAATATTTTATATCTCTGTTAAGAGATTAAGAATTCCATCTTGAGAATATATGTTCAATCAACATTAAATACGGCTGCCCAGCATACTGAGATTTTGATCGTGACTTTAGATCTTAATCCTGATATATTAAAGCAACCTACACCTCATGATCAAGTTCATTACTCTCATAAGATTTAGAGTTGATGTAAATAGAAGTCGTGAGATTTATTATTTATTTGACAGTCGTTAGGAGAATAATAAATCTTATAACAGTTCAGTTTAATATGTCTTAACTCTTAAAACATATCAACATATCAACTAGAAGTCTCCACTTCCATGATCAAGAGAAATCATCCTAGTTGATATATTATAATCTTTACAGATGTAATGCCCAATTTTATTACCAACTATAAACTAAAATTTTGAATTTATAAAGAACTTGTGATCTATATCTTCTGTGACTAAATCACGTAAATCACATACTATACATCTCATGGACTAAGATAATGTCCCATTAGTTCATCTATAAATAGTCTCATATAATTAAACAATTTAATTATTTACGACATTCCAATAAATTGGATTTTAAGGCATAAACCCCAACAATCTCCCACTTGCCCTCAAAGACAATTTACCATATATCCGACACTTATTTCCCTTTAGAGTAATTCATAGTCACTCTAAGGCAAGGTTTGGGAACAAGTTTTAGCCAGATTAATTGCATAAATTATATTTTCTACTACTACATCTCACGTACTCATATCTCTCTAATGAGATAATATTTAAGCTTAATGTGTATCTTCACCACTTAGGATGAACACATATCTTGAAGTCCAACTTCATGAAACACAATTAAACTACAAGTCAGTATTTGTACATCCAGTAACTATCAAAACCTCATTTTGGTGGACAAGCATATAATCCCTCATTCTCCTAAGATATTTGAGTATATGCTTTACTCCCACTAAATTAAGTGATCTTTGATTAATTGATATTTGCTTACCTTGCCCACCGTAAAATAGATATTTAGCCTAGAATATAGCATAGCATAAAGACTTCTTATCGATTTGGTATAAGGAACCGTCTTAATATGCTCTTTCTTTTATATGTTTTAGGACTATAGTCCTTTATAAAGGAATTTCAAACTTAAAAGGAAAGAATCATTTCTTGAAGTATTACATGCTATACTTGGCTAGAATCTAATCTATTTAAGCAGTTTGAGATAGACCCAACATCCTAATTTCTGAATTTTAATTCTTAGGATATGACCAGTCTTTCCCAAGTACTTTATATCAAACTAGACTAGACAACAAAAAACTCTATTAATGACAATAAATCAACATACATTAAGAGATTTATTATTCTATATAGCTTTTACACACATAAGGCCTTTAAATACTTGATCAAAATCAAATGATTTGATTCCTTGATCAAAGATGAAATTTTATGATTCATATGATTGCTTTAGTTCATAAATGGAATTTAAGCCACTTGCATACTTAACACTACTGGTTCTTTGTTATGAACAAGTCTAGTTACATCATGTAGATGTTTTCCTCAAGATTGCTACTAAAAGAAGCTTCCTTGATATCCATTGTCATATTTCATCCAAGTGAAATATAATGGATAAGAGAATCTAGATAGAGTCAAACTTGACTATCAGTGGAAAAATCTTTTCATAATCAATTCATTTCTTTATGAATAAATCTTTTCACCACAAGTCTTGACTTTGAAGGTTTACACCTTCTAATCTATCAATCTCATTTTCTTGTAGACCTATTTGAAAACAATAAGCTTAATGCCACTAGGCACCTCTACAAGTTCTAGACTTTAAATAGAATTTAATTCTATTCACATAACCTTGACCTAATAATCCATATTCATATCATCTATTGCCTTTACGTAGGACCGAGGATCAAATTCATATCCTTGTGGAATGACTTCAAAAGTTTATCCCAAAAGTATGAATTTATTTGGTAATTGATAATCCTCCCACTACGATATTGTACCGTTGTAATAGTTATCTACAGAATAATGTCTTGTGGTGTATCTAATACAACCATCTCATTTCTAAATTTATTTTATAGTTGTCTTACAACAAATTCTGACATTTTTCTTCTAGAACAATCTACCTTTAAAAGAGCCTTATTCCTCCTTTATGTATGCACTGACTTAAAGAAGTCATTGGAACTATATTCCTTTACAAAAGGAGCCCTAGATCTTATTATCTTCTAAATAAAATTCATAGACTGGAAATATAACAAATATTGGTTCTAAAAGCCCATCTTTCACCAATCTTGAATATCATTTAGATTAATAAGATCTAGACATAAGTGTCAAAACATACAATACCAAAGGATGAAAACTTTCTTTAAAAAGTAAAACAGGTAAATTTCCATCTAGAAAAAAATCATGGACAATACTTAGCTTTATCAAAATGGAAACATTTTCTTTTTTATCATACTTTTGAGTCTAATTTCCTTTTGGCAACTCTGAGGACAACTAGCTTGTCCAACTATTTGGTATTATAATTCCTCTTCTTACCACTCTTACCTTTTGTTTCAGGCCAAGAATTTGAATTAAATCATATTGATCCTAGCCTTAGCTTTTAGGATGTCTTCCGTTGCATAGAACTCACTCAAAACAATCTAAATTGATCAAATGATTCTAACAAGGACTTGTGAATCATATCCATTTGAGATTAACATTTAATCTCTACATCCAAGAATTCCAATTCATTTAAATATAAATATTTTCATAAAATGATATGGTATTGGAACTCCTTAAGCCTTTCTTAGCACTCAATATGATTCATACCAAACATCTCATTTAGACTTAATATAAAGTCTAAGTCTAGTACTAACTCTTGCATCTCATGCTGTAACACAATTGAGATAGAAGCCAATGAAACATTTTTAGCATTTCAATGGAGACTATGATCACATCATAAGCTATCTTCCATAAATGCATCTTGTATAGAAAATTGTGACAATGCTAAATCAAAACATATTTATGTACTTCAGTTCCTTTAGCACCATGTCCAAAATTATTTCTTAGTTAATGTGATTCAAATAAAATAGTAGTTAGAGAACAAAAATTTATGACAACTTTATTTTTAGACTATAAACATAAATACAAGAACATTATATTTTGCATCCATAACCATATAATATGGAACCCGAAAACCATACTATACTAGGTGCAACGACAACCTAATCCCACAATTAATATTCCTTGGTAGCAAGACCATACCAATCACTACGATCAGGCGAGAACTATTCTCATCATTAATGCTATCATGGTAACTCTTACCAAATAAAAATAATTTGCCGCTCTTCCTTTAGCCTCTATGTAATAATGACATAGCTCCTTTAGGAGGTTAACATTACACTTACTCTAGTGTACACCATTATCTAGAATCATGTGTAGCCACATTTCATCTCCCTTATAGTGCTTAAACTTGTAGTACCATGAAGCAAAACACCCTCCTTTGGAATCGTGAGGCATATATACTAAGATAAGGTGTTTACCCACACTACTATGAACCGATAATGGAGGCTTTGAGATCCAACCCTTGTATCTCTCTCCCACTAGAAATTTTAAAACATGTGGATTGTCTTGAAATCATTGTGATCTCATCACAATTTTAACCCTACACATTAAATGTGTTTAATTGTTTAAATTCGATGTGATTTGACTAAGTCACGTCACAATAGCGTAATGAACATTCGCATAATCACAAAGAAGTACGTTGTAATCTGTGAAGTAAATACCATTCGCATGGAATGCAAGGCTCAAGGCCAAGACAAGGTACCTATTCACATTACAATAAACTTAACAAAAGGGTTATTTCAGCACTCCCATTCGGTATTTGGGTTTTTCTTTAAATAATTGTGACCCTATCACAACTAATAACCTTGCACTTCATGAAGACTCTAATCTCATTAGAATCACTAACTAAAATGGAAGTCCTAAACTATTTAGGATTCCTTAAACTCTAATGGATCAAAAATTAGTTATAAAGAACTCTGTCCTTAATTTACTAAATAAATAAATAAATAATTCTAATCTCATTAGAAACTATATACCTTTTAATTAAAGCTTTAATCTTATTAAAACTTCTAATTAAAATAAATTAAGGACTTTTAATCATACAAAAATTCTAATCTCATTAGAATGTTACTTAAAGACAAGTCCTAAACAATTTAGGACTAAGAGTTCTATTTAACTAACTTCTTTGATCTCATAAGGTCTTTTAGTTAGATAATGATTAATAAATGTCCTTAACTTTTAAGATCTATAAAATTAATCACTTAATATAGAATTATGTGTAATCTCATCACACATAGACTTGCTTTTTATCAAAGTTTTAACACTTAGTCAAAAACAAGTGAAAAATTCAAAATTCAGTGCCTTCGATCAGTCAAACCGTTTACTCGATCGATCAAAAAAATGAAGAAATTCATCACCATGCCATTGCCTTATTCGATCGATTCTCAACTCTTGCTCAATCGATCGAAAATAACATTCGATTGATCGAAAGGGATTCTCGATTGATCGAGACAATGAAGAATTTCATCATAGAGTTTCTACTTTAATCGATTGGTTCTCAATTTATCTTCGATCAATCAAAAGGAACATTCAATCGATCGAAAGGAATTCTTGATCAATTGAAACTCGCAAAACTGAATTTTTCTCAGAGTTTTTCTGGAAACCGTTTTTGACATCTTCATTGTTTTTTATCAAGAACACCTTTTGATTTTATGAATGAAGATTCACAGATCAAACATTAAGGTTTTCAAGATTATTATCAAGAACCCTAATAATGCTAGAAATGTAACACCCCGACCCAACTTTATAATTAAACTATGTGTTTAAGTGGTTAATTATTATTTTGAGTAACTTACTTTCTAAAATTAATATAAGAGTATTAAATAAATATATTATTTTACAATGCCATTGAATAAGAATTGTAAAGATTATAAATAATTGAATGGCTAATTGTATTATATATATATATATAGTTGTTGGTGTTTAATTAAGTATAAAGGTAAGGGTTTATATGCAAAGTTATTTTATAGTTTGGGCCTTTATAGAATATAAGTTTGTGAGGGGGGTGGTATGTAATTTTTAAAAGTTACAAGGGTGACTCATCAACCCTTTTCCCTTAGCATACACTTACTCCACCCAAGATATTTTTCCTTGACTTCTTTGCTGCACCACTTTTCTTTTCTTGCTCCTTTGTTTTCTTCTTTCTTTGTTCTTATCATCACCACCTCATCTTATTCTTCTTTGACTTTGTCAAAATAACTAGAACTTCCAAGAAGCTCTCTTTCTCTCATTTCCCACGGGTCCATGCAAATCAGAATTCTCACCTCACCTTACTCTCTTTTCTCTTAAGGAAAGAGCTAGAAGCTCTCTTGAGTCCATAGGTTCACACACCAAAAGAAAGATAAAAGCTCCATTTCATTTATTCTTCATATTCTCTCAAAGAAACTCGAAAACTCAAAGAAAACTCTCTCAAGCTCTCTACCTCTCATACTTTTAGGTCCAGCCACTAGGAAAGGGAAATCTTTTCATGCAAGAGTGATTTATTTCTATTTCCCCTCAAGAACCCTAAATTTGGCAAGGGTTCTAGCTACACTCACCTTAGAATCCATGATTTCTTCAAGGAATTTTTAGTAATGGTATTTGTGGTTTGTAAAATTAGGAAACTTGTAAGTCTATATATATATATATGCTGTTTTAAGAAGCTTTGAAACTGTGTTGATGATTTGTTGAAGGTAGATTAGGGTTTTTACTAATTAATGATTGTATATGATTAAGGAAGTAAGAAAAAGTTAGGATGAGTAATTTTGATGTTACTACTGAGATTTTTGTTGTATTTAATTTTGCTTTAAATTGTTAAATGACTGTATGTAAGTGTTTTCTAATATGTCTAATGAGTGCATAAAAATCCCCATATGAAAATACCATCGTTTGATAATTGTTTGTGAATTTACAAGAAAATGTTGCAAAGCTGTCACTGTGACGGAAAATTATTAGGTACTCCCGGAGTACCATAAATGTGTACTCCTTCCTCTCACATAAATGGTGGGTCTCACTATGAATTTAATTAGTGGAACTCACCATTCATGTGAGAGGAGGGAGTACACATTTATGGTACTCTGAGAGTACACAATAATTTCCCCACTGTGACAGATTCTGTTTTTATGCATGATAAATTATGTATTAAATTGTATACAATGAATTAGTATGCTAGGAGTAGTTATTATGAAATCTAAGACACATATGGTTGTAATGAAATTGCTCTCACAGCATTTGGATTAATATAAAAATAGTGGTTTAATTTCTAATTTGCATGAAATTCTGTCAGGACAGATTTGAGTATGCTGTATTGTATGATTTTTAGCAAATTATGGTTTTATGCTTTGACTCCGAAATTGATATGGTATTTACTAGACATCCATAGGAGTTGCTCTGTAAAATTTCATGAAGTTTGGATGTGAATTGATAGCCCATTTGTATTTTATAAGTGAGGTATATGCTGCTGGAATAAAACAGTGAACAGTAAGGGACATGCCTAACTTTGAGGATTTAATTCTAAAGTTAGGGTGAATAATTTGAGTTATAATTTATTATGCTCATCACTTGGTATGTCTGGATCATAGCTAAATTTTTTATAACTTGGTTCAAGGTTTAGTACTCAAAGGAGGGGTTCTAAACCATCCGACTGTTATTTTTTATGAAGCTGTCTTGTTCAATGCGTTGTATGTTGCCATGTAAGTGTATATGGTTATATGACCATGCTTAAAAGAGTTTATGTTTATGCATGCATTATTACCCTAATCTCAAAACACTTTTTGAAATGAAGCTGAATCTTCTAGAGATATGAGATTAATATGAGAATGTTGGTTTCTCTAGGATTTAGTACCTGTTGTTTGATGAATGTATTTTGTTTGTGGGAACTTCAATGAGGTGGAATTAAGATTTCCTTGATTCTAAGAGATAGGCTTTGAGATGAATGTGTAAGTTTATGATAAAGAATAATTGATAGTAATAAGCTTTGATTTTTGGTTCAGGTGTTACCAGTACCCAAATCGAAGCTCATTCGACTGTAGGCTCTCAGTTCCTCTGCTTTTAGGTAAGAGATAAGTTATATGAGCATGTGGTAAGTTATGAGGTTATTTTAAAGTATATTATGCATTAAAAGGTTTTTGATTAGAGATATGGCATGTAATCATATTTTAGACAAAGATATGTTTGTGAGTTTTCGAAACCTTATGTATATGATTCAAGCATATTGATGCCATTACCAATTTCCACGAACACGATGTTTAAAGAAAAGAATGGAAATGCTATTATTATGAAATGTTATGCAAAATAAGAAATTTCAGTATGATGTATAAGTATGAAATATTTTCGGATTATGTCCTTTGATGATTTGAACTCTACCAGTAAGGGTTTAATTACTGGCTTTCCGTGAAAAATGTTATCTGATTGGCCATCAAAAGTGGGACTGGCTCTGCTGTACCCACCTTGTTGGTTATAGCCAACTTGTGAAGGAAGTCAACCGACCCCCATGGTTGAAAATATGTATTATAATGTGATCCCAGGAATACCTGGCATTATGGAGAATGCCGGATGCCTAGCACAGTGGTGTTAGAAGCCTCCCAAATAAGTACAAACTTATCAGCTATGGACTAACCAATAAGTTATTTATGAACAGCTATATTATGTTATTAAGCATGAGAGAATAATTTTGTTTAAATGCATTGTGAAAAGTTAAAAGCTCTCATGAAAAGAAGAAGTTTCTAATGAAAAGAAAGTTGTTCATTAAAGATAAAAGTTTTTGAAGTTCTATTGTGCTATAAAGATAAAGTTTATGATGAAAGTACAAGTTTATTAAGAAGTTATCAGATATCTGTTTTTCTTTATGAAACGTTAAGTTTTATGATTATGAAAGTTATAATATTTTACAAGAAGAAGTTTATGAAGGAAAGTTTTATTATTCTTTAAGATGTTTCCAGTTTAAGACAAAGTTACCGATTATCTAATTTAAGTTAAAATGATTATTTTGTAATGAAAATATATATGGTGACTTTGTAAGAAATGAAAGAAATTCAATTTGAAAGGTTTTAGTAAAATTATTCTGATAAGAAAAGGGAGAACAATTATTTTCCTACGAATAGCGTATAAGTTATTATTATAAATAGTATAAAATACTATGCATGAAAAGATGTTCTCCAATCTGAACGTTGATAAAATGAAATGAATTGATTTACATGTATTCTTATTAAATTCTCATGTATCTTACCCTTACTAAGCAATGCAGCTCACCCTTTCCACTCTTTCAGTCAATAGGTTTATTTTGGAGCAGAGAGAACCTTAGTCGAGTTTTGGAAGGAGTTAGTTTTAGTTTTAATGTATAAATCCCAAATTAGCAATTTGATGTTTAGCTTTGTAGTATTGTGTATTTTAGGATTTAATGAAAGTTGTGTACCTTAAAGTATTAAGAGATGTATTATGTGAAATTTAGACTTTGAGTAACTGGTGGATTATGTTATTCTTTGAGTACAATGTAGATGCTCTGAATATGAAGTGAAAAATTATATCAATTAAGTATAAATAAAAAAAAATGAAAAGAAAGAGGAAAGCTTTTGTAAAAGTTTTGTGAAAGTTAAGTTGGTTCTTGTTAATATCAGGTTTAAGCATGATATTAGCATGCCGATCATGGTCACAAATCCAGGTATCGGGTTTGGGGCATGACAAGAAACCCTTGAAAACATAATCATAATCTCATTAGGAATAAATTTCATAATCCTAGCATTAACATGATAGCATGTATATCAGCAATCTTGATGCAATACCGAAAAAGATAATTCCCAGTTTAACTTTCTCAAAGTAACATCATGCATATACAAAACACCAAGAACCAATTTCGAAAGGAACATCATGTGAAAATCTATAATTTAGACTTTTTTTTTTTTTTTTTTTTTTTTTTTTTTTTATAATTATAATTTAGACTTATATACTCACATGAATCCACATGTGCATATTAATAAACAACATCAATGAAAAAACGTTAAACATCAAAAGTGTAAAGTTGTAATTTACAACTATGTTTTGTTGGCTTTTATTCCGTGCCAAATTTGATTGTAATTATGTTCAATCGTTTAAACCCTGTATTTGTTGTGGGATTTGTTGTAAGGGTTGTGTGTTAGAGAGAGTGTTTGAAGACTCAAGCATTTGAAGAACTGAAGATTCTCGCGGGTATATCGCGACCTAGCTTCCCGCGAAGTGATCCATGTGCCAGGCACATGCTGGAATGCGAAGAGTCAGGCCAGGTGGAGACAACTGTGTCTCGCGAGTATCTCGCGGGTAAGGCCTTCCCGCGAGACACCCGCGAGACTAGCTGTTCTGCCAGCCTGGACTTTTTGAGTCACACCTTTTGCACCTCTCCTATATATACCATCATTACCCACAATTGTTGAGGGATGCTTCAGAGAGAAAACCCTAGCCAAACACATTGGTAATTAGAGATTGTCTTCCCCACCTTTCTCTATACATTTGTTTGTGGTATTTCCTCAACCCTTCCCTCTCCATTATCCATATCCTTGAGAGGTTGATAGCCCAAACACTTACCACACCTTGTGAGTGCTGTGTGACGTTTTTGGTGCTGCTGGGAAGCATTGGAAGAAGCCTTGAATGGCAGATGCAACATGGAGCTTGTTGCGGGATCCGGATAACTAGGACAAGACACGGTTCCGAGAAGCCTTGTTGGAGTAGGAGCTTGGAGGGCTTAGGTACAGCGGGTAGACTAGGCTTGGAGGGTCTTTTGCTAACCCATGTATCCCAACTGATTGTCTAGTGGATCGATTTCCGCTTGGAGGGCGGCGGAGAGGTTTTTCGCCGAGTTCTTCGGTTTCCTCTTCGAGAACACGTCTCGGTGTTTTCTGTGTTTGCATCCTTCTTCCCTACTCTTGTTTAATTCCATTATACTGCTGTGTTGCTTAGTTCTTGGATTAGAGTAGTTACTTGTTCATCCGCTCGCTTTTACACTATTCCGCACTTTGTATTAAAGTTGTGTAAAATCTATTGAGCCGTAATTTTAATTTGGGGGTCTAAACAGCTCTTGTGTTTTTCAACACATTTTCGAGCTTTCAATTGGTATCAGAGCAGGTACACTTGCTGAGGTGTAATTACCTAAGTGTGATCCTTGACCCCTTGGTGTTGTTTGGATAGTGTCCTTGTTAAAATCAACATGAAGGGAAGCAAAGGTGTGTGTGATAAAGACTCTGTCAGTAATTCTGAATTCTGTTCTAGTAATGTGGTTTTAGAGCTTTTTAAGACAAAGAAACATGCTAGAATTTTCTGTCACATGCTAAGATCACTAGTACATAGAAACCATGATATTCATAATAGCTTGTGTGAGTCAAAGGCTTTAGTCTATAAATATGAGAGAAGAAATAAACATTTGTGTGATGAACTTGATCATCTAAGAGGAAAACTTCACTCATCCTTGAATGAAATAAAAGAAAAAGAGTCTTGCTTCGAGGGCCAAGAGTGTCTCTCTCATGCGTGTCTTTTTGTTCACACCGCTTTGAAAGTTTTTAATTCATGTTTGTGGTACCTTGACAGCGGTTGTTCAAAACATATGACTGGAGATAAGTCTTTGTTCAAAACACTTAAAGAGAAGGAAGATGGCTTTGTGACGTTTGGAGATGGTAGTCACTCACAAGTTCTTGGAAAGGGAACGGTGGACATTCCGGGGCTGCCACTGCTGAATGACGTGCTGTACATTAAGGGATTGAAGGTGAACTTGCTGAGTATCACTCAAATCTGTGATGATGACTTCCTAGTTCAATTCTCCAAGAAAGGATGTCTAATCTCGAATGAAGAAGGTGTTAAAATTCTGAAGGGGCTTAGAACCACCGACAACTGTTATGGGGTCATTCCCAAACCAAGCATAGCATGTCGGAGTGCCCGGGTAAATCTCTTGGAGTTGTGGCATCAACGTTTTGGACATGCAAATTATAAACAAGTGGCAAAAGTCTCCAAGCTTGAAGCAGTGGTTGGTCTACCAAAGTTTGGGAAAATTGAGAAGAATATTTGTGGTTCATGTCAATTAGGAAAACAGACAAAGTCAAGCCATCCGAAAGTGAGTGTGATTGCAACATCTCGCCCGTTAGAGTTACTGCATGTGGATCTCATGGGTCCAACAAAAACAGAAAGCATGGGTGGAAAACGATATATTATGGTGGTGGTCGACGATTTCTCAAGGTATTCTTGGGTGGACTTCCTTAGGGAGAAATCAGAGGCATGTGATAAGCTGAAAAAATTGTGCAAGAGGCTGATTAATGACAAAGGAGTACCTATTGTCAAGATCAGGAGTGACCACGGGAAGGAGTTTGAAAATGTGAAGTTTGATGAATTTTGCAATGAACAAGGCATCATGAAAGAATTCTCAGCCCCAAGGACTCCACAACAAAATGGAGTAGTAGAAAGGAAGAACCGAGTAATTCAAGAAATGGCTCGAGTAATGTTACTCAACAAAAACCTTCCACAGAAATTTTGGGCTGAAGCGGTGAATACGTCATGTCATATTGGCAATAGGATCTACTTCCGAGCTGGAACGAAGAAGACATCTTATGAAATTTGGAGAGAAAAGAAACCAAAGGTTAAATACTTTCGTGTCTTTGGGAGCAAATGCTATATTCTTAATGACAGAGAGAACCTTGGAAAATTCGATGCCAAGAGTGAAGAAGGGATCTTTCTAGGCTACTCTTTAAACAGCCGAGCGTATAGAGTGTTCAACAAACGCACCAAGACTGTGATGGAGTCCATAAATGTGGTTATCGATGACACCATAACTGAAAGGAATATTGATGAGGGTGAAGGATCTGACCACAAGAAGGGGGATGGTGAGGACAACATGTCACAAGCTGATGATATTGAGAAAGGATCACCGGAAAAAGAGACCACACCAACCATACCAAGAAGGGAGACTAGATTAGCACAAGGGCCTCCTAGTCCTCTTACCCCTCCGGAAGTTCAACCTCCAATCTCTCGAGATGAAGAACCTTCTACCTCCAAGAGACCGTCGTCAAGGGTAATTCTTAATCATCCATCCAGCAACATCATTGGTGATGTCAATGAAGGACTTCGGTTGAGAAAAGGACCAAAATACAGTGCAAATCATGTGACATATAATTGCTACCTTGCTCAATTCGAACCTAAGAAGGTAGAGGAAGCTCTTAATGATGAGAACTGGATAGAATCTATGCATCAAGAGCTACATCAGTTTGTTAGAAATGATGTATGAGAATTGGTTCCAAGGCCAAAAGATACTCATGTGATCGGCACCAAGTGGATCTTCAAGAACAAAACTGATGAAGACGGTGAGGTTGTTCGAAACAAGTCCAGGCTGGTAGCTCAAGGATATACCCAAGTGGAAGGCATAGATTTTGATGATTCGTTTGCACCAGTAGCAAGACTAGAGTCGATTCGAATTCTATTGTCCATCGCTTGTGTTATGGATTTCAAACTATACCAAATGGATGTGAAAAGTGCATTTCTGAATGGGTTTCTAACTGAAGAAGTGTTCGTTGAACAACCAAAGGGATTTCAAGATCCTCATTTTCCAGACCATGTACTGAGGTTGAAAAAGGCACTGTATGGGTTAAAGCAAGCACCACGAGCATGGTATGATCGTCTCACAACATACTTGTTGGATCGTGGATTCATAAGAGGTCAAGCTGATCGAACGTTGTTTGTAAAGAGAGATGAGAAGTCGCTCCTGGTTGCTCAGGTATATGTGGACGACATTGTGTTTGGATCTACACTTGATCATTTAGCTCTTGAATTCTCCAAAGAAATGAAAAAGGAGTTTGAAATGAGTATGGTGGGGGAACTAACCTATTTCCTAGGACTTCAAGTGAAGCAACGGAAAGATGGGATATTCATATCTCAAGAAAAGTACGCCAAAAATCTCGTTAAAAGATTTGGTCTAGACTCCAAGAAGCACACCTTCACCCCAATGAGCTCCTCGTCAAAGCTAAGTAGGGATGCTGCAGGTGTAGAAGTGGATCCAACACTCTATCGGAGCATGATAGGAAGTCTCTTATATCTCACTGCCAGCAGACCAGACATTGCCTTCAGTGTCGGCGTATGTGCTCGATTCCAGGCAGCCCCCAAAGAGACACATTTAACAGCAGTCAAAAGAATCATCCGATACATAAATGGGACATCTGATTATGGAATTTGGTACTCAAGAGATTCAAATGAATGCCTAGCCGGATATTCTGATGCTGACTGGGCCGGGTGTGTTGATGATAGGAAGAGTACCTCCGGTGGGTGTTTCTATCTTGGGAACAACTTGGTGTCATGGATGAGCAAGAAGCAAAATTCAGTCTCTCTATCGACAGCCGAAGCTGAATACATAGCTGCTGCAAGTGCTTGTGCTCAATTACTGTGGATGAAGAAGCTCCTTCATGATTATGGAATCACTCAAGACACGATGTGTGTGTACTGTGATAACACAAGTGCCATAAATTTGTCAAAAAATCCAGTTCAACACTCGAAATCAAAGCATATCGAAATCCGGTATCATTTTATTCGAGACTTGGTGGACGAAAAGATTGTGCACTTGGAGTTTGTCAACACTGACAATCAGAAGGCAGACATATTCACAAAACCTCTCGATGGCCCTAAGTTTGAGTCTTTGCGTAAGACCATCGGCGTCGGTATCATTCCTTGAACTCTATCTCTTGTGTGAACCTACACTGCTCTTGGTTGCATACTTGTTAGTATGGTTTCACATATTTTGTTTTAGATGTTTATGTTTCTTGTTTTGGTCCACAGTTATCTGTTGGTCTTATTCTTGTTGTTTTGTTTTGGGTGTGTTTCAAAACTTCAAAAACCCATAAAAATTATAAAATCTAAAAAGTTTGATCACTTTGTTGAGTTTTGTCTCAAAACATGTTTTTGCCTTGTACCTTTGTACTTATGGCTTTGTGCATTTAACGAGCTTAGCTTGTCCCTCATGCACTCATATCATAGTGGAAGAAATTCTGAAATCTATGTGACGGTTGTAAATAGATCTTCAACCTTGTCATGAATGATTAGTGAATGGTTGTGTTGATCTTGATACATGCATAGACTCATGCCTATATATCTTCCCACTTTTATTTTTCTTGCTTAAAAGAGCTCTCTAAATGTAAATCTCCAAATGAAAAGAGATATAGAGCTGCAAAAGCTTGTCGCACAAACTAGTATTCGACTAGGAAAAAGGGAAAGCGACCAAAATAAAATGTATGATGCCCAAAAAGCCAAAGGCTATCTCATCAAATGAAATATCAAAAATTTCAGGCATCTTTCTCTAAATGTGATTCTCTTTGCTCAAAAGTTGCAAATGAAGTGTTAAGAATGGAGCCAAATGAAAAGCTTCAATGAATTGTTATCAAGTACGTGTGGGAGGTCATATATGCATGTTTCCATAATTGAGATAGGTCACATAATCTAGTGCTAGTTGTGTATGCCTTGATTGAATTGATCATTGAAGCCTCACATTGGACTAAGGACTATCTCATTTTTGATATCCACACACAACACACAAGTCTATGTTCTATGAATGTCATAATCATTTGTGTGATTGTACTTGATTAAATGTGTTTCACATGCTCAATCTTTGTTGATCAAATCCAAAAAGATTTTTGTGAGTTTTATTGGTTTTGAAAGTGAGTTTAGACTTTCGTGTGTTTCTTTTTGGTCAAAATGCATTTTGTGTGTTTTTCTTCAGAAAACTGGTTCAGGGGTTATTTCGCGACTGTCTCGCGACTGTCTCGCGACCAACAGCTTCTCGCGAAATGCGGTTTGGCAAAAACTGAGTTTTTCTTAAAATCAGACAGAGAATCTCGCGACTGTCTCGCGACTGCGTCGCTACTTAGCGCTTCTCGCGAAAATTTTGTGCTTCAGTGGCACCTTTCGCGGTTGTCTCGCGACTGTTTCGCGACTCTCTTACCCGCGAAAATCGCGTGTTTTCAGTTTTATAGGGCTGATGTGATAGTTGTTTCAAAACATAAAAACTTCCCTCCCTAAAATTTTTTTTCGAACCTCTCTCAACCCAACTCACTATTTCATCATATCCCCTTCCAAATCAAGCATTTTTCTGCATTTTCTTCTTCAAGGTATGTTAATTAACCTTTTCCCTCTAAGTTTCTACTTAGATTTTGCAGAATATGTGGTTAGGTTTTTGTTTATTGGGTATTTTCGTTTCTTTGGGTTGTTTTACAAAATTGTGTGAAGTTTGTGTCTTATTTTTGATTGGGTTCTGTTGCATTTGATCTTGTTGCATCTATGTTGGCCCCTTGTGGCATTTTATCATGTATTTAGGCAAGATTTTACCATGTTCATGCATTGCTCACACTTCAAGTGTTCTTTTGCACATCAGGTGTTTGATAAAATGTCCGATTGACATTTTTGTGCCTAATTGAAATCAAGTGATTTCAATCTGAGGATTCTCACTCCATTTGGTCATTGAGTGTATGTGTCTAACACTTTACTCATTCTGCACTTTCCTAGGCACACTGAGACACTCCTCATGCATATCACCTACACACACATGCCCAGTTACTTCGGTTTATGCACTGTGTGTCTGTCAATCATCATACACGGCACTACATTTGTCTTGGAACTAACTTGAATCTAATCAAACTCTGTGCTATGTTTTGTGTGCTGTGCACATGTTTCCTGGTATCTTTGGGTGCTCTTTTGCACAGATGTCTCCATTCAAGACTTCAGCTGTGAAAGGTGGCAGCAACAAAGGGAAAGAACCAATCATCGATGTTGATGAAGACTCCCCGAGACCAAAGAGAGCTCGTGCTTCAACTGGAACTTTTGATCCTAGCCTGTTTCGCTCTCATGCTGCTTTTGAATCCTATAAAAATCTCTTCCGCGATGCTCCTTTGTTGGTTGAAAGAGCTGTGGATCAGTCATCTCTGTTGGATACTCAAATTCCCACTTGGTTCGCCACCAAAGACTGGAATTTTCTTCTCTCCGATCTTGAAGATGCATATGAGAACATGGTGAAAGAGTTCTATGCAAATGCTGTGGTTGAAGGAGAAGTGATCAAGTGCTGGGTTAGAGGAAAGCGGTTCTCCATCACCCCGGTTTATCTTTCCGAGATTCTTCACATCAACCGGCCCATACTTCCAATCCCACCTGTATATGATGAGCTGGTTCCATCTGAGGGCACACTTCGGAAAGCATTAGGAGATACTTTAGAGTTCTCCTCCAGCAGATCATCAATCAATGTGGCCTCACTTTCTCCAGAATTAAGGCTTCTGTCAATGATCATGTGCAACAATCTCTATCCGTTGTCAAGCACAGGTTATATTAACCTTGGTCGAGCATTATTCCTTCATGATCTGGTATCGGATGAGGAAATTGATGTATGCTCCCACATCTTCCACATACTAGCTAAGACGGTGAACCGAACTGCCTCAAGGAATTGCATTCCCTTTGGTCGTCTTATTTCTCGGATTTTAAAACTCAAAGGTGTGCGTCCCTCTGCTGATGAGCACACTTTTCCTAGGCCAAGTCCAATTAACGGTCGTACCCTTCAAGCAAGTCTGAGTCACACCAAGAAGAATGTCAAACAAGAACATCATGCTTCTCATGGTACCTCAAGTTCTACTTCTCATTCCTATGATGACAAGTTTGACACCATCATGGGTGCACTTCAAGATCTCAGCACCAAACTTTCTGGACTTACTCAGATCATGTACTCCCAACACTCCCGTCTGGATAAACAGCTAACCTCCATCGAAACTCAGATAGATGAAATTCAAAGAAAGTTGGAAGAGAATGACAACTAGCTATTCCATGACAAAAAGGGGGAGATGATGTCATCAACAGGGGGAGTGTAATGATAGGGGGAGATGATGTCTTTTTGTTTACTAGCTAATCTTAGACTTTATTTCAGTATATTTTCAGAACTGTGTGTTTAAGTTCTATGCTTTGTGGCATATATGCTATGTGGCACTTTTTGTTTGTACCCATGTTGCTTTTGTAAGCTTTAAGGGTTTGTTTCATGCATTATTTGTAGGTCTTTGTGGTTTGTGCCATGCATTTGCAATACCTTGCCTATGCAACCTTCATGCATGTTTGCTTGTTGTTCAATGTCATGCATTTTACTTCAAGTACATCACTCTTGTGCCCATGTAGGATTGTTCCTAGATGCATATACGTTCTATGCATTGGTTGAGTGATGAACACTCTTGTGCCCATGTAGGATTGTTCCTAGATGCATATACGTTCTATGCATTGGTTGAGTGATGAACACTCTTGTGCCCTAGTAGGATTGTTCCTAGATGCAAATACTTCGTGTATTTCGCATTGGTTGAGTGTTGGAATTGCAAGTGACTCTCTTTAATTGAGCTTATCATCTTGCATATCCGAATGTTCATTCCATGTGTGAATGAGCATAGTAATTGCTTTTGTATAAGTGATTACTTGGTTGATCGTGCCATGATCTAGTGTTTCTATTTCGTTTTGCTCGATCATGTTATTATTGCTCCATATGCTTTTCAAGTTTTCTGCATACAATGATGTTATTGTGTTGTTGTGTTTCAGGAGTTACTTGTTCATATGTTTCAAGAGCTTATCAGATTCTAGATTTAGGTGTGAGTGAGTTTTGCCTTTGTTCCCAAACTCACGGTTAAGTCTAGAGTCTGTTTTAGGGTTTTGTCACGGAATAGCCAAAGGGGGAGATTGTAAAGTTGTAATTTACAACTATGTTTTGTTGGCTTTTATTCCGTGCCAAATTTGATTGTAATTATGTTCAATCGTTTAAACCCTGTATTTGTTGTGGGATTTGTTGTAAGGGTTGTGTGTTAGAGAGAGTGTTTGAAGACTCAAGCATTTGAAGAACTGAAGATTCTCGCGGGTATATCGCGACCTAGCTTCCCGCGAAGTGATCCATGTGCCAGGCACATGCTGGAATGCGAAGAGTCAGGCCAGGTGGAGACAACTGTGTCTCGCGAGTATCTCGCGGGTAAGGCCTTCCCGCGAGACACCCGCGAGACTAGCTGTTCTGCCAGCCTGGACTTTTTGAGTCACACCTTTTGCACCTCTCCTATATATACCATCATTACCCACAATTGTTGAGGGATGCTTCAGAGAGAAAACCCTAGCCAAACACATTGGTAATTAGAGATTGTCTTCCCCACCTTTCTCTATACATTTGTTTGTGGTATTTCCTCAACCCTTCCCTCTCCATTATCCATATCCTTGAGAGGTTGATAGCCCAAACACTTACCACACCTTGTGAGTGCTGTGTGACGTTTTTGGTGCTGCTGGGAAGCATTGGAAGAAGCCTTGAATGGCAGATGCAACATGGAGCTTGTTGCGGGATCCGGATAACTAGGACAAGACACGGTTCCGAGAAGCCTTGTTGGAGTAGGAGCTTGGAGGGCTTAGGTACAGCGGGTAGACTAGGCTTGGAGGGTCTTTTGCTAACCCATGTATCCCAACTGATTGTCTAGTGGATCGATTTCCGCTTGGAGGGCGGCGGAGAGGTTTTTCGCCGAGTTCTTCGGTTTCCTCTTCGAGAACACGTCTCGGTGTTTTCTGTGTTTGCATCCTTCTTCCCTACTCTTGTTTAATTCCATTATACTGCTGTGTTGCTTAGTTCTTGGATTAGAGTAGTTACTTGTTCATCCGCTCGCTTTTACACTATTCCGCACTTTGTATTAAAGTTGTGTAAAATCTATTGAGCCGTAATTTTAATTTGGGGGTCTAAACAGCTCTTGTGTTTTTCAACACATTTTCGAGCTTTCAAAAAGGTAAACGAACTCACTAAAACAATATTACTATAACATAAAGACAAGAAGTCAAACCGTTATTCTATATATAGATAAAGTGCAATCAAACATGTAACCAACAGTGTCAGGTGTATATCATTTCTAATGATTGTATACCCATCTTGACAATCTACGTTGATAAGAAACATAGCAATTCTTATCCACCGTGTTCAACTCTAATGCAAAGATTAGAAACACATAGCACCAAGCAAAAAGCTATAATCAAGATCTCAATGAATCATCACAGCTCACAGGTTTAAAGTTCATAGAACAAAAACATAATGCAGAAAAACTACTACAGAATTTTAAAACACCAAGAAAACGGTTTTTCTTTAATTCTAAAACTCAATCAAATGTTATACAAACATGATATTGAAGACTGCTCTGATACCAATTGTTGAAAAATATGGTTTTGTATCTCATACAAAACACACAGTGAAAGCAACAAATACAGATCTACTTCATTCATGAGAGATAACATGTAAACTTGAATTCTAGAATAAAGAATAGAAAGCATACCTTGATGTAGTGAAATTCAAAACAAGACTTGAGAATACCTTCAATCTTCATCCCAATTCTACATGGTGCCCAAGATGAGTGGTCTTTCAATCAGTTCTTTTGTACTTTGATTTTCCATTGGAAAAGTATATTCCCAAAAATCTGTAGAGAAAAACTATTTTCTCTTCTTTTAATCATACGTACATACTAACTACCCTTGGTAGTTACTTTATTTAATAACTCTTATTAAATAAAAACTGATTATCTAATTGGGTTAGATTTTTGGACCTACCTAATTGGGCTTTAGTTTGTGACTTGGGATGGGACCAAAAAGAACAAATAAGACTCTAGCTCTAATGGGCCTTGGGCTTATCTATCAACTCTTGACAAGTCCAAAGTTACTATTAATTATATTCAATACCACTATATGAATATAATTGCACTTTAGGCCTTATTAATAAATTATATCCCAAGACTTTATTATACATACAACTCTTTCATAAAATATTTGTAGTAAAACAAAGTCATGAATGTAAACTACCACTTCGAAGATTAATACATCTTAATCCTTGAGTACCCAATTTAATTCTTTAAGTTATTCATCATATATTTATGAAATCCAATTTCATAAATATATACTTTAGCAACTCCTTACTAAAGTGGTTGGGTCCAACACTCAGAATAACCAAACCCATTAAACTTATCTCAATGGAATATTTTATATCTCCGTTAAGAGATTATGAATTTCATCTTGAGAATATATGTCCCATCAACATTAAATGCGGCTGCCCAACATACTGAGGTTTTGATCGTGACTTTAGATCTCACTCCTGATATATCAAAGCAACCTACACCTCATGATCAAATTCATTATTCTCTCAGGATTTATAGTTGATGTAAATAGAAGCCGTGAGATTTATTATTCATTTGATAGTCGTTAGGAGAATAATAAATCTCACAGTGGTCCAGTTCAATATGTCTTAACTCTTAAAACATATCAACATATCAACTAGAAGTCTCCACTTCCCAGATCAAGACAAATCATCTTAGTTGATATGTTATAGTCTTCGCAAATGAAATGCTTAATTTCATCACCAACTACGAACTAAAATTCTGAGTTTACAAAGAACTTGTGATCTATATCTTCTGTGACTAAATTACATACTATGCATCTCATGGACTAAGATAATGTCCCATTAGTTCATCTATAAATAGTCTCATATAATTAAACAATTTAATTATTTATGACATTCCAATAAATTGAAATTTAGGGCATAAACCCCAACATCTCTTACAAGTAGAGGTGTTCGCGGTGCAATGAGGTGCGGTTTTAGGCCATTTTTAGCACCGTACTTTGCAGACCATAACTACACCGCACCTCATTTTTGCGATCACATGTGTGGTGTCGTGCGGTGCGGTGTATAGTTTAGCTAAAACCATAACCACACCGCACCTCATTTTTGTGGTCACATGTGGTGCGGTGTATAAAAATTCACCTGCTATATAAAAATTCAACATATATATCACCATACAATTCAACATGTATCAGTAATATCACTATCTCAGATTCTCAAGTGTACATCAAACATGTAATGAAGTCAAGTACTTTGAATGAGGTAGAGTGGCAAGCAACTTAAATGTTTTAACTATCAAAATCTAATGCTCTTCAGTCTTCACTTTAGATCAAGAATATGAAGTAAATAGTTTATGTGAAACACCAGGTACAAAGTAAAAAGGATTTACCCATACTCAAAGCAATTCTATTCATGCCCACTAATTTCAAGTTTCAATTATCAAAACCATAATGTAAACAAGTCTAAAGCAAAGCATAAAATGAATTACAAATCCAAAACAAGTATTAATTGTAAACCCAACAAGAAATTGTTTAAATGAACATGAACGCAACAAAAAAAGGGTCTGTCCATCCAATGCTATACTTCTCAGCTCACACTTCAAGTCTTCACTTAATCTTCTTTCTCTTTTGCCAATTTCATCAATTCTATGAAACTAAATATAGAAAATGTTAGTAAACTAATAAACAAAGAACAATAAACTAATATACAATTTAAATATATAGTTTGAGAAAATTACCCGCTTCAACATCTTACTTAAGACTTTCCACTTCATTCATTGCTTCCCGAAGATTGATTGGTTTAGAAGGGTTTTTTTTAACCAATTTTGAGCACAGATAAGGGCCTCCACAGTTTTAGGAGCTAATGAACTCCTGAAAGGATCCAAAACATGACCCCCCTTGCTAAAGGCTGACTCAGAAGCAACGGTGGACACAGGAATAGCCATGACATCTCATGCTACCTCGGAAAGGATTACATATGTTGTAGAATTCACCTTCCACCAAGCCAAAATATCAAAACCCTCCCTATTTTTTTCACTAGCTTCATTAAGATATTTGTCCACATCAGTAGTGCATTCATTATCATTTTCTGTAGCTATGTGTTCATCGAACTCATGTGAAGCAATCTTCCATGGATCATATGGAAAACTAGCACTTAATTCTATTGAAGAACCAACATTAGTGGCCTGCCCATTGCCACTAGCACTTGATAATTCAGTACCCTTTGCATAGTGGGCATACAACTTATCTAAAGCATCCCTTAGCAATTTTAAAGCAAACTTTGCCATCTCTTTTGAATACCACTTGTTAAACCAATATTTCAAATATTTCATCTTATATCTTGGGTTAAGAACCACGGTGTTGAGGTCCAAGAAATCACAATGTTATGCCAAAGCCCAAAAACAACACAAAGGATTGAAATCATAAGATGTTTGGGCATCCAATAAGGGAAAAGGGAGAGACCCAAACCCGTTAAGGGTCCATATGGAAAGGCCTGGGCCCAGGGATGGGAAGGTTTCGGGCCTTGTGGAATAAAGGAGAGAAAAAGCCCAACCCAGCCCTCAAAAGTCAGAAAAATCGCTAGGGAGCCCGGGAAAATGACTGGGCCAAGATACTTGGGAATTCCTAGGAGCCTGGGATCTTTAAGATGTGTAGCAAGGCCTGGTTTATATAAAGACAGTACAGTAAGGTGCCAAGAAAATACAAGGAACGAGGGAAGATATGTCCCTATCCGTCACCCAATAATGCAGAAAAGAGTCAAAAAGCTTGGGAACCAACAATTCATGAACAAGGGGCTGGTACCTCGGGGAACCTAGAATTAAGAAGCATGAAGGAAGGTGGCTAGGAAACTTTCAATCCGGCAAGAAGGAATCAGCTCACTTACGAAAAATGACAAAGGGAAAGGCAGCCAAAAGTTAAGTTTGAAAAATTGGAATCTAGAAGCCTTGAAAGAAGAGAAACCCAAGGTTAACTCTTTAGGACGCCCTAGAACGGAAAGTCTATAGGAGGCTTTTGAGGAAGAAAATCCTAAAATGAGAAAATAATGAGGAATGAGGAAGGGACCAGCCACCAATGGTGCTGGCACAACATTGGTTCTGGTACCCAAGGGAGCAAATGGAGGGAATCAGTGGTACCCCGGGAACCCTAGGATGATACTATAAAAGGGGAAGCCGCCAACAGTGAAAGGCATCCAGCAACAATGAATTAGAGTAGAATCATTGAGAAAACTCTGTTAGAATTCAAAAAAAGGAAAAGAAAAGAAAGGGAAATACCGCCCGGTATCCTCAAACAACCACTACAGAACGCACTCGAATTCAAAGGAATTCAAACTTTGCAAATCTTAAAGGCCTGAAGAGTCATTTAAGTCTATGATTTTTGAACTTATTTGAACCTTATAATACGTCCTAGTGAGCATAGTGTATTACACAATTAAGAAAGTAATGAAATATTTTACATTGTTTTAAGGATCCTTAACGCTTTATCTTGTATCTTTCTTTACCACCTTGTTCCTTTGCTGTGTCTTGTTGTTCAATGTATATATTTCTTGTTTGTTAGCATGTATGTGTTGTAGGATTCCTGCTCTGTGCACCATCTAGTTCTAAATTAGCTCATTTAACTGCAGTGAACCAAACCCAGTCCCTTAAACAACAAGTAAAGGGCCTAGGGTCCTTGTTTCCACTTGGGCTTGGGTACTGTCCAAAAAAGACCCACACATATGGCAATAAACATCATCAAATTCATATTTTCAATGTCTCCCCAATACTTCTCATATTTTTCCTTCATAAATTGTGCCATTTCTTTTAAGAGAGGATCACCATCAATGCCACACAATCTATGCAATTCATTTTGAATGCCCACTAGCTTTCAAAAATAAGTATTTGAAGTAACAAATAAAGAACCAAAAAAATGTAGAGTTACCTCATAAAAAAGTTGAAGAAAACTACAAAACATTCTGATATTCACCCAATCCTCACCCTTGGGAGGACTTATGTGCTTCTGTTTCCCATTTCCATCTACCTCCATAAAGTAAGAACTAAATTCCACATCCTCTTCATGCATCCTATCAAAGGCTATTTCAAACTTCTCGGCTGCCTCTAACATAAGATATGTGGAATTCCATCTAGTAGGGACATCAAGAGATAACAAACTCTTAGATTGGATTTTTTTTCATCCTCTACAGCTTCCTTAAACCTATCCATCTTTTTGGAGATAATTTAACATATTGCACTGCAGTCCTCACCTTAACAATTGAGTTATGAATGCCTTTCAATCCCTCTTGCACAATGAGATTCAATATATGAGTAGCACATCTCATGTGCAAGAACCGGCCTCCCAACATACAACCATCCTTCATCTCCAGCTTCTTCTTTAAATAATCAAGAGCCACATCATTGGATTTAGCATTATCAATTGTGACAATTATCACCATTTTGATACCCCAATCATTCAAGCACCTTTCAATAGTTTTCCCAATTTTCTCCCCTTTATGATTTGGAACTATATGAAAATTCAAAATCCTTTTTTAATAGGTCCAATCACCATCAATATAGTGGCAAGTGAGACACATGTAGTTGAGGTTTTGAATGGAAGTCCATGTGTCAATAGTAAAATACACCCTTTGGCCCAATTTCAAATAGCTTATCAACTTCTCCCTTTTCCCAAACCAAAGTTTAATACAATCCCTTACCATTGTGAGACGAGAAGGCACAGGAAACCTAGGCTCAACCACCCCCATAAAGTATATAAAACCATCATGCTCAACAAATCTAAAAGGTAGCTCATCCACTATAATCATCCTCGCAAGAGCCATCCGAATTCTCTCAATAGAAAATTTAGCAACAACAAGCTCATTACTAAACTCTCCCTCAACAACACCAGTTTTTTTTGCTTGGAAACTCAAAGTGGTTTGGCTCGTGTCAATGACACCCGAAATCTTCTTACATTTGAGCAAATGATCCTGCATGGATGAGGTCCCATTCCTCCTAGCAACATTGTACTGCTTCTTACAATAATTGCATTCTGACTTTTCATGATTTTGTAACCTAACAAAATGCTCCCAAACATCAAATGGCTCTCTGGTGGACTGATTCTCATTAACTCTAGCTTTTTTTGGTAGGGGTTTATCATCCACAATCAAAGGGTCATTAGGGCCATTAGGTGCTAGTGGATTTGGATTTGAAGGAGCATCCATCTAGGGCCATTGAAAAAACAAACACACACATATATATAGGTTAGAAAAGGAGTTTTGCAGGAGGTCAAGGCAAATATATATATATATATATATATTGAATGTAATTGAACACACAGTAATTATGCCACATTTGTCTTTCTAGAAAGATAAAATAAAAAAATACTGAGGGAGTGAGTCCCATTCGGGGGGGGGGGGGGGTGTAGAGACCAAATCTCCAAAAACAGAACTTGCCACGAATATGACAAAAAGAAAAATGACATAGTAGGCTTTATGAATCCTTTTTTCCTTCACAAAGAAAGCAGCATAGCATGGATGAACAGGTAAACGAATAAGACGAATCTTGAGAGAGGTAACTTAGGTTCTAACCCAAAGACAACAGTATGCAAGGCAAGAATAAAAAACAAATTAAAAATCTCTATTAGTTGCAATGAATGTGACTCATTAGAAAATCTCGAAGTTTAAACTACAATCATTTAAAAGCCCCAATATAAAAGCGAGAACAAGAGTGAATTAACAGAAATTAGGATGAGAAAAACTTCAAGAGAGAAAAGCATTGCCCTTTTCTTATCAAAAATAAAATAAAATAAAGGCATTTCTGTTTTTGACATTACAAATAGTGAATAAATTCTCACTTCGTTGCCACTTGCCATAGAATATATAAAATAACAAATTCCTTGAAGATGGAAATTGATCACAACCTATAGCTTCTAGTTAAACATATATTATATGTGTTGAAAGTTCAAAATGGGTATGAAACACCCTTGAACGTTTAGACTCCACAATACAAATTATCAATTCAAGCTTATAATCAAACAATTAATGTGCGAAACATGAACATAAGCCAAACACAGAATTGATAAACAATTTAAACCAAATATAAACACATCCACAGCAGTAAATATAAGGTAAAGATAAAGGGAAGGAAGATGCAAACACACGGACAACACACAATGTGTTATCGAAGAGGAAATCGAAGCCCTCGGCATAAAACCTCTCCGCTGCCCTCCAAGCGGTGAAATAATCCACTAAAGAATGTAGTTGGGATATATGAACAGCAGAAGACCCTCCAAGCCTAATCTACCCAAATACTTAAGCCCTCTAAGCTTCTTGCTCCAACGAGGTTACACCGAACCTATTTCTTCTTTAGCTTTCTGGATTCCGCTACTAGACCATAGCGTCAACCAATGTAGATTGGTTTCTTCCTAACTGCTTCCCAACAGCACCAAATAAACCTTCTCACAGATGTAAGTATGGTGAGAAAAGGATTTGGCTAATGACCTCTCAAGGATGTGTCAATGGAGAGGGATAGAGTAAAGGAATTTGAAGAGTCTCTAAGGTAAAGATTGTGAATGAATCAATCTTGTTTTTCTCTAGGGTTTCTCTCAAAAATTCTCTCTAGAAGCTCTCACAATTTAGTGGGTATAAGGGTCTATATATAGTGAGGTGAGAATGGAATGCGAAGAGATATTTTTTCCCAAATAGGGTGTTTTGGCGGCTTGGCCTCACGACTGGTCTGAGTCGTGAGTTTAAGCTGCGAGATAACGGCCTAGCCAGCCTGGGACTTTTGTCCTGTACCGCGATAGCTGGCATGACCCTTCAGCTCCCTGTGTGCTTCTCACTTGCCTGCAGTTGGTGGCTTGCAGCCGCGAGTCACCCACGAGTTCTAGCTGCAAAACTCTGCTTCTTTGCACATATTTGAGCTTTTCTTCATCTTCTCACACACTACCCTTACATGAATCCCACCTAAATACAGGGTTACTAAGTGCTTAAATTACAAGCAAATTGGCACGAAATAAAGCCAACAAAATGGTTGATTAAATTCAACCTTACAATCTCCCCCTTTGGCTATTCCGTGACAAAACCGTACAACAGACTCTAAACTTAACGCGTGAGTTGGGAATAGTTGAACAAAACTCACTCACACCTAACTCTAGATTTTAAAAAGCTCTTGAACATATGAACAAGTATCTCCTGAAACACAACAACACAGTAATATAATTGCAAGCAGAAAAACTTGAAATACATATAAAGCAAGTATAATGTGATCAAGCAAAATGGAATAAAGCAATAGACCATGGCAAGACCAAACAAGCAATCACTATACAGAAGTGATCACTATGCTCATTCACACAAGGAATGAACATCTGGACACGCAAGGTGATAAGCTCAATTGAAGAGTATCATTTGCAAGTCCAACACTCAACCAATGCATACAAACATATATACATCTAGGAACAATCCTACAAGGGCACAAGAGTGTTGTACTTAAGAGAATGCATAGCATTAACAAATACAAAAACAAAAAGCATAAAGGCCGCATAAGCATAGTGTTGCAAATACATGGTACAAACCATAAAAGCCTACAAACATGCATGGAAACAAACCTTTAAACCTTACAAAAGCAACATAGGTACAGAACAAACCGTAACAAACAATTTATAGAAAAACAACATAAGTTTTGAAACAAACTAAATATGCAACATAAACAAAATATAAAGCTCCGCCTTTGATTGTGCTCTTTCTCCCCCTATCAGTATCTTCTCCCCCTTTTTGTCATGGAATAGCTAGTCTTCATCTCCTTCTAGCTTTCTTTGAATTTGATCCAGTTGGGTTTGGAGAGAGGTGAATTGCCTATCCCACCAAAGGTTTTGATGATACGAAATCGATGTGAGTCCGGACATCTTGGTGTTCAAGTTGTGGACAGAGGCCATAATGTTGTCCAGCTTGTCGTCAACATAGGATAAGCTAGAGCGCGAACCACTGTAAGATGCTAAAGCTTCAGTTTTAATTCCCTTTTTACTATGGCCAATGCTAGCGTTGAACGTACGCATGTTGATCAGGCTAGGTTTTGGGCATGGAGATTCATCTTCAGAGGGATAGATCCTTTTGAGCTTTAAAATCCTAGAGATGAGACAGCAAAATGGAATGCATATTCGAGATTCAGTCCATTGAATCATTTTTCACAGAACATAGAAGATATGAGCACAAATTTCAAACTTTACATCTAATATCAGATCATGAAGAAAGAAGGCACGACCAAGGTTCATATACCCTGTGCTAGATAGGGGGTACAAGTTATGAAACATGATGATTGTGAGCACTCTCAGTTTCGGAGGAAGAGAGGAAACACTAACTGAGTTTCCATTTGATGAGAATTCCAAGTCTTTTCCAAGAGCATCCCGAAGTAGGTCCTCATCTGGACAGAGATTATCATAAACTGGTGAGTTACCAAGCATTGGCCGGTTGATGTGAAGAATCTCTGCCAGATATGCGGGAGAGACAATGAAACTTTTTCTCCTAACCCAGCATCTAAGCTCATCACCTTCAACAATTGCATTTGCATAAAATTCTTTGACCAGATTCTCATAAGCATCATCAAGGTCAGAGAGGAGATAATTCCAATCTTTGTGAGCAAACCATTTTGGAATTTCGGTGTCAAACAAAAAGGGTTAATCAACAGCCCTTTCTATCAAAGGTGTAGCATCTTTGAAATATTTCTCATGAGTTTGAAAAGCTGCATAGGATCTGAACTTGGTTGGGTCGAATGCACCTGATGGAGAACGAGTCCTCTTCTTGAGAGGTGAGGGATCATCGACATCAATGACAGGTTCCTTTCCTTTGTTGTTGCCCCCTTTCACAACTGCTCTCTTGAATGGAGACATATCCACACTGCATCATGGATCATAAAAGAAAAGGAGAAACCCAACACACATACCAAGCAACATTAGCATAGGGTTAGGATCAAAGCATGAGAAATTAGGAAAACCCTAAACATTTGGGATTTAGGGCCCAAACATGATAATGGGTGTGTGTGTCACAAATAACACAATGAACTCACAAAATGGAGTAAAATAGAATACACCTAAAGATCTTGAACAATATCACCACACAAACAGAAACCCATAAACTCAACCCATAACCGAATCCACTGAAACTCAGACCACCAACATAACACACAGATCCAAGTAAACAATGTTCAAATCAGGAATAATGAAGTGAAAACATGAAAACCCATACCTTTTTCTTGAAGATTGAAGTGAAAATCGTGAAGAAATGGGGATTTTCGAAGAGTGACACGGTGAGTTTCAGAGAGTGAAATGGGGAAGACAATGAACAGTCACAAAGTACGAAAGAAAACTGAAAATTTTTTGAAAACTGACTTTAAAACGCAAAACCCGCGTTTTTCGCAACTGGATTAAGTCGCTATTAAGTTGCCAAGATAAGTCGCGAAACACTATGTAAACAAGATTCTTGAAAAATTGTCCAAGTGTTTTTTGCGACTGGAAGATCTACCCGCGAGGAAGTCGCGAGCTGAGCCGCGAAAATCTCTATGTACCCCTCGCGACTGGACTTTTCACCCGCGAACAAGTCGCCACATTGAGCCGCGAAATATACAAAACTCAAATTTTGAAAAATTTTCTAAGTCTTTTTCACGACTGGGATACTGACCCGCCAGTGAGCCGCGAAAAATCTCAGAGTGGGCTTACGACTTGGACATGGACTGGGTCAACCTGCGACTAAGTCGCCAAAACAGGGCAAAATAGTTTTTGAAATTTTGACAATTTTGAAAAAACAAAATACTTTTCAAAAACAAATAAAAACACTAAAAAATCTTTGTGTTTGATCAACAAAGATTGAGTATGTAAAAACACATTTAATCAAATACAATCACACAAATGAATATGACATTCATTGAACATAAACTTGTGTGTTGTGTTGGATACCAAGAATGAGATAATCCTTAGTCTAATGTGAAGCTTCAATGATCAATTCAATCAAGGCACACACAACTAGTACTAGATAATGTGACCTATTTCAATTATAGAAACATGCATATATGACCTCCCACATAAACTTGATTACAATTCTTTGAAGCTTTTCATTTGGCTCCATATTCAACATATCATTTGCACTTTTTGAATAAAAATCTCATTGTGAGATTGATGCCTGAAATTTTTGATATTTCAATTGATGAGTAAGCCTTTGGCCTTTTGGGCATCATGCATATTATTTTGGTCGCTTTCCCTTTTTCCTAGTCGAATACTAGTATGTGCGACAGGCTTTTGCAGCTCTATATCTCTTTTCATTTGGAGATTTACATTTAGAGAGCTCGTTTAAGTATAAAAATAAAAAATGGGAAGATATATAGGCATGAGTCTATGCATGTCTTAAGATCAACAAAACCATTCACTAATCATTCATGACAAGGTTGAAGATCTATTTACAACAATCACATAGATTTCAAAATTTCTCCCACAATGATAAAGTGCATAGAAGACAAGCTAGGCTCGTAGATGCACACAGCCATTAGTACAAAGGTACAAGGCAAAACATGCTTTGAGACAAAACTCAACAAAAACGATCAAATTTTTTGGATTTTCTACTTTTTATGTGTTTTTGGATTTTTGACACAAAAAACAGAAAAAAAATTGATCAAAAACAATACCAAAAAAAATCGTATGAACGAATGCTAAACACAAACAAAATGCAGAACAACATACAGATAGCTCTTATGGAAGGTAAAGTTTAGGGAATGATACCGACACCAATGGTCTTACGCAAGGATTCAAACCTCGGGCCATCAAGAGGTTTAGTGAATATATCTGCCTTCTGATTTTCTGTATTGATGAACTCCAGACATACCATCTTATCCTCCACCAAGTCGCGAATGAAGTGCTACCGGATCTCGATATGATTTGATTTGGAATGCTGAACTGGATTCTTTGACAGATTTATGGCACTGGTGTTATCACAAAACACACACATGGTGTCTTGAGAAATTCCATAGTCATGCAATAGCTTTCTCATTCATAACAATTGTGCACAACAAATTCCTGCTGCAATATATTCAGCTTCAGCTGTTGAAAGGGAAACTGAATTTTGCTTTTTGCTCATCCAAGAAACCAAGTTATTCCCAAGATAAAAGCAACCACCAGAAGTGCTTTTCCTATCATCAATGCACCCAGCCCAGTCTGCATCTGAATATCTCGCCAAACACTCATTCAAATCTTTTGAATACCAAATCCCATATTCAGACGTGCCATTGACATAGCGAATGATTTGCTTAACTGCTGTTAAGTGGGACTCTTTAGGAGCAGCTTGGAACTGAGCACATACTCCGACACTGAATGCGATGTCTGGCCTACTTGCTATGAGATAGAGAAGACTCCCAATCATGCTTCGAAAAAGTGTTGGATCAATGTCAACACTAGCTGCATCTATGCTCAGTTTCGCTGAGAAACTCATGGGAGTAGAAGTGTGTTTCTTAGAGTCCAGTCCAAATCTTTTGACAAGATTTTTGGCATATGAAAGAAATATTCCATCTTTCTCTTGAAAGATAAATATTCCATCTTTCCGTTGTTTGACTTGTAGCCCTAGGAAATAGTTCAACTCTCCTACCATGCTCATTTCAAATTCTCGTTTCATTTCTTCCGAAAACTCATGAGCTAGTTGATCAATCGTGGATCTAAAAACAATATCATCCACGTACACTTGAGCGACAAAGAGGGATTTTTCATATCTTTTAACAAACAACGTTCGATCTGCTTAGCCTCTTTTGAACCCGCGATCCAACAAGTAATTGGTGAGGTGATCATACCATGCTTTTGGTGCTTGTTTCAACCCATACAAGGCTTTCTTCAATCTTAGCACATGATCCAAAAAGTGAGGATTTTGAAACCCCTTTGGTTGTTCAACAAAGACTTCTTCATTTAGAAAACCATTCAAGAAGACACTTTTCACATCCATTTGGTATAACTTGAAATCCATAATGCATGCTATGGACAAGAGAATTCGAATGGACTCTAGTCTTGCTACCGGAGCAAAAGATTCATCGAAATCTATGCCTTCCACTTGAGTATACCCCTGTGCCACCAATCTAGACTTGTTTTGGACAACTTCACCATCTTCATCCGTTTTGTTCTTAAAAATCCACTCTGTGCCAATCACATGTGTACCTTTAGGCCTTGGGACTAACTCCCATACATCATTTCGAACAAATTGATGTAGCTCCTGGTGCATAGACTCTATCCAATTCTCATCAGTAAGTGCTTCTTCTACCTTTTTGGGATCAAATTGAGCAAGATAACAGTTGTATATCACATGGTTAGCAGTATACTTTAGCCCTTTTCTCAAACGGAGTCCCTCGTTAACATCACCAATGACATTACTTGAAGGGTGATTTAGAGTTACTCTTGATGAAGGTTTTGTGGAGGTTAATGGTTCCTCATCATGAGATTGGGGGTTGAACCTCCGAAGGTGTGAGTGGACTTGGGACTTCTTGTGTTGATCTAGTCTCTCTTCTTGATATGGGGGGTGTAGACTCCTTTCCCGGTGATTCTTTCTCAGCATCATCACTTAGGGACATATCATCATCATTCTCATTCTTCTTAAGATTTAATCCCTTTCCATCATCATCAATTTCCTTTTCTGATATGGTGTCGTCTATGACCATATTAATTGACTCCATCACCGTTTTAGTGCGCTTGTTGTACACCCTATACACACGGCTATTTGTGGAGTATCCTAGGAATATCCCTTCATCACTCTTAGCATCAAATTTTCCCGAATTTTCCCTGTCTTTTAGAACGTAACACTTGCTCCCAAATATTCTGAAATACTTCACCTTGGGTTTCTTTTCTCTCCACATTTCATATGATGTCTTCTTTGTCCCTACTCGAAAATAGATTCTATTACCTATGTGACATGACGTATTCACAGCTTCAACCCAAAATTTTTGTGGGATGTTTTTGTTAAGTATCATAACTCTTGCCGTCTCTTAGATCACCCGGTTCTTTCTTTCAACCACCCCATTTTGTTGTGGAGTATTTGGGGCTGAAAATTCCTTCTTGATGCCATGCTCCTCACAAAAGGCTTCAAATTTGGCATTCTCAAATTCCTTTCCATGATCGCTTCTGATTTTAACTATGGGGACTCCTTGTTCATTTTGCAATCTCTTACATAGCCTTTCCATTTTATCACATGCCTCCGACTTTTCCCTAAGGAATTCCACCCAAGAATATCTTGAGAAATCATCAGCTACCACCATAATATACCTCTTTCCACCTAGACTTTCAGTTCTAGTCGGCCCCATTAGATCAACATGAAGAAGCTCTAAACACCGTGAGGTAGCAATCACATTCACCTTGTGATGGCTTGCCTTTGTTTGCTTTCCCATTTGGCATGCTCCACATATAGTCTTCTCCACCTTTCCAAACTTTGGAAGTCCCTCAACTGCTTCAAGTTTAGACACTTTAGTTACTTGTTTGAAATTTGCATGCCCAAATCTGTGATGCCAAAGTTCCAGCATATTGACTCGAGCACTTCTACATGAAATAGGTGCCATAAGAACTACTCCATAGCAGTTGTCAGTAGTCCTATTTCCCTCCAAGACTTGAATCCCCTTTTCATTTATGATTATGCACCCCTTCTTTGAGAATTGGACAAGAAAATCCTCATCACATATTTGAGTGATGCTTAAGAGATTCGCCTTCAAACCTTTGATGTATAACACATCTTTTAACAGAGGCAATCTAGGGATTTCAACAGTCCCTTTGCCGAGAACTTGAGCATGACTTTCATCACCAAATGTCACATGGTCACAAGCTTTCTCTTTAAGAGTCTTAAACAGAGATTTATCTCCTGTCATATGACGAGAACATCCACTATCGAGATACTACAAGCATGAGTTAAAAACCTTCAATGAAGTGTGCATAAATAGACATGCATGAGACAAACACTCTTGACCATCAAATAAAAATTTATCTTCATTTTGCATGCTTCTACCAGTTTGAATTTTCTTTTTCAGTTTATCAACCTTTTCACACAATATTCTATTTCTTCTTTTGTAATTCTCAATCAAAGAGCTAGACTCACATAGACTATTGTGTAAGATGTGATTCTTATTTTCAGAGTACTTCAACATATGAACAAACATCCTAGCATATTTCTTCGATTTTAACAACTCTAAGAGTTCATTGTTTGGACACCCTTCAAACATACTCATAGAGTCATTCTCACGAACATTTGAACCACAATTCAGCATGGCCTTTTTCATAGCTGCATCCATATCCAAAGGGTCTAGGATCGCACTCAGGTAATCAAACCATAACAAGTGCACTTGCTCTGATACCAATTGAAAGTTCAAAATGGGTATGAAACACCCTTGAACGTTTAGACCCAAAATACAAATTATCAATTCAAGCTTATAATCAAACAATTAATGTGCAGAATATGAACATAAGCCAAACACAGAATTGATAAACAATCTAAACCAAATATAAACAAATTCACAGCAGTAAATATAAGGCAAAGATAAAGGGAAGGAAGATGCAAACACACGGACAACACACGATGTGTTATCGAAAAGGAAACCGAAGCCCTTGGCGTAAACCTCTCCACCGCCCTCTAAGCGGTGAAATAATCCACTAAAGAATGTAGTTAGGATACATGAACAGCAAAAGACCCTCTAAGCCTAATCTACCCAAGTACCTAAGCCCTCCAAGCTTCTTGCTCCAACAAGGTTACGCCGAACCTATTTCTTCTTTAACTTCCCAGCTTCCGCTACTAGACCATAGCATACCAATGTAGATTGGTTCCTTCCTAACTGCTTCCCAACAGCACCAAATAAACCTTCTCACAGATATGGGTATGGTGAGAAAAGGATTTGGCTAATGACCTCTCAAGGATGTGTCAATGAAGAGGAAGAGAGTAGAGGAATTTGAAGAGTCTCTAAGGTAAAGATTGTGGATAAATCAATCTTGTTTTTCTCTAGGGTTTCTCTCAAAAATTCTCTCTGGAAGCTCTCACAATTTAGTGGGTATAAGGGTCTATATATAGTGAGGTGAGAATGGAATGCGAAGAGACAGTTTTTCCCAAACAAGGTATTTTGGCAGCTTGGCCTCGCGACTAGTCTGAGTCGTGAGTTCAAGTCGCGAGATAACGGCCTAGCCAGCCTAGGACTTTTGTCCTGTAGCGCGACAGCTAGCGCAACCCTTCAGCTCCCTGTATGCTTCTCACGTGCCTGCAGTTGGCGGCTTGCAGCCGCGAGTCACCCACGAGTTCTAGCCGCAAAACTTGCTTCTTTGCACATATTTGAGCTTTTCTTCACATCTTCTGACACACTACCCTTACATGAATCCCACCTAAATACAGGGTTACTAAGTGCTTAAATTACAAGTAAATTGGTACGAAATAAAACCAACAAGATGGTTGATTAAATTCAACCTTACATGTGTCCTTGCTAATTCTTTCCTAGTGAAACTAAGAAAGAGAAATCAAGTCTCAATCTGCCTTTTCCTCTCATTACTTCTAAACAAAAAGCAAAGTTTATATATATATATATATACTCAAATTCAGCACCAAACAAAAATAAAGAAAACCCACAAAAGTTAAACTTAAATATTTAACATAGGACCCATCAATAAAAAAATAATATCTAACTTAAATATCTAACATAGGAAGTTCCAGTCTACCAACGGCAACACAACAATCAATAAAAAAAATATATATATATCTAACATAGGAAGTGCCAGTATACCAATGGCAACACAACAATCAATAAAATATATATATATATATATATAATTAACAATTTTGTCATATACAACTACTTTGTCCTAAGTTAATAGTATAATAGGCCAATAGATTAACTTTAACAAAGAAAAACTTGAATTGAACACATGAATACCTCAATAGTAGAAGCAACCGATGTGGGTGGAAGTGTGGCAGTGACTTCTAGGGCTAAGAGAGTGATAAAATTTTTATTTTTTATTTTTATTTTTACTAATAGAAGTTACAGAACAGTGAGATACAGCTAAAGTATTAAATTATTAATGTATTGATCTTTTGTCCTTATTATATATATATATATATATAATATAAAATAAATGAATATATTAATATATATATAGAGGGTGTGATGCGGTGTGCTTATGCTATCTTGCGGACGGTTTTGGTGCGATTTTTACGGTTTATGCGGTTTAGTGAACACCCTTACTTTCAAGTGGGGGCCTTAGACGGTGGCCTAAATGGCCTATAGGTTCAGCCGGCACTGTTGACTCAGTTTTTATCAGAATTCTTAGTTGAATTGAGTTGTAAGTTTTTATATTTGAGTAAAGCCAAGAAGATTTGAGTTGAGTTGATTATAGTTCAAACGTGTCTTTTTTTTTCTTTTTTTCTTTTTGTTTTTGCTAAGCACCATTAAACCTGTATTATCATTTTGGAGCCGGCACTGCTGACTCAGTTTTTATCAGAATTCTTAGTTGAATTGAGTTGTAAGTTTTTATATTTGACTAAAGCCAAGAAGATTTGAGTTGAGTTGATTATAGTTCAAACGTCTCTTTTTTTTTTCTTTTTTTCTTTTTGTTTTTGCTAAGCACCATTAAACCTGTCTTATCATTTTGGAGTCAAAAGTCTTTTTTTTTAATCATTTTCAAAAGGCCTCTTTTTGCTCACCGGACTGTTCCAACTCTATAAGAAGAAGCACCAATCAAGCAAGCCTTCTATCACAAACCAAAGAGCGCTTGTTCTCAATCTCTTCTTCTCAGTCAATCATGCAGTCTCATCAGGAATGGATGGTCATAGGCATAATATGCGTATCCTTGGTGCAGATTTTTATGACTGTGGAGTCTTTTCGCATAGATGATAAAATCACAAGTCTGCCAGGGCAACCACAAGTCAGTTTCCAACAATTTTCGGGCTACATCTCCGTTGATGAAAAACAAAACAGAGCTCTTTTCTACTACTTTGTTGAAGCTGAATCACAGCCAGGTTCAAAGCCTCTTGTTCTCTGGCTAAATGGAGGTAAAATTACAGTATCAGATTTAATTATATCACCTATATCACTGAATGAACTCTTAACTCTAATTTTTTTTTCTATTTATGGTATACATTTTACTTCTTTTTGGTGTCTGACCATGTGCTTCTTCTCTTTTCTTAGGGCCTGCTTGTTCATCTGTTGCATCGGCTTTCCTTGAGCATGGCCCCTTTAAAGTGAGAGGAGACAATCTGGTCAGGAATGAGTACAACTGGAATAAAGGTATTCCTTTTCTCCAAGTCCATGAGAACTCTTGTTTATCTTGTTTCATTTCCTTTTTAACTGGCTATGATTAATGTTTTACTTTGTTTATAGGTGCGTCTGACTATTCCCAGACTAAACCTGCTTATTAATTTATTTATCAAGGATTAATGAAAAACTAGATTTAAGTGAATTTATAAAAATTATTTAAACCTCAAAGGGTTGACTTAATAGTTCTTAAGATTTCATGATATTCATGAGATTTTGAATTCAAAATCTCTTGCTCCATCTTGGTCACCTGACTTCTAAAAGATCCCTCTTTATAATAACTTGGCAGTGGACGAGGAACTAGGCACCTCCGAGGAAATAGTCAAATAGGTCAAGATACTCTTGTTTGGCAAAAAAACTTACTTCTTCATTTAGTGCACATTTGGATAACGCTGAAAACTTTCAATTTTCAGCGTTAAGCGTTTTTAGTGGGTCCGTGTACTGTTCACGAGACTCACAAACCTCTTTTTCAACAACTTTTTCTTTAAAATTGGGTCTCACGATATTATTCACACATTTAAAATTTATTTTGCTACAGTGTTTTCAATTTTCAATTTTCAATTTTCAATTTTCAATTTTCAATAATAAGCAGTATCCAAACAAACCTTTAATCTTTGTTTCAGAAGCAAATATGTTGTACCTCGAGTCACCAGCAGGAGTTGGTTTCTCTTACTCGGCTAATAAATCATTTTACACCCATGTGAACGATGAGATTACAGGTATATGTTATTTGGCCTTGTTTCCTATTATTCAAAAACATACCAATTAGTCAAACTTTGTCCTAATTAATTGATTTTAAGTACTTCTGTTGTATTTTTCACAGTGAATAATGTATGCTATAGTTTGTGCACTTGCCTTTTTGCCAATGATTTTAAAGACAAAATACAGATGTGACAACCGCGATTCGAGAACAAAGATAAACAAAACGCAATTTACATAAATTACAACTTACATTCAAAAGTCAATATCCTTTATATGTGGAATTTTTTTTCCACGCAAATTACTATAAGGGTGTTTATATAACCAATCATTTTATATATGGAGATTTTGAAACTGATGACGTGTCTACTTTTGCTAAGCACGAGACAATCTTATATTTCTGCAACGCTGGTTTGCCAAATATCCAGAACTGGAAAGCACGGGTGCGGCGCCAGAGGCGCCGCACCCGCGTCCGACACGCACGGACACGGCGACGCGGTCCGGACACCGTTGACCGCATGTCCGTGCCGCGTCGGGCCGAGTCGGCCACGTGGCAAAGCCGACGCGCGCCGACGCGGCTCAAATCGGGCCGACTCGGCCCGATTCGGGCCGTTTCGGCCATATCGGCAGTATCAGCCGAAACCGCCGATACGGCCAGTTCAGGCCGAAATTCAAAAAAAAAAAAAAAAAAAAAAGGGTGCAAAACGCACCGTTTTACTAAACCTAAAACCTAACACACCCTCACACACTCTCACTTTGTCCAGAAACACTCCAAGCCCTCCGTCCCTCATTCCATCTCTCCATTGGTCTCCATCTCCATCGGTCTCTAGTTGCTGCTTGCTGGGCTGCTCAGTGCTCAGCTGCTCACTCCCTCCCTCACTCCAAACTCCATTGCTCGTCACTCTCTTCTCTCTGTGCTCTTTGTTTGTTCACTGACTCACTCCCTCCCTCACTCTAATCTCCAATCATTTCGCTCGTCTCTCTCTCTCTGTGCTCTGTGCCTCTGTTTGCTCGGCTTCTTCAATCTTCACTGACTCACTCAGTCCGTGCATCCCAGCCACTCTAAAGTCTAGACACAGCCACTCAGCCACACAACCATTCAAACTTTAGCTCTCTCTCACGCATTCTCAACTCAGGTACCTTATTCAATCTTAATTTGATTTGTGATTTGTTAGTTAATAGATATTATTTGTAGGTTAAATTTGTTTGTTATTATTTGTTAGTTAATAGTTTGATTTGTGATTTGTTAGTTAGTTTGATTTGTGAGTTGTGAGTTGTGATTTGTGTTCTGTGACCTGGGTTTAATTTATTACTAATTTATTTAGTTAATACTTAATAGGTTAAATTGAATCTATTGAATTTGCAATGGATGACGTTGCTAGCACAGAAACTTCACCTTCATCTAATCAAGAATTGCCAAATGACGAAGCGCCTCTTTGGCAGTACGTGACTAAAGTAGAAAAACCACCTGGTGCCTCTGTTAAATCAGGTGGAAACACTTACTTTAAGTGTAACTACTGTGATGGTATATTTGTAGGATCCTATTCTAGGGTTAAGGCTCATTTATTAAAAATTTCTGGCAAAGGAATTAGAGCATGCCCTAAAGTGACACCGAGCCATAGGCTGGAAATGCAGCGAATGCATGACCAAGTTGAGAATGATAAGTTAGAGAGGGACCGGAGAAGTCAAATTCCCTTACCCCCACCTTCCCCAGGCTGTGGGCCTGCACCTATTTCCCCATTTCGGAGATATGAAGAGAGTGATAGTACAAATTCGGGTGATGGTAAGAGGAGAAAGGTGATGAATTCTACTTTGGAGAAAGCATTCCAAAATAATGCTAGACATGATTTGGATAGCAGAATTGCTAGGATGTTTTACACCGGTGGGCTTTCCTTTCATTTTGCAAGAAACCCATATTATCGTAGTTCCTATGCATATGCTGCTACCCATAACATTCCAGGTTATGTTCCTCCTGGATACAATGCCTTGAGAACAACACTTTTGCAAAAAGAAAGGGCTCATGTTGAAAGACTTTTGAAACCAATTAAGGACGCTTGGCTTGAAAATGGTGTAAGTATAGTTTCTGATGGATGGTCAGATCCACAAAGGAGGCCTCTTATTAATATTATGGTTGTATCAGATGGGGGTCCAGTGTTTATAAAGGCAATTGATGGGTCAGGTGAGTTCAAAGATAAACATTATATTGCTGGGGTGTTGAAGGATGCTATAAAAGAGATTGGACATGAAAAAGTTGTCCAAGTTATCACTGATAATGCTAGTGTGATGAAGTCTACTGGAGCTCTTATTGAAGGTGAGTATTCTAAGATATTTTGGACACCCTGTGTTGTCCACACTCTCAATCTAGCTTTGAAGAATATTTGTGCAGCAAAAAACACTGAAAAGAATGAAGTTACATATGAGAAATGTAGTTGGATTACACGTATTGCTGATGATGTATCCTTCATACGTGTTTTTATCATGAACCATTCAATGAGATTGGCAATGTTTAATGAATTTTGTCCATTAAAATTGCTCCAAGTTGCTGATACTAGATTTGCTTCAGTTGTTGTAATGCTAAAAAGGTTGAAGTTGATAAAAAGATCCCTTCAAGCCATGGCTATTAGTGACCAATGGGCTTCTTATAGGGAAGATGATTTTGGAAAAGCTCAAAAGGTGAAGGATTTGATTCTAAGTGATCTTTAGTGGGATAATATTGATTATATCCTTGAATTCACAGCACCCATTTATGATATGCTACGCATGGCCGACACAGATAAGCCTTGTCTTCATCTTGTGTATGAGATGTGGGATTCAATGATAGAGAAGGTGAAGACAGTAATATATCGGCACGAAGGCTTGGAAGATGATCAGTATAGCTCATTTTGGGGTGTGGTGTATGATATACTCATTGATCGGTGGACTAAAAATTGTACGCCACTACATTGCTTGGCTCATTCCTTAAATCCTAAGTAAGTACATTTATTTTATATTTTCTTTCCTTCACCCTTCTAGTAAAACCCATGTTTCATCTATATTTGTTTTTTAATCTTTAACTAGGTATTACTCCATTGAATGGCTTTCGGAGAATCCAAAACGCATCCCTCCACATCGGGATCATGAAATTTCTATGGAAAGGAGCAAGTGTTTGGATCGATACTTTCAAGATGAGATTGAATTAAAGCCGGTGGTGAAGTCTGAGTTTGCTACATTTTCAGGAGGGAGGTTTCCTTCACCAGAAGCCTTGACAGATAGGTGGACCTTACAACCTTTGATTTGGTGGCAATACCATGGCTCCGCATTTCCAATTCTTCAAGCCCTTGCCGTTAAACTTCTTGGACAACCTTGTTCATCCTCATGTGCTGAGAGGAATTGGAGCACTTACAAATTTATTCATTCCTTAAAAAGAAACAAAATGACTCCTGCACGCGCTGAGGATTTGGTATATGTGCATTCTAATCTTCGACTCTTGTCAAGGCGTAATGAGGAGTACGTAAATTCAGCAACAAAGATGTGGGATATTGCTGGAGACTCTTGGAATGAGAGCGACATGCATGGAGGAGCAGGAATTCTTGAGAATGCAGCCCTTACACTCGATGAGCCAAAGTTGGAGGCCGTGGTTATTGGGAATGCTAGCACTAGTGCTACTACTAGTGAAAGTGAAGTTCGAAGTGAAGCAATTGATATTGAGGATGATGATGTTAGTATTTGATTGTCTTGTTGATTATCTTTTATTTTGTTTTAGTTTCAAACTGGTGAGTTGTATTTTAATTTTCAAACATCATGGAATGTTTTAGACTTTTAGTTTTAATCTTGTGGGTTGTATTTAATTTATGAACATCATGTTTTAGTTATTAAATTTGGTATATGTTTATATAATGTGAAAAATTATGCTTAGCAATATATTAAAAATATAAATAATTATTTTTTTAATAATTTTTTAATCGCCGAGTCCCGCCGCACCCACACCCGCACCCACCTTTTCCAAAAATTGCCGAGTCCCGCACCCGTACCCGCACCCGCACCCGTGCTTCTTAGATCCAGAATACCGAGACACAGATTTTTTTATTGCAGGAGTGAGCTATGCAGGTAATTTTTCTATTTTAAACGAAGGCTATCAGTTTTGGTTCAAATTAACAATAGTAAGGTTTTGTGTTCATGCCCCCATACACATGTTAACAATAGTAAGGATTCTAGTCCATGCTCTCTATCAGATCTCCCAGCAACGATATTATGGTGTATATTGAATAAATAAGATTCATTTCAACATGATGAAAAGAAATCCTTATAGTGTTAAGTAGTCTAGTATTCAAAAATAAATAAATAAATAAAATAAAAAATAGATTCATCCTTCTACAAATTCGAGAGAGATTTCTTATAAAATTCATGGTCTTTTTTTTTCTTTTTTCTTTTTTTGGTAATAGGTCACTATGTGCCTCAACTCGCCCAGCTCATTATTCAGTCCAATTTGAAGATCAATTTGAAGGGGATAGCTGTGAGTAGAACATAGAAATATAACCTCCGAAATAGCTTGAAAAAATTTTCGGTGTCAGATAATATTGATCAATCAAAATTTTTATTAATTTGTACTATTTTGCAGGTAGGGAATCCTCTTCTGGATTTCACCACTGATTTAAACTTGCCAGAGTATTACTGGTCTCACGGCTTGATATCAGATGACATTTATCAACTTGTCACTAAAGTTTGTAATGGTTCAGCTCAGATCGTGAGAGGAATCATATTCCAAGAAGGAAGTGAATCAGCTTGTATTGCTGTAACTTCACGAATCAAACAACTGACTGACACCATCGACCCTTTCGATGTCACCGGTGACATTTGTCCATCACCTGTTAAGTTTTTACACGCCCTATCAAAACTCTTATATAATGCGACTTGTTTTTGTTAGAGTATCACATTTTTATATTTCAAACAGGGTAAAAATTAGATACCATTTCTTAGGAGCTATATATTGGGTTCTTAATTATGTTCAGACACAGAGTTTCATTGAATCTAATGGTCCTTTGACAATTTGTAATTTATTGGTCAATATAACCATGTGTTTGTATTTAATTGAACAACACTTAAAAAAACTGTATATCAATTTTATCCTTCAAATTGCAACATTTTCTTCATGCAGATTTCAATTGAGCATTGCTTTATTCATCTTCCCTCTGCTTACAGCAAGCTGAAAGGAAGGAAGATTTCTGTGGAGAAGGTATCACAGAAAAGTATTTAAACAGGAAAGACGTGCAGAAGGCTCTCCATGCCCAACTCGTTGGATTCAAAGAATGGGGTTTCTGCCAAGAGTAATGATCGATCGATAATCACTGTTTTTTAAAATCTTAGTAATTATTTGCATCTTTAATTAAATTTAAGTAATTTTCTTTCAGGAACAATTTAATATCATCAGCATGTAAAGACAATTAGGAAACAAAACTAATCATTAAACCATGAGGCTTTTCATAACAAGTCCCAATAGTGGTGCAAAGAAATCGAGTATTTGTTTTGTTTTAATAAATTATAATCCTTCCTCTTGCTGACATTGTAATTTTGGGGTTCTTTTTTACAATTTTAGTGACAAAGTTCTACAATATGATATGACAAATTTTGAGATACCTACAATTGGTGTCTTAGGCTCACTTGTGAAGTCTGGCATCCGGGCCTTTGTTTACAGGTATAGTGATACAATCTCTTTAAGCTCTTTGCTATTTAATTACTTCATATCCTTTATCACATTTGAAGAACAGAAAAAGGTCCTGCTTATAATTGATTTGATTTTGATGTAATTTGATAGTGGAGATCAAGATTCAAGAATTCCATTTACCGGGTCTCGAACACTTGTAAATAAATTAGCAAAGGAGCTGGGTCTGAAAACAACTGTGCCATACAGAACATGGTTCGAGGGAAAACAGGTAGACATGCTCATATAGTTTTCAGTTGAATGGTTGGTGCTAAATGGTATTCTTTTTCCTGATTTATTTTTCACTGCAGGTTGGTGGATGGACGCAAGTATATGGTAAAACCCAGCTATCTTTTGCCATCATAAGAGGAGCTTCACACACAGCTCCACTAACGCAACCAGCGAGATCATTTTCTTTGTTTAAGGCATTTCTTGCAGGAAAACCACTGCCAAATGCATGAAGACATGAACTTATCAAAATCATGAATAAAATAAGACTGTACCATACTATATTTTTGATGTGGACAGTTGTATTTGACTAGCAAAGGCATGTCTTCATGCAATCGCTTTAAATAAAAATGTACTAGTATTATTAATCTGAAAGAAAATTTTTACCTTACCTTCTACTATTAAGATAAGATTTGCATTGTAGAGTAAACAAATACCTACAATATTTTACCCTATTTGTAAATTTGTACAAACAAATATGTACAATATTGTACATATAGTCGAGCTTATAATGAGAAAAAATTTATAAATAACTAATTATAATTTATAATAGAAAATTATAATTTGATTTAAATAAAAATTTAAGGTATAGAACAATAGAATTTGTTTTATTAAAAGCAATTTTGCAATTTTAGTAAACTAGTCGCAGACCTACACGATGAGTGGGAATAAATAATTATTTTGTATAGTAATATAATGTATAATTTTTTCTCAAAATTTTTTTGAAGATAATTTGCTCTCTCTAAAAATTAAACAATTTTTATTCAATCCAATTAGGTCTACTTCGGTCCCATTCAGTCCAATTTGATCCAATTAGGTCTACTTCAATCCAATTCGGTCCACTTAGTTCAATTTGATCCACTTGGTCAATTTCAATTTCCCTTCAATCCATTTAAGACTATGTGCGGGCCTTTTCTTTTTTTTTTTTTCTTTTTTTTTTTTTTTTGTGTTGGGTTGGGCTGCCTCCTACGGTGATAAGCCTAAGTATTCTAGGTGAGGGAGTTGAGACCCATCCAACTGCAACTCAATTTAGGCCGGCTTGTGCACCAACTATGCCTCATCTGCCAGGAGTGTGCTTGTGGCTGGCAGAGCTGTTTCAGACAGGTTGTGGCAGACAAATATGGTAATAACAAGAAAATAGAGTATTCTACCCTTTTAATTAGAAATGACCAAACGATCCTTATTTAAACAACATAATCACAATAATGGTAAATCGTTTTACAAAGAAAGCCAAAGGAGTAGAAATATATATATATATATAAGTCAATCAGAAGGGGTGAGAACTCAAGCTAAGTCTGGCCGCAGGAACAAACCCAGAAAAAGAAAGAACGCCTCTTCTCAACACAACCAATCTCCCAGGTTAATTCCTGCCATGAAAATTGATCATTTTGAGGGAAGCGGATCCAAATGGCTAGTGCTCTAGAAGAAAAAACCCCTTTTTGCTTTTGGCAGAGAGCAGGATTTTGAGAGGGAGAGAGAGAGAGAGAGAGAAACCTATTGGTGCATGCCGGACTAACTCTCCCTATTTTTTCTTTCTTTCTTTCTTTCCTTCTTTTTTAATTTTTATAATTTTCTTTTTGTTTCGATTATAACTTCTTCTTATGTTGTTTTTCCTCTCCTCCTCCCCTTTTTTCTGTTGTTCCTTTGTGCACGACAAAGACTTCTTTTTATAGTGTCTACCGTAATCGGATTTTACTATTCTACCCCTTAACCACCTTTGTCTGGTCTGGGTGTACTTGCCGACCATCACTGTTCCGTTTGCGTACCACTCCCCATTACCAGACAAAGGCAACTATTTTGTTTGTTAGTCTGTCATGGCACCCCTTCCTGCCACAGTGTTGATTCTCTCTCTTTCTCTCCCCCACAGCATGCACCTGGTGATTTCAGCTCAGCCTTGCCTTTTTTGGGAGGTATGTCATCCCAGCAGGACGTATCCCCCAAAAGAATCTGAGCAAGAAACCCGAAATAGGTTCTTTCCCTCTCCTCACCATCAAACCATACCCTCTTACCTCTGACCCACGACCTTAACATGTCCCATATTGGCTGGGTTCAGGTTGGTAAGGTCTAGGCCTTGCGCATACCTGCCTTCCACATGTGTTCAAAGTCTGCCTGCTGCTCATGCATCCGCCGTGGTCTCGAAGGCTTACTTACACTGTCTGCCGACCATTCTTGACCCTTTATGAATTACCTTCTTGACTTCCCACACTCTTAGGGGCTGGACTTTATTTGGTACTGGGCTTTGTATTTTCTCGCAGCCCATTTATTGATTGTCTCAACTTTCTGCCACATTACTTATCATTCCTACCGTAATGGCTTACTCCTGCTGGGCTTCTTCTAGGCCTATCGTTCTATTCTCTCTCCTAGTGGCTTATCATGGTCACTGGTGTTCTTTCTTATGGGCTCCAACGTCCCTTTTGTTTTTCCCTTGGGCATCCTTGGCCCGTTTGCTTCCTTTGGGCCTTCCTTGGCCCATTTACTAACTCTGCACTCTCATGGGCTTTTACTAGCTTCATTGGACTTCCCCGACCCAATTTCCTTATCCTCATCCTTGGGGTTTACGGGCTTGCCATGGAATCCTCACTTTCTTTGTTTACAATGCTTTGGGCCTGCCGAGGCCCCTTTTCACTTTTCTACATTATATACTGCCCATAGGTGCCATTTCTCTCTTTCCGATCTTCTTTAAGCCCATTTGCCTCTTTAAGACCCATTTATTTATATTGTGGGCCTATGATCCATTATTCCTGCCGCTTGGGCTTAATGGTTTTACTTTACACTTGCCATTTCTTTGCTGCCCACGTTGTCGGGTTAGGCTTCTTTCCTCCTACTTGGTTTCCACCAAAAAAAAAAAAAAACGACCCTTAACAGACTAATTGGGTCTTAAATTGATTCTCTTTTTAGGTTTTTCTTTTCAAGTTTAGCTCAAAATTTTAATTTTTTTCCTTAAATTTTGGGTTGAAAAGTATGAAATTTTATTATATTTGGACTAAACTCTTTAGTTTTGAGTTAAAAATACCAACAAAAATAAAATAAAATAAAATAGACATTAATAAAAATTAGAAATATGAGCCCTAACAATGCAATAAAAATGATAAATATTCAAAAGTCTTATTCAGTCCACATTGGTTCTATTTGGTCCAATTCGGTCCATTAGATCCGTTTTGTCCACTAAAGTTCTATTCTGTCCATTAGGTCTTATTTAGTCCAATTCGGTCCATTCAGTCCACATTGGCTCTATTCAGTCCGCATTGGTCCTATTCTGTTCACTTCGGTCTTATATGGTCTATTCTGTTCGCTTTGGTCTTTTTGGTCCATTCTGTCTACTTTGGCTCAATTTGTTCCTATTCGGTCCATGCTGTCCACTTTGATCCACTTTAGTCCTATTCAGTCCACTTTGGTCCTATTCTGTCCATTTTATCCACTTCAGTCTTATTGGTACATTTGGTCCATGATGTTCCTATTCGGTCCTATTCTATTCATTTCGTCCACTTTATTCTATTTGGTTCAATTCAATCCATTCGGATCACTTCAGTTCATTTTGGTCCATCTTGATCTATTTTGTGTACTTACATAATGGGAAAAGGCATATTTAAATCCAAATTTATTTTTAAAATATTTAAATCTCAAACTCGTAATATCTAAAATATTAAGTATAGTATTTATTATTACTACGTTTTTGTTGAGCCAACTTTTTTTTTTTTTTTTTTTGAGAAACAACATTGCGATTGTATTTATGATGCCATTGTGGTAAGGATTACATTGGATAAATGTGGAGGAATATCCTCCATCCATACCGTATATTCGCTAACATGTCTCGCATGTCTAGCAATTTTATGGGCTAGAGTATTACATTGTCTTGGAACAAAACTAAACTCTAATACTTCAAAACCATCTGCCAAACTCTTAACTTCCTCCAGAAGGTGTCCATAGTCAGCCAACGAGGGCAGGCCGCTCTGCATTGCCTCGATTGCGATCTTTGAGTCGCCCTCCAGGATTATCGAATTATGCCTAAGCTCCAGAGCCAGCTTCAAGGCTTTTATAGCAGCAAGTAGTTCGACTGCCACTGTAGAAAGAGGTAAAGGAAACCTGTCCGCCATTAATGCTAAGATCAAGCCGTTTCTGTCTCTAATCACCATTGCTGCACCTGCTATATTTTGGTCTTTAAAACATGCACCATCGAAGTTTATCTTAATGTTTGGCCAGGGTGGGGGTCTGTCAAATGGATTCGGAGAGGTTGGAGTGGTTTGGGCTGGGGGGGCTCGGCAGTAAAGAGCGTGCATAATCTGCTCTGAGTGTCTGAACCAACTGCTGAACTTGTTGGACTGGGAATGGGGTTTGGCTGGTCCGATGTGCATTCCGTCTATGCCAAATTGCCCATACCGTTGTTGCAAAGAGCTCCAAATTTTTACCTTTCTCCATTACATATTCCACCAGCTCCCTGAACGTGTCAAAAGGTACTACCATCCGAAACTCCCACTCCCTCTGCTGTTCCCACACCAAGCTAAGAAGCGGACATGACCACAATGCATGCACCGTGTCCTCAACCTCTGCATTGCATTGTTCATAGCAATCATCCATCACAACTTTGCGCCTTTTGAGATTACTTTTGGTTGGGATAGCATTCTTGACAGCTCGCCAAAGGAAATTCTTGACCTTTGGTTGGGTTTTCATCCCCCACACCTTCCTCCATAAGTCATTAAACTCTGGATTGTAGTCATTGTTGTCCATGCTTTGGGCCTTGTACAAAAACCTATATCCTGATTTCACTGTGTAGGAACCCGATGGAGTAAAGGGCCAAAATAATGTGTCATCTACCTTCCTTGAGCAAAGAGGGATGGACTCAATCAAAGAGATATCCCTTGCACAGAAAAATTGTTGCAAAAGCTCCGGATTCCACATATTTGAGCCCGGTTTGATCAACTCCGAAACTCTCATATTCTCAAATCCTGTTGCAGCTTGTGAAGACACAAAGGGTAGAAATTCAGAAGGCAGCCACGGATCTCTACACACATTGATACTCTCGCCATCTCCCACCCTCCACCTCAAACCTTCCATCAACACATCCCTCCCCTTGAGTAAACTCCTCCAAGCATATGACCCCGTTTGTGAGTGTGGTGCTTCCAAGATAGTTCCATTAGGGAAAAACCTTGGTTTGAAAACTCTATATAGAAGTGAGTTTTTGTTTTGGAGGAGTCACCATGCTTGTTTCGCCAAAAGAGCATCATTGAACAAAGCAAGGTCCTTAAACCCCATTCCTCCCTCACCCTTGGGTTTACATAGTTCCTCCCACCTCACCCAATGGATTTTCCGCCTATCACTTCTTTGACCCCACCAAAATCTCCGTATAAGGCCCTCTAACTCCTCACAAAGCCCAATAGGAAGCTTGAAGCAATTCATGGTATATGTTGGAATTGCTTGGACAACCGCCTTAATTAAAACTTCACACCCGGCTTGAGCAAGGAGCTTCTCTTCCCACCCTTGAAGCTTACGCCACACACGCTCCTTTATGTAATTAAAGTTGGATTTTTTATTCCTCCCCACTAGGGAGGACAGCCCCAAGTATTTCTCATAATGTCGGATTTCAGTCACTCCCAACATATTCTTTATTGCATCCCTTTGGTCTTCCTTTGTTGATTTGCTAAAAAACACTGTTGTTTTAGCTTTATTTATTTGTTGACCCAACTCATCTCATAAGTTTGTAAAACATCCAACACTTTTTGGCACTCCTCCAATTTTGAGTTGCAAAATAGCAAGCTATCATCTGCAAATAAGAGATGGGTTAGTGATGGGCTTCTCCTACACAAAGAAAATCCATGAATATCACCTCTCATAGCTGATTTGGTAATTAATCCATGAAGACCTTCCGTGCATAGGAGAAACAAAAAAGGGGAGAGGGGGTCGCCTTGTCTTATACCCCTTGTAGGAGTAATAAAGCCCGTAGGAGCACCATTGATAAGAATAAAGTATGTAACAGTGGAAAAACAAAGCATTGTGAGAGAGATCCATCTTTCCTTAAAGCCCAATTTCCTCATAATCTCTTCCAAGAAAACCCATTCCACTCGGTCATAGGCCTTGCTCATATTTAGTTTGAGCGCCATATAACCATCTTTTTCAGATTTATGATTTTGCATACCATGAAGGGACTCAAAAGCAATAAGAATATTATTTGAAATGAGACGGTCTTTTGTGAATGCACTTTGGTGTTCGGTAATGATTTTTGGAAGGATCCTCTTCAACCTATTGGCTAGCACTTTAGAGAAAAGTTTATACACCACGTTACATAAACTAATGGGACGGAATTCTGAGACTAATTCTGGGTTTTTTACTTTTGGGATCAAAGTGAGAAAAGTGTGGTTAATGTGCTCAGGTACTGTAGCCGAATTTAGGAATAATAAAACAGAGGAAGTGATTTCCTTACCAACCAAACCCCAAAAGTGTTGGAAGAAGAGTTGATTGGTTCTCTTAAATATATTGAATATCTCAACCTGTCTAATGCCAATTTTCGGGGAACCATTCCAAGTACTCTTGGAAACCTCTCGCACTTGAAGTCTCTGGATTTGAGTGGAAATGGCTTTTCTTTAAGAGCTGAAAACCTCAGTTGGGTTTATGGTCTTTCCTCTTTGAAAGTTCTTGATCTGGGTGGTGTTGATCTTAGCAATGCAGAGGATTGGCTTGATGCAGTAAATATGCTTTCTTCTCTGGTAAAGTTGCGTTTATTCTATTGCAAACTTCCCAAGCTTCCTCAAAATTTGCATCATGTGAATTTTACTTCACTTGAATTCCTCGATCTCTCGTTTAATAACTTCAGTTCCACGATACCAAATTGGTTGTTTGACATTGGTCATAGTCTTGTTTACCTTAATCTTTCAAGATGTCAGTTGCAAGGTGTGATCCCAGATGCTTTTGGGAATCTGGCTTCCCTCATCTCTCTTGATCTCTCGAAGAATGGCCTCAAAGGTCCAATTCCGTTAACTTTAGGCCTTTTTCAAAAACAAGATGAGCTTAACAAATCTTCATCACTGAGAGAATTGTATCTTTCTAGCAATGGATTGAATGGATCCTTGGCACGAAGTCTTGCACAGTTTTCGCAACTGGTTGTCCTGGATGTGGCTATGAATTGCATGGAGGGTAGCATCAACGAAGCTCACTGGCTAAAATTCAGTAGCTTGCAGGTGTTAGATCTTTCTTCAAACTCGATGGCATTGGAAGTGAGTTCACGCTGGATTCCACCCTTTCAACTTGAAACCATAGGTTTGAGGTCTTGCCTACTAGGCCCGAAATTTCCTCAGTGGCTTCGATCACAAAAGAGTTTTTCTGCCATTGATATCTCTAATGCTGGAATTGTAGATGTCGTGCCAGATTGGTTTTGGAACCTTTCTTCCAGGATCATGTATATGAATCTGTCTTTCAACGAGCTCAAAGGAAATGTGCCTGATTTGTCATCCCAACTCCAACTTTCACAACTTGATTTGACTAGCAATAACTTCTGGGGTCCCCTGCCTCGCTTCTCCGCCAACTCAAGGGTATTGTTTTTAGCTAGTAATTCATTTTTTGGAAATATTTCTCACTTGTGTGAAGTATTGTCTATAAATAACTCCCTGATTTATTTGGATCTATCTTCAAATAATTTATCAGGGGAGATTCCAGACTGTTGGAAATATGGACATAATATTATGACTTTAGACTTAGCTCATAACAATCTTTCAGGAAAGATTCCCAACTCAATAGGCCAATTAATACGTCTTAAGTCTTTGCTATTGGAGAACAATAATCTGTCGGGAGAAGTGCCTTTATCGTTGAAGAATTGCATTGATTTGATATTTTTGGATCTTGCGAAAAATAGGCTCTTGGGTAACATACTAGCATGGATTGAAAATTTACAAAACTTGAAAGTTCTTATATTGGGATTTAATTTATTAAGTGGAAATATTCCATTGCAGTTGTGCCAACTGAAATATTTGAAGATTTTGGTTCTTTCATCAAATAATTTATCCGGAACTATTCCCCCTTGTAACTTTCTTGGCATGACTTCCTTAGAAGACACTCTTTCCTTTCCTAGTTATCCTTATATGGCCTATTCTGATAGTGTCAAACTCACATTCAACTCTAGGGAGTTTATAAACTACGGTTTAATTTTTTTAAATCTTATTGACCTTTCATCCAATCATCTATCGGGACAGATTCCTAATGAATTTATAAGCCTTCTTGGGTTGCGATTTTTGGATTTGTCCGGAAATCATCTGGTCGGACCCATCCCACCAAACATCGGTGAAATGACAAGCTTAGAGGCTCTTGATTTATCAAGGAATTCCCTTTCATGCACCATTCCAGCTAGCATGACAAATATGACCTATCTCTCGATTTTCAATGTATCATTTAACACCTTGTCAGGGGAAATTTTACAAGGAAATCAGTTTTTGACATTTGAGAATTCGTCCTATAAAGGGAATCCTCAACTTTGTGGGTTTCCGCTTTCAAAGATATGCTCAAGTAATGAATCATTGGGAGATCCACATTGTAACACTGAAGAAGGAGATGAAGAAAAGCAAGGCATTCAAAAAGAAGATGAACATGACTTCAAAATACATTCATTTTATTTAAGCATGGTACTTGGATTTATTGTAGGGTATTGTGGATTTTGGGGCACTTTACTGCTGAATAAATCCTGGAGGTATGCTTATTTCCGCTTCTTGGGCAACATGAATGACAAAATTTATGTGATGGTAGCAGTTGGAGCAGCCAAATTGAAAAGGAAGTTTCAACACCAAAAAGCTCCCAAGTAAAGGGTACTCAATATAATTATGTTCAATAATCACCTTTGCGAGTACCTGCTTTATGTCTTTCAGTATTGAAAGTGTTGAATAAATTGTACTGTGTTGGAATATGCTTCCCATGCTTGTATTGTCATAACTTCTTCTGTCAAATGAAGGATGTTTAAAATTTAAATCAAAGTAATTTGCAGCAAACTAGAATGGCAATGGCATTAACTCCATTTCAAGAATCAAGGTAAAAGCAAATCGCGAGGATATTTGTCGCACCCTAATTCAGGTACTATTCCTTCTCCACTTGTGATTTTGTATCAAGCTTAGATAAATTTACATGATCTCTGCACTTATATATGAGAAACAAAGCCAAGAGAGAGATTAACTAACAAACTAGCTAAATCCTAACAGAAATCCAACGGCTAATACACGTGTCAAAACAGAAAAACTGACTCACTAACCTAACTAAACCAATAACATATTTACACGTGGAACTATAGTAAACAACTAAACTAATATGTTACAATACGGCTTGTAGTTTGTTGTAAGTAATAAACCAACTACTGTAGCTTATGCAGAAACTACCAGTTATGAATAATGAATTTCATTCCAAATATTGGGAAAGAGAAAACAAAATTAAAAAACTGGAAACAAACAAAGAAACTATTTTACCAGAATCCCTACTTCCCGTTGTATTAAATACTCAAATTTTCTTCAGTGTCCAGGTTGTAGACGAAGTTCTTTGAATATGATAAAATGTTCTGGTATAAACATTATTTGTAGTTCTCCATTAATTTTGATGACCACTGCCCTAGGCATCCATATAAATAAAGGCTCTTGGAACTTCTCCATGTCAATGGGCTCGTTAGCACCAAGTAGGAAGCACAAACACACACTAACAGGCATACTACCTGACCATTTCCTGTAAGTTATACTTAACATAAATAAGATGGAGGGCTCAATTTAGATAATTCTTAAACCTCAAGGATTGATAATACAAAATTGATAGTACAGTCAGTTTGCAACTAATCCAAATCCCAAATAATCTTTTTGCATTTTGACCTTTAATTCAAGATGGAAAAAAACAAAAACCTTTTACAGATTAACATTTCCGCTCTGCTCGTAGAAGCTTCCCTCTCAAAAGTGGGAAATAGCTCTTACAGTTTTGGGGCAAGAGAGAAAAAATAAGAGTAAAGATGATATATACTTTAACATTGACAAGAAGAAAAATGTCTCGCGAGAGCTCTCCTTTTCTCTCTAGAGAGGAAGAGGCTGAACTAGCTCGGAGTAACAAAAAAGTTAAAGATGTCCATCACACCAGCTTCAATGAAGACCAAGGCCATTCCTTGGGATCCCCCTTCGTGGGTAATTGGCAGGTTCCCCTCAAGGTTTCCTTCAAGGAGAAGCTTTTGGGTGATATCCCAGGGGCTTATAACCAGATGGAAGCTGAACCTGAGACAGAACAGTAAACCTCGGTGCTCAAAGAAGGCTTCGCAGCAGAACAATCTTACTTATAGAACTACAAACCATTCTACAGATAACAGCATAAAGCTCTTGAAGAACAATCTTACTTAAAAGAACTACAAACATAGAAAAGGAAATTATTAATAAGTGAAATTTTGCAACTGACCTAACCTTCTTGCATACGTCTTTTTATATTGGATATCACTTCCATTATTGTCTACTAGTAAGTTTCCCGTGCGATGTACGGATAATGTTATAATGTTTTATGTAAATTTATTTTTGGAAAATATTATACATATATTATAGCATATTTATTATAAAACTTTGTTAGTAATGAGTTCATCATAAAAAGTAACAATTATAAATTGCACACATATATCTAATATAATTATTTTGTTCAAGTAATGAGCAATAATGAAAACAACTTAGAGTAATAGTGTATAATAAAAGTTGATAGAAGTATATTAATTCATTCTATATTATTGATTTTTATTATGTGATGTAATAAAAAGTTTCATTACGATTTTTTTTTCTTCAATGCTTTGTTATTGTAGTATGGTGACGCTTGTTGTCATCATCAGTTTCTCCATCTTCAACATTTGAAATTTAGTCCGTCCATATTTGTTCAATTTTTGAGCTTTCATCATTTTTTTTCCTTTTGTTGCATCATTTGTGTTAATTACTAATAAATTGGTACTGAGAGATTCTTGATTAGATCTTACAAAGTTTGGACTTTGTCGCTAAGATTTTTCATAAGTATTTGCATTTATATTAAATTTCAATGATGTGATAGTTTTTTGTAAATTTTTTATTTTTGTTAATTTTGGAATAGTGCAACAAAAAGAATTAATATAGTATGTTGAATGGTGTTTTTTTTTTTTTTTTTCCCATACCTTTTTATCATTTGAAAGGCGCATCAAAAATCTTAGCAACTATGTAATTTTCAAAACCATCTTTTAGATTGAATTCATTCAAATGAACTAGAGAAATCCATTTTTTTTCCTAATTTTTTTTTTTCAAATCACGTGGGATTCCTTCTCCAATAGCAAGATCTCGATCTTGTAGATTTATTTAGGATTTTCTCGGCATCTCGATCAAATATCATAAACTTTTTTTTGTTAGTTGCATTAAAAACTTCAATTTGAATCCTATATTTGAAGTAGTTTGCAATTGTATATATATAGTAGTTATAGTGAGATAAATAGATTATAAATATTTAGAGAGTATGTAGTTAATGTGAGTGCCACTAACTTTAGGATAGAAAAATTTATTTTTGTTTTACATTTTACACACCAAAATGATCCTGTTTATAATTTGACATTCCTTTCACAAAGTACGCACAAAATGTAATACCAACCCATTGTTGTATCAATGTTACTTATTATTGCAATACCATAGCAGTTCACATTTTGCAATGAACTTTGAAATTAGTATGTATTATTTTTTTAATGTAAATAATATGATCTATTATTATTATTTTTTACATAAATGATGAGTATAATTTGAAATAATTAACAAACCTGTTTCGTAGGATCTCATTCAATGCATTTTATCTTTACTATTGTCTTCATATTATTTAAAGATAAATCCTCCTATGAAAATTTTTTTGCATGTATTTTTGGTATTTCTTGTATAGGATCATGTTTTTGACAATTCCTATCATTGAATTTTTTTAAAGAAAATATTAAGTTAATGGCATTTTGTGAGATAGTATATGCTATTTATTAGACTTTTTTGTTATTATAAATTTTAGAAATATGTACTTGTCAATTATTTCAACAACCTGAGGGCTCTCAAGATTTATATAGATTTTTGTTGCATTGGTCAATGACAAAGAATTTGTTTGCATAAATTGCATAGGATATTATTAATAGACAAAATCATATTGAATTGAAATTGTGGAAAAATGAAGAGACACTTCATGAGAATGAGATTTTCTAGAAGTATCATTTATACGTGGGGGAGGAAGAAGAGAGTTTATGAGAGAGAAAGAGTTTTTTTTTTTTTTTTTTTTTGATTTACACATGGGAATAGTCAAACTTTGGTCATAATATGTAAGGTAAAAACTGGGCCTGAGTTTTTCATAAAATTTGGTCTACTTTTAAAAGGTAATCAATTTTATAGTGAATAACTTTTGATCTAATTGGTCTAATTGTCAAGAACAACTCATATCAATATAATAGTAAAAATAAGTTACTATGATCAATTGGGTAATAGTATAAAAAAAAAAAAAAAAAAAAAACTGAATAAAAAGAGGTAAAAAAATGCTAAATTTATATAATAGTAAAAATAAGTTACTATGATTTATTGGGTAACAGTAAAAAACTTAATGAAAAAAGGTAAAAAATGTTAAATGCAATAAGTTATTATGATCTATTGGGTAGATAAAATAAATAAATAAAAAAAACTTAATAAAAAGAAGTAAAAAATGATAAATTTATATAATAGTAAAAATAAGTTACTATGATTTATTGGGTAGTAATAAAAAATAAAAAATAAAAACTTAATGAAAAAAGGTAAAAAAGATTAAATGCAATATTAGAGTGCCATGTGGTAGGACCTCATGCATTCTCACATGAAGTTTCTGCTTTTATATATACTAGTGTTTAACCCGCGCAATGCGCGGGATCATTTTATAATTTAAGCTTACCTTTATATCATTCACACCATAAACTCCTTTGATAGGTTTGACCTTTGTGTTGCATCGCAGACATGCAAAAAAAAAGCCCCATTTGTTGTTAGCATTAACACTCTTGGCTTTGCATGTCACCAATTAATTTGATCTATCTGTGATAAAATTGTATATATGTTAAAATTATGCTATTCCTTTTTATTTATTTAATAGATTAACAGCTTTCCTAATACTTAAACAACTTGGACTTCAAAAAAGGAAAAAAAAAAGTAAGAGACCAAGCACAATAGATTAATAGGTTTCCTGATATTTAGTTTTCTAAAAGTTGGCGATCTCCTGCAATGGTTTGCATTTTGATTTTCTCAACTCCAAATATTTGCCTTGTTCATGGCCTTGAGTTGTTATTTGTATAATACAAACCTAAAAGGTCAACAATCAAGCTCAGTACTTAAAATTAGGACTCATATTCATTACTTAAAATTAGAAGCTTTTTTTAATGTAGGACCTTTAAAAATGCATACTCATAGCATTCTCTATTTCAATCAATCTTGTATTCCCAAAACAAAGCTGCACTGAACAGTGCGGCAATCTAACAAAGACAAATGAATTACAATCTACAAATATAACTGAGTTCAAAATTAGAATCACATATATATTACAAAACTTAAATTCATGTTGATATAAGAGTCTTAAGTGCTCATATTACAAAACCATAGCCTAAATACAGAAAATTAAATCTCTCATAATCTGAAATAAAACTGAAAATTAAGTAAATAAGAAAAGGGTATGAAAAATAGAACTTGGTGCATAATTCTTAAGCATTTTTTATACTTCCAAGTCTTCTATTTTAACAACTATTTTTCTATTATGTAAGAAAGTTATCCATCCAGTCCTTTGGGAGGTCCTTTTGGCATAATTCCCTTTGTGACTTTTGGAATGTCAAACTTGACGTAGAGCTTTGTTGCCCACGTGAATGACAGTCGATAGTTACCTACAAATTTTTTTAATCAGTTAGGTATTAACATTTGTCATGTTTTCATTTAAATTATATGAGAATAATATCTAATCTAATACTATATATAAAAGCAGAAGCTTTTAATAAGATGCTGACACGTTAGCAAAAAAGCTACTTAAAATGCAGCCACGTTTAACTTTAAAAAGCGATACTTTACGCTGTTTCCAACATTAACACCGTTTGATAGTCTTTTGTATATATATAAATAAAAAAACGGTTAAATTAAAATATAAAAAAAAAATGATTGCAACTTTTAAAAAAACCCTAGAGGTGTGAAAAACATAACTTTCATTTCACAAAAATGATATAACTCTCATGCTCAACACCATATTGCAAATAACAAAACCATATCTATATTTCATGCTTCTTGGTTCTAGGCAAATCAAAGTATTCATACGACATTGCTTGAATTAAACATGAAAGATCCAATTTCTTCCAATTGATTGTAATTCTACACAAAATAAAGGATAAAAAAAATGGTTGTTTGTGGCTGAACAAAATATATTCTACTAAAGTATCAATTGATCCCACTAAACTCCATCATCTAACTATGAAGCTTCTTTTTTTTTTTTTTTATATAAGTAAACTATGAAAGCTAATAACATTTATTATTCTAATATTTGCAACTATGAATTTTCACAATGAATATTCATGAATTGGAACATTCATTAAGGTAAAGTTGGCATGTCGTAAGATGATAAAGAGAAACCACATCAAGAGCAACCATTTTCGATTTTTCCTTTAGATGCAACCCTACACCAAGTTGTTAGAAGAGACTTTGCATGTTTAGACAATTCATTACATCTCACTAATTGGTTTCTCTTGAGTTCACTAATCCACAAACAAATTGATCAGTGCTTTTTGAATGTGCAAATAATTAAGTCATTACATCTTACTAACTGATTTCTCATTTGATTGAAACCTAATCACATGAAAAACCACATCAAGCTCAGATCAAATGCACAGCCAAATAGACTTTGGATTAGCCAAAAATAATTACAAATTTATTGGAAAAAATAAAAATAAATAAAATCAGAGAGAGCAAAAAAACTAACAATGGATTGGTATTGGCAAAACAATGTGAGAGGAGATAGGAAGATTGCAAATCTATGTAGAAAAGTCATTAATTTAGTTGATACTAAAAATAAATCTACAAAATTTATATGGAAAAAAAAACTAATTATAATCAAATCAACGTTAAATATTTACTCAGAGGAGTTTGAATATGTACTGGATGATGAAGGACGTTACATAAATTTATATGAAAATGCCTTTATATTGTAAATTAGAGATAAAAGGAAGGAAAGAAACACCTTAGGAGGCTTAATGTCAATGTTTTCATATAGTTCATTGCAGAGAGTACAACTGCCTCTTAAATCTCTTGTAAACCACTTATGCCAGTGTATGATTCTAGCAGAGCCGTCTCAATCGACTCGGACATAGCTACGACACTCAGACACTAATCAGCCTTAACATTGCAAGTAAAGTTGTGGCCCACTCGTAGAAGATATTTCTACAGGGAGTAAGAGAATCAATCAAGATAGATAGTTCAGTTGCACACAGCCACACACACTGCTCTCTTTGTGTATTTGTAAATGTGATTTGTAGACATATAAATGTTCAACTTGAAGTATAATTATGACTGTTCTGCCTATTAAAGTTTCTCAACAAAACAACAAAGTAAAAGCATGAGACGGTTCAATATTAATGGTTTGAAAGCATATTTATGTTTTTGGTGAGCTAATAATAAAGAATTAGATAAAGGAAACTACATGTTACATACCTATTTCTACACCCCCTGTTCTGTAGAATGCCAGAATAGCCGTTAGGATTGCAAATTGTTCACTTTGAAATGGCTGGCTTTGCAAAGTAACCCACAATTTAACCAACCTATAAAAACTACTACGATACAAAACTCACAACCCAAATCCAATACCCAAAATTTTGATTTTTAGGGACCATAAGAATTGTTTTAGCCGTGTCGAGAGAGAAATCTAAATTAGAGAAAAAAAAAAGAGTAGGGAGTACGTGTTTTATTGATTATGAATTATATTGACAAACATATGCAATCAAATTTTCAAATTCTTGGGTGCATATCACACTCTTAAAATACAAATTGACTTTAGAAACCAATAATACTCAAACTAAAAGCCAAATATCTAATGCTGAATTGACTTTACAAATTTACTTTAGAAGCCAAATTGACTTTAAAACTGAAAAAATGTTAAAACGATTCAAAAATATCTAATGTTGGCCTTGCCATTGCCATCTACCCCATCAATCTCTGCTAAACATTTAAAACAAAAGCACACCCAAACATAACACTAAATGTTAAGAAAAAGAATATATCAAGTATTGAGCGCACACTTACACTAAATTTTTTTGGATTATATTATTCTTTCTTGAAACTTGATTATCCAATCAGTAGCTGTATTTTCTAAATTTCTCATAGTTCTATCTTCTCCTAGGCCTTTCCTAAACACGTCTATTTTTAATAGGGCGATACTCCCAGTGCTATTAAAAAATACTAAACCCATCTTTTTTAAACTGTTTTTGTTTAAAGTTTTTTTAAATCAAATATTAACAAATGATAAAGAGATACAAATTTAAATAAAAGCAACAAAGGAAAATTAGGCTGGCCTGACCTTTCTATTTAATCAAGTAGTCCTTCTTGAATATCTACCAACTGTCCTATAAGCCAGAGTAGAGATGATAGATCTACATTGGCACGTGAGGAAAAAAATGTCATTGAATATACAAAATTACTAATAAGTGACAATGTAAATGAGGCCCTCGAAAATTTGGCATATTAATGAATTATTAGTACTTGACAGGAAAAACTCAGCAAATCTAAATTTCAACAAAAAATGAAAGGGTAAGAAGGTTTTTTAAAATGACAGAAGAGAAAGATGAAAAATAGACACATACCAAACAAACTATCAATAAGTAAATAATCACACAACCATATTAAGTAAATAATCCCTTAATATGCAGTAACACATTTTTTTAACAAACTATTTGCTATTTATTTGTTTGTTTCTACTCAAAATTTCACTCTGGAAAAATTCTCAAAACAAAAAAGTAGAGACGTTAATTTGAGACCAAAGGATTCCAATAAAAACCAACCTTGCATCTTCTAGGCATTTTATCGAACACTTCAAGTGCATAATTAAACCTGCTACTGTCAAGAACAACAGCATATTTTGATTCTGTCAAATTTTTACACCCAAATGCAATGGGTAGGACTAACTTCCCTTTCATAATCCTAACAGTCATATGAAAATCTGCTAACCCAAGTTTTCGACTAATGCTAAATTAATCATTATGCATGAGCATGGAAATACCTTACTTTGATGCATGAAATGCATAAGAAGTCAATGAAACTTAGAGAAGATATAGGGTTTACCAATTGATAGAGAGCAACAAAAATTAATAAGGAATAAATATGCGTAAGGAATTTGATGGAGGAAAGGGTTTATCCATGTGTGTCTGATCGAATGGGAGAATTTGACAGTTGCAAAATGGGTAAGATTGTAAGAGATGATTGTTTCTTGATAAAAGAAAAGGGTTCTTTTCAATTTCTGAAGACGCAAAATTGGTTTGCGATTTTGGATTTTCTATGCCCTATGTCTGTTGTTTTGAAACGGAAAACACAAATGGAACGAAAGTGGGTCAAATTTGGTAAACAACACAGATTTAGTATCCGAAACAATAAAATTAACAAAGCTATACTGACCTTATGTGTATGTAGTTGCAGAAACGAAATGGACAGAGAACAAACAGAGAAAGAGTTTCAGTAATCTAAATGGAATAGAGAACAAAAAATAAAAAACAAAACAAAAGCAAATATCTAAAATTGAGGAAACAAACATTTTGATAGAAAACCCAAAAACCCAAAACAAAAACGAATCAAATCTAAACCCATTCAACAAAAAAAAAAAATCAATTATAGTAACATTTCATACCCAAATCTTAAAAATGGAAAGAAAAAATACCGGAGCCGGTTTCGACAATCTGGGTGGCGGATGTATGGCCTAACGGTTTCTTTCTGTGTGCTTGCAGTTCCGACGGTCTAAGTCTGGCGAGCGACCCAAATTACAGTAAACATAAATCATAGTTATCACAAGATTTAGGCTTTTACTTATAAAAATTTATTAAAAATTGAAAAACAAAGAAAGCAAAAAAGAGAACTCACTCTGTAACAGTGCATCGCCGGTTGAGGGAAGCAAGAATTTTGGTGGTCAAAGTCTGACGGTGGTACTGGCCTGAGATGTCTCTAACTCTGTCTCTTTCTCTATTTCTTTCTCTAGGTCTCATCGCCTCTTAATTTCGATCTCCGTGTAGCAAACTGCAGTTTTTAATCTCTCGATCCCTCTCTCCTTCTCCGTTCTCTGTCTCTCTATTTCTCTGTCTCTCTTTTCTATCGGACTTTCTTTCTCCTTTCTCCGTGTAGCAGTCTTCTTTTCTTTTTTTCTTTTTTTTTTTTTGGGTCTTAAGCAGTTGGTTTTCCTTTTTATACCCATAGGGCTACAAATTGTCACTTATAATTTGGTCCGAAACCCATATATCTTTGAAAACCCTAGAAACGAAAACTGAATGGAAAATAAATAAAGGGAGGAAAATGCCTACCTTCTGATTTGTCAATTGTTGAAAAGTAGAGACGGGATTACAGAGCACGATCTGTGTGTATTCTTTGATAAGTAAGAATGAAATGGGTAAAATTGAGTTTCACCAAATCCGATCTGTGTGTATATGAAGGAGCAGTGAAGGAACGAAAGTTTGAGGGAGTCCGATTTTTGATCGGGAAACTTGGTTTAGGTTTTAGGGCTTGCATTTTCTTCTTCTTTTTTTTCTTTTTTTTTTTTTTCTCTTTTGATAAGCAGCTGTTTTTTTTTTTTTAATAAAGGTCTATGATTGTGTCTGAAACTGAGTCTCTCCAATGCACCGTGCGATTTTTTTAAAGGGTAAGTTGTGTACGTGTCAGCATTTTAAGGGGGTCATTTTGCCTTACGTGTCAGCATCTGGTAAAAGCTTCTGCTTTTATATATAATATTAGACTAGCGTATAACCCGCACAATGTGTGGGATACTTTTATTTATTACAAAAGATATATATTGTTACTGAAATTTTAAACATTTTATATTAAAATAATATTTAAAAAAAGCAAATAATTACTTGCAAGGGGAAAAAAATAGGTCTTTTTTTTTTTTTTTTTTTGTAGAATGTAGTATAGAAAAACATGAAAGCACAATTAGTTGTAATTAGGGATCAAAATTAAAACTAATATTTAGAATATATATTCTAAATACAATAAATTCTAGTAATAGCACAATACAATTTAATTGAGTGTTGAAATCAACCAACTTCAGTCTTTAATCGTGTATACATTCTATCATGACAATTCTAAAATAGTAGTATAAATCAATTTAAGACAAAATTTCATAAAAACTTCCAAAGGTTTGTGTCATCTGTATTTTCTAAATGTTGATGGACTTTTTTGTTTCTTGCAATGATTGACACTTTAATTAATTAGCACCTCAAGAACTAACATAATCAGTGCACATTGGCCATTCCTTTGGAGCAACTAAATGGATTCAATTGTTACCATAATCATTCTCCTGTTTTTCCCAGAGTAATTTACGCTAGTTATGAATTTGAAGCATCCACTCAACACTATTATTTTAATCTTTTGAACCTATATCCAGTTGATTGCTTTCACATGTTAATAACATGGTTAAAATAGCACTAAGTTGAAAATTCCATATGATCAATGACAGACAGTTTTTTTAAAATGTTCTTTAATCATAATTACCTGACACTGATAATTACGTAGATAGAGTGGAATATTAACTAAAATCCAAGGGATAATCAACTTTGTATAAAAAAAATTATACTTTCAGATTTCAAAGTTTTTCAATTTCAATCGCTATTCAAAAACAGTAGACCAGGTAGGATGGAAAACAGAAACTGAAAACTAAATTGAATTTTGTAGTTGCTATTTCCCCTTCTGATCTTAGTGTGCTAGCTGCTACATCATTTTGATTAGTTATAACACTCTCTCTTCCTTAGCGCTCCACCTCCCTTTGAATAGTGAGCAAGTACAGATTGGCAGAAAGGAGTCAACTTAATGATCAAAACATTGGTAAGTCCTTTGTTATATTGGGGATTTCTAAGCAAAGAATACTCACTGCATCACAAAAATGAATCCTTCATTTTAAGTAGTCAACAACTTTCAGATTCTAAAAGGCCAAAAAACTACACTACAAATCATATTATAAACAAAACAAAAACTCTCCCCTTTTACAATCAAATTTAAGAAATTTTTACAAACATTTAATTGTACCAGAACTGTAATAATTTTTAAAGGTTGAGGGGAGGGCTACTTTCTTAAACCTCCAGCATTGTGGTTGCTAATAATTGGTTTTTGAAGTTCAAAGTTAAGAAAATTTGAGCCTTTGACATTGTTTGAGCTTATAAACCAACCTCAACATTAGAGTATTGCAAATATAGTTTGACCTCCTAAAAAATTGTGGAAAGTGCTTTCATTTCTCAATGTCAATTTATCTAAGTTTTGCTCTCTACGCTGCATATTTATATTTATATAAATAAATAAAACAAATAAAACAATTAACGCATGAACAGTAAATCTACTTTGTAATAAATCCTCAACACATCATACTTCTCACTTTTCAGCAACAAAACAGAAGTAGAAAATGTATTTATTTTAATCATCTCTGTTAAAGATTACAGCAAATCAAGTGTCAAGGAGAAAATATAATAAAATATCAATTTCATGATGTTCGAAAAACAACAATTATCACCCAAAATAAAAACTTGATTATCCAAGCTTTTCTCTAACTCCCATCGACCACACTCTTCATCCAGTTTATACACTTTGAAATCAACCACTTTAGGACCATCACAGTCTTTAACATATTGAATTGAGAAATGTAATTACATTTTTGACAAACCTACATTCAATCTGTGTTTATGGTTTGGAACATTAAAAAGGCTTATCATATTAATATGGAATTGAAAAGAGTAGAAGTCAAAAGGATAAGAATGATAGTAAGGTTGTCCTAACCTGTTAGCTTTATCCAGCAATGTCAAGGAGAAAATATACTCGATCATCCAAGCTTTTCTCTAACTCCCATCGACCACACTCTTCATCTAGTTTATACACTTTGAAATCAACCACTTTAGGACCATCACAGTCTTTAACATACCGAATTGGGAAATGTAATTACATTTTTGACAAACCCACATTCAATCTGTGTTTATGGTTTGGAACATTAAAAAGGCTTATCATATTAATATGGAATTGAAAAGAGTAGAAGTTAAAAGGATAAGAATGATAGTAAGGTTGTCCTAACCTGTCAGCTTTATCCAGCAATGTCAAGGAGAAAATATAATAAAATATCAATTTCATGATGTTCAAAAAACAACAATTATCACCCAAAATAAAAACTCGATCATCCAAGCTTTTCTCTAACTCCTATCGACCACACCCTTCATCCAGCTTATACACCTTGAAATCAACCACTTTAGGACCATCACAGTCTTTAACATACCGAATTGGGAAATGTAATTACATTTTTGGCAGACCCACATTCAATCTGTGTTTATGGTTTGGAACATTAAAAAAGCTTATCATATTAATATGGAATTGAAAAGAGTAGAAGTCAAAAGGATAAGAATGATAGTAAGGTTGTTGTAACTTGTCAGCTTTATCTAGCAATGTTTATTAAGAACACCTGGTGAATGTGACAAATCTGAATTTTAACGAAATAACAGGATAAGAAAGTTTGTTAAAATTACCAAATTTTCAGATTTTAAATAGTTTAAAACAAAAACATATGTATATTTAAAAGTACATTCAGTTTTCTCTTCTAAAGAAAAATAAATAAATAAATAACAATACAATGAAATACATAAAGACTCATTGAGTAAGGTAGTATATACATTAGAGTTCAGTTTTTTTCTTCTTTGATGCAATTTGTTTAGTATCCTTTTGACATTTTTGAAGCATTTGGAGTGGCATTCTTTCAGGTCTTTCAACAGATGTTTCTCCTATTTCTTTTTTTTTTGACTGGCTATGTACTTGTCCTTCCTTGATTTACTTACAATTTCCTCCATTGTGTCCTGCAATAATTTGCATTCTTATGTATCAGTTAGTTATGTATAGTAATTTCTGTATAGACTAATGTTTGAATCATATAGTAAGCAAGTTAAAGTGAGTATGCTTCAAGTACCTGATATTCTTCAACTTTACGTGAGTCATTTTGCTTATGTGAAATTTCCATCTCCAAAATCTTTGATACCGTGTAATTTTCTTTTCCATACTTCAAATTATATTCATCAAGATGCAATTGGAACAAATATTCATTGCCAATTATTTTTTGAATCTCTTTTGGTAAAATATTCTCATCTAATTTCAAAATCTGTATGAACAAAGATTAAAACAATTAGCAAATAATGTATATATACATGCATCATGTCTTGTGCAATTATTTTTTCTTTTAAATTTTTAAAAAATAGAAAATGGTGCATATATATATATGTGTGTGTGTGTGTGTGTGTGTGTGTTTGTGAGTGTGCATACAACATTGGTAAGAAAGTATTAAAACTTCAGTTTTCATATAATAAAGATATGGGGTTGACGTTTATATATGAAATTACCTCTTCTTGCATCTCTACAAGTTCTTTTGCAGTTTTAGATATAATTTTTTCAGCTCCTTTGTCAAACAATATGAATGTGGTTGAACCGGTTTCATCTTGCACTTGGACTTGTATTCTATAGCTATTTTAGACACAAAGTTGTTAGTAGAATATTATATATATTTTTTGTGTGTTTGAAAATTTATAAAACTTTTTTTTTAATTACCTTGGGACTGCAAACTTTGGCTCATTTTTACAACGTTCACACCATAGAACTCCTCTGACTTGTTTCACTTTCGTCTTACATATAAGACATGCAACATAATACCATCCATATTTATTGTTGATATTAATGATTTTGGCATTGCATGTTACCAGCAAGTCCTATAATACAAAATTATTCAGTTTATAAAGTTATATCTTACTATAAAACACATAAACAGTTACTAATTATGATAAATTCATAATCTAAGAGTATAATTGATACCTTTGTTTCTGAGTTCCATTCCAAGTCCTTAATTTTAGCAACTGTTTTTTTATCATGTAAGGAAGTTCTCCATCTTGTGCTTTAGATAGTCCCTTTGGCAGTATTTCTTTTACATTTATGTCTATTGTGATGCATGTAACCAAAAATTAGGTATAATTCATTAAAACAATAACAGAACAGTTTCTACATATTTAATTATTGATATCTAGTATTGCATTCAAAACTTTCTTGCCTCATCATTTTCTATATGTATATATATCTAAACAAACTGAAATAAACATGTTTTTCTTAAATATACCTGCTGGCCTTTTTAAAAAAAAAAACTTCTATAGCATCTATTTTATACAATTTTATACTATCTATCATTAAAGGAATATCGATAAGTAGGTACACTCTTGAAAAGAAAAAGTGTAATAGTAGTTACTTGTTTCTAATTTCTGCAACTTCTGGAATGTCTAAATTGACATATAGCTTTGTTGCAAAAGTGGATGATAATAGATAGTGACGTACAAAAACGTTGTAAAATTTATAAGCATTATAGATGCATAAATATTATGTATTTGATAAATGAGTTAATCAATTGTTACCTTTGAAAGTTTTCACAATAGTTGAAGTGACTATTATTACGAATGGCCATTTATTTGTTTTGTAGAAATCATCATCTATTTGTTGTGTAGTATTTCCCCACAAAGTTGTTTGAACTGATTTGTTCCTGAAATTGTTTATATGTAAGTTTGAGCTTTTTAAAAACTATAACATATGAGCTTTTAAAAATGTATATATATCTTACTCTTCTAACAACAGTTGGATGTTTCTCATTTTAGTTGGACGCCCTCTTGTTTTGATCTCTTCAATGGCTCTAATGTAGTCCAATATACCAATCACATCTGGTAAGAACATATTTTTTTTTTTTTAAAGAGTCAGTATTAAGTTATGAATTGCATTATTTTTTAATTCTGTAAAAGTAGATGCTTGGTTTGTAAAACAATTAAAATTACCTGTCAAATAAGTAGTGTCAAAGCAACGGGAAGCTATTGTTCCATAATCAGCAAATTCAAATTGGGATTGAGGTATTGAATGATTAAATCCGTTAAATTTTGAGACTGAAGTTGTTGAATTGAAAAGTATTTTGAGTTTGTTATGTCCTGGACGATAGTTCCCTTTATTTTCTTCAACTAAGAAATTTGTAATTGTATATATGCTCCCTTCATTTAGTTGTGGACGATAAGTTTGAGCAAGATTCTTTCTGATGCTTGCATGTATCAATGTTCCCTATGAACATTTCAAATATACATATTATCTCTTAATCAATAGGAGCAATACATAATATAACCAATTTACATTGACTGGCTACAAATTTTAATAAATAATATTAGTAAAATTTATTCTAAAAGGAAATCAAGTATGAATTTACCTCTGTGTCAACCAATATCATATTGAGACTGATCAGATCATGGTTGTTTGCTATATTAATTGCATCCCACATTCGTAAAACTCTAACTTTCACTTTTGAGTTATCTTTGTCCCTCGATATTTGCTTCAAAGTTGTGTACTCCATACTTACTTGGATTTGTATTATCTGCACAATTTAAACGTTAGTAAAATTTATATATAATTATGGAATTAAATCTATCATTTGCAACATAAGTGACAATCTAACTTGTATTATTGACAGCTTCAAATTAATGAACAGTATGTATTACATTTGTATAGACCACTAAATATTAACATTCTGTGACCATCTATTTGAGCACTGGAAAAAGGGGAATAAATTAATTGGGACATTATAATTATACATGTCAATTTAATTCAAAATAAAGTTTTAATTGAATCAAAATAAATATGACACAAAGACAATCGGAAAAAAAAAAAAAAACAAAAGTCGCATTAAATACCAAGCATAAAATGTAAAATAAGAACAATAGTAAAAGCCTTAATATTGTTCACATTTATTTCTTTTTCAGTACAATTCCAGCAACAAATGAAGCATCAAATTAATAACCTTTCACACATTTTTTACTGTTTAGTTTCTAACAAAACCAAAAACTCAAACTTTGCTCATTCAATCAGTCCCCAATTGAACCAAAAACAAATTCCAATTTCCCTCATCATTCCCTCACTTAATCCTCCATTTTCTCAACAACCAATCAAAAACCTCATTGTTTCTAATTACGCAAACTGAATAATCCCTTCAGTTATGCTCTTTAAAGAAAAATAACAAATAACAAAGCATATATAATAACAACTTTCTCAGGAAAGAAACAGAGATGGAAAGCAAGAGAGAAAAAGTTAGTTAGGGCAAGAAGGAAAGAACCAAACAAACAACATCAAAATCTGAAATCTACGGACTGTAACAGAAAATCTCAAAACATCAAAGCAAATATCTAAATCTATACCTATCCAACCAAAATACCCAAAAACTAAGTCATATTAAATACCCAGATATAAGAGAGGGGAAAACAAAAAAAACCGGTGACAGTTTCGGCGATCTGATGATGGGAGGTAAATGGCCTGATCGACGGAGTTAATGGCACTTAGATTTCTCTTCCTCAATCTCAATTTCTGTGTGTGCCTGCGGTTTCGGTTTTTTGGGTCTGGCAAGGGAACGGATGGGGGTGGGAAAACTGACAATAATCGTGTTTTGATTTCTTATGCCCAATCGATGTAGTCTTTACCGTTCTGCCTCTTTCTCTTCTCTATTTCTTTCTTCGCTATTGCAGTGAAGGAATGGCGGTTGAAACCATTGAGGGAGGGATTCTCTATTTGTATTGCTGTGTTTGACCGAATAAGTGTACCGCTTGAAGATTTTGAGTTAGCGCACCACTTGAATGGTGTTTATAAGGTTTTTTTATTTTTTATTTTTTTACGCATTCTTTCCTATAAGCTTCACAGGTTTTAATTTTAAATTGAATTTTTGGGTTTTCCCAAAAAAACAACTTTGGGCTTTATCAATTTATCCCAACGGGTCCAATTATGGTTCTCATCCGAGGCCTACTTTACTTGAGAAAGAGAAATTGAATCATACAATCAACAACATTTTTTCCCCGTGAGTGAGGCTTGGCTTGGAATTGGCTTTTATTGTATATGATTTTCGCACATAACTCAGTAGGTCTCATGGTTATTAAATGAAATGGATTGGGCTTTTTTAGCTTCAGGTATATGGGGAATATGCAATGGCCTTATTGAATGTAATTTTTGTGATTTTTAATCTTTAAATGTCATCCAAACTTCTTTCCAAAAATAATAATAATAATAATAATAATAATAATAATAATTAGTATCTATGAAAGTAAATATATACAAATAATTTAAGGTAAATATTATAATTTTTTAAATTAAAAATTTTAAAATAGCACTCAAAATGTCAAAACCAAAATCAGAATTTTAAACTAATTTATCATCATGGGTTTAATATTTTTTAAACCTTAATATCCTTAAAAGATATTCCTTCAATGATTTAAAAAAAATAAATATATAAAAAAAAGGAAAATACTTGTATGACATATACAATTATACATATACAATTTTATATTTTCCAGTATAGTTTCTGAACAATAAAGAATTGTGCCTAAAAAGACCTAGATTTGATATATATTTAAATCATATTTTAGGTGAATTTTGTTCCATATTATCTATTAGCTCCAAACTGTGCTTCTGATGCAGTCACTTTTTTTTTAATTATCTGTTTCATACAGTAACTTTTCTAACTGTGTTCTTGATTAAATAAATGTTTTGTGCAGACATACTATGATATTACTTCAGATAGTTATCTTGATTTCAAGAAGATTCAAATCGGAAGTGTAGAGGCAAACATTTCTGTGGACATGAACCTGATATCTGAAGCTATCTTTTCTTCATGTTATGTAGCGATTCTATGTTCTTTTAACATGGCTAATTACCTGAACATTTTAATTTAGTTAAAAGGCATCTCTCCTTTGTTCTTTTATAATGAGTCGTTCTATACTTTTTTTTTCCTTTTTTTTTTTTTTTTTTGGGGATAAGTAATGAGTTGTAGTGTACTTAGCCAGCCTTGATTAATAAGAAAACAACCTTAACAGTTCCAAACAATAATTGGAAACGAAATATTGCAGAATACCATTTACTTAGCTTTAGATAAATATGATTGTCAACCATTGTATTTACATACATTCTGTTAGTGTATACTTGGCGAACAGATTTTTAAGCATTATTGAAAAATATCTATACATCAATCAAAACTTTGATATCCCTTAAGTATTAGTTACTGCCCACTATCTTTGAATGTATTTTACAGTGAAACTCAAAAGTATAAGATGTGTCCTCCAACCAAACATGGTCTACTAAATGAAATACATGCATTTCTGTCAATTTAATAGCAATCACATTCATTGTTTTGTAAATGAAAATTCACCCACCAGCAACCATAAAGTCACAACAACAAAATACATTACACTTTCAGATTGCAAAGTTTTACAATTTCAATCACTCTTCAAAAACAGCAGCTCTAGTAGAATGGAAAACAGTTTTGAATGGTGATAATGCTTCTCTTTTTTAGCGCTCCGCCTCCCCTTGAATAGTAAGGGGTAAGTCATTGGTTCAAATCCAATAATAGTTAAAATCGGCTGAAACCCCTGTTTTTGCTAGCATGACAGCAAGTACAGGTTGGCAGTAAAGAGTCAACTGAATGACCAAAGCATCGGTAAGTCCTTTGTTGTACTGGAGATCACTAAGCAAAGAATACCCGCTGCACCAAAACCATACACAGCCCACAAAATTTAGTTCAGAATTCAAAAAGTTGCATGTCAAAAATTACAATATAGCTCTGAAAAGCAATTAAAACAAAGTCCCTTATTTTTTGGCATCAACCAAGTGGTGCCTCAGTTGCTGAACTGAACCAAGATCAGAATGCACCATAATCTTTAAGAAAATGACAAGAAACTCACAAATAATTTTTTAATTTTTTCTTTGAAATTTAATATCAATTCCTGTAGCATAAGATTAATAGGATGCAAAAGAAAAAAATAAGTGTAATAATCATGTGATCACAAAAACAAACCCCTCATTTTAATTATTCAATAACTTTCAGATTCTAAAACATCAAAAAACTACATTACAAATTATGTCAAAAACAAAACAAAAGATCTCCTCTTTTACAATGAAACATCCCTTTTCACCCATGCATCACAGCCACAACAACTGAACCAGACTCACCACTATTTTAAATTAAGGGAATGAAAACTAAATGAGAGAGAGATGAACCTTAGTGAGAATGATATCGAAAAGATCCATCCATGCTTTTGAACCCCCAATCGTTGTTTGGTGCCTGAAATTTTCCAGAGTTGGTATCAGCTTTCCAAAATAGAAGTAGAAAGTGAAGCATTGAATTTTGCAAGAAAGAAGTGGGATTGATGTTGTAACTGTATGTCCTACCCTAGTTTTGGGGTCGATTCTGCAGCCTACAGTAAATTCAAGTAGCTTAATTATCATTAGACTTCTTAAAGGTACCTTCCTCTAATGTTAATATTAGCCTTGTATCTTTCCTAGCTGTTACATAAATACACAGACACCCATTTATATTTATATATACACAGTGGAGAACCACTCATTGTAATTTTGTATACAACTCTGTTTATGTATTGATGAGGCTGTCTATTAACATCTCAAGTTAATCTTTAATGCTTTTAAAAACCACATATAAAATTTTGTCTCAGTTCCATATTGCTTGAATTTCTATTTTTTTTTTTTCCATTGTCTTATTGTTATTTAGCTTAGAAGCAAGTAGTTGCAATGGTAACTTTTTGTGTTGGAAGTGTTAGTTTTTACTGGTACTAAGATTTTCTCAAACTTAGTGCTCTTCTTCTTACTACTAAATTTGAGATCTCTTAATGAATTTGAGATCTTTTAGATTTTAGCTCAGATTTAAACAATCACAACAAAAAATATTCTATTATTAGTAATATTAGCGTATACACAAATTACAGTTTCATGTGAAGATTATATATCCATTCTCTATACCTCTAAGGAAAGAAACATTACAAAACCTTTACATATGTGGATTACATTTTAAAAAAAAAAAACTACATGTATCCAAGAAAGTTTTCTTCTCTATATTCAACTATTGAAGCTTATAATATTAAGTTTCAGCAGGTATGGAAAATGTTTTATAAATTTTTTGTATCCATTTTTTAAATATTATTTTCTGTTTTAAAAAAACTTTAAACTTACCTATTAGTCAATTGAAATCATAGAAATATTGATCAGATCATGGTTGTTTGCTATGTTAACTGCATCTCACGTTCATTGATATTTGCTTCAAAGTTTTGCACTTCATTGTGATTTGAATCTATAATATTAGAACATTTTAAACATTAGTAAAGTTTACATATAACAATGGAGGAAAACCTACTGTTTACAATATAAGTGATAATCTAGTTTACATTATAAAAAATTTGAAATAATTTTAATAAACAGTAAGTCTTACCTTTTGGCAAATTATCAAATATTTTTTTGTAGACAATATTTTTTGTATGAAAACGATCACCATAATCATTTTCTACAATGAGTATTCTAAGGCCATCTTTACTTGTAACTCTAGATACGGCAACATATAACTGTCCATGGCTGAAAATTGGTCTATCTAAATAAAGTCCAACACGTTGCAAAGATTGACCTTGGCTCTTATTAATTGTCATAGCAAAGCAAACAGATACTGGAAACTACCTTCTTTTTAGTACAAAGGGCCATTTAGATTCAGAAGGGGAAAGAACTATTCTTGGAATAAATACTTTATCTCCAACACGAGATCCTGATATTATTTGAGCTTCCAAAACCCATTTTGATAACTGAGTGACTAAAAGTCTGGTACCATTACAAAGTCCAGCACTTTGGTTTAAATTTCGAAGTAGCATTATTGGTAATCCTACTTTTAACCTAAGTTTATGGTTTGGAATACCGGGGTACTTCAATGAATTGAGAAGCTCTGTTGGATACATGACATCTTGATCTAGAATGTTGGTTGAAGCTTTACATATTGAATTTGCACTCAAATATGTCTCTTCATCAACATTAATAAGGTCAATCATGTAATCATTTGTCTTCAACTACTTCATCTGTTGGAGCTAAAATTGCCCTTTCTTCTAAATACTTTGAATCGTTGAATTTAGTATGGAAGTCAGGATAAGTAGCATTCACTATATCGTTGAAAGGATGACTACCAGGTTGAATTAGTAAGTCATGTGGTATTTCTATCAATGCTTCGCTTTCACTATTATTAAGTTCACCATCACCAATTTTCAATATCCATTCAGCAAATTCTCTTGCAGCAATATCACCTGGATCTTGTGTCAGCCTCATATTTTTGGTCAAAATGAAAACTCTACAATTGTTTCATAATGAAGACTTGTTAATTGATGCTTCAACTATTTGTTCTCTCCGTCCTTTAGCTACAACCGGTAATATTTGTCTAAAATCACCATTAAGAACAACTGTTTTTCCTCCAAAAGGTTTGTCTGCACTATTGCTAGCAGTAAAACGTAAAATATCTCTTAGTGAACGATCAACAGCTTCAAAATAGTTTCAATGTGTCATAGGAGCTTCATCCCAAATTATAAGACTTGCTTTTGTCATAAGTTTTGCAATTTGTGAACCTTGTTTAATTCCACAAGTTGAAATGTTTGTTACAATTATTGGTATTTGAAATCTCAAATGAGCCATTCTCCCTCTTAGCAACAATAATGCAGCAATTCCAGATGATGCAACTGCAATGACAATCTTTCCTTCTGAACGCAATCGGCATATAATGGTTTTCCAAAGATAAGTCTTCCCAGTTCCTCCATGTCCATATAAAAATAAGAAGTCACCTTTATTTCTCAAAACAGAATCAATTACTGCATCATATACATTCCTTTGATCAGAATTAAGACCGTTAAAAAGTTCAATATGTTCCACTGTCAAAGAATCTCTATCATAATCCAATTCTTCTTGTAATATTCTATTGTTTCATTGTCTCATAAGCAATGTGTTTGGATATGGAATTGTTTCAAATTCTTGCAAAGACCTTCCACTTCTTATCAGAATTTGTTCTATATCACTAAGTGCATAATTCTACAATTAGAAATCATCAAGATGCAGATTGTCATAGCATAAAACTGCTCTCTGACGATGAAGAATGTCCTCGGATAATAACCGCCAATTCGAAACCCATAATTTATAAGGGTCAGAAACTTCACAAAAAATCAGCATTGTGACGAAAAATCAGCATTGTGACGAATAGCTCACGAAGTTGTTTTCCTGAAGCCCAATGTGATGCATGACTTAAAGCTTCATGCCACTCTTTATCATCATCAAGCAAACCAAGCGCATAACATGCTGATCTGAAATCTGAATATACTACATTATTTATAGTTCTTATTTCTTTAAAGGATCGAGCTCCTTTAACAACATTTAATAACATACGTAAATAAAAACGCTCTCCACTTGCAGGATGAGCATAATATATACGCCCTATACATCTTCCAGACTTTCTCAATCTCCATTCCTTGTCTTTTTTATGCCAAACACATTTTGTTGGAAACTTAGAATAAGTTAATTCCCTTGCTTCTTCATACAATTCATTTGCTTTCATCCACTCCGTAAATTTACTTTTTTTGATATCTGCTCTATCAATAACATTATCTAAATATTCAGTATCTTTAAAAACAACTGGCTGTTGATTTTCAATATGGAAACTAAGTCTTTGAACAACAGGTTGTCGATAGTGGATTTCAAACTCAAATATCCTCCAGCATGCCTCTATGGCAGACACATATCTACAATTTAAGTATCCCTTAACTTCATCTGTGTTTGTCATATTTTGCATTCCAGTAGAAGCATCAACATGTAAATTTTCTTCAAGAATCAAAGTTGCACAATCAGGTCCCTTCGTAATATACTTGAATAAGTATTTGATAGACCTTGAACGATTACACCACTCGACATTTATGTGGGCTTGAAATTTCACCAATAAGTCAATATTGTGAGGAACTATATATCGATTATCGAGTTTAACCCCGTTTCTTTCAACATATATTCCATTATTCCTTCTTTTATATATTGGGAAACCATCATTATCAACAATGGTTTGAGAACAAAATTTCTTAGGAAAGTGCTTCACACATTTGTTCTCAATTATACAACTTGCCTTTGAATTTACAGACCCGCAAGGACCGTGGACCATGTATTGTTTGACAGTATCATAAGCTAGTGGTTCCTTATTCAAATCTAGAATTTCTGCTGAGATTATCTTGTCAATTTCTGCGGCTGTAGGATGTTTGTCATCATTATGCAGAAAAAGCAATATGTGTGCATGAGGTAGGCCTCTCTTTTGATATTCAACGGTATAGACAACTGGTAACCAAAATAGCAAGTAAATATTAATATAGAGTAATTATGAACACCAAAAGGAATAAGAAAGCACTCTCCCAAAGTGTACCTGCAATCACTCTTCCAAAGTGTCGACCATGCTTTAAATCATTTAAAAGTTGATCAAGTTTTATCTTAAATACTCTTGCAACCACATCAGGCCGGTCTTCGATTTTCTGCCCAGGTTTCCTAGATAGGAAAAGCCCAATTTCCGGCCATTTTGCATTGCATGTGAAGGTAATAAATAGATTTGGATAGCCAACCTATCTACAAATCACCATTGCATCTTGATAATTTTCGATCATATACCTTGGACTTCCTGTGAAACTTGAAGGTAAAACAAATCTTTTTCCAGCAGATGCAAGGGTGGTATCACCTCTCATAGCCGCATCCTTCAATCCATTATACAGTTCAATCCTCAGCTTTTCTTGATTGTTTTTCACCCATATTAGTCTTATTGCCTCAATACATGTATAGGCATCTACATCAAATTGCTGAAATAATCGACCACTAGATATCAATGTATGTCCCTCACCATCCCGCTCTTGCAATCTGAATGCATAATACTCTCTCATAGTAATAAAGTCATTTATGTCAGATCTGACCTCATCTATATTTCTGCACAAAATGCCAAGCCTAAAACCATCCTCGCCATATGGAAATAAAAGAGGATATTGCAATGCCATGTACGATGGATGCAACTCATTGATCCTATGTAACCCTCCTTCTTTTAATTCCACAATAATATCACGAAATGCATTATCAACACCAATATTGCCAACAATGACTGCAGCAATTTTAGAACATGTAGGAAGATTGTACTCTCTTCCATCTGTAGTTCATGACCTGATAAGACGTAATCTTAAATGAAGAATATCACGTTCTATGAAACGATCTCTAGACATACGAAATATCTTCACTAAATTGTTTGTCTCATCAAACATTTGGACCAATGCATCAACAATAGATGGATCAAGGTCTTTATCAACTGTATTGCTACTAAAGACATTCATTCTATGTTGGACTTCATTCTCAGTATCATAGAAATATAACTGTGCAAACTGTGGATCCACACCATTATTAGGAAGCAGTGTTCCAATCCTATGATGGGTTTGACCATTAAGTCTGAAAATGTATGGGCTTCTACCATCGTTAACTCTATTATCCACCTTGCCACCCATGGATTTCATTGCAAACATTGCATTATAACTCCTTATTTGAGTTCTAAATTTTATAGATCGTTGTCCACCAAGAGGATCTAATAACTCATTAAGAAGAGGAGGTGTTTTTTTAAGCAAAGACAACTTCACTTTGCCCTCCATACAGCACAAAGAAAACTTTGGAATTCTAGGCCTTTTAGATTTTACACTTCTCTCTTCATACCATAACACCGCACCACAATGGTTACATACATAAGAAGGCGGGCCAAAATTCTAGGGTTCAATAACATTTTCATGATTGACTACCATATTGTCTCTCCTTTTTCTTTTTTTTTTTGGGCAATGACCATTTTTCTGTATTTTCTACTTTCAGCAACGACCATTTTTTTTTGTATTTTCTACTTTCAGCAACTTTATTTTGTAAAGTATTTTGTATTTCATTCTGTTTTCTTTTGAATCGCTTCTCAAACATTATCCTCCATTTTTTCTGTCGTTCTAATCTTGCATTTTCCATTTTCTCTTTTACTATTGTAAGATGGAAAAACGAAAGTAAAATTAGCATCTGTTTTAAAAGTGAAAGAGGACATATTTAATAATTTTCTCAAAGCTAGTTTTGTTCAAATTTTTTTTAATCAAACATCAACAAATGATAAAGAGATACAAATCTAAATAAAACCAACAATGGAGAAATTTGGCTGTACTAACCTCTTAATTTAATTCAACAGTTCTTCTTGAATAGTAAATAAGGGTCTTAAAATCCAAAGCAGATATGATAAACCTACAATAGCACATGAGTATGTAATGCCATTAAAAAAACAAAACATGGCAGGTTTATTTAAAGTAAACAACAAAAAAAATATAAGTTTACTGAAATAATTAGAAATATAGTAATTAATACTAAGAATGTGACATATACAATTAAAACAAATGAATAAACAAAATAAGCAAAGCTTACAACAACAACAATTACATATTTAAAGACACTGCCAATTAACTAAACCTAATAGCCTAAGCAGTACAAAAAATAAAAAATACCAAGTCTAATATAACTATTTTGAAATAAATGTCAAGAAGGAAAATTTAAAAAAAAATAATAGTAAGCATTCTAGTAAATAAAACCAATAAATCAAAAGAGAAACAACAGTAAAATTAAAAAGGGAAAAAGGAAAAATACAAAGGTAAGAATAGAAGTGAGTGTGATAAATATGTTAGAAATCATAAAATTTGGTGTAAACAACCATCCAAACCCACAAAATGTTCATCCAACAGGTACAAAGTATCAGTCATAATAGAACATGATAGAATTACAATGACAATACCAACTTCAATTCCGAGTGGAGATGGTTTTCTAGCCCGTATAGTGAAATACTTCAATTTCAATTACTTCATCAAAGCAGAAACAAAATTGTATCATAATTATATGACTTTGAAATTATGTAGACACAAATAAAACTGAAGCACCACTTCAAAAACCAAAAAAAGTTTTTTTAATTCCTCAAAGCTTTTCTAATCAATCTAATGAATCACAAAATCAAGGAAAAAATAGAAGTTAGCATCTTGCTATATTTTAATATTTTTCGTCACACTTACAATAGTAATTGAAAGCCTATAAATGCGTACTTTTGGATGAGCACATCAACCAAAAAGGCTTCACTTTTACACCAACAAAGAGAATGCCTTTATTACAAAAGAAGTGTAAGATTGTTTTTTTGCAAAACACTAATTGCAAATGCAGGTATCAATTATACAAAAAGGTTTTAAGAAATAAAATTTATAACAAAAATCTTTGGCAAAAGTATATTACAATTAGATTCCCTAAATATAATAATAATTTTTAAAAAACAGTTGAAGAAACAGATTAAAAAACCAACTCTTCATGCATGTCACTTAAAGAACCTGTCTCGTAAATATGGTCATTAACTAACTCTTCATGAAAAAAAAAAAAAAAAAAAAAAAAAACTGAGCAAAAATTCAGAACTGAGTTACAGTTGGTACAATCCTCCATGGATTTCAATTTAAAAATACATTTGAGCAGTTCACTGAGCTACAAAGCTAAATTTTCAATAAAAACTCGAAAACTAACATCAAATGGTGGGTGCACGCACAAACTAAATATACAAAACTGGCTTGAAATTGTAATTAACAATTAGACAACCCTCACTATTACAAAGTAAAATGTCTCAAAAATCAACCAATACAAACACAAATAAGTGAAATTGGTTAGAAAGCATAGTAAACAAAATTCTGAGATTTCCAACATCCCATAAGGCTACTGGAAATAGGGTTGGAAAAATTAAAGCAGTTCCTACTTTCTATTAAATTAAAAAGTGAAAATAAATATCAATAGAGACATATATCAATAGAGAAATAATTATAAAATTAAATATCAAAAAAGGAAAACAGCAAGCATTCAGATTTTTATAAAAACACAAACTAAACCAAAATCTGCCAAGCTTAAAATAAATTTAATCAATACTACAATTGAACAAAAGAAGGACTCAAGAAATTGCAAAAAAAAAAAAAAATGAGGAATTAGGGTAAAAGATAGGCAAGCCTTCTGCTTGAAATGCTAATTCAATGGGGAAAAAAAATGCCTATCTTCTACTAAACCCATGTATATTTGAAAACCCTAGAAACAGAAATTGAATAGAAAACCAAAAAAAGGGAGAAAAATGTCTACCTTCTAAATTTTCAGTTGTTGAAAAACAGATACGGGATTGCAGAGCACAAACAGAGGTTTTCAATGTTGCTAGTCCGATCTGTGTATAGGGAGGTGTAGCAAAGAATCAGTAGTTTGAGTGAGTCTGAAACCCATATATCTTTGAAAACCCTAGAAACGGAAACTGAATGGAAAACAGATAAAGGGAGAAAAATGCCTACCTTCTGAATTGTCAATTGTTGAAAAGCAGAGACGGGATTGCAAAGCACGAACACGCTAGGCCGAACTGTGTTTGCTAGTCCGATCTGTGTGTATGTTTTGATAAGTAAGAACAAAATGGTTAAAAGTAGGTTCCACCGAATCCGATCTGTGTGTGTATGAAGGAGCAGCGAGGTAACGCAAGTTTGAGAGAGTTTGAATTTTGATCGGCAAATATGATTTGGGTTTTAGGGCTTGCGTTTTCTTTTCTTTCTTTTTTTGTTTCGTGGATAAGCGGCTATTGTTTTTTATAAAGGTTTATGATTGTGTTTGAAACTGAGCCTCTCAAAGGCACTGAGCGAAATTTTAAAGTAAAAATTGTATGCGTGTCAGCATTTTAAGGGGGCTTTTTTGGCTTACGTGTCAGCACCTGGTAAAAGCTTCAGCTATTATATATAGTACTACTGTTTAACCCGCGCAATGCACTGGATCGTTTTACATATTAATGAAATTTATTTAATAACGTATTATATTTAAGCGTATATTGTCGAATACCTAAAACTATATACATTGGAGTGCTTCCTCATGGGATATGACTTGTACCGGCCATTCAATTAAGTGTCAGCCCATGGAGTCTCTTGAGTCCATCTTGCATTGCCTTGAAACTTCTCTCACCCGAAAGTTAAAGGAAGTATATATTGTCATTCAAATAATTATCCATCAGTGACTAACAAATTGTGATAATAAGAACAATAATTGATGGTGACATTGCTTTTCTCAAGTTTTAAAATATCTCTTTTTCTTGGCATATTATTTAATTGTATACCATAGTTACTTATGCAAGAGACTTGTTAGGCAAGCTGGATCGTCATACTTTTTTTAAGTTTGGGAATTTCTGGTTGGTTCATACTTGGAGGGGAAGTAGGCTTACGTTGTATGTCTCCATTTTTACTATGCTTTATTTAATAAGTATTATTTTAGACACTTTCAAAATTGAGTGTGTCTAATATAAATTGCAACTTCATGGTAAAGCAATAAACCAAACATAAGGATGATCAACACATACACACCTTAAGAGGGTTCACAAAAAACTAACAAAAAGATATTAAGATGATACCACTAAAAAGCTATAATGCATCTCAAGTCCACAATTCCAAAAAAACTGCCATGCATACAGAATTCCACTTGTCACAACTAAACCAATTCATAATCCTTTACTAAAATTCATGGCAATATGTACAAAAAAAATGACATACAATAACTTAACAATATATTTGGTTTACTCTTTAAAAAAAAATAACAATACAATGAAATACATTAAAATTCATAGGATAATCCAGTACGTCCATTTGTTTATCTTGCTTGTAAGAGTATGTTATTTATAAAGTATATTGAGATCATTAGACTTCAATTTTTTTTTCTACTTTGATGCAATCTGCTTGCTACCCTTTTGACGTTTTTGAAGCATTTGGAGCGGCATACTTTTATCATTAGTTTCTTCAACTTCTGTAGTTACAAAAGCAATTAATTGAGGTCTTTCAACAGATGTTTGTCCTATTTCTATTTTCTGACTAGCAATTGACTTGCCCTTCCTTGATTTCCTTACAGTTTCCTCTATTGTATCTTGCAATAATTTGCACTTTTATTAAATGCTGTTTGAAATAATGAAAGAATATATGCATGTTACTTAAAATTTAGAGTGCTTTCATTGTACTATATTGACTTTGATGCTGTCATACAAAAATTTAAAATCATATAGCAAGTAAGGCGGAGTGTATGCTTCAAATTCAATGAACAGTATATTAAGTATATTGGTGATACCATGTAAAGAGTAGTTATGAATCCTATGGTACTTAGGTGTGATAAATATACTGGAAATAGATTTCAACTCTATTATTACCTAATGTCTTTCAACTTTATGTGAGATTTCCGTTTCCAAAATCTTTGAAACGGTATAATTTTCTCTTCCATATTTCAAATTATATTCATCAAGATGCAGTTGGAAGAAATATTCATTGCCAATTATCCTCTGAATCTCTCTTGGTAGGACATTGTCATCCAATTTCAAATTCTATATAAACAAAGAGTCATACAATTAGCAATTAACACATAAATTAGACAATGATGCACTATTCAAAGGATTATATCATAAATTATCCCATATGTTTGTCACTGATTGGGTATGGGTGCAGCAAACACATGCATGTAAAACGTTTTGGGTATAAGAGAATATTAAATGCAAAATAAGAGAATTCATTCCTAAAAAATAATTCATTTAGAAAGAAATTAAAAGTATCAATATATATTTTCTTCTGTTAATGGAGACTTACAATTAGTATGACTTTTATAATGAATTGAAAAGAAATCAATCCGGATGATGATCCAATATGTTTATGCTTAGAATAAATTTTCAATTCAAGCAGAGATGTTTCCAATCAGGCAGCTAATTATTACATTGCAACTATGAAGAGTAGCCAAGACCACTGAGAAAAACAGCGAAATTCAATCCAATCAAGGGTAACTATTTGCTATTACTCTATGGAGCACATAGATAAATGGAATAAGGAAAACTGTGAAGGAAACCTGATCCATGCTACAGATGTGTTGCAAAGCCAGAAGCATATGAATTTTTTTTTGTGAAGAGAAGCTCAACATTCTTGGTAGGATCAACCATAGCACCACATAATTGTGGCGAGAGGACCAAACTCTCACCTGTAAGACATTCGTCTAGTCTTTTTCTTTAAAATCAATTTCAAAATTTGAATAAGAAAAACAGTGACCACAAATAAACTTAGTTATCATACTTCCACTGCATACATTTAAACTTGAATAATGTAGTATATTTAAGCATATAGTGTCTAAAAAAAGAATTTGATTTTAAGCAATTAAAGCTTGGCTTATTTTGAGCATCTTGTCAAGCTTCTACCGTACAAAAAACACATTTATAAAATTTATACTTGGATTATGGCTCCGTAGCACACTTTGCACTACAGTGGAGTGTTCTACGATTTTGGTTTTCAATACTCCGCCCTTTACTAATTTGCTAACAATTTGCAAACGTCATTTTTATTTTTGAAGCATTTACTAATTTGCTTCAATCAAGAATCTACAAAAAAAAAAAAAAAAAAAAAAAAAAAAAAAAAAAAAACATAGAAACAAATTAACCTAAGTAAAAAAAAAAAAAAAAAAAAATTTAAAAACCACATATAAGGTTGAAACACACGAATTTAAAACTTACATGACGATTTCAAATAAGAAATCTACTATTCCTAAGAACCGCAATGAATCACATCGAACTAAAACTTGCACGACAATTTCAAATACTATATCTATCATTCCTAGGAATCACAATGAATCAAACCATAAGATTAGAAACGCTCTCTAAAAATACAAAAAAAATAGTAGTAAAAATTATCCCTTGTCACCAAACAATAGTCACACCTCTCCTCTTCATATGTGCAAATATTTAAATAATAATAATAATAATAATAATAATAAAAAGGATAAAAGATATTTCCTATGATCAGCTGTAGCTAGCTTGCCTTGCTACCCTGTCAAATCAGGGGCCTCAAGAAGGATTAGATTTCCTGCACATAAGAAATATTAGATTAGCCATTTGCTTGTTATTGATTATCATTAAGAAGATGAATTGGAACTTGACCTTTTAGTTTTAGAAGCACTTTTCTATAGTAATTTGAAACTCTTTTTAAAATAGACCATGAATTTAAGTATAACTTACTTTTCCTAGAATGTAAGGAACATAATTCCATTCAACTACAACAACAGAATTGATCATTTTCACCAAAAAGTCTATAAAAACAACCAACAACATTTTGTGATCTTTCTCCAAAAAAAAAAAAAAAAACATTTTGTGATATAGCACATGAAGGGGAAGAAATAATGAACAAACCTATGAATTAAACAAATTACTTATCAGAAAAAGAAAAAAAAAAGAATTAAACAAACTGCGGGCACATATAAACAAAAACAGAACACTCACTAAAGAGTAAAGCGTTTAATTTCCTTAGGCAATGTGGCTCAAGTCAAGTCACAGCAAAGGCTTGAAATGAAATTGTAATATTTCATAGCAAAGATTGAATAAGTCACACATACACGCATTGGATCTTCAATTCAAAGATTGAATAATTAAAAAAATGAAAAATATCTGAATCTAAATTAAGCCAATTCAAGGTTAGAACCCGATAAATAAATAAATAAATAAACCTATTTTCACAGCGAATTCAGCATAGAAAGTTAGCTACAGCATAGAAACGGTGATAAATGGAATTATGCATTAACTTTGAATTGTAAGTTTTTAACAGATACCTAGTAAAGAAAATTGCCAAAGAAGAAACCTCAAATGATTCCAAATTCTCTACCAATGCCTAAATATGGAATTATTTAAATGAAATAAAACAATACAATTAAATATACTTTCTACCTGTTAAGAATAGCAGGGATCAAGTCCAAATCACATTACTTATAATCAACCAATTTTGCCTTTTGTAAACCTAATCCTTCTCATCAATCAAACATAAACTCTCAAATTATATAAACAGAAAAGGCAGACTTAAAGTAGCTTCAATTTTTTGCTTACTCAGCATCAAAACAAACACATTTTATTATTTAACTCAAGCGTTGCTCCAAAGGAAATTGTAACACTCCCAAAAAGCCTCTCCCTTGGTCTTCTAAAAAACCCAAAAATTATAATGAAATTATGAAGTTTAAAAGATAACCAACCATCGAATTTGGGTAGGATTCAAAAAGCAGAAACATAACAAAAAATGCCAAACAAAATACAACAATCGAACAAACAGAACTCAAGAAATTGTAAAAATAAATCGAAAATTAAGGAAAAAGGTAGCCTTTTCAAAACCTTAGAAACGGTAATTGAATAGAAAACAAAAAAGGGGGGAAAAAACACGCCTACCTTCTGAATCGCTTCTGAGTCGCTTGTTGTTGCAGAGGATGCACAAAGTTTTTCAGTTGCAAAAGACGAAAAGAGTCTTTTTATTTTTTTCCGCTTCCTTTTGGATTTTCTTTTTTCGTATGCTTGTTGGTCTGGAACGCGGTATTCTGATCTGTGCGTCTATGGAGTTGCGGCAAAGAGGATGGTATTCTGATCTGTGTGGCTATGGAGTTGCGGCGAAGAGGTGGAAGTCAGAGTGCATTTTAGGGTTTGCGTTTTTTTTTTTCTTTTCTGATAAGCGGCTTGGTGTTTTTACTTTTTATTATAGAAATACCTTTTGATGAAAGTGAGTCTTCCAAATGCACCGTACGGTTTTTTTTTTTTTTAAATCTACACATGTCAACATTTTAAGGGAGCTTTTTTGGCTTACGTGTCAACACCTCATAAAAGCTTTTGCTATTATATATAGTATTAGATTAGATATTGATTTGCTAGCCAACATTAGTTGGGTGGAAATTGACTGCAGAACAAACTTTACTTTTCCCTCCCCATCCTTCTCATCAATGTGCAATATTTCGTTTGCAACTGCACTACCAACCAGTTCTACAATCACAGGAACATTATAAAGCACACCCTTAAGCATCTAGGAAGGCAATAGCAAGTTGCTCCAAGTAAATGATAGAGTTTACAAATCATCAATATGTGTGCATGCACAGAATATAAGCAAGCTTTAGCTTTGCTACTAGGATTACCAAATCTTGTACTGCACTAGTCATCTTGTACACTTTATATATCCATAATAGAAACATCCCATGAGCCTCAAAACAGTCCGGTCAAAGGGAGAAATTTTGTGGACCACAGTAGAGAGAGAGAGAGAGAGAAGGAGAGAGAGTATCCTGATTAATTAATTTTCTATATTTTCACTTCCTTTCTTGTTTGTCATATAACCTCCTTGGAGCAAATTATAATCTACAATTGAGTCATTAAAATTGGTTCTCAAGGTTCCACTGATATGTTTCTTCTTCTGCCTCTCGTAGCCATTCTCAGCCCATACCTCTCAAATATATCTGCCAAATCAACCGACCCTACTCTCAATTTCTTTGCCACCTCCCCAAACATAACAACACCGTCCTCACTTGAATAATAATGCAAAAACTTGTTGTAATCATATCTGGGCACCTCAAACTCCTCTTTACATACTTTGTGGCTTCTAAAGACTTTCCCGCCTTAACCAAACCACCAACAAAAATAGTTTCAAAATTCACAAGTGGGTCAGTTCCCCTCCTACCTCTCTTCCCTAAATGCTCTTCCAATAACATTATATAGGTATGCATTGTAGGCTCACACCCTCTCTTTATCATCTCTCTAAACACTTGTGTTGCTTCACTTGCCCTTCTTAACTTCAAAAGTCCTTTTATCAACCCATGTTACACACTAACATCCGGTTTCTCAATCTCTTCCACAATATTATAAGCCTCTAACTCTCCCTCTCACCAAAAGCCCATAAATAAGTATGCCAATTTTAGATTATTGACCTGAATACCTCTCTCACGCATTTCTTCAAACATCATGCATGCTTGCGCATTCTTACCCCTTTTGCACATCCACTCAATCACAAGCCTATAAGTTGAAAGACCCAAATTGTCTATCTTCATTGTTCTCATCATCTAAAATAAATTTAATGCCTCATCATGCCTACTAATCTTGAAATGGCTTTACATCATTTTCTCAACCACATCAATATATCTGGCTGAAACCCTTCATCCTCCATTAAATTTCAAACCTTTGAAGCCTCAACTAAATCAGCCACATCACAAAAACCCTTTATCAAACACTTATATGTAACCCCACTTGGTTTTACCCATTCTCTCAACTTGGACACAACAAACTTGGCCTCCTCAAAAAGTCCATTTCCACACAAAGTCTCAACCACCTTATTCAAAGTCTCCAAGCTATACTCATACCCACATGCATTCATAGAGTGGTAAAACTCCACGCACCTTTTCAACTCCCTTGTTGCTGCCAAGGTGTTAAGCGCAATCCTAAAAGTCTTATCATTAACCAGATGACGCCATCCCATCTCATGGAGAAGCTCCCAAAAAAGCTCAATGTTGCATGATTCTCCAATCACATCAAGCGACTTGTTGAATGAGACACAGGTGTAAGTGAAATGTGAAGTTGTGTTGGCTTCTGTCTATTGAAAGAAGCTATAGACAGTCTGCCATGAGTAAGGGAACTTTCGGAGGAAGAACTCATGGCTAAGGTGGTTGTCTTGGTCAAATTGTGACTGGCAAGCATGGAGCTTGGAGTGGAGTCTTGGGTCTGGGGAGTCTTGCTGCTGGTAGAGAATGGTGCAGACTCGGAGTAGGTGATCAGGGTTGGGTGGTGAAATGGTGGTAATGGGGTTGGAAGGTTGTGGTGTGTGAGTAGAGTTGGTGCTTAAAAAAAAAGGTCCCAATGGACAACACAATGCCAATCAGCAGTCTAAGCTTCCAGTGAATTTTTAGTTTTTGGTGTGGACAGAGATTGAACCCCAGATCTCTTATTCAACCATCAAAGATTTTACTAGTTGAGCTATTTGGAACCCAAGATTCATGCTAGATTGAACTAGGAGAAATTGTGTTAATTATCTTGGTAAGTTTCAAATTAGTGTTTTAATAAGATATCTATGGGGAGCCATACACAATACTTTCTTTGAAGGGAGGAAACTAACATTAGTCTTTTTTTTTCTTTTTTTCTTTTTTCTTTTTTTGAGAAGAGAAACTAACACTAATCTCATTCTTCTTCCAACAGCTTTTAATAATGAATTAATTTCTAACCGGTTCAACCTAGGGGGAGACCATAACCACAATTATCAGTCACAACACAATTCTAATCCCTCGTATTAGCGTATTCTATGGGTTGGACTTTTCTTTAGCTTATTAGCTCTCATTATCTTAGAAAAGACTTTCACCCAGTAAAATGTTTCAAAAAGTCTTTGGCCCATGACATGGAAAATTAAGGTCTTGTGGGTCACTCTAATAACTAGCGTGAATTGTGGTATGTGGACCTATTGTCACTTGTCAAAGGCATGGAAAATTTAATCTCTTGTGGGTTACAGCATTATTATTATTATTATTATTATTATTATTATTATTATTATTATTATTATTATTATTTTATTATTGGATGGGTTACTCTATTTTTTTAATTTAAAGAACTAGGTTTGAAAGTGAAAAAAATAAGATTATCTGGCTCAGATTTTTAAAACTAAAAACTCCTTATAAACACAAGTATCATAATAATCCCATATACTTTAGATCTAGATTCACTCATATCTTCTTCTTAAAAAAAAAAAAAAAGATTCACTCATATTGATACTTTTATTTTTTTGGAGAAACTCATGTTGATACCTATAGTGGATATATTTGTCTCTGTCTATCTAGGACCATCAGCTTATAAAAATAATTAAGCTATGACATTTATGCTAGACATTTTTTTTTTTTTTTGGGTAAAAAATTAATGCTAGACATTTAGCACATTGTAAAGGAGCCACCCACCCAGCAAATAAGAAATAAGGCATCCTCTTGGCATAATTGTTGAATTTCTCAGTTCTCATTTGATATATGGTGCAGCTTGTGGAGGATGTTCAAAACCTCCTGGTTTCCCACAATTGTATTTTACTAAAATTTAGTTTGGCCTAGAAATACAAGCACTTTGGAAAACATCCTTAATTCGTTTAAGGTATGAATTTGATCTTTTTTTTTTTTTTCTTTTTTTCTTTTTTTTAAGTTGGCGCCTCAACCATATTGTTGACAACAAAATTTAATAATATCAAGTATATCCAAATCTTGGTACTTGCAATTTTTTTTTTAAATAACCACATTTTAAATCTCTCATTTAAAAATACTAAACTCATTTAGTTATAATATATGTAAATCGTTTAAATAACCACACACACTGACACACACATACATAATATATGTAAATCGTTTAAATAAACTCTTTTGTTAATTGAAAATACTGAGATCGAACCCTGAAAATGTACTCACCATAAGGTTGGAGATTCCATTATAACAAAGGACATTGGTAATGACTATGAATGAATTTATCATTACACTTCAAGCACGAATGACAAGCTAGCGCTTTAAAAGACATTTTTTTTCTTTTTTTTCTTTGAGAAAGAAACTGATGGATTTTATTAATAAAATTCAACTACATCTATTTGTAAAATCGAACCAATATGAGATGAGGCATCTTCCATCTATACTTGAAAATCTTGTATGTATAATGCATTTTTAGCCAGATTATGAGCAACCCCATTGTCGTTTCTCTTAATGTGAGAATACAACAATCCTTCTCTACGAACATGTGAAAATCTAATACAATGAAATAACCTTGCAAAACATTCAACATCACGGCTAAGTAAACCAAAGGATTCCAAAGACTGTGAATCTGCATTCAAAGCGTTCATTGCAATCTCTGAAACTCCCTTTGGGGTGACATCTTCCAAACTCAGATCAGCATCCAACTATAAAGCCTTCAATATAGCCAAAGTTTCAAGCTCTATGATAGTTAAGGGGAGAGGGATGATTCCAACCATGTGTGCCAGGCCTTTTCCTTGGCATACTCGGATGATCACTCCAATCACTGCCCTATCTTCTACTTGAAACATTGTATCAATATAATTTTTGGCTATGTTTGTGAGCTGATTTGGATTGCACCAATGTTGGTTTATTCTGACTGGAATCCGATATGTCCATATTGACCAAACCGTGACCGAGAACCACTCTATATTCTGTTTCGTTCTGATCATCCACGACAGCCCCTCTTTGAAGTCCATGAATGCTGCTTCCATAGTAGAACAGTGAGGAGAGAGACTGCACATTGAAGCATTTATTTTTCCTACCGCTTCATGAGGGAAGTTATGAATTTTCTCACGTTCCCCTTCACTGCTAGCTGTGCTCGTATGTCTTGCCTCCTTAGTACCCGTTATATCAAACTTCCTTATTTCCTTTTCAAAAACTGAGAGTTGTGAAGGGAATAAATCACCTTGGCATTTATTTTCAGAACGTGATTGAAGGAATAAATGATCATGGCAATTAATTTTGAAAATTGATTGAGAGAATAACAGATTTGGCTTTTCTTGGTTTAGCACGTTTCCTGCCTCAGATTCCTTTTCCTTATCAGTTACGGATTTTGAATTTGTAACAGATTTTGAATTAATGTCATCCCCTAAATTTTTGATTTCCATAATTGCTTCGCCTTCTCCAGTCCGATCAACCACTGCGCCTGAAAATTCGCCTTCCTGTCGCTGAACTGGTGGAGGTCTCATAGGACGCCTGAAAATTCTCCTACCTATTGTTTCACAGATACTTTCTGCCACAGCCTTATTCATGAATTTGTAGGGGACATCATGTACCCTATGGCTGCCACAAAACTTGATTTTGAGACCATTTGTAGAACGCCAGATTCTTTTGTAGAGCACCATTTTGAGGAATCTGCTTGTGAGAAATTTTGCTGCTAAGATAAATTCGCCAGACCAAGCACACCGATTTGTCTAGCACTTTGTTCACCGGACCAGGCACACCAGTTTGTCTAGCACTCTGTTCGTGAAGACTTATTCTCCCCACCCCCCCCCCCCCTTGAACCAGTACCTTAATCCCTCTAATTGGACTGCTTTATCGTTTGATTAGAGGTCAAATTCTCCAGACGATTTGAAAAAAACTGAGAGAAAAAACTTAAAGAGGATACTGCAAAAAGAAACACTGAAGTGTTTCCCCACCCCACAAAGGAAAAAACCCAACAAACCTTAAAATAACCTTATTATTTTAAGGAGTACAAACTCACCTTCTAAGAGAAGGGACAACTATTCTACTGTTCTAGGAGAAGCACGGAGCTTTCTTAGAAACAGAGAAACCCATGGCTACTTAGAACCATTGATGTTTTTGAGATGCTTAAAGTTAGACATTTCAATCAATTATTGCTAACTTTTTAATAACAAACCATTACTATTTGAGTAATGCTAATGAAATAAAGAATCAAATAATGAAAGAGACGTTTGTATTTAAAAGAGGTTAGGTGCGTACGGATGTTGAAGATGAGTGGAATTACATTTCATATATAATAACAGGATTTTGTAAATTGATGCCTTAAGGAAATTAGTTTAGAAAATGACGAAGTTTAGTTACAAAATTCGTTGTAGCCTAAACAAAACTGATTGTAGTTTTAAAAATTTAACCGTTGAATTTCAGGTGCAATGACACTCATTAGAAAATCTAATTGTTAAATTTCAAGTAAAGTCATGATCAACAACAATTAATAAAAGTTGAATCCCAAGTGCTGTGACACCTATTGGAATTTTTTTTTAGAAACACACCCATTGGAGAATCAAAACGCCATCTCTAATACTATCTTGCTAGACAGTCAAGTTAATGATTCTATCTAATGCCTTGTAATCTTGCTGTTTGTGTTTTAAATTTTAATAGTCTTTCAGTTCATCAGAAAAATGGGGAAGGTCCAATTTGGTGTTGCATTTTCAATTTCATGTATACAAGCTAACATCATACTCAATTTCCATTTGGTAGAAAAAACAAAGGGGAGGGGGGATTACTTATGACTGACTATTTTTCAATGAAATATACTTTAAAAAAAAAAAAAGATAAACTAGAATAAATAAATAAATCATTTCATTGTTTTTTTTTTTCCTCTTTCCTTTTGTAATGGAAAAAGTGCAAAATAATTTGGTTTTGCATGGCTGTGAACTTATATAGTGTTGAGAGTACACAAAAAACAGAGTCAGATTCAATTTTGATGTTATTTTTCATTGGTTGTGCTAAGGAAATTGGTGAGACTTGTGTATTCCAAAACCAATATTGTTTTAATTTACTTATTGGCATGTGCCTAGTAAAAATCAATTATTTTCTTTAACGATGATTTTTTTTTTTAAATCATGCCAGAAATATTACAAATTTTATTATAGAATTGTTTGTTCAGATTGTTGAGTCATTGCAGATTAAACGTTTAGCAAGCAATCATTAAACGTGTAGCAATCATATTTTTTGGGTGTCTAAATTAACCATGCTAGATTGAAAGCGTAAAAATGGTATTATCAGGAACTATTTAATGTTATCTATTTCTTTTTGCTCAAATCATTTTGTTAGGACATATGTGGTACTTGTTGGAACATATGTTATTGTAAATTGGCTAATCCTTTGACAAAACATATTTTACTTGTAATTGGGTAGAGCTAGGATGGTAAAGTACTTCAAGGAACAAGAGTTCAAGCCTAGTATTGAAGCCATATGTGGGGGCCTTTTTTGTTGCGTTGGGCTGGGCTGCCTCCTGCGGTGATAGGCCTAAGTATTCTGGGTGAGGGAGTTGAGACCGATCTAACTGCAACTCAATTTGGGCCTGCTTGTGCACAAACTATGCCTTGTCTACCAGGAGTGTGCTTGCGGGAAGCGGAGCTATTTCAGACAGGTTGTGGCAAATAGATATGGTAATAACAAGAAAATAGAGTATTCTGCCCTTTTAATTAGAAATGACCAAACGATCCTTATTTAAACAACATAATCACAACAATGGAAAATCGTTTTACAAAGAAAGCCATAGGAGTATATATATATATATATATAAGTCAATCAGAAGGGGTGAGAACTCAAGCTAAGTCTGGCCGTAGGAGCAAAGCCAGAAAAAGGAAAGAACGCCTCTTCTCAACACAACCAATCTCCCAGGTAAATCCTGCCATGGAAATTGATCATTTTGAGGGAAGCGGATCCAAATGGCTAGTGCTCCAGAAAAAAACTCCTTTTGCTTTTGGCAGAGAGCAGGATTTTGAGAGGGAGAGAGAGAAAGAAACCTATCGATGCATGCCGGACTAACTCTCTCTATTTTTTCTTTCTTTCTTTCTTTCCTTCTTTTTAGTTTTTTTATGATTTCCTTTCTGTTTCGATTATAACTTCTTTGGGTGCTATTTTTCCTCTCCTCCTCCCCTTCTTTTTGTCGTGCCCCCTGCCCTCATTTTGTGCACGGCAAAGGCTTCTTTTTATAGTGCCTACCGTGACCAGATTTTATTGTTCTACCCCTTAACCACATTTGTCTGGTCTGGGTGTACTTGTCGACCATCACTATTCCGTCTGTGTACCACTCCTCATTACTAGACAAAGACAACTATTTTATTTATTAGTCTGCCGTGGTACCCCTTCCTGTCACGGTGTTGATTCTCTCTCTTTCTCTCCCCCATGGCATGCACCTAGTGATTCCAGCTCAGCCTTGCCTCTTTTGGGAGGTATGTCATCCCAGCAGGATGTATCCCCTAAAAGAGTCTGAGCAAGAAACCCAAAATAGGTTCTTTCCCTCTCCCCACCACCAAACCATACCCTCTTACCTCTAACCCACGACCTTACCATGTCCCATATTGGCTGAGTACAGGTTGGTAAGGTCTGGGCCTTACGCGTGCCTGCCTTCCACATGTGTCTAAAGTCTGCTTGCTGCTCATGCGTCCGTTGTGGTCTCGGAGGCTTACTTACACCGTCTGTCGTCCATTCTTGATCCTTTATGAATTACCTTTTTGATTTCCCACTCTCTTAGGGGCTGGACTTTATTTGGTACTGGGCTTTGTATTGCTTGCAGCCCATTTATTGATTGTCTTAACTTCCTGCCACATTACTTATCATTCCTGCCATAATGACTTACTCCTGTTAGGCCTCTTCTGGGCCTGTCGTTCTATTCTTTCCCCCAGTGGTTTATCATGGCCGCTGGTGTTCTTACTTATAGGCTCAAATGTCCCTTTTGTTTTCCCTTGGGCATCCTTGGCCCGTTTGCTTCCTTTGGGCCTTCTTTTGCCCGTTTACTAACTCTGCACTCCCATAGGCTTTTACTAACTTCGGGCTTCCCTGTCCCAATTTTCTTATTCTCATCCTTGGGGTTTACGAGCTTGCCGTGGAACCCTTACTTTCTTTATTTATAATGCTTTGGGCTTGTCGTGACCCCTTTTCACTTTTCTACATCATATACTGCCCATGGGTGCCATTTCTCTCTTTTCGGGCTTCTTTAAGCCCATTTGCCTTCTCAAGGCCCATTTATTTATGTTATGGGCCTATGATCTGTTATTCCTACCGCTTGTGCTTAATGGTTTTTCTTTATACTTGCCATTTCTTTGCTGCCCACGTTGCTAGGTTGGGCTTCCTTCCTCCTACTTGGATTTCACAAAAAATGACCCTCAACATTTAGCCCCCTGAACATATGGAGCATCCCTGCGGTCCATATGTGAATAAAAGATCTTCCTGTCCTTTCTACTTCTTTTCTTTCTTTTCCTTCGTGGGCTTTTTAAACTATGGACCTTTTCCTATATATATATATATATATATTTCTTTTCCTGCCTTGAACAGCAGTGACTCTTCAGATTTCCCAGAATGGCAGTTATTTTAAAACATAATTGCCACTTCATTAATTTCATTCTCCTTTTGACGGCTGACCCGTTGCTTCCTTTCATGCCGGCATTAACGACCTAGGTATTTAAGAAGAGAATCCCTTTACACTCCGAACATAAACTCCTTCTTTTCCAAAATATCCTATCCGTTTCACTTCCTCCACCGTCTTCTTCTTTTCAAACACCCATACCCATTTTACTCCGATCAAGCCCTCACGCTATGGCGCCGGTGAAAAGTCAAGGCTCTTCCTGCCGAAAAGGGAAAGTGACCGTTTCCAATCCTCTTACCGGACAAGAGATAGGCGAGGAGGCCGTTTACTCCGAATTCGAATGCTTCGATGAGGAAGAGGTGCAACGTGACCCAGACAGTGAGTGCGCCTCCTTAATCGACCCTTGGTATGATGTCCATCCTCACTTCCCCAAGATTCTCGGTGACTACGTGCCACCGCCACAGAGCTGTGTGTGGCTCGCTCTTTGCCGGCAAAATCTCAATTTTTCTTGGGCCCCGGTGTCTTCCTCTATCTTTGATTTAGTCATCCATCAAGGCGTTACACTCCATGTGCCCATCCACTTCGAATTTGGATCAGGTACCGCCTTGGGTTGGAAGGAGTGAGTTGATAGCGAGTTATCCAACACGGGTTTCATAGGTTTGCTACAGCGGGCAAGTGTTCTGAAGGCCGTCGTCTTATCCCGAAGCCTATCCAATTTCTGAGACCTCTACAACCTTCGTCACTTGGTTTGCCGGTGGTGTGCCACTACCCACACATTTATCTTCTCCTATAGTGAACTCACCGTGACCCTTGAAGATGTGGCCAACCAATTGCTCTTGCCAATCCTTGGCGATGTCAATCCTACCACCATAGAACTTTCTCCAGAGGAAGAAGCCATTAAGGTTAAGTTGAGAAAACGGATGACCAGAAATGCCAAGTTATCCTATTGGGTTAGTTCTTCTTCCAAATTCCCTGTGACCGCCTGTCGCGCGGCTTTTGTTGCATTTTGGCTTTGCAAATTTGTCTTCGACTCCCACCCCCATTACACCATAAAGCCTTTGTATTTTCGTTTGGCTATCAAAATATTTACCAGGGTGGGCTTGCCGCTGGCTCCCATGTTCTCAGGGCATTTGTATGTCCAACTAGACATCTTGCGGATTGACGAGAGCCAGGCGGGCTCCTGCCACATAGTCACTTCCTCTGTTCGTAGCACCATCCTACAACAGTTGTTGTTTGAACGCTGTGCTCAATACTTGGCAAAATGCAAGCCTGTTCGTTTTGCAAGAGAAAAGTACCATTCATGACCAAGGGTAATCACTGACTTCTGCAACAGGCTTGAGTCCGATTTCCTGCTGGCTCTTCATTGGTCTGGTTTAAAGCCTATTGATTATTCGGTTGTTGAGTCTTTTGATACAAGTGCTAGTTTTACTTGGAGAGCTTACCAAAATTTGGGTAAGGGTTATACGTGTATGGATTCCGTGATGGGTTCGTTTGTTGACACTGTTGGGACTACCACCCCTTTGGCCAACTTTGACGAGACAGGGGTTACAAATTTGGCAGCCACCAATGCCGGATGGTTGCCTTATCAAGCCGACGAAGGTATCAGGTTCGTCCATTATCCTGCCAATTGAGTGAGGAGACAGTTTGGATTAGATCAAGACATTCCTGATGACCTCTCTTTTCTTGCGGAATCTCTTACTTCGGTGCGACCTTTTTTGTGGCACACTGCCTTCAAATTTTGGAGACAGCGTTTCAGTGCAATCACAGTTCCTAGTTTACAGAGGGAGAGTCTTTGTACTCCTGCCATGCATGGCTATTGATAGGCTGTGATGACTTCATTCGAACAGGAGTTGACAGGTAGTCGTGGTTTCTCTCTTATCTCTCCTGAGGGACTCAGTATAATGGTCTCACCTAACCCTCGGTTGCTCTTGCCCTCAAAGTCCGTTTTAGCCTATGCCAGGAAACAAAGCCGGTCTACCATTTTTTAGTGGGATAAGGAGAAGGGAGGATGGTATTGGCACACCAGTGATTATCCTCCTGGTTAGGAGAAGAAAGTTAAAGTGCTGAATATTTCTGTACCGAGTAAGAAAGGTCCTGCAAAGCCCAAGTCTGTAAACAGGTCCAAGCCTGCTATTCCATAGCCAACTACAGATGCTCCCCTTTCCAGCAAGACACGGGGTAGTAAGAGAAAGACAACCCCTCATCCTGCATTTGCTGCTGAGCGAAGGGTACGTCATGTTTTTTTTTTTTTTTGCTTCGCCCTCTGTGTTTAACTTTGACTTTTTTGTGGCTAAATCATAACATGCTTACTGACTCTTTTCTTAATCGTCGTATCTTGCCCCCCTCTTCCTTTGCAGTCTAAGCACAAGGAGGATACGTCAGCGGCTCGTCCCATTGTGCTTGGTGAGCCTAAATTCGAGGTGTGTCTTCCCCTTTCCCTTCTTTTCCGTTTCTCTCTTTTTTTTAAAAAAAATTTTTATATACGCATTTTATCCGCCATGTGTCTTTATCTGTCTTGGTCAATTGTAGGTTCCTTCATTCTCTATTGTATACTTATATATTTTTGTCTTCCAGGATCAACCTGAGCCCCTTTTTATATATCACCCCACGACCGAGGAGCTTTCTTCCTCCATGGACACACCTGTGGAGGGTTCCTTTGATGAGGCCGGAGCGGCACTTCAAACGCCTGCCACTTCTGCTGCACATGGGGCTCCCATTGCGACTCCTACCTCTCCCCTTGGGCTAGTACCCATAGATGAGGGTACTCATGCTGAGGAGGTCAGTGAGGTCACCCCTACTCCTGCCGAGACACCTACTATTCAAAGGGGAGCCACCCCTCCTGCTGCTACTCAGACCGAAGTTAATCTTGTCACGCCTCTTGTCATTTCCACCGGTGACCCTTTCGTGGCTCTATCCTAGGCCGTGAAGGATGGTTCCTTTCTAGTAGTTACTCCTCCCTCTATTCGTAGTTCTGCCACCCGCAGGCTTGATGCTGACTTGTCCTCTGAGGAGTCTGAGGACATCCTTGAGGATCCTAACGATGAGCCCGTTCTAGGGAGGAGGATTTCTGAGTCTGAAAAGGAAGAGAGTATTCCACCCGAGACTAAATTCATGGGTATGTGCCCCCTTTTTTTTTTCTTTTTTTCTTTTTTTAAGTTTATTACTCCTCCTTCTTTTGCCAAGTTCACTCTTCCCCTTTTTATTTGCATGCCTATTTCTCTTGTTTGCAGAGACCTTCGAGGGGCTAGGAATTGTAGCAGACGTGGGGATGCTTGCAGCAGCTACTCCTACCGCGCCCACAGCATCCATTCCTACCGTATTGTCTGTATCTATTTCTGCCGTACCTTCAGCACCGGTTTCTTCCGTTCCTTTTGTACCCGTTTCTGTCCTTCCTACAACCCTAATTATCACTGGCCCTAGTAAGCTTTCTTCTCCCTCATCTCCTTCTTCATTTCTTCCCTATGGGTTTGTCTCCCTTTTTTTTTTTTATCAAGGTTTCTCTTCTCATGCCTTGTACTTTCTTGATAGGTTTACCTCCTACGGTGCCTTCTCAGTTTGAAGTGGGTAGCAGTTCTGCCACCATTCCAGATCCTGTGAGTGAGGCTGCGGCCTTTTTTGCACGCTTTGATCAGCCTGAAGTCAATGATCTTGGACCCGCAGATTTTTGGGCTCCGGACCACCTTATATAGATTTCCATGGCTTTAGAATCCCTAAGGACTGCTCCTCTCACTTGGTGACGGTTTATAGCAACCGTGGGGACTTCATGCAGGGATTTCGACTTGGCTGCTCTGCCAGAGAGCATTTCTTGAGGATGTTAGGGAGTGTACTGAATGATATCGAGCATAACTTTGTTGACACCGTCTCCACCGAGAGGATCCTGAAGTGGAAGGCCGCGATGCAGGAGCTTATTAGTGTTGGTTTTGCTGTGGAGTTTATCTTGGACCACCTTCAAGAGATTGCCTAGGCCATTTTTATGAGGACAGTCCAGCCTGCTGTTGATGCTATTGACTCACGCCTAGAGGTTCTGAGAGAAGAAGTGGCAGACTTGGAGGGCCGTCGCGAGCGCCTTCTTTCTAGCATTAGTGGGTCTAGTCATTTTGGAGATCAGCCACTCATTTCTGGACTTCATTGAGAGTGATACAGTTTCTTCTTTGTTCTATTGTTTCCTTTTCCTCATTACTTTACCTAGTACACTTTATGTTTCCCATAGTACTTATTTGGCTAGTTTGCCACAGTTTGGGTTTGTAACTTATGATGCTATACTTTGCTATTGTTTTTTTCTTTTGCTTTTGCTATGACATATGATGCTAATACTTCGTACTTTTTCATTACACCTTCGTCAAAGCATGTTACAAAATGTTTGTCCTGTGACATAGTCACTTGAAAGATGGAAAAGGTAAAAGGAAACATAAAAATGCTTCTAATCAAAACAAAAGAAAAGGACAGCTACATAACTTTTCTCCTTAAGCATAGTAACGTTTCAACCATTTCCCGTTGATGGGACCCATCAAGTCCCTGCCATCCATCTGAGTCAATCAATAGTACCCACTTGGATGGGCCTCCTTTATCACAAGGGGTCCTTCCCACTTTGGTGCAAACTTAGACTGTCCTGCCAGGCCTCTCTTAACATAGCCTGCCACTTTCAGCACAAGTTGTCCTTCCACGAACACTCTCTCTTTAATCATCCTGCCGTAGGCCTCAGTCATTTTTTGCCTATATCTGCGGCTGCGTTTTTGGGCCTTTTCTCTTTTTTCATCAAGTCCTTCTAGGTCTTCGCACCTTTCTGCCACAAAAACTTCTTTTTCTTTCTCTTTTTCTCGCATCTGCATGACTTTCAGGGATGGAGTCATTATATCTACTGGGCTCACCACTTCAGTTCTATAGACTAAGGAAAAAAGTGAAAAACCTATGGCTGACTTAAGTGAACTTCTATAAGCCTAAAGAACGTCTGGCAGGTGCATTGCTCATTCTCCTGTATACTCTTGGCTCATTTTACTGATGATCTTCATGAGAGTCTTGTTAGTTGCCTCCGCTTGCCCATTTCTTTGTGGGTAATAAGGTGATGACCAGTGGTGTTTGACTTGGTAGAACTCTAACATCTTCCTTACATCACTGTTGACAAATGGTGTGCCATTGTCGCTGATGATCCTATGGGGCACCCCAAACCTCACAATTATATTCTCCTTGATGAAGTTTGCCACTGCTCTTCCTGTGGCTTTTCAAAGTGGCACTGCCTCTGCCCACTTAGTAAAATATTCTATAGCTACTAGTATCCATATGTATCCACGTGATAGTGGGTTAACTGGTCCTACCAAATCAAGCCCCCAAGTGTGGAAGGGCCATGGGGTTACCATGCTGTGTAAATTTTACGGATGAGTGTGAATCAAGTTGGCCTGTACTTGACAACTGTGACACTTTTTCACATATTCTGCCGTATCCTTCTTCATGGTAGACTAGTAATAGCCCATTTGCAGCAGGCATCTGTAAAGCTTTTTCTTTCCCTAGTGCTCCCCACACTCTCCTGAGTGCACCTCTTTCACAATTTCTCTTACTTCTTTAGGGCCCAAACACCTTAAGGGGTCCCTATCATATCCTTTTTTGAAAAGGACCATATTATGCAAAAAATAGTGTGTTACCAACCTCTTGAGCTTATATTTTTCACTGTACTTTTGTGACAGTATGCCCTCTGTCAAGTATTGTATGAATAGGCTTTGCCAGTCTTTGCTGGTGAACACAGCGTAACTTTCCTCTCTGTCTACCGCAAGTTGGCAGGTTCTGCACTAGGTTTGGACTTGGTCTGCATCTTTACCCATGTTTGGCCAATAAAAACCTGCCCTTTGAAATCTGCGGTAAAGGCTGACCTCTTTAAAAGATTCGCAAGTCTTGTCATGTACTTCTTTCAACTTTCTCTGGGCTTCCTCCTGCCCCACACATCTGGACAAGATTCCACCTGGCATCCTGCGGTACTATTCTCCCTTCAACAAGGTGTATTCTTTTAATACCTTTAGTCCTGCGGCATCTTCTTCCCTTATCAGTGCCTCCCTTATGGGGATCTGCTAATCCCCGTCGCACTGTTCCTCCTGGAACCTTTCTTTTAACATCTCAATTATGGGTTCTTTCCTCTTGCTGACCTCTATTCTGGTGCTATCACCTTCAAATATTACTTGTGAGCCCAATGCAGTTAACACATCCGCAAACCGATTCTCGTTCCTAGGAGCATGCTCTATTTCAAAAGTTAAGAACTTTTCTTCCATTTTCTGGGTCATTGCTTTGTATGGGGCCAAGCTGGGTTCTTTTAGGGAGAAGCTCCCTTTGGCCTGACAGACTACCAAGTTTGAATCGCCTAATACCCTTAAGTGCTTGACTCCCATTTCGAGGGCTGTGGCCAGCCCAGTTAGGTAGGTTTCGTATTCTGCGGTATTTTTTGAATAAGAAAATTCTAGTTTGAATGATAGTGCTACTGGTTTATCTTCTTCATGGTACAAAACTACTCCCATTCCTCCAGATTGGGTGGTAGAAGACCCATCAAATTTCATTACCCATTGTTCTCTGATCTCTTCTGCCATGGACACTTCCCGTGGAACTTCATCATCCAGCGGGAATTCCTCTTCTCCTGGAAACTATGCCAATAGGTCTGCTATAGCCTGGCTCTTCACTACCCTGGGTGTCCTCATTTTTAAATTATATTGCGACAATTGTAGTAGCCATTAAGATATCCTGCCAGAGAGGATCGGCTACTTCAGTAAAGCTTTGATGGCATGGAATTTGGTTATTAGCCACACTTGGTAAGCCAAGAAATAATGACGCAGCCTCTGTGAGGCATACACAATAGCTAAACACACCCTCTCTGACCTTGGGTAATGAGTTTCTGCATCTTTTAAAGCATGATTGATGTAGTACACTGGTTGCTTAGTGCCACCTTCATCTTCTTAGGCAAAGCTCCCTTTGGCCTGATAGACTACTAAGTTTGAATCGCCTAATACCCTTAAGTGCTTGACTCCCATTTCGAGGGCTGTGGCCAGCCCAGTTAGGTAGGCTTCGTATTTTGCGGTATTGTTTGAACAAGGAAATTCTAGTTTGAACGACAATGCTACTGGTTTATCTTCTTCATGGTACAAAACTACTCCCACTCCTCCAGATTGGGTGGTAGAAGACCCATCAAATTTCATTACCCATTGTTCTCTGATCTCTTCTACCATGGCCACTTCCTGTGGAACTTCATCATCCAGCAGGAATTCCTCTTCTCCTGGAAATTGTGCCAATAGGTCTGCTATAGCCTGGCTCTTCACTACCCTGAGTGTCCCAATTTTTAAATCATATTGCGACAATTATAGTAGCCATTGAGATATCCTGCCAGAGAGGATCGGCTGCTGCAGTAAAGCTTTGATGGCATGTGATTTGGTCATTAGCCACACTTGGTAAGCCAAGAAATAATGACGCAGCTTCTGTGAGGCATACACAATAGCTAAGCACGCCCTCTCTGACCTTAGGTAACGAGTTTCTGCATCTTTTAAAGCACGACTGATGTAGTACACTGGTTGCTCAGTGCCACCTTCATCTTTTTAGGCAATTAATGCACAAATGGCATACAAATTGGTGGCCAAGTAGAGTAACAGTGGTTTTTTGTGGATCGGGGCCTGTACTATAAGGAGGTTCATCATGATCTGCTGCATCCCCTTGAAGGCTGCCTACTGTGCTTCTCCCTATTCGAAGCTCTGCCTTTTCCTAAGCAACTTGGTGAAAGCAGAAGTGATTGATGCCAACCCAGGGACGAATCTTCGAATGTACGAGACTTTCCCTAGGAAACTCTTTAGCTCCTTCACCGTGGCTGGAGGTCTCATAGTTGCTATGGTCGTGGCTTTCACCGGGTCTACATTTATTCTCCTACTGTGAACTAGGAAGCCTAGGAATTTCCCAGAGGACACTCCAAATGCACATTTGAGAGGGTTTATCCTTAGTTTGAAAGCCCTGCATCTCTCAAACACCTTCCTCAACACTTGGAAGTGTTCTTCTCTCCTCCTTGATTTTACTACTATGTCATCCACATAGTCCTCCAGTTCACGATGCATCATGTCATGAAATATGGCCGTCATTGCCCACTGATAAGTGGCACCCGCATTTTTTAGCCCAAAGGGCATTACAGTGTAGTAAAAGTTGCCTATAGTTGTTCTGAAAGCAGTTTTCTCTGCATCCCTTGGTGCCATCCTGATTTGATTGTACCCACTGAACCCATCCATAAATGAAAACATGGCACTTCCTGCCGCAGAATCTATTAGTAAATCCATGTTTGGCAAAGGGAACTCGTCCTTTGGACAGGCCCTATTGAGATTTCTAAAATCTACACAACATCTTATCTGGCCGTTCTTTTTCTTTACTGGTACAATGTTAGACAACCAACGCGGGTGTTGGATAGGTTTGATGAATCCTGCGGCTAGCAATTTCTGTACTTCTTTGATTATTTGCCCTTCTATTTCCGTGTGGAATATCCTGGCAGGTTGGACTACCAACCTGGCCTCTGGGTCCACATTTAACATATGTGCAACTACCCCAAGGTCTAGCCCTGGCATTTCACTGTATTTCCATGCAAAGACATCTTTGAATTCTTTCAATAGTATTATTAGCTCTAATTTTTCCTTTTCTGCCAGACTTGCACTAATTGAGATAGGCCTTGGTCCCTGCGAAACAGACCCCAGGTCAATTTCTTTCATTTTTTCTTCTGTCGCAACCTGTATCTCTTTTTCTACCACAACTTCTTCACTCCCCTTTTCATTACTTTCTTTGTCTGCACTTTCTTGAATCACACAACACGCCAAACTCTCATGCTGCCACTCTTGGGTGGGGCCCTCCTATATTTCACTTGTGGGCCCCGCGCACCTTCATAATCTATACACAACCCTGCCATCAGGACCTCGAATCCTAACACAGTGTGGCGTATCCTCTGATTCCATGGCAGGCGCTTCCTTCCTCTTCCTTTTTGGGGCAAGCAACTCCCTCAGATCGGGCTCCGGCTCATCCTGGATGTCTCTCCACTTAGGTACAAAGGTACTTTGTGGTCTTGATACTGAACTTTCCCCAGATGGAGCTCATTGGTCGTAGAACATGGTTTCCACTAAATGAGCCTCCGCCTACTCGAATGGTGAGTGGTTTGCCGCTATGCGTATCATCCTGCCATTCACCCTTCCCTTCACACTTTGGTGGTATGTGCAGGGGCGTAGCCAGAAATTTTTGGTTGAGGGGGCTGAGGTAACAATATCATATTGATTTGCAACTCATGAAAAATACAAAGTATGACATATATACATACATACATACATACATACATACATACATGTCTTCCTGCATTAGTTTTAGAAAAAGAAAAAACATTAAATCTAACAAAAATTTACAAGAAAATAATATTCATAGAAATTATATATAACAAAGTCACTGTAAGCAACCATAAAATAAATAGCAGTTAAATTCAACCAAATTCAACTACTATGGTCAAAAATAAATTCAAAATCGATTTCATACTCTTAACTCAATAGAAATTAAACTATAGAAGAATATTATAAATCATAAGATAAATAAATAGGAATCAAATTAAAAGATCAATAAGAAAGAAAAAGAATTTTGTACCTCTCAATATTTTCTTAGCTTTAAATAAAAAAACTCTTTCTTAAGGAAGGGAGAGAAGCTAATTAAAATTTAACTACGTGAAAGCATCGTAAGGAAGAATTAATGAAGAGAAATTGAAGAGAGAGCAACGAGTGATGAGGAGAGTTTTTTGGGTGGCTATAAAGTATAAGCTGGAAGGGAATATTGTAATAGTTTTGGGAAAGTGCAAAACTTAAGTATAATACTTTAAGTGTAGTACATTGGGTTCTCCAATTAAATTCAAACACCAGTTTTCCATGACCAAAAAAATGCAAACAATGTTATCATTTTTAAGGGAAATTAAATTCAATTCAATGAGGTTTTTTGTAAGAAAAAGTTTGAATTTTTTTTGAGACAAAGTAACAGGTACATCAACATCTAGGGGTTACTGAAAACAGAGGAATTACTTCTATCCATGCAATATTATCCTCGTTGACTACCCAGCATAAGAAGCTAATAGCTGGGCTACCCTATTAACAAACTTAACATGGGACTATACTAAAACTACAAAACCTGCACATAGATAGGAGAGTGTGGACTTCATCAACGAGATGCCCATTAGCCTCACAGTCTCGCCACTCTCAAATGATAATTCCCACACTATAGTACAACATAGGTGCTTAATTAGCTATAGTATATAGTCTCACTCCAGAAAAAGAATGTGGGATATGGCTGACATGTTTTAGAGGAGGAAAGGAAAACTCAAAAGATGAAAAGTAGGGATTTGGGGTGGGGAATTTTTATGGCTGGCGTATTGGAGGAGGGGTGAGACCTATTTCTTCCAACTATTATGGAGGTTTTAAAAAATTTTGGGGGGGCCGTGGATAACATGCCTCCGCCCCTGGGTATGTGGATGGAACTAGCCGGTGTTTATGCAGCCATGGTCTCCCCAGAAGCACGTGGTATGAGACCTCTGTTTTCAACACGTGGAACCGAGCTAAAGAAGTTATGGGTCCCACTTTTAACCACAACTAGATATGGCCTGCGGTGTATTCTCCCCTTCCGCCAAATCCCGTTACTTCCATTGGGCAACCTTGAATCTTTCTTTCTGAAATTCCTGCGGCTTGGAAAGTGCTTAATAGGATGAGGTTTACGGAAGCACCTGTATCTACTAAGGCCCTTTTTATGGGGATTTGATTTATGGATGCTGCCAGGTAAAGGGGTCTCTTGTGGTTTGGGTACCCCACCTCCATATCCTCATCACTAAAAGTGATTTTGGTTGACTCTTGTAAGAGAGTCCTGTCATCCTGGACTTCTGCCGATAAACATTTTACTCCAGCCCTAGAGGCGATGCTCACTAAAGCCTTCGTGGCTACTTTTCTTTCCTTTGCTATGAGCCTCAACTGGTCAAACAAATTCTTGAATTTAGAGCTCTGCTATAATGTGGTAATAGCTGCGGCAGGCAGGGCTGGATTCTCTTCTTCATCCTCCCCTGGATCTGCACAAATTACTACTGCCGCTACACCCTTTCCTTTATGGTTTGTTTCTTTGAACTTCTTGCTGGGTTAACTCTAGAGTCCCTTCTTTGATCCTGCGGTGCACCAGCCTGCGGAGCGCCCAACATTCTACGGTAGGATGCTGCACGTAATTGTGTAAACGGCAGAAACGTGTGTCCCTCCGTTCTTCTTCTGTGGGTTCTCTAACAACTTGATTAGGCTTGAAAACTCCTTCTGCTATCCACTTTTCCAGCAGTATGTCTAACTCCTTAGGAGTGCACGGTATTGGCGGGGGAGTATCATATTCCTTCCCCTCAGTCTTCCTTCTCCGCTCAACAGTGGATGCTGCCATAGCCTGCAGGGCATTTCTTTTGTCTGAATTTGGTTTCATAGACTGGGCCGTCTTTCTGGCCTTCTGCAATAACTGTGAGAATTGAGAAATCTCCAAATTTTTTAAGGGCTGCCCTGTATTCCCTGATCATGTTTGTCATACACATTTCTACCAATGTTCTATCTAGTGCAATGTCCCTGAACCTTTTGATATATTCCATCAAGTCCTCACCACTTCTCTGCTTTGTTGCTTGCAGAGTTCCAAGTGTTACTGTTTCCTCTCCATGAAAGTACTTAGTGCAAAGTACGTCCACCATGTCATCCCATGTTGGGATTGACCCTGGCTTTAGGCCGATGTACCAAGTGTATGCTCGGTCGCACAATGATTTAGAAAACTCTTGGAGACACAAGTCTTCGTCTGCGGCATAAGGTCCGAGAGTGTCAATGAATTTGCTCACATGCTCCATGGCACTTCCCTTTCTGCCATCATATTGTGCGAAGGCCCGTGGCTTATACCTTTCAAGGTATGGTTTGCTGAGCACCCTTAGTGGGTAAGGAGGGCTTCGTGCATAGATTCTCTCCTTAGGTGCCCTGGCCCTCTCTTGCTTCAGGAGGGCCTCCACTTCGGCCATAGTGATGAAACGTTGTTCCGCATTTTGTGGGATACCTCCCGTTGGTGTCTCTTCCTTGTCCGTCACATGCTCCGGGTCATGTTGGCTTCCTTTTTCTTTTGTTTTGTCTGCTTTTAGCTGACGGATTGCTTCCATCATTTGCTACTGTGAGTGTTGTAGTGACTGTAAGACTTCAATGAAAATGTTGGCATTGTCAGTAGGAATTCTTGGTGGTGGTTGGGGGTCAGCCCCCCATTCCGTTGGCACCTTCCGCCTGGTTAGGCTGTAGTTGGTGGGGTGTCGTAGGCCTGGACTCTGCTTGCGAGGGCACGGCGCTCATATTTCGCGTTGTCCTGGACTTTGGAGGCATTTGTTTGTGAGGGATTTTGTCCCTATCTATTTCTTAACTCCCCAGTGGAGTCGCCAATTTTATGTGGGGGCCTTTTTTGTTGCGTTAGGCTGGGCTACCTTCTGCGGTGATAGGCCCAAGTATTCTGGGTGAAGGAGTTGAGACCGATCCAACTGTAACTCAATTTGGGCCGGCTTGTGGACAAACTATGCCTTGTCTGCCAAAAGTATGCTTATGGTAGGCGGAGCTGTTTCAGATAGGTTGTGGCAGATAGATATGGTAATAACAAGAAAATAGAGTATTCTGCCTTTTTAATTAGAAATGACCAAACGATCCTTATTTAAACAACATAATCACAATAATGGTAAATCATTTTACAAAGAAAGCCAGAGGAGTAAATATATATATATATATATAAGTATATATATATATATAAGTCAATCAAAACATATTATGTACTTCAGCTCCTTTAAGCACCATGTCCAAAATTATTTCTTAGTTAATGTAATTCAAATAAAATAGTAGTTAGAGAACAAAAATTTATGACAACTGTATTTTGAGACTATGAACATAAATACAAGGACATTATATTTTGCATCCATAACCATATAATATGGAACTCAAAAACCATACTATACCAGGTGCAACGACAACCTAATCCCGCAATTAATATTCCTCGATAGCGAGGCCGTACCAATCACTATGATCAACCGAGAACTATTCTCATTATTAATGCTATCATGGTAACTCCTACCAAACAAAAATAATTTGCCACTCTTCCTTTAGCCTCTAAGTAATAATGACATAGCTCCTTTAGGAGGTTAACATTACACTTAGTCTAGTGTACACCATTATCTAGAATCATGTATAGTCACATTTCATCTCCCTTATAGTGTTTAAACATGTAGTACCATGAAGCAAAACACCCTCCTTTGGGATCGCGAGGCATATACACCAAGACGAGGTGCTTACCCACACTACTATGAACTGATAATGGAGGCTGTGAGATCCAACCCTTGTATCTCTCTCCCACTAGAAATTTTAAAACAAATGGATTGTCTTGAAATCATTGTGATCTCATCACAATTTTAACCCTACACTTCAAATGTGTTTAATTGTTTAAATTCGATGTGGTTTGATTAAGTCACGTCACAATAGTGTAACGAACATTCGCATAATCACAAAGAAGTTTAACCTTGTAATCCGTGAAGTAAATACCCTCCGCATGGAATGCAAGGCTCAAGGCCAAGAGAAGGTACCTATTCACATTACAATGAACTTAACAAAAGGGTTATTTCAGCACTCTCGCTCGTTATTTGAGTTTTTCTTTAAATAATTGTTACCCCATCACAACTAATAACCTTGCACTTCATAAAGACTCTAATCTCATTAAAATCACTAACTAAAATGGAAGTCCTAAACTATTTAGGATTCCTTAAACTCTAATGGATCATAAATTAGTTATAAAGAACTCTATCCTTAATTTACTAAATAAATAAATAAATAATTCTAATCTCATTAGAAACTATATACCTTTTAATTAAAGCTTTAATCTCATTAAAACTTCTAATTAAAATATATTAAGGACTTTTAATCATACAAAAATTCTAATCTCATTAGAATGTTACTTAAAGACAAGTCCTAAACAATTTAGGACTAAGAGTTCTATTTAATTAACATCTTTGATCTCATTAGGTCTTTTAGTTAGGTAATGATTAATAAATGTCCTTAACTTTTAAGGGCTATAAAATTAATCACTTCATATAGAATTATGTGTAATCTCATCACACATAGACTTGCTTTTTATCAAAATGTTAACACTTAGTCAAAAACAAGTGAAAAATTCAAAATTCAGTGCCTTCGATTATTTGAACCTTTTACTTGATCGATCGAAAAAATGAAGAATGCCACTGCCTCATTCGATCAATTCTTAATTCCTACTTGATCGATCGAAAGGGATTCTCGATTGATCGAGACAATGAAGAATTTCATCATAGAGTTTCTACCTGAATCGATCGATTCTCAATTCCTCTTCGATTAATCGAAAAGAACATTCGATCGATCGAAAGGAATTCTCGATCGATCGAAACTCGCAAAATTGAATTTTTCTAGAAACCGTTTTTGACATCTTCATTGTTTTCTATCAAAAACACCTTTTGATTTTATGAATGAAGATTCACAAATCAAACATTAAGGTTTTCAATATAATTATCAAGAACCTTAATAATGCTAGAAATGTAACACCCCGACCCAATTTTATAATTAAACTATGTGTTTAAGTGGTTAATTATTATTTTGAGTAACTTACTTTCTAAAATTAATATAAGAGTATTTAATAAATATATTATTTTATAATGCAATTGAATAAGAATTGTAAAGATTATAAATAATTGAATGACTCATCAACCCTTTTCCCTTAGCATACACGTTCTCCACCCAAGATATTTTTCCTTGACTTCTTTGTTGCACCACTTTTCTTTTCTTGTTCCTTTGTTTTCTTCTTTCTTTGTTCTTATCATCACCACCTCATCTTATTCTTCTTTGACTTTGTCAAAGTAACTAGAACTTCCAAGAAGCTCTCTTTCTCTCATTTCCCATGGGTCCGTGCAAATTAGAATTCTCACCTCACCTTACTCTCTTTTCTCTTAAGTAAAGAGCTAGAAGTTCTCTTGAGTCCATAGGTTCACACACCAAAAAAAAGATAAAAGCTCCATTTCATTTATTCTTCGTATTCTCTCAAAGAAACTAGAAAACTCAAAGAAAGCTCTCTCAAGCTCTCTACCTCTCATACTTTCAGGTCCAGCCACTAGGAAAGGGAAATCCTTTCATACAAGAGTGATTTATTTCTATTTCCCCTCAAAAACCATAAATTTGGTAAGGGTTTTAGCTACTCTCACCTTAGAATCCATGATTTCTTCAAGGAATTTTTAGTAATCATATTTGTGGTTAGTAAAATTAGGAAACTTGTAAGTCTGTATATATATATATATATATGCTGTTTTAAGAAGCTTTGAAACTGTGTTGATGATTTGTTGAAGGTAGATTAGGGTTTTTACTAATTAATGATTGTATATGATTAAGGAAGTAAGAGAAAGTTAGGATGAGTACTTTTGATGTTACTGTTGAGATTTTTGTTGTATTTAATTTTGCTATAAATGGTTAAATGACTGTATGTAAGTGTTTTCTAACATGTCTAATGAATGTATAAAAATCCCCATATGAAAATACCATCGTTTGATAATTGTTTATGAATTTACAAGAAAATGTTGCAAAGCTGTCACTGTGATAGATTCTGTGTTTATGCATGATAAATTATGTATTAAATTGTATACAGTAAATTAGTATACCAGGAGTAGTTATTATGAAATCTAAGACACATATGGTTGTAATGAAAGTAGTCTCACAGCATTTGGATTAATATAAAAACAATGGTTTAATTTCTAATTTGCATGAAATTCTGTCAGGACAGATTTGAGTATGCTGTATTTTATGATTTTTAGTAAATTATGGTTTTATTTTTTGACTCTAAAATTGATATGTTATTTACTAGACATCTAGAGGAGTTGCTCTGTAAAATTTCATGAAGTTTGGATGTGAATTGTTAGTCCATTTGTATTTTATAAGTGAGGTATATGCTATTAGAATAAAACAGTGAACAGTAAGGGACATGCCTAACTTTGAGGATTTAATTCTAAAGTTAGGGTGAATGATTTGAGCTATAATTTATTATGCTCATAATTTGGTATGTTTGGATCATAGCTAAATTTTTTATAACTTGATTCAAGGTTTAGTACTCAAAGAAGGGGTTCTAAACCATCCGACTGTTGTTTTTTATGAAGCTATCTTATTCAATGTGTTGCATGTTGCCATATAAGTGTATATGGTTATACAACCATGCTTAAAAAAGTTTATGTTTATGCATGCATTATTGCCCTAATCTTAAAACACCTTTTGAAATGAAATTGACTCTTCTAGAGATATGAGGTTAATATGAGAATGTTGGTTTCTCTAGGATTTAGTACCTGTTGTTTGATGAATGTATTTTGTTTGTGGGAGCCTTGTTGAGATGGAATTAGGATTTCCTTGATTCTAAGAGATAAGCTTTGAGATGAATGTGTAAGTTTATGATAAAGAATAATTGATAGTAATAAGTTTTGATTTTTGGTTTAGGTGTTACCAATACCCAAATCTAAGCTCCTTCAACTGCAGGCTCTCAGTTCCTCTGCTTTCAGGTAAAGGATAAGTTATATGAGCATTTGGTAAGTCATGAGGCTATTTTAAATTATATTATGCATTAAAAGATTTTTTATTAGAGATATGACATGTAATCATATTTTAGATAAAGATATGTTCGTGAGCTTTCGAAACCTTATGTATATAACTCAAGCATATTGATGCCATTACCAATTTCCATGAACACGATGTTTAAAGAAAAGAATGGAAATGCTATTATTATGAAATTTTATGCAAAATAAAAAATTTCAATATGATGTATAAGTATGAAATGTTTTCAAGTTATGTCCTCTGATGATCTGACTTTGCCAGTAGGGGTTTAATTACTGGCTTTCCATGGAAAATGTTATATGATTGGCCATTAAAAGTGGGACTGGCTCTGCTGTACTCACCCTTGCTGGTTACGGCCAATTTGTGGAGGAAGTCAATCGACCTCTATGGTTGAAAATATGTATTATGATGTGATCCCGGGAATACCTGGCATTGTGGGGAATGTCGAATGCCTAGCACAGTGGTGTTAGAAGCCTCCCAAATAAGTATAGACTTATTAGCTATGGACTAACTAATAAGTTATTTATGAACAACTATATTATGTTATTAAGCATGAGAGAATAATTTTGTTTAAATGCATTGCGAAAAGTTAAAAACTCTCATAAAAAGAAGAAGTTTCTGATGAAAAGAAAACTGTTCATTAAAGATAAAAGCTTTTGAAGTTCTGTTGTATTATAAAGATAAAGTTTCTGATGAAAGTACAAGTTTATATTAAGAAGTTACCAGATATCTGTTTTTCTTTATGAAACGTTAAGTTTTATGATTATGAAAGTTATAATATTTTACGAGAAGAAGTTTATGAAGGAAAGTTTTATTATTCTTTAAGATGCTTCCAGTTTAAAACAAAATTACCGATTATCTGATTTAAGTTAAAATGATTATTTTGTAATGAAAATATATATGGTGACTTTGTAAGAAATGAAAGAAATTCAATCTGAAAGGTTTTAGTAATGTTATTCTGATAAGAAAAGGGAGAACAATTATTTTCCTATGAATAGCGTATAAGTTATTATTATAAATAGTATAAAATACTATGCATGAAAAGATGTTCTCCTATCTGAACGTTGATAAAATGAAATGAATTGATTTACATGCATTCTTATTAAATTCTTATGTATCTTACCCTTACTGAGCTGTGTAGCTCACCCCTTCCACTCTTTCAGTCAACAAGTTTATTTTGGAGCAGAAGGAACCTTAGTCGAGTTTTGGAAGGAGCTAGTTTTAGTTTTAATGTATAAATCCCAAATTAGCAATTTGATGTTTAGCTTTGTAGTATTGTGTATTTTAGGATTTAATGAAAGTTGTGTACCTTAAAGTATTAAGAGATGTATTATGTGAAATTTAGAATTTGAGTAACTGGTGGATTATGTTATTTTTTGAGTACAATGTAGATGCTCTGAATATCAAGTGAAAAGTTATATCAATTAAGTAAAGAAAAAAAAAACATGGAAATAAAGAGGGAAGCTTTTGTAAAAGCTTTGTAAAAGTTAAGTTGGTTTTGTTAATATCAGGTTTAAGCTTGATATTAGCATGCCGGTCATGGTCACAAATCCGGGTATCGGGTTTAGGGCGTGACAAGAAACCCTTGAAAACATAATCATATTCTCATTAGGAATAAATTTCATAATCCTAGCATTAACATGATAGCATGTATATCAACAATCTTGATGCAATACCGAAAAAGATAATTCCCAGTTTAACTTTCTCAAAGTAACATCATGCATATACAAAACACCAAGAACCAATTTCGAAAGGAACATCATGTGAAAATCTATAATTTAGACTTATATACTCACATGAATCCACATATGTATATTAATAAACAACATCAATGAAAAAACGTTAAACATCAAAAGGTAAACGGACTCGTTGATACAATATTAATATAACATAAAGACAAGAAGTCAAACCGTTATTCTATATATAGATAAAGTGTAATCAAACACGTAACCAACGGTGTCAGGTGTATATCATTTCTAATGATTGTATACCCATCTTGACAATCTACATTGATAAGAAACATAGCAATTCTTATCCACCGTGTTCAACTCTAATGCAAAGATTAGAAACACACGACACCAAGCAAAAAGCTATAATCAAGATCTCAATGAATCATCACGGCTCACAGGTTTAAAGTTCATAGAACAAAAACATAATGCAGAAAAACTACTACAGAATTTTAAAACAACAAGAAAATGGTTTTTCTTTAATTCTAAAACTCAATCAAATATTATACAAACATGATACTGAAGACCGCTCTAATACCAATTGTTGGAAAATCTGGTTTTGCATCTCATACAAAATACACAGCGGAAACAACAAATACGGATCTACTTCATTCATGAGAGATAACATGTAACCTTGAATTCTAGAATAAAGAATAAAAAGTATACATTGATGCAGTGAAATTTAAAACAAGACTTAAGAATACCTTCAATCTTCATCCCAATTCCACATGGTGCCCACGATGAGTGGTCTCTAAATCAATTCTTTTGTACGTTGATTTTCCTTTGGAAAAGTATATTCCCAAACATCTATAGAGAAAAACTATTTTCTCTTCTTTTAATCATACTACATACTAACTACTCTTGGTAGTTACTTTATTTAATAACTCTTATTAAATAAAAACTAATTATCTAATTGGGTTATCCTTTTAGGCCTACCCAATTGGGTTTTAGTTTGTGGCTTGGGATGGGACCAAAGGGAACAAATAAGACTTTAGCTCTAATGGGCCATGGGCTTATCTGTCAACTCTTGATAAGTCCAAAGTTACCATTATTTATATTTAATACCACTATATGAATATAATTGTACTCTAGGCCTTATTAATAAATTATATCCCAAGATTTTATTATACATGCAACTCTTTCATAAAATATTCGTAGTAATACAAAATCATGAATGTAGACTACTACTTTGAAGATTACTACATCTTAATCCTTGAGTACTCGATTTAATTCTTTAAGTTATTAATCATATATTTATGAAATCCAATTTCATTAATATATACTTTAGTAACTCATTACTAAAGTGGTTGGGTCCAACACTCTGAATAACCAAACTCATTAAACTTATCTCAATGGAATATTTTATATCTCCGTTAAGAGATTATGAATTTCATCTTAAGAATATATGTTCCATCAACATTAAATACGGCTGCCCAACATACTAAGGTTTTGATCGTAACTTTAGATCTCACTCCTAATATATTAAAGCAATCTACACCTCATGATCAAGTTCATTATTCTCTCAGGATTTAGAGTTGATGTAAATAGAAGTCGTGAGATTTATTATTCATTTGACAGTCGTTAGGAGAATAATAAATCTCACAGTGGTCCAATTCAATATGTCTTAACTCTTAAAACATATCAACATATCAACTCGAAGTCTCCACTTCCCAAATCAAGACAAATCATTTTAGTGGATATGTTATAGTCTTCGCAAATGAAATGCCTAATTTCATCACCGACTACAAACTAAAATTCTGAATTTACAAAGAACTTGTGATCTATATCTTCTGTGACTAAATCACATAAATCACATACTATGCATCTCATGGACTAAGATAATGTCCCATTAGTTCATCTATAAACAGTCTCATATAATTAAACAATTTAATTATTTGTGAAATTCCAATAAATTGGAGTTTAGGGCATAAACCCCAACACCTTTTATAAGTAGGGGTGTTCGCCGTGTGGTGCGGTGCATTTTTAGGCCTTTTTAGCACCACACTTTGCGGACCATAACTGCACCACACCTCATTTTTGCGGTCATATGTGTGGTGCAGTGTGGTGTATAGTTTAGCCAAGACCATAACCGTACCATACCTCATTTTTGTGGTCACATGTGCGGTGCAGTGTATAAAAATTCACCTACTATATAAAAATTCAACATATATATCACCATACAATTCAACATGTATTAGTAATATCACTATCTCGGATTCTCAAGTATACATCAAACACGTAATGAAGTCAAGTACTTTGAATAAGGTAGAGTGGTAAGCAACTTAAATGTTTTAACTATCAAAATCTAATGTTCTTCAGTCTTCACTTTAGATCAAGAACATGAAGTAAATAGTTTATGTGAAACACCAGGTACAAAGCAAAAAGGATTTACCCATACTCAAAGCAATTCTTGTCGTGCCCGCTAATTTCAAGTTTCAATTATCAAAACCATAATGTAAACAAGTCTAAAGCAAAGCATGAAATGAATTACAAATCCAAAACAAGTATTAATTGTAAACCCAACAAGAAATTGTTTAAATGAATATGAACGCAACAAAAAAAGGTCTATCCATCCAATGCTATACTTCTCCCCCACCCAATTCTATTTTGTAGCTCACACTCCAAGTCTTCACTTAATCTTCTTTCTCTTTTGCCAATTTCATCAATTCTATGAAAATAAATACAGAAAATGTTAGTAAATTAATAAACAAAGAACAAAAAACTAATATACAATTTAAATATATAGTTTTAGAAAATTACTTGCTTCAACATCTTGCTCAAGACTTTCCACTTCATTATTTGCTTCCCGAAGATTAATTGGTTTAGATGGGTTTTTTAACCAATTTTGAGCACAGATAAGGGCCTCCACAGTTTTAGGAGCTAATGAACTCCTAAAAGGATCCAAAACACGACCCCCGATGCTAAAGGCTAACTCAGAAGCAACGATGGACACAGGAATAGCCATGACATCTCGTGCTACCTCGGAAAGGATTACATATGTAGTAGAATTCACCTTCCACCAAGCCAAAATATCAAAACCCTCCCTATTTTTTTCACTAGCTTCATTAAGATATTTGTCTACATCAGTAGTGAATTCATTATCATTTTCTGTAGCTATGTGTTCGTCGAACTCATGTGAAGCAATTTTCCATGGATCATATGGAAAACTTGCACTTGATTCTATTGAAGAACGAGCATTAGTGGCTTGTCCATTGCCACTAGCACTTGATAATTTAGTACCCTTTGCATAGTGGGCATACAACTTATCTAAAGCATCCCTTACCAATTTTAAAGCAAACTCTACCATCTCTTTTGAATACCACTTATTAAACCAATATTTCAAATATTTCATCTTATATCTTGGGTTAAGAACCACAATGTTGAGGTTCAAAAATTCACAACGTTGTGCCAAAGCCCAAAAACAACACAGAGGATTGAAATCATAAGATGTTTGGGCATCCAATAAGGGAAAAGGGAGAGGCCCAAACCCGTTAAGGGTCCATATGGAAAGGCTCGAGCCCAGGGATGGGCAAGTTTCGGGCCTCGTGGAATAAAGGAGAGAAGAAGCCTAACCCAGCCCTCAAAAGTCAGGAAAATTGCTAAGGAGCCCGGGAAAATGACTGGGCCAAGATACCTGGGAATTCCAGGAGCCCGAGATCCTCGAGACGTGTAGCAAGGCCTGGTTTAGATAAAGACAATACAGTAAGGTGCCAAGAAAACACAAGGAACAAGGGAAGATCTGTCCCTATTGATCATCCAATGATGCAAAAAAGAGTCAGAAAGCTTAGGAACCAACAATTCATGAACAAGGGGCTGGTATCTCGGGGAATCCAGAATTAAGAACCATGAAGGGAGGTGGTTGGGAAACTTTCAATCTGACAAGAAGGAATAAGCTCACTTAAGGAAAAATGACAAAGGGGAAGGCAGCCAAAAGTTAAGTCTGAAAAGATGGAATCTAGAAGCCTTGAAAGAAGAAAGACCCAAGGTTAACTCTTTAGGACGCCCTAGAGAGAAAAGTTAGTAGGAGGCTTTTGAGGAAGAAAACCTTAAAAGGAGAAAATAATGAGGAATCAGGAAGGGACCAACCACCAATGGTGCTGGCACAACATTGGTTATGGTACCTAGAGGAGCAAATTGAGGGAATCAGTAGTACCCTAGGAACCCTAGGATGACATTATAAAAGGGGAAGCAGCCAACAGTGAAAGGCATCCAACAACAGTGAATTAGAGTAGAATCATTGAGAAAATTCTGTTAGAATTCAAAAAAAGGAAAAGAAAAGAAAGGGAAATACCGCCAAGTATCCTTAAACAACCACTAGAGAACACACTCGAATTCAAAGGAATTTAAATTTTGCAAATCTTAGAGGCCTGAAGAGCTATTTAAGTCTGTGATTTTTGAACTTATTTGAACCTTGTAATGCGTCTTAGTGAGCATAGTGTATTACACAATTAAGAAAGTAATGAAATATTTTACATTGTTTTAAGGATCCTTAACGCTTTATCTTGTATCTTTCTTTACCACCTTGTTCCTTTGCTGTGTCTTGTTGTTCAATGCATATATTTCTTGTTTGTTAGCATGTATGTGTTGTATGATTCCTGCTTTGTGCACCATTTGGTTCTAAATCAGCTCATTTAGCTGTGGTGAACCAAACCCAGTCCCTTAAACAACAAGTAAAGGGCCTAAGGTCCTTATTTCCACTTGGGCTTGGGTATTGTCCAAAAAAGGCCCACACAGACGGCAATAAACATCATCAAATTCATATTTTCAATGTCTCCCCAATACTTCTCATATTTTTCCTTCATAGATTGTGACATTTCTTCTAAGAGAGGATCACCATCAATGCCACACAATCTATGCAATTCATTTTGAATGCCCACTAGCTCACAAAAATAAGTATTTGAAGTGACAAATAAAGAACCAGAAAAATGTAGAGTTACCTCATAAAAAAGTTGAAGAAAATTACAAAACATTCTGACATTCACCCTATCCTCACCCTTGGGAGGACCTATGTGCTTCTATTTCCCATTTCCATCTACCTCCATAAAGTAAGAACTAAATTCCACATCCTCTTCATGCATCCTATCAAAGGCTGTTTCAAACTTCTCGGCTGCCTCTAACATAAGATATGTGGAATTCCATCTAGTAGGGACATCAAGAGATAACAAACTCTTAGATTGGATTTTTTTCATCCTCTACAGCTTCCTTAAACCTATCCATCCTTTTTGGAGATAATTTAACATACCACACTGCAGTCCTCACCTTAACAATTGAGTTATGAATGCCTTTCAATCCCTCTTGCACAATAAGATTCAATATATGAGTAGCACATCTCATGTGCAAGAACCGGCCTCCCAACATACAACCATCCTTCATCTCCAGCTTCTTCTTCAAATAATCAAGAGCCACATCATTGGATTTAGCATTATCAACTGTGGCAGTTATCACCATTTTGATTACCCCAATCATTCAAGCACCTTTCAATAGTTTTCCCAATTGTCTCCCTTTTATGATTTGGAACTATATGAAAATTCAAAATCCTTTTTTAATAGGTCCAATCACCATCAATATAGTGGCAAGTGAGACACATGTAGTTGAGGTTTTGAATGGAAGTTCATGTGTCAGTAGTCAAAGACACCCTTTGTGTCACAACCCAAACCTGTACTTCAAGATTTAGAGCATGACCGGCATGTTAATATCAAGTTTATCTCAATACTAACACGAAACAACTTAAACTAAAGGGCTTACCAAGTATTGTTTCTTGAATTCCTATTTATTTTTGTGCTTTAAAGCTATCATATACAAAATGATGAAAACCTTAAAATTTCATTTCCTTTAAACTTGGAAGCTTTCCACCTGGTTGAAACTTAGGGTATTCGTATAAATATTACATAGCTAAACGTTTAGTAAAACTCTTATTACAAACCTAACCCCAAAGGCATACAACTGGGGTTCAAAACAAACTAAAGTACGAAATTACATCTGTGCTCAAGAATCAAGTACATCTTGATTCTTCCTATACAACATAAGAGCTAAACTACTATACAACAAAAACTCTACATTCTAACAAACGAGATTCACTGAATCCTTGCCACCTCTAACACTCTCGCTGCTTCCAGGAAGAACCTGTGCACTGAAATATAATAGGGTGAGCTGCGAAACCCAGTAAGGTTATTAAGCTCCATGAGCCTTTAATAAGAATACATGTAAATCAAATATTTTATGGATATGCCAGCTTTGAATAAAATAGCCTTCATACTGATCATTTTGTTCTTGAAATAATCTATGAACATTTCAGCTGAAAATACTTCATTTTCCTTTCATATAATAATAATGAAAGGACTTAATAAGGAACGTAAACATAATTTAGTAATCTCATCTTTGAATAGGCTGTAAGTATTTTATCATAACTTCTCATCAGACTTATCATCATAATTTTTTCATAATTTCCAAATAGCTTAATAGTTCATTTATAGTACATATGAGTTAATCCAATTGTAAGTCTGTCACAACTTTGGGAGGCTTCCAACACAAAATTTCAGGCATCCAGCATTCCCCACAATGCTAGGTAATTCCGGAATCATATCATAATACATATTTTCAACCATGGGGGTAGGTTGACATCCTCCACAAGTTGGTTGTTACCAACAAGGGCGGGTACAGCAGAGCTAGTCCCACTTTTAATAGCCAATCAAAATCTCCATGGAAATGCTAGTATTATAACCCCTATTGGCTGAGTTCAGAGCATAACAATGGAATAACGGAAACCTATATTTTTCTGAGAATTTTGCTTATACATAATTATTTCACAGCAGTAGCATATCCACTTTATTCTTAAATATTGTGTTCGTGATATGATTAATAGCATCAATATGCAAAAATTATTATGTATATAAGATTGAACAACTCATGAACACATATTTTACTTAACTCATGCTTATACGTAATGTTTCCAGATAAAAACTTTAATGCATAATACTTTTCTAAAAAAAATATTTATACTTATCAAAAGCACACGTCACAAATCCCTTGCCTGAAAACAGAGATGCGAGAGAGTTGTACAAAAGGAGCTCAAGTGTCTGTGTTCTCGTTCTCGTCACCTAAATGAAAAACCAAATCTTATTACTGACCAACTCTTCCTAATATATAAACTTATACCTCAAACACAACCTAACTCTCAAACTCAAGAAAACCTTAATTCTCATCACATAAAGTTCCCCAAAGCACATAATACAATCATTAAACACATTATGCATCCAAACCATATCTAAACCAGGGCATAAAATTTATATGAAATCAAAACATACCAAAGGATGAGCCTATTAACTTATAGCTCAAAACATTCACCCTAGCTTGAGAATTAAATCTACAAAGTCAGAGTTATCCTACCCTGTTCACTGCTCATTACAGCAGCAAAAGCCCCATTTGTAAAATACTAATGGGCTGTCCAAGTACATCCAAATGGCATGAAAATTTACAGAACTACTCCTCTGTATGTCTATTATATACCATAAAAAGTTCGTAGTCAAAGCATAAAATTATGATTTATTAAAAATCATGCAAGCCAACTTGTTCAAATCTGTCCTGGCAGAAACTCATGCAAATTAGAAATTAAATTATTATTTTTCTATTCATCCAAATGCTGTGAAACCACATCCACAACAACCATACGTGTCTTAGGGTTCATAAAAACTATTCCTAGCATCCTAATTCACAAAATATGATTTAATACAGAATTGTCTTGTTGTAAACATCAAATCTGTCACAGTGACAGCTTCAGCACATATTCTTACTAAAATCATCAACAAGTAGCAATTGGCCTTCATACCACTTGAGTATTTTTATTCCTATCCTAAACATATTGAAATACCTTAATAAGCATCCAAATGACCATAATCATCAAAATTTCAATTTACTAAAACAGATTTACCAGTTCAGCTTCTAAAATCAGAACAGAGGATAAAGAATGAAAAAAAACAAACAATTATATTATTCAAATACACAAAATCAGATGAGGTTTAATTTACTTACTCACACACTTTGAAGATGAAACCTTAGTGTTAGGCTCTTAATTTCTCCTTAGAGAGAGTTGTCTATGATTTTTGGTGAGAGGGTGAAAGAGAGTTACAGCCGTGTGAGAGGGGAAGAAGAAAGAAACCAGAATAAAGAAGAAGGAGAAGAGAAAGAGTGCTGAACTTTCTGGTTCCAGCAAAAGAAAAGATAAAGAGAGACTTTTGGGGCAGCCAAGAAGATAAGGAGTGGACTTTTGAGGGTGAGAGGTACGTGTGTTTGAGAGAAGGGCTTGAGAGAGCTTCCTAGCTCTTTCCTTAAGAGAAAAATGGGCAAAGTGTGTGACTTTTCTGATTTGTGTGTGTGTGTGTGTGTGCCCGTGGAAATTAGAGGGGGATTTACTTCTTGGTTGGTCTAATGCTTGAGCAAGTCAAGGAAAGTGGCTCTTGGTGATTTGCATGGCCGGCCAAGTCTTGGCCTTTTGATTTGTCAACATGCATGATGCTTTAGCATTATTTGTTTTGAATTCTCATTGGTTGCATTTGGGTTGAATTTCCACTATCACATGTCATGTATCATATGCCTAATTAAAACACCAACCATGCATCATACTAAGTATATATTTATAATACAACTAGTTATTTCAATTATTTATAATATGTACAAAATCAAAACTTCATGCACTTAAAAGTAATTAAGATAATAACAAGCATACAAACCATAAAATTAATTATGTAATTTGGTTGGGGTGTTACACTTTGGCCCAATTTCAAATAACTTATCAACTTCTTCCTTTTCCCAAACCAAAGTTTAATACAATCCCTTGCCATCGTGAGATGAGAAGGCACAGGAAACCTAGGCTCAACCACCCCTATAAAGTATATAAAACCATTATGCTCAACAATTCTAAAAGGTAACTCATCCACTATAATTATCCTCACAAGAGCCATCCGAATTCTGTCAATAGCAAATTTAGCAACAGCAAGCTCATTACTAAACTCTCCTTCAACACCACCAGTTTTTTTTGCTTGGAAACTCAAAGTGGTCTGGCTCATGTCAATGACACCCGGAATCTTCTTACATTTTAGCAAAAGATCCCACATGGATGAGGTCCCATTCCTCCTAGCAACATTGTATTGCTTCTTACAATAATTGCATTCTGACTTTTCACGATTTTGTAACCTAACAAAATGCTCCCAAACATCAGATGGCTCTTTGGTGGACTGATTCTCATTAACTCTAGCTTTTTTTGGTAAGGGTTCATCATCCACAATCAAAAGGTCATTAGGGCCATTTAGTGCTGGTGGATTTGGATTTGAGGGAGCATCCATCTAGGGCCATTGAAAAAACGAACACACACATATATATAGGTTAGAACTTTCAAATAGTTCTCGTTAAAACTTTCAAATTTTTAGCAGTAAAAATTCTTTAAAATTGCTTACCTGCAAACTCACAAGATTGCTCACCTTATATGAATAGCATTGCACAGGTGAGATAGAGTTATTGTAATTTATGAGAGAAGAGCTATTTTTTTCCTGTATGGTAAGATATAAGGAGTTAGTTTAACCAAGAATAAAAAAATAAACTGTTTCTACACAGTGCATGTAAATTTGTCAATATTTTTTGCATCAAGAGCATACCTTGGATGATTGTTGTCTAACAGTATCTTTCGTTAAAGTTTTTTTCTTTCTCCTTGATTGTTGTTCAACCCAACTTTTACATCTTTTTCGACCCTTACAACCTTCTTTCTTTTTGAGGCCTTTAACCTTTTCAACCAAATTCTTTATAGGTTCTCCATGATCCACAATTTCACTACCACCCAATGACATTTGATCTTTAGAATTATCAAGACTCACACTTGAAAATTTCATGGCAATATCTTCAACATGCTTTTCTAATTCCTTTGTAACACTCTCTACCAAAGCATATGCTTCTTCAATTTCAGCAGCTTGTGAGGCTAATCTAACTAACCTGGGACATAATCTTCTATACCATTGTGTAACTTTTAAGTTAACATCCCCATGGACATCCTTCCCAATACTATCTATGACATACCCATTTTTTGCTTCTCTTGTCCATCTTTTCAAAATGTAAGCATCAAGAATTATCTTTATATCAAGTATGTCGAAAACCTTCAAAGCATGACAACACAAAATCCCAAATGTTTCAAACTTCCTACAACTGCATGAGATTGTCCTACTAATAGGACTACACAATACTTTATATTCTCCAACTTTCTCAAGAAGCACAACAGTATATTCATGCACTGGCTGGCTACAATTCCAATCTTTTATTATTGCAGCTGAGGCATAGTCATACTCATTTTGGAACAATTTAAATATTGTAGGGGTATACACCTATGATGCTTGCTTCAATAAAGGTGAATTCTTCAAGCACAAAGGAGGCAATTTTTCCCTAGCATTATACTCAGCCTCTAACTCTTTATCCCACTTCTGCCCTACTACCATCTCAAAATGCTCAAAAAAATCATCCATATTCAAATCTGATTTCAAGTAATCTTTCAAATTCCCATTCAAACTTTCACTAAGCTGAGTACTTCGCATTCCCAAAGTAATTGCCCTCTTCATGTAACAGTTAGCCCATTTTTCCTTCAATTTGTATATACCATTTAACCAACTAAGATCCTTAATTGTATAGGTCTGAATCATTTTATTCCAAGCTTCTTCAAATTCACTCTCAGTCACATACTTATACATGCAATCTTTAAAGTCTCGAAGGAACAATGAGCAATCCTTCATCAAATTTCCCAATTTCTTGATTCCATTTTGCATTATGTGCCAAGTACATAATCCATGCCACGTCTCTGGCATCACCTCAGCTAATGCCTTTGCAGTAGCAAAATCTTGATCAGTAAAGATAGATTTAGGCTTTCTACCACCATGTGCATTTAAAAAACTCTCAAAAAGCCATTTGAATGATTCAGCTGTCTCATCATATAAAAGTGCAGCCCCAAAAATCACCATCTCTCTATGGTGATTGAAACCAATAAACACAGCTAAAGGTCTAAATTCTTTGTTTGTGCCAAATGTAGTGTCAAAACTAAAAACATCACCAAAATGGGGATAATCAATTATCATTTTAGCATCAGCCCTAAATATATTAGTTATTTGCTCCTCGATATCCAACTGTACAGCATAATGGAACGATGGATTATGAACCAATTGTTGTTGAAAATACCTTAATAAACTACCGGCTTCACCGTATATCAAGCTTCGTTGTCGTCTAGTTCGAAGATAGTTTTTTTGATCAATTCCAGTGTAGCCAAGATGAGCCCTTCCACCAACCTCTCTACTCATTAACTCATGTATCTCCTTAGGCTTAATTCCAGAAGCATAAGCTACATCAATAGCAAAAGCTTGGACATTAGACATCTTTCGTTCTGATTGCATCATGAAAGTAGTTGCTGCAAGATGAAGAACATGGTTATGCTCCGATACAAAATCATACACCTTGTACTTTCCGGTCTTGCGAACTAATGAAACACCCAATCGTACTAGACAATTAGTCCTTGTTTCCTGTCGAGGTTGATTGGTCAGATGATCTCGTTTATCAGGCTTACGAGTACCCTCTTTAGAACACAAAAATCTTCTCGATGTTATTTCTCCATCTATCTTACTTTCATTTGTATAATGCTTTCAAACACTAAACCCCATTTGTTTTCCATAATTTTTCCAAAACATCCAAGCTGCCTCTAACGTATCAAATTCCATACCAACCTTTGGGGTACAGTCATTCATGGTATCCTTGTTTTGACAAGAATTGTCCATTATCCTATAAAAAGACAACCAAATAAAAAATAAAAAATAAAACTCAATTACAATTAACTGAAACTAAATATTTCAAATAATACTAATATACCAAGGTCCCATTACTAATATACTCAAACTAAATAAACAAGTTTGAAACAATCATCGCAATAGCAAAACCTAATAACGTGAAAAGAAAAGCACTAAGCAGATTTCCAAATCCAACAGCTTGCAAATCATTAGAAAAATTAGCAAAAACACAAAGCAAAGTGATTACGCCAATACATATTTATCATTTTATGCAGTGAACCCTATCATATTTTTTCAATCCAGTACAATTATCTTCAACTTAATAATATTATATATTATATTAATATTGACTACAATTGAGTGATTCAAAGTAGATGCAAGCTAATTGATATTCAATTGATTCCAAGTGGTTAGAGGCATAATGGATTAACTTATTAATATTAAATTGAATCATCAATTAACTTAGGTTTTTATACTGTATAATTCTTACACAGTATTCTTTTCAAGGGATGGAAGAATCAAAATTATCATTTAAGTGAAAATAAAGGGTAATAAGAACTTATAAAAAAAAAGGGTAATAAGACTTAGTAACTAGGCATTGGCCTTTTAATAATAAATATAGTGGGGCAAACACAAAGTAAAGACTAAGAATTTTAATTATAAACACCTTGCAGGCAGAGGATATAGCCCAATTCCCCAAGTTCATCATACAAATTCATTGAATCCACGTGAAGAACCAACCAATTCAAAAGTTCTAGATTTAATTAAAAGTCAAGAAAAGCATGTTGTTATATAGATTGAGAAGACTGAACCGGGTCTAAGGTTGAAATGCAATTTTCAAGTCAACACATTGACAAATATTGTAGAATAGTTCCCTCTAAATCTTTCACAACATTATTATTGAGTGCAATTTTCAGCATGGCTAACATATTGCTTTGACAGTTCACCAATTATTGTATGGATCACACGGCATGGCTCACGCCATGGAGCCCAAAAAATAAAAAACATAGTACAGCTCTATTTCTTTTCTTAAACATTTATCAAACACCTTGCAGGCAGAGGATATAGCCCAAAAAACACAGCCTTTCTTGAGCAATCATTAAACAGTTTTCGGTAGTGGAATTGCAAAACAACAAAAATCTAATATCCACCATAGTCAAAAACGAAAAAAAAAAATGATAGCTAATATCAGTAGACAATTGACAGAGAAACAAAGAAACAAAAGATAGCTAAAGAAACACACACACACACACACACACACACACACACACACACACACACACACACAAAAACGAAAAAAAAAAAAAAGAAGGGAAGAAACTAATAGTCAGTACTCAGTAGACAGTAGACAGAGAACAAAGGCTAGAGAGAGAGTAAGATAGCTAATATACCTGGCCTCCATTGGGCTTTCAATGGTCATCCATGGACAGTTTGAAGAGATTGAGCTAGGTGGATCCATCATTTGTGGAGAGTTGTAAAAGAAAGTCCGGTTTTCTTGCCTAGGAGTGTCTTTTGGATTTAGATGGGAAAAATTGGTGGGAGTAATTTGTGGGTTGATGAATTTCTCAAGTTTGAGATTTGTTCTGTCCAAAAAAAAAAAAAAAGTTACATCCATTTGCTAACGTTAAAGATAACAGCTATTTCTTAAGCTTTATTCCTTTTTTTTGTGTTTTTAAAAGAGTAAGTTAGTGGATTAGTGATGTGACAGCGTCTTAAACCATTAATTTTAAATGAGGGGTGAGGATTTAAAGAAATTTACCTGGTAGAGTACCCTAGGAACTCTAGAAGATCTGAATCCGTTCAAACGTGACTTTTTTTTTTCTTTTTGTTTTTGCTAAGCACCATTAAACCTGTCGTATCATTTTGGAGTCAAAAGTGTTTTTTTTTTTTAATCATTTTCAAAAGGCCTCTTTTTGCTCACAGGACTATTCCAACTTCCAACTCTATAAGAAGAAGCACCAATCAAGCAAGCCTTCTATCACAAACCAAAGAGCGCTTGTTCTCAATCTCTTCTTCTCAGTCAATCATGCAGTCTCATCAGGAATGGATGGTCATAGGCATAATATGTGCATCCTTGGTGCAGATTTTTATGACTGTGGAGTCTTTTCGCATAGATGATAAAATCACAAGTCTGCCAGGGCAACCACAAGTCAGTTTCCAACAATTTTCCGGCTACATCTCCATTGATGAAAAACAAAACAGAGCTCTTTTCTACTACTTTGTTGAAGCTGAATCACAGCCAGGTTCAAAGCCTCTTGTTCTCTGGCTAAATGGAGGTAAAATTACAGTATCAGATTTAATTATATCACCTAGATCACTGAATGAACTCTTAACTCCAATTTTTTTTTCTATTTATGGTATACATTTTACTTCTTTTTGGTGTCTGACCATGTGCTTCTTCTCTTTTCTTAGGGCCTGCTTGTTCATCTGTTGCATCGGCTTTCCTTGAGCATGGCCCCTTTAAAGTGAGAGGAGACAATCTGGTCAGGAATGAGTACAACTGGAATAAAGGTATTCCTTTTCTCCAAGTCCATGAGAACTCTTGTTTATTTTCATTTCCTTTTTAACTGGCTATGATTAATGTTTTACTTTGTTTATGGGTGCGTCTGACTATTCCCGGACTAAACCCGCTTATTTATTTATTTATCAAGGATTAATGAAAAACTAGATTTAAGTGAATTTATAAAAATTATTTAAATCTCAAAGGTTGGCTTAATAGTTCTTAAGATTTCAAGATTTCATGATATTCATGAGATTTTGAATTTGAAATCTCTTGCTACATCTTGGGTCACCTGACTTCTAAAAGTTCCCTCTTTATAATAACTTGGTAGTGGATGAGGAACTACACACCTCCGAGGAAATAGTCAAATAGGTCAAGATACTCTTGTTTGGCAAAAAAACAGTGCATGTTTGGATAACGCAGAAAACTTTCAGTTTTTAGTGTTAAGTGTTTTTGGTGGGTCTCGTGCACTGTTAATAGGACTCACAAACCTCTTTTTTTAGCAACTTTTTCTTTAAAATTGGGTCCCACGACACTATTCACGCATTTAAAAATTATTTTGCTACAGTTTTTTCAATTTTCTGTTTTCAATAATAAGCAGTATCTAAACAGACCCTTAATCTTTGTTTCAGAAGCAAATATGTTGTACCTCGAGTCACCAGCAGGAGTTGGTTTCTCTTACTCGACTAATAAATCATTTTACACCCATGTGAACGATGAGATTACAGGTATATGTTATTTGGCCTTGTTTCCTATTATTCAAAAACATACCAATCAGTCAAACTTTTTCCTAATTAATTGATTTTAAGTACTGTTGTATTATTCACAGTGAATACCGTATGCTATAGTTTGTGCACTTGCCTTCTTGCCAATGATTTTAAAGACAAAATACAGATGTGACAACCACGATTCGAGAACAATGATAAACAAAACGCAATTTACATAAATTACAACTTACATTCAAAAGTCAATATCCTTTATATGTGGAATTTTTTTTCCACGCAAATTACTATAAGGATTAGGGGTGTGCATGGGTCGGGTTAGGTCAGGTTAAGGGGGATTTTTTGACCCAACCCACCATGGTGGGTTAAAAAAAATTCAACCCAACCCAACCCATCACATAAGTCCAACCCAACCCAACCCGACCCATGTGGGTTGGGTTGGGTTGAACCCATGAGTTGGACAATTTTTTTTTAATTATTAAATTGAGTAGAAAAAAATATATCACACATGCCACCTGAGTTGATAAACAAAATATACATTAATATATGAACTAATATTCCAACTCAGTTATACATTAATATATGAACTAATATACATTAATATTGGCTTTTATATAGAATAGGAGGAAGAGTTGGTTATTTAAAAAAAATATTAATTATATAATATATTTTAAATATATGGGTGGGTCAGGTCGGGTTTGGCGGGTTTGAACCCAACCCACCAAGCCCTAAAAACCAACCCAACCCGGCGGGTTGGGTTGGATCGGGTCGATTTTGGTGGGTTGGTGAGTTGGGTCGGGTCGATTTTGGTCGGGTCAATTAAGGATGTTTATATAACCAATAATTTTATATATGGAGATTTTGAAACTGACGACGTGTCTACTTTTGCTAAGCACGAGACAATCTTATATTTCTGCAACGCTGGTTTGCCAAATATCCAGAATACCAAGACACAGATTTTTTTATCGCAGGAGTGAGCTATGCAGGTAATTTTTCTATTTTAAACGAAGGCTATCATTTTTGGTTCAAATTAACATTAGTAAGGTTTTGTGTTCATACCCACATACACATGTTGCTGAGAGATCTGATAGAGAGCATGGACTAGAATCCGATATTATGGTGTATATTGAATAAATAAGATTCATTTCAACATGATGAAAAGAAATTCTTATAGTGTTAAGTAGTCTAGTATTCAAAAATAAATAAATAAAAAATAGATTCATCCTTCTACAAATTCGAGAGAGATTTCTTATAAAATTCGTGGTCTTTTCTTCTTTTATTTTATTTTATTTTTTTTTGGTAATAGGTCACTATGTGCCTCAACTCGCCCAGCTCATTATTCAGTCCAATTTGAAGATCAATTTGAAGGGGATAGCTGTGAGTAGAACATAGAAATATAACCTCTGAAATAGCTTGAAAAAATTTTCGGTGTCAGATAATATTGATCAATCAAAATTTTTATTAATTTGTACTATTTTGCAGGTAGGGAATCCTCTTCTGGATTTCACCACTTTAAACATGCCAGAGTATTACTGGTCTCACGGCTTGATATCAGATGACATTTATCAACTTGTCACTAAAGTTTGTAATGGTTCAGCTCAGATCGTGAGAGGAATCATATTCCAAGAAGGAAGTGAACCAGCCTGTATTGCTGTAACTTTACGAATCAAACAACTGACTGACACCATCGACCCTTTCGATGTCACCGGTGACATTTGTCCATCACCTGTTAAGTTTTTACACGCCCTATCAAAACTCTTATATAATGCGACTTGTTTTTGTTAGAGAGTATCATATATTTATATTTCAAACAGGGTAAAAATTAGATACCATTTCTTAGGAGCTATATATTGGGTTCTTAATTATGTTCAGACACAGAGTTTCATTGAATCTAATGGTCCTTTGACAATTTGTAATTTATTGGTCAATATAACCATGTGTTTGTATTTAATTGAACAACACTTAAAAAACTGTATATCAATTTTATCCTTCAAATTGCAACATTTTCCTCATGTAGATTTCAATTGAGCATTGCTTTATTCATCTTCCCTCTGCTTACAGCAAGCTGAAAAGAAGGAAGATTTCTGTGGACAAGGTATCACAGAAAAGTATTTAAACAGGAAAGACGTGCAGAAGGCTCTCCATGCCCAACTCGTTGGAGTCAAAGAATGGGGTTTTTGCCAAGAGTAATGATCGATCGATAATCACTGTTTTTTAAAATCTTAGTAATTATTTGCATCTTTAATTAAATTTAACTAATTTTCATTCAAGAACAATTTAATATCATCAGCATGTAAAGACAATTAGGAAACAAAACTAATCATTAAACCATGAGGCTTTTCATAACAAGTCCCAATAGTGGTGCAAAGAAATCGAGTATTTGTTTTGTTTTAATAAATTATAATCCTTCCTCTTGCTGTCATTGTAATTTTGGGGTTCTTTTTTACAATTTTAGTGACAAAGTTCTACAATATGATATGACAAATTTTGAGACACCTACAATTGGTGTCTTAGGCTCACTTGTGAAGTCTGGCATCCGGGCCTTTGTTTACAGGTATTGTGATACAATCTCTTTAAGCTCTTTGCTATTTAATTACTTCATATCCTTTATCACATTTGAAGAACAGAAAAAGGTCCTGCTTATAATTGATTTGATTTTGATGTAATTTGATAGTGGAGATCAAGATTCAAGAGTTCCATTTACTGGGTCTCGAACACTTGTAAATAGATTAGCAAAGGAGCTGGGTCTGAAAACAACTGTGCCATACAGAACATGGTTCGAGGGAAAACAGGTAGACATGCTCATATAGTTTTCAGTTGAACGGTTGGTGCTAAATGGTATTCTTTTTCCTGATTTATTTTTCACTGCAGGTTGGTGGATGGACGCAAGTATATGGTAAAGCCCAGCTATCTTTTGCCATCATAAGAGGAGCTTCACACGAACCTCCTCTAACGCAACCAGCGAGATCATTTACTTTGTTTAAGGCATTTCTTGCAGGAAAACCACTGCCAAATGCATGAAGCCATGAACTTATCAAAATCATGAATAAAATAAGACTGTACCATACTATATTTTTTATGCGGACAGTTGTATTTGACTAGCAAAGGCATGTCTTCATGCAATCGCTTTAAATAAAAATGTACTAGTATTATTAATCTGAAAGAAAATTTTTACCTTTCCTTCTACTATTAAGACAAGATTTGCATTGTAGACTAAATAAATACCTACAATATTTTACTCTATTTGTAAATGTGTACAAACAAATATGTACAATATTGTACACATAGTCGAGCTTATAATGAGAAAAAATTTATAAATAACTAATTATAATTTATAATAGAAAATTATAATTTGATTTAAATAAAAATTTAAGGTATAGAACAATAGAATTTGTTTTATTAAAAGCAATTTTGCAATTTTACTAAACTAGTCGCAGACCCACACGATGAGTGGGAATAGATAATTATTTTGTATTGTAATATAATGTATAATTTTTTCTCAAAAATTTTTTGAAGATAATTTGCTCTCTCTAAAAATTAAACAATTTTTATTCAATCCAATTAGGTCTACTTCGGTCCCATTCAGTCCAATTTGATCCAATTAGGTCTACTTCAATCCAATTTGGTCCACTTAGTTCAATTCGATCCACTCGGTCAATTTCATTTTCCCTTCAATCCATTTAAGACTATGTGGGGGCTTTTTTTTTTTTTTTTTGGGACTGGGCTGCCTCATACGATGATAGGCCTAAGTATTTTGGGTGAGGGAGTTGAGATCGATCTAACTACAACTCAATTTGGGCCGGCTTGTGCACAAACTATGCCTCGTCTACCAGGAGTGTGCTTGTGGCAGGCAGAGCTGTTTTAGACAGGTTGTGGCAGACAGATATGGTAATAACAAGAATATAGAGTATTCTGCCCTTTTAATTAGAAATGACCGAACGATCCTTATTTAAACAACATAATCACAATAATGGTAAATCGTTTTACAAAGAAAGCCAAAGAAGTAGAAATATATATATATATATATATAAGTCAATCAGAAGGGGTGAGAACTCAAGCTAAGTCTGGCCGCAGGAGCAAACCCAGAAAAAGAAAGAACGTCTCTTCTCAACACAACCAATCTCCCAGGTAATTCCTGTCGTGGAAATTGATCATTTTGAGGGAAGCGAATCCAAATGGCTAGTGCTCCAGAAGAAAAAACCCCTTTTTGCTTTTGGCAGAGAGCAGAATTTTAAGAGGGAGAGAGAGAGAGAAACCTATCGATGCATGCCGAACTAACTCTCTCTGTTTTTTCTTTCTTTCTTTCTTTCCTTCTTTTTTAATTTTTATAATTTTCTTTCTGTTTCGATTATAACTTCTTCTTGTGTTGTTTTTCCTCTCCTCCTCCCCTTTTTTCTGTTGTTCTTTTGTGCACAACAAATGCTTCTTTTTATAGTGCCTGCCGTGACCGAATTTTACTGTTCTATCCCTTAATCACCTTTGTCTGGTCTGGGTGTACTTGCCAACCATCACTGTTCCGTCTGCGTACCACTCCCCATTACCAAACAAAGACAACTATTTTGTTTGTTAGTCTGCCATGGCACCCCTTCCTGCCACGGTGTTGATTCTCTCTCTTTCTCTCCCCCACGGCATGCACCTGGTGATTCTAGCTCAGCCTTGCCTCATTTGGGAGGTATGTCATCTCAGCAGGATGTATCCCCCAAAAGACTCTGAGCAAGAAACCCGAAATAGGTTCTTTCCCTCTCCCCACCACCAAACATACCCTCTTACCTCTGACCCACAACCTTACCATGTCCCATATTGGCTGGGTACAGGCTGGTAAAGTCTGGGCCTTGCGCGTACCTGCCTTCCACATGTGTCCAAAGTCTGCCTGGTGCTCATGCATCCGCCGTGGTCTCAGAGGCTTACTTACATTGTCTGCCGTCCATTCTTGACCCTTTATGAATTACCTTCTTGACTTCCCACACTCTTAAGGTTGGACTTTATTTGGTATTGGGCTTTGTATTTCCTCGCAGCCTATTTATTGATTGTCTCAACTTTCTGCCACATTACTTATCATTCCTACCGTAATGGCTTACTCCTGCTGGGCCTCTTCTAGGCCTGTCGTTCTATTCTTTCCCCCAGTGGTTTATCATGGTCGCTGGTATTCTTTCTTATGGGCTCCAACGTCCCTTTTGTTTTTCCCTTAGGCATCCTTGGCCTGTTTGCTTCCTTTGCGCCTTCTTTGGCCCATTTACTAACTCTACACTCCCATGGACTTTTACTAACTTCATTGGGCTTTCCTGGCCCAATTTTCTTATTCTCATCCTTGGGGTTTACGAGCTTGTCGTGGAACCCCTACTTTCTTTGTTTACAATGCTTTGGGCCCGCCGTGGCCCCTTCTCACTTTTTTACATCATATACTGCCCATGGGTGCCATTTCTCTCTTTTCGGGCTTCTTTAAGCCCATTTGCCTCTTCAATGCCCATTTATTTATATTGTGGGCCTGTGATCCATTATTCCTGCCACTTGAGCTTAATGGTTTTACTTTACACTTGCCATTTCTTTGCTACCCATGATGCCGGGTTAGGCTTTTTTCCTCCTACTTGGTTTCCACACAAAAAATGACCTTCACCAGACTAATTGGGTCTTAAATTGATTCTTTTTTTAGGTTTTTCTTTTCAAGTTTGGCTCAAAAATTTAATTTTTTTTCCTTAAATTTTGGGTTGAAAAGTATGAAATTTTATTATATTTGGACTAAACTCTTTAGTTTTGAGTTAAAAATACCAACAAAAATAAAATAAAATAAAGTAGACATTAAAAATTAGAAATATGAGCCCTAACAATGCAATAAAAATTACAAATATTCAAAAGTCTTATTCAGTCCACATTGGTTCTATTTGGTCCAATTCGGTCCATTAGATCCGTTTTGTCCACTAAAGTTCTATTCGGTCCATTAGGTCTTATTCAGTCCAATTCGGTCCATTCAGTCCACATTGGCTCTATTCGGTCCACATTGGTCCTATTCTATTCACTTCGGTCTTATATGGTCTATTCTGCCCGCTTTGGTCTTTTTGGTCCATTCTATCTACTTTGGCTCAATTTGTTCCTATTCGGTCCATGCTGTCCACTTTGATCCACTTTAGTCCTATTCAGTCCACTTTGGTCCTATTCTGTCCAATTTGGTCCATTTTGTCCACTTTAGTCTTATTTGGTACATTTGGTCCATGATGTTCCTATTCGGTCCTATTCTATTCATTTCGTCCACTTTATTCTATTTAGTCCAATTCAATCCATTCGGATCACTTCAGTTCATTTTGGTCCATCTTGATCTATTTTGTGTACTTACATAATGGGAAAAGGCATATTTAAATCCAAATTTATTTTTAAAATATTTAAATCTCAAACTCGTAATATCTAAAATATTAAGTATAGTATTTATTATTACTACGTTTTTGTTGAGCCAACTTAATGTAGCATTTCAGTCCACTTTGGCACAGCTAAAGTTAAATGAAAGTATTTCTAAACATAGAGGTTATGAATATACAAAATTTAGGGTAGTCATTTATTTGTTTCAAATCGTTACTTTTAAATGAATTGCATGAGGTTGATTATATATTTAAGCAAAATAAATAAATATATACATGTATGTATGTATGTATGTATGCATGTATAATGTTGTTAAGGTCTAAAAAGTTATAACACCTGTTGAGGCTCATTTTTTTTAAGACCCAGCAGGCCCAAGGCTCAAAGTTGTGGGCAAACTAAAAGAAACAGCAAAAAAAGAAGAAGAAAGCATAGGCATGATTTAAGGGTCCATGAGATGGGTCCAAAAGAAGCAAATGGGCTTAAATAAGCCCGGAAAGAGAAAAGAAACGAATTTGTGAAAAGGATGAGGGAAAAGAAAGAATGGGCCACAACAGGCCCACTGCAATAAGAAAAAAGAGAGTAACAGGCAAATGGAGAACCCATGAGCCCAAAGGATAAGGTTTGTAGACAAAATTGGGCCAAGGAAGCCCAAAGTGAGTTAGCAAAGAAATCCATATATAAAGCAAAACCAAGATGGGCCAGGGATGCCCATAAGAAAACACAAGAGACATAGGAGTCAACAAGAAATGAAAAAGAAGCCCAGCAAGTATACTGGGCTACTGAGAAGGAAAGTATACAAAAGAGCCCAGCAGGACTGGGTTGGGCAACAGAAATAGCAAACCTGGCATGGCAGGAGGCGCAAAGCCACAAAGCAAAACGCCCAAAGAGGAAGCCTACCACAGAGCTCAACCCTCCAAAGAAAGGGACAACGCATGGACATTGGCCTGCCGGAAAATAATCCACATCAGAAAATGCCAAAAAGCGCACGGCAGGATATGCGCACCCATTTTCAAACCTTGGCAAACGAACGAAACATCAATAAGGTAACGCATGCGAACGACCCAGGCATCACCAGCCTATACCCAGCCACTATGGGAAAGGGTGACGTCATGGGAGAGGGCATGGTCTGGCGGTGGGGGGAGGAGCGGGAACCCATTTTTATGATTCTTGCCCAGACTCTTTCGGTGGGCACAGTCCTGCTGCGATGACATGCCACACAAAAGAGGCAAGGTTGGGTAAGGACAGCTGGGTGCATGCCATGAGAGACCGAGAGAGAGAGGACACACTGGACGAAGTAGAGAAGGAAGTTTCGTTGTCTGAAAGCCATGGGTCAATGGTGGATCAGAACCATTTTGACTTGGTATATGGATGGCAAAAGGCTACGATGGCAGAATAAGGCCATAGAAAAGCTAGAACAGTAAAATCGGCCGCGGAAGGCCCTATATAAGGGACTCGCAGATGGAGGAAAAAAGGGGGAGGGAGAATCAAAGAAAAAAAAAAAGACAAAGAAAAACAAAGAGAAAAGAATTGAAAGAAAGAAACAGAGAGAAAAGAATTGAAAGAAAGAAACAGAGGGAAGGAAATTCTAAGAAAGGAAAAAAACAGAGTCCTTATGGCAGGCATGCACCCAAATGGGTTAAGCTCCTTTCTCCCTCAATAGCCTTGTCCTCAAAAGGCAATACAAAATCTATACCTGGGCATATACCATCTGGGACTTCCTCTCAAAGCAATTAATTTCATCAAGTGAAGTTACTTGCATTGAGAGAGTAGTTTTCCCTACCGTGGTTGAAGTCCTGCGGTAATACTAAATATGGCAAACTCACTATTTTACTCTGCTGGTTTCACTCTACTATTTTGTTTAAGCGTTTTTCTTTAAAAGCAAGGTCTTTAAGTCGTTTATTTTGTTCGTTGCGGAAGAAAACAGTAAATACCTTTTTTTTACGTTTTCTATTTTATGTCTGCTTGCCATAACTCGTTAATAATAACTCTGCTTGCTGTGAGCCCTTAAATGAATTTTGGCAGACGCGGCAAAGATTGTGCACAAGCCGGGCCAAGGTGTGCTCCAATTGGGCCGGTCCCAACTCCTCACCCAAAAACTACATGGGCCTAGTACGGTAGGAGCTTGTCCGAGACCCCCAAGCAGGCCCACCCCCTTACAACACCAAGCCCCAAAATAGTACAGTAGGTGAACCCCATATAAAAGGATTGAGCTTATCACAAGAGGATGGTAGGCCCAAGTCCATTAAAAAAAAGAAAAAAAGATTTAAAGTCCAGAACCCACGAAAAGAAAGGCCTTAGGACCCATGAAATGAAGGAAAGAAAGGAAAAAGCCTAGCCTGCCAAGATCAAAAATCAAAGGGAGTCCAGTGGGAAGAACTGTGTCGGGATACCTAGAGGCTACCAGAGCTCGAGATCCTCGGGACGTGCAGCACAGCTAGGATGAGATTGAGACATCACAAAAAGAGCACCAAGAAACATAAGGAACGAAAAACAAATATGTCCTTCTCAATCACCTAATGATGCAGAAAGGAACTAGAAGGCTTGAAGAGTAACGATTCATGAACAAGGGGCTGGTACCTCGGGCAACCCAGAAAGAAGAACTATAAAGGGAAGTAGCTGGGAAAACCTTTAACATGGCAAGAATGGATTCGGTTCACCTGGGAAAAATGACAAAAAGAAGAACAACCAAAAAGCTGAGTTTGAAAAGGTAAGGTTTAAAAGTCTTTAAGGAAGAAAGATTGGAGGTCAGCTCTCTAAGAACACCCCAGAATGGAAAGTTAGCAAGAGGCTTTTAGGAAAACAGCACCAAAAGAAGAAAACTATGAGAAACAAGGAAAGGACTAGTCATCAGAGTGGCTGGCACAACGGGGCTCTGGTACCCAGGGGAGTAAAAGAGGGGAATCAATGGTACTCCAAAACCCTAGAATGACATTATAAAAGTGGAAAGCAGCCAACATTGAAGGGGGCATTCAGCAAGAGTGAATCAGAACAGAATCATTGAGAAAACTCTGTCAAAAACTCAAAGAAAGTAGTAAAAGAAAGAGGAATATCGCCCGGTATCCCGAAACAACCACTATAGAACATACTTGGATTCAAAGGGATTCAAACTTTGCAAGTCTTAGAGGTTTAGATAGCCATCTAAGTCTGTAATTTTTGAGCTTATTTGGACCTTGTTACATGTCTTAGTGAGCACATTGTAATTTACAACTAATAAAAGTAATGAAATACTTCACAGTGTTTTAAGGATCCTTAACAATTATTTTGTCTCTTTCTTTATTACATTGTTCCTTTACTGTTTCCTGCTATTCAATACATATATATATTCTTGCTTGCTAGTATTTACATATTATAAGATTCTTGCTCTGTGCACCGCTTGGTTTGTAAACAGCCCATTTAGCTGCAGTGAACCAAGCCCAGTCCCTTTAAACAACAACTAAAAAGCCCAGGGTCCTTGCTTTAACTTGGGCCTGGACACTGTCCAAAAAAGGACCCTTACAAATGTTTATTTAAATAAATTATCCAAATTATTCATTCTCTTAAAAGAGATTATTATGATAATCAAAACTTATATCAAACTTATACTGAGTATGTATAATTTATTCTCTAAATTTATGTGAGAGAGAGAGAGAGAGAGAGACTCCTTGTGATGGGAAACTAAAAATTTCAACTCCAAAACGTATGAATCCAAAATAAAATTTTAAAAATCACAATGATTCATCAATATAAAGTAGTGGTGCAAGAAAGAATAAAAAGTCAAGAGAAAGATAATAACCACTTTTTCAAGAGAGAATGATAAGAAATTTACATAAATATGAGAAGAAAAAAGTTTTTTAAAAAAAATAATAAACACCAAATTATCCAAGTTATGTTATGTAATAAATAATATTATACTTTTATATACTATCTATATAATGCAATATGATAACATCTATAAAAGCAAAAATAAAAGAGATAATAACTTAAAAAGACTAAACTTAATTACATCAACCCAAAGTAGAGTTCTAAATAATACAAAAATTCATCAACCTAAAGTAGAGATGCAAGAAAAATATTTTAAAAAAATCCACCAAAAATGAAATAAAAAATGAGATAGAGAAAAAGAGAGAAATAACATTTTGTGTGTGAATACCTATGAATAGAATGGAAAACAGAATTGTACATTTATAATAAGGGGAGGAGGATAAGAAAAGTAAAAAATAAAGGTATGCATTGTAGGCTCACACCCACTCTTTATCATCTCTCTAAACACTTGTGTTGCTTCACTTGCCCTCCTTAACTTCAAAAGTCCTTTTATCAACCCATGGTACACACTGACATCCGGTTTCTCAATCTCTTCCACAATCCTATAAGCCTCTCTAACTCTCCCTCTCACCAAAAGCCCATAAATAAGTTATGCCAACGTTAGATTATCATCCTGAATACCTCTCTCACGCATTTCTTCAAACATCATGCATGCTTGCGCATTCTTACTGCTTTTGCACATCCACTCAATCACAAGCCTATAAGTTGAAAGACCCAAATTGTCTATCCTCATCGTTCTCATCATCTGAAATAACTTTAATGCCTCATCATACCTATTACTCTTGAAATGGGTTTCCATCATTTTCTCAACCTCATCAATATATCTGGCTGAAACCCTTCATCCACCATCAAGTTCCAAACCTTTGAAGCCTCAACTAAATCACCCACATCACAAAAACCCTTTATCAAACACTTATATGTAACCCCACTTGGTTTTATCCATTCTCTCAACTTGGACACAACAAACTTGGCCTCCTCAACAAGTCCATTCCCACACAAAGTCTCAACCACCTTATTCAAAGTCTCCAAGCTATACTCATACCCACATGCATTCAGAGAGTGGAAAAACTCCACGCACTTTTTCAACTCCCTTGCTACTGCCAAGGTGTTAAGTGCAATCCTAAAAGTCTTATCATTGACCAGATGACGCTGTCCCATCTCATGGAGAAGCTCCCAAAAAAGCTCAATGTTGTGTGATTCTCCAATCACGTTAAGCAACTTGTTGAAGGAGACAGAGGTGTGAGTGAAATGTGAAGTTGTGTTGGCTTCTGTGTATTGAAAGAAGCCGTAGACAGGTTGCCATGAGTTAGGGAACTTGTTGCAGACTCGGAGGAAGAACTTGTGGGTGAGGTGGTTGTCTTGGTCAAATTGTGACTGGCAAGCATGAAGCATGGAGCTTGGAATGGAGTCTTGGGTCTAGGGAGTCTTGTTGCTGGTAGAGGATGGTGCAGGCTCAAAGTAGGTGATCAAGGTTGGGTGGTGAAATGGTGGTAATGGGGTTGGAAGGTTGTGGTGTGTGAGTAGAGTTGGTGCTTAAAAAAAAGGGTCCCAATGGACAACACAATGCCAATCAGCAGTCTAAGTTTCCAGTGAATTTTTAGACATTAAACACCTGGAAATGAAGAAAGCCACAGATGGAATAAGATTGAAAATAATATCGCATACAACTCTTTCACATTCAAGGCACTTCAATTAACACACTACTACTAATGACAAAGAGAATGAAAAAAACCCATTAAAATTACCATCATAAGCAAAATTTGGAAGCTTTAATTGATTTTCCCGCGGTTTCTGAGTAATTAAACAAAGGAAACAAGTGAGAGAGATAGAGAAAGATTAGTACCTAGAAGATCAGCACAAACGCAAAGAGACAGAGCAGTAATAAAATCAGGGGTTGGGTTTTTCTTTAGTAGAGTAATCCTTTACGAGAGTATTCACAAACTTCATTAAGAATTAATAAAATAAAATAAAGGTAAATAGCAAATTATGCCTCGAAAGTTTAGAGGTTTTTAGATTTTACACCCTAAAATTTCAAAATTTGAATTTTACTCCCTGAAGTTGGGAGGTGTTTGAATTTTACGCTCGAACTTTTCAAGATTTGGATTTACTCTCTAAATTTTAGGGGTGTTTGGATTTTACTTTCTAAAGTTTGGGGGTGTTTAGATTTTACAACTAAAGTAACAAAATTTATGGGTGTAAAATCCAAACATTACCAAACTTTGGGGAGTAAAATTCAAATTCTAAAATGTTAGGTGTAAAATTCAAACAGCTCCAAATTTTGGAGGGTAAATTCCAAATTAAAAGTGAAAAATCTAAACATCCCCAAACTTTAATTGTGTAATTTGCAATTTGCAAAAAAAAAAAAAAAAAAAAAGTTTTATGTTGTAAAATTTGGATTTACTCTCTAAATTTTAGGAATGTTTGGATTTTACTCTATAAAGTTTGGAGCTGTTTAGATTTTACAACTAAAGTTTTAGAACTTTTGGGTGTAAAATCCAAACATTACCAAACTTTATGGAGTAAAATCCAAATTCTAAAATATCATGGTGTAAAATTCAAACAGCTCCAAATTTTGGAAGATAAATTCCAAATTAAAAGTGTAAAATCTAAACTCCCCCAAACTTTAAATGTGTAATTTGCAAAAAAAAAAAGTTTTATGTTGTAAAATTTATAATAAACTAGTATGTAACCCGTGCTACCGCACGGAAATGGATATATTATTAATCATGAGTTTATCTATGTTTAAAAGACTCAGTTAAGTCTAAATTCATATTATTAACCAGAAAATTTCATTCACAAAACTTAGCAGTATGTTTTTATGATACTCCCAATGTACTCAATAATTTTTCTTTTTTTATGAAACGAAAAAGAAAAGAATCATTAAAATTTTCTCATTAAATTAGAGCAATGTTACACAATAAACATTTTTTACAATTATTGAGTTAGTAAAATGTTATTGATTTTCGGAGTCATCATTAGGACAGTAACATTACTTTCTTGACTACTGTTAATAACCTATCATATGAATAAGGTAATTATGAAGTATGTTTTTAACAATATTGTGACTTTAATTTATCTTATTAATTTAATTTGCTTTGATGGGGAGGTGGGCTTGTTTTAAGGCCAAATTCGACAGACCCTTAGACCAGTGGGTCAACCCAGAGCCTCTGATCAGTTGGATTTGGTTTGTTTCTTAGTAAACCTGAATATTTGGTTTGGACAGTGGGTTAAGGGTTTGAAAATCCGTATAACTCAACTCGACCGAAAATTTAAGAGTAAAGGAAAAAAAAAAGATATATCTCTCAGTTCTTGAGGTTCCCACCACGTGAACACTTAGCACAATTTCCAATTCAATTGAATTTGGGATAGATGTTTACACACATTTATATATATATATATATATATGCCACATAGATGTTTTGACTTTCAGATGTAGGAGTCGTTTGGTAACGTTATTCTAGTAATATTGTTTGTATTTTTTTAAAATACGTGTGAGTAAAAAAGTGTGTAAATGCGTGTAATATTGTTTAAAGATTGAAAATATGTTGTTAAGCTACTCTACCAAACAGGGGCCTTAGACTTTACACTACAACACATATTTAGTCTAGATTTATATCTCTAATAAATAGAATATGAACAACCTATCAAATAATTGACCAATAATAATAACATAAACAATAAAAAAGACCTGACCTTGGTAAGAAAATAAGTAACTAAAAAGCTTCAGTTCATTAGCGTGTAATGTTGTTTAAAAATTGAGAACATGTTGTTAACTACTCTACCAAACGGGGCCTTAGACTTTACACTACAACACATATTTGGTCTAGATTTATCTCTATTTTTTTTTTTTTTTATAAGCTAGATTTATATCTCTAATAAATAGAATATGAACAGCCTATCAAATAATTGACCAATAATAATAACGTAAACAATAAAAAAGAGCTGACCTTTGGTAAGAAAATAAGTAGCTAAAAAGCCGCAATTCGTTGGCAACAGAGTTTCCCAATTTTATGACAATCTCCTGTGGAGGGAAAAGACCATACCAAATAAGGACATAAACTATAAAAACATAGACGACCCTTGTTAAGACAATAAGCTGTTTAAAGACCCTTTATCATATAGGTCACCAACAAATTTTTATGATAAATCAGAATATACTATAACGCAATCAAGGGAAGAAGAAGAAGCAGAACCAAATGTGTTTATTTTTAAAGCATGGGCAGACAGTCCTGTGTGTGAACTAATAGATGTGCTCACCATCATATCTGAAACGAACCACTATATAAAAACAATATCATATTTTGATAACTATAATGACCAGCCTTGTTGACGAAGACAAAATAAAGTTATAAAGATAAGCCTTGTTGTTTATTTTATATATCTTTATATATATATATATATAATTATTAATTACTGTTCACTTATAGACTATGATTGAGGGGAGTCAAACATGGTACAACTGGACGAAGACTAATTAGAATTTACCTTGTACTTCCCATCAAAAAAAAAAAAAAGAATTTACCTTGTACTATATTTTTTATTTTTTATTTTTATCTTGCACCCGTAAATTGAGAACTACACCTACACGCCTCTAGAGCCTTCTTTGCAAAAGCAAAAATCAAATCAGCAAAAGCAAAGATCAAATCAGCAGAAGACAGAAGCTCAGAACTGCTAAAATTGAAATGGAAATCCCATCTCAAACACTGTTCCACAGAATCCACACGCAAGCCTCAGTCTTCGATGAGTTCAATCCCATCTCAGATCTGTTCTCACCTCTCAATATTAAATCAAAATCTCACTCTCAATCTCATAAGTCTCCGTTCTCTCAACTCCCAATCTCAAGTCTCTCAAGTCTCAAGTCTCAACCCTTCACTGACTTCACTCCATACCCTCCACAATCCAAACCCTAGCTGTTGCCGCCGCCGCCTCATCACCACATTCACGGCTTCGCCTCACTGTCCACCATGGGTTAAGGCTTCTCATGCTGAAGGATCAGCTTCTTAGTCTCAAGACTCTCAGGTATATTTTCTTCCTTTTTCATCTATCTTTTTCTCTATTTGGGAATATGATTTTTTCCCCTTTAAATTTATGTACATCTCTCTGATATTTAGTTTTTTCTTTTTTTGGGGTGTTTTAATTTGCATATTCACAAAAACGAAGGAAAGCATAGGCAGATGAAAGAAAGGAGTAATCAAACCTTAGGAAGAATTCGTTTTGCAGAGCAGGACCTTTAAAATTGTGAAGAGAAGTACAATCGGAATAGATGGAGAACCTCTTCCTATATAAGATACAGAAATACCCAAAGGCATGCATCATTGATACCGAGATATTCTTTTGAAATTCCATACCATTAATTGAAGTAGAGGGGAGCTGTATATTGAAGGAGTGGAAGGATTTTGGGTTTTGATTATTGTAAAAGGCGAGGTGAACCTGAAAATACGCGGGTGTGAAGAGCACAGCGTAATCTGATCCCACTTAATTTTAGACAGACGGAGGAAAGCCAAATCTCACAAAATTAAAGATCTAATTTGGAATTGCAATCTGGGCACATGATATAAAATTAGAGTTATAATTTGAAATTATATAGAGTGCCCTGTGAGGACTAGATAATAATTCATTTAAAAAAAAATTTAATACTACTTTTATGAGAAACGAAAAAAAGTAAAAAGTTGTTGAAATATTAATTATTTTTTTTAGATAAATTATTAATTAATGTTTTAAGGTACTGTTAGTATTTTTTTTATTATATATATAGATTTAAATTTTTCTAAAAGAAATGTTTTGTTAAAATTTTATATTTTTCCATATGGGTTGGATTTGGAGTAGTAAAGAAACACCCACTCTCGACCCGTTCTAATTTGGATCTTTGAAGCTAACAGCCTAACACCAACATACGCGCCATTGGAACTAGGGCTTTGTGAGAAGCCTGCTTGACTCACTCGCTTGATTCAATCCGAAATAGGTTTTATTTTACCCATTAAAATTGTGGGTCAGTTTGACATGCGGGTTGGTGTTCTTTTTTGACCTGTCAAGAATGAACTTGATCCATATATCTATATAATTATATATGTAGGCATAAAAAAAATGTACTACTCATATTAAAAGCTTTTTTTTTATTCTTTTTAATTTGGGAGAAAATAAAGAGTTGTTTGAAAGAAGATCAACAAAAAGTTCTATTTTTTAGCCTAATCAGAGAAATGTATCTTGTTAACTCGCACAATCTTTCCAACTCACTGGATTGAAATTGCCTAAATTTTCAATTGATATGTTTTTTTTTTTTTTTTGAGAAACTTTCAATTGATATGTTAGTAATAAATTTTGGTGGGTTAAACTTAAACATCCCAAATCCATAGCCCTTGAAGTGGAAGAAAAGGCTATGGAAGAAACAATTGCTTTTGCTTGGGACATGTGGATCTGGGATGCTGTATTTGAGAGTGACTCCCAGGTGGTTGTTAATGTCTTGATAGGCAATTCAGTTCCGAGTCCAAATCTTCTGTCCCACTTTTTCTGCTCCACTCTATACTCCACTAATAAAAACTTGCCACGTGTACATCTAATTAATTAAATACTATAATTATTGATTTATTAATACTACATTTATTAATTAATAGTAGTATTTAATTAATTAGTTGAACACGTGACAAATTTTTATTGGTGGAGTATAGAGTGGAGCAAGAAAAGTGGGACAGAAGATTTGGACTCTTCAGTTCCGCCCATTCAAATTGCTAATAACATTTCGGGCTCTTTGTCTCAGATTCACCAGTTTCGCTCTGTGCAGTTTCTAAATGTTGCACACATGGGAATAAAATATCTCATGCTCTAGCCCAACATGCTAGAGACATTCCTGAATTTATCACTTGGACAGAGGAAATTTCTTGTATTGTTGAGCACCTAGTGCATCAAATGTTTTTTTTTTTTCTCGTTTGAATGAAATTGCGATTTTTACATTAAAAAAAAAAAGAATATTAATGTTTAAAAAAATGGGATTGGGATTGTGCATTTGTGTCCAGCGCATCAATTGCACTAGACGCGTTAGGATGTGGACACCTATTTAGTTTTGAACATGTGTACCAATACCTATATCCCAATGTGTCAAAAAAAAAAAAAAAAAAGATTCTTTCAAAATACTAGTGCTTCTATCCATTATATAGGATATAAGATCAACATGTGATTTAGTCCACAGGAGCACTTAACGCGAGCTAAACCCCTTGAGAAAGGTGATAACATAGTCATTAAACTTGAACTAGACATGAACCTAATCGTAGAGTTGGGTTATTAGTTCTCTAGTTCAATCAATGGGTCACCAATACCTATATCCCAATGTGTCAAAAAAAAGAAAAAAAGATTCTTTCAAAATACTAGTGCTTCTATCCATTATATAGGATATAAGATCAGCATGTGATTTAGTCCACAGGAGCACTTAACGCGAGCTAAACCCCTTGAGAAAGGTGATAACATAGTCATTAAACTTGAACTAGACATGAACCTAATCGTAGAGTTGGGTTATTAGTTCTCTAGTTCAATCAATGGGTCACCGATTGAACCATATGGTCAAATAAAAAGTACATAATTATATCTCTATAATAATAATTTTGATAAAACATAAAATAAAATAAATATGTAAATTGAAAAATAGGCATATCCCTAAATAGCTAATTAAAATTAAGTTTAGAAATTAGCCACCTGATCAAAATCATAATTTCACAAATGCAAATCACTTTTGACTCCCTTTAAGTTGGTATCTCTAGCAAATTTACGAAATTGTCTCATTTGATATAGCAAGGAAGTAGAAAAAGACACTATCATGGACCTTTGCATGTAATTTTTTTCCTAACTACAAAATCTTCTTGATGAAAACAACCCATCTAGGTTGCACAGGTTACAAAAACAACGTTGGAATTCAGTGGGTAAATCTGCTTGATGAAAACAACCCATCTAGGTTGCACAGGTTACAAAAACAATGTTGGGATTTAGTGGGTTTTACCAATTAATTGCATGAGTATTCTAATTAATCAATCAAACCCGCTTACATATTGGTCACTTGGTTTATAGTCTGATCAATTAGGGCGGTTTGGATTTTATAATTTATGCACAGTGATGGTTTTAGGAATTTGTTTAAGGGTGGTAACTAAAAAACTTAAATTATACAAAATATAATAAAGAGATAGCTTAAATATATCAATGTCACAAAAAAAAAAAAAAAAAAAACACGCAAAATACTTAAAGTATTACAATTTCTTTCTAGTAACAAAAAGAAAAAGAAAAAATGGATTGAAAAGAGATAAAATGGGAATTAAGAATGGTGATATGAGAGAGAGAGAGAGAGAGAGAGAGAGAGAGAGATGTGACATTTGCTATAACTGCTAGTCGAGTTTCTAAGGAGAGCAAAATTATTACAATTGCAAAGCCAAAGTGACCATATATAACTATTGGTACTGTTAAGGAGAACTCACGACTACAGTATTACTCGATACATTTTTTAAGAAAAAATGAAATTAGAAATTATTTTTAAGCAATAAGTTGAACGAGTTGCAAATTTGAATGATTAGAAATTTTTATTTTTTGTTTTTGAATAGTTTTTTTGTTGAAAATTTGTTCACTTGATGTTCTTTTGTTTAGTCTCCTTTTAGTGAAATTATTGAGAAAATATTGTGAATATAGTATTATTCTTATTTTTTATGAACTCAAATAATTCTTTGACAGGGTGATTAAAAATATGTTAGTTTGGCAAGTCATGGTGGTCATTGACTTAAACATGGATCCGCCCCTGATTATGCGTAATACCCCTTTGTTGGTGCATGCAAAAAAGTAAAAAAGCAAAACTTTGAATCAATCCTCTTGTTGACGGTGGAAATGAATATGAAATTTTAATGACTCATGAATCATGATAAACCATATGCAATGTTGATACCTATCAATAGGTAAAAAGTAAAAAAGCAATGTATGCAATGAATGTGACTCATTAGAAAATCTCAAAGTTTAAACTACAATCATTTAAAAGCCCCAATATAAAAGCGAGAGCAAGAGTGAATTGACAGAAATTAGGATGAGAAAAACTTCAAGAGAGAAAAGCATTGCCCTTTTCTTATCAAAAATAAAATAAAATAAAGGCATTTCTGTTTTTGACATTACAAACAGTGAATAAATTCTCACTTCGTTGCCACTTGCCATAGAATATATAAAATGACAAATTCCTTGAAGATGGAAATTGATCACAGCCTATAGATTCTAGTTAAACATATATCATATGTGTCCCTGCTAATTCTTTCCTAGTGAAACTAAGAAAGAGAAATCAAGTCTCAATCTGCCTTTTCCTCTCATTCCTTCTAGACATGGCAAAACGGGTTAGAATTTTCTGACCCGACCCGTTTTGACCCGTAACCTGTTTTAACCTGCGACCCGATTGACTCGACCTGCCCATTTTGCCACGTCTACCAACGTTGAGTAAATTGAGATTGAGGTGTAATTCTTATAAGATATTTACTTATTCTTCTTCACTTAATATGTTATGTACTCCATTATAGTTTGTTATTCTTTACTTGCCACCTTCATTTTCTCTTCCTACTTTAAAAAGATCAAAAATTATACCAAGATTAGTTTCTAGAAAGCTAGAACAAGAGTTGCACCAAATTTAAGTTTCAAGTATTTAGTGGTAATTGGTAAGTAGTAACAGTATCACCAATAAGAATCTAATCACAGTTGAGAAACTCAGAAACAATTGACAAATTGCATTTATTTCAAAAAAAAAAAAAAAAAGAACTTGTTTGAAAAATATAGGTCAACTCAACCCATCCCGCGACTCGACTTGACCCGCAACCCATTTAACCCTCAACCCGTTTGACCCATTTAAAAATGACCTGTTTTGACCCATGACCCGTTTTAACCCGCAACCTGATTGACCCGACTCGAACCTAACCCGACCCGCCCGTTTTGCAATGTCTAATTCCTTCTAAGCAAAAAGCAAAGTTTATATATATATATATATATATATATTTATTTATTTATTTACTTAGATATAGAACCAAACAAAAATAAAGAAAACCCACAAAAATTAAACTTAAATATTTAACATAGGACCCATCAATAAAAAAATAATATCTAACTTAAAAATCTAACACAAGAAGTTCCAGTCTACCAACGACAACACAACAATCAATAAAAAAAAAATATATCTAACATAGGAAGTGCCAGTATACCAACGGCAACACAACAATCAATATATATATATATATATAATTAACAATTTTGTCATATACAACTACTTTGTCCTAAGTTAATAGTATAATAGGCCAATAGATTAACATTAACAAAGAAAAACTTGAATTGAACACATGAATACCTCAATAGTAGAAGCAACCGGTGTAAGTGGAAGTGTGGCAGTGACTTCTATGGCTAAGAGAGTGATAAGATTTTTATTTTTATTTTTTATTTTTACTAACAGAAGTTATAGAACATTGAGATACAATTATAGTATTAAATTATTAATGTATTGATCTTTTGTCCTTATTATATATATATATATATATAATATAAAATAAATAAATATATTAATATATATAAAGGGTGCGATGCGGTTTGCTTATACTATTTTGCCAGCAATTTTAGTGCAATTTGTACCGTTTGTACGGTTTACTGAACGCCTTTACTTTCAAGTGGGGGCCTTAGGCGTGACCTATGAGTCCGTTTGGATAGAGCTTATTGTTGCTGAAAGTTGCTGAAAACTGATTGTTGCTGAAAACACTGTAGCAAAAATAATTTTTAAATATGTGAATAGTACCGTGGGTCCCATTTTTAATATTTTTTAATGTATGAACAGTGCATGAACAGTTCGTGAACAGTGCTACACTGTTCATGCACAGTAAATTTTGTCCCCCAAAGTCAAAAAAGCCGGCCAAAAAAAAAAAAAAAAAAAACAGAAAACACAACTCTACTTTCAGTAAGAAGATGTACTATCCAAACCCACACTATATCACCTATATAGGTTCAGCCGGCATTCCTGACTCAATTTTTATCAGAATTCTTAGTTGAATTGAGTTGTAAGTTTTTATATTTGAGGAAAAGCCAAGAAGATTAGAGTTGAGTTGATTATTGGTCAAACGTGTCTTTTTTTTTTCTTTTTTTCTTTTTGTTTTTGCTAAGCACCATTAAACCTGTCTTATCATTTTGGAGTCAAAAGTCTTTTTCTTAATCATTTTCAAAAGGCCTCTTTTTGCTCACAGGACTGTTCCAACTCTATAAGAAGAAGCACCAATCAAGCAAGCCTTCCATCACAAACCAAAGAGTGCTTGTTCTCAATCTCTTCTTCTCAGTCAATCATGCAGTCTCGTCAGGAATGGATGGTCATAGGCATAATATGTGCATCCTTGGTGCAGATTTTTATGACTGTGGAGTCTTTTCGCATAGATGATAAAATCACAAGTTTGCCAGGGCAACCACAAGTCAGTTTCCAACAATTTTCCGGCTACATCTCCGTTGATGAAAAACAAAACAGAGCTCTTTTCTACTACTTTGTTGAAGCTGAATCACAGCCAGGTTCAAAGCCTCTTGTTCTCTGGCTAAATGGAGGTAAAATTACAGTATCAGATTTAATTATATCACCTAGATCACTGAATGAACTCTTAACTCTAATTTTTTTTTTTTCTATTTATGGTATACATTTTACTTCTTTTTGGTGTCTGACCATGTGCTTCTTCTCTTTTCTTAGGGCCTGGCTGTTCATCTGTTGCATCGGCTTTCTTTGAGCATGGCCCTTTTAAAGTGAGAGGAGACAATCTGGTCAGGAATGAGTACAACTGGAATAAAGGTATTCCTTTTCTCCAAGTCCATGAGTACTCTTGTTTATCTTGTTTCATTTCCTTTTTAACTGGCTATGATTAATGTTTTACTTTGTTTATAGGTGCGTCTGACTATTCCCAGACTAAACCTGCTTATTTATTTTTTTATCAAGGATTAATGAAAAACTAGATTTAAGTGAATTTATAAAAATTATTTAAACCTCAAAGGGTTGGCTTAATAGTTCTTAAGATTTCCTGATATTCATGAGATTTGAATTTGAAATCTCTTGCTCCATCTTGGGTCACCTGACTTCTAAAAGATCCCTCTTTATAATAACTTGGTAGTAGACGAGGAACTACGCACCTCCGAGGAAATAGTCAAATAGGTCAAGATACTCTTGTTTGGCAAAAAAACTTACTTCTTCATTTAGTGCACGTTTGGATAACGCTGAAAACTGAAAGTTTTCAGCATTAAGTGTTTTTAGTGGGTTTCATGCACTGTTTACAAGACTCAAATCTTTTTTTTTAGCAACTTTTTCTTTGAAATTAGGTTCCATGATACTATTCACACATTTAAAAATTATTTTGCTCCAGTATTTTTAATTTTCAGTTTTCAATAACAAGCAGTATCTAAACAGACCCTTAATCTTTGTTTCAGAAGCAAATATGTTGTACCTCGAGTCACCAGCAGGAGTTGGTTTCTCTTACTCGGCTAATAAATCATTTTACACCCATGTGAACGATGAGATTACAGGTATATGTTATTTGGCCTTGTTTCCTATTTTTCAAAAACATACCAATCAGTCAAACTTTTTCCTAATTAATTGATTTTAAGTACTGTTGTATTATTCACAGTGAATACTGTATGCTATAGTTTGTGCACTTGCCTTCTTGCCAATGATTTTAAAGACAAAATACAGATGGACAACCGCGATTCGAGAACAAAGATAAACAAAACGCAATTTACATAAATTACAACTTACATTCAAAAGTCAATATCCTTTATATGTGGAATTTTTTTTCCACGCAAATTACTTTAAGGATGTTTATATAACCAATCATTTTATATATGGAGATTTTGAAACTGACGACGTGTCTACTTTTGCTAAGCACGAGACAATCTTATATTTCTGCAACACTGGTTTGCCAAATATCCAGAATACCGAGACACAGATTTTTTTATCGCAGGAGTGAGCTATGCAGGTAATTTTTCTATTTTAAACGAAGGCTATCAGTTTCGGTTCAAATTAACAATAGTAAGGTTTTCTGTTCATGCCCCCATACACATGTTGCTGAGAGATCTGATAGAGAGCATGGACTAGAATCCGATATTATGGTGTATATTGAATAAATAAGATTCATTTCAACATGATGAAAAGAAATTCTTATAGTGTTAAGTAGTCTAGTATTCAAAAATGAATAAAAAAATAAAAAATAAAAAATAGATTCATCCTTCTACAAATTCGAGAGAGATTTCTTATAAAATTCATGGTCTTTTTTTTTTTTTTTTTGGTAATAGGTCACTATGTGCCTCAACTCGCCCAGCTCATTATTCAGTCCAATTTGAAGATCAATTTGAAGGGGATAGCTGTGAGTAGAACATAGAAATATAACCTCTGAAATAGCTTGAAAAAATTTTCGGTGTCAGATAATATTGATCAATCAAAATTTTTATTAATATGTACTATTTTGCAGGTAGGGAATCCTCTTCTGGATTTCACCACTGATTTAAACTTGCCAGAGTATTACTGGTCTCACGGCTTGATATCAGATGACATTTATCAACTTGTCACTAAAGTTTGTAATGGTTCAGCTCAGATCGTGAGAGGAATCATATTCCAAGAAGGAAGTGAACCAGCTTGTCTTGCTGTAACTTTACGAATCAAACAACTGACTGACACCATCGACCCTTTCGATGTCACCGGTGACATTTGTCCATCACCTGTTAAGTTTTTACACGCCCTATCAAAACTCTTATATAATGCGACTTGTTTTTGTTAGAGAGTATCACATTTTTATATTTCAAACAGGGTAAAAATTAGATACCATTTCTTAGGAGCTATATATTGGGTTCTTAATTATGTTCAGACACATAGTTTCATTGAATCTAATGGTCCTTTGACAATTTGTAATTTATTAGTCAATATAACCATGTGTTTGTATTTAATTGAACAACACTTAAAAACTGTATATAAATTTTATCCTTCAAATTGCAACATTTTCTTCATGTAGATTTCAATTGAGCGTTGCTTTATTCATCTCCCCTCTGCTTACAGCAAGCTGAAAAGAAGGAACTTGCCTGTGGAGAAGGTATCACAGAAAAGTATTTAAACAGGAAAGACGTGCAGAAGGCTCTCCATGCCCAACTCGTTGGATTCAAAGAATGGGGTTTCTGCCAAGAGTAATGATCGATCGATAATCACTGTCTTTTAAAATCTTAGTAATTATTTGCATCTTTAATTAAATTTAAGTAATTCTCTTTCAAGAACAATTTAATATCATCAGCATGTAAAGACAATTAGGAAACAAAACTAATCATTAAACCATGAGGCTTTTCATTACAAGTCCCAATAGTGGTGCAAAGAAATCGAGTATTTGTTTTGTTTTAATAAATTATAATCCTTCCTCTTGCTGACATTGTAATTTTGGGGTTCTTTTTTACAATTTTAGCGACAAAGTTCTAAAATATGATATGACAAATTTAGAGATACCTACAATTGGTGTCTTAGGCTCACTTGTGAAGTCTGGCATCCGGGCCTTTGTTTACAGGTATAGTGATACAATCTCTTTATGCTCTTTGCTATTTAATTACTTCATATCCTTTATCACATTTGAAGAACAGAAAAAGGTCCTGCTTACAATTGATTTGATTTTGATGTAATTTGATAGTGGAGATCAAGATTCAAGAATTCCATTTACCGGGTCTCGAACACTTGTAAATAAATTAGCAAAGGAGCTGGGTCTGAAAACAACTGTGCCTTACAGAACATGGTTCGAGGGAAAACAGGTAGACATGCTCATATAGTTTTCAGTTGAATGGTTGGTGCTAAATGGTATTCTTTTTCCTGATTTATTTTTCACTGCAGGTTGGTGGATGGACGCAAGTATATGGTAAAACCCAGCTATCTTTTGCCATCGTAAGAGGAGCTTCACACGCAGCTCCACTAACGCAACCAGCGAGATCATTTTCTTTGTTTAAGGCATTTCTTGCAGGAAAACCACTGCCAAATGCATGAAGCCGTGAACTTATCAAAATCATGAATAAAATAAGACTGTACCATACTATATTTTTGATGTGGACAGATGTATTTGTCTAGCAAAGGCATGTCATCATGCAATCGCTTTAAATAAAAATGTACTAGTATTATTAATCTGAAAGAAAATTATTACCTTACCTTCTAAAATATTTTACTCTATTTGTAAATGTTTGTAAATGTGTACAAACAAATATGTACAATATTGTACACATAGTCGAGCTTATAATGAGAAAAAATTTATAAATAACTAATTATAATTTATAATAGAAAATTATAATTTGATTTAAATAAAAATTTTAGGTATAGAACAATAGAATTTGTTTTATTAAAACAATTTTGCAATTTTACTAAACTAGTCATAGACCCACACAATGAGTGGGAATAAATAATTATTTTGCATTGTAATATAATGTATAATTTTTTCTCAAAATTTTTTTGAAGATAATTTGCTTTCTCTAAAAATTAAACAATTTTTATTCAATCCAATTAGGTCTACTTCGGTCCCATTTAGTCCAATTTGATCCAATTAGGTCTACTTCAATCCAATGCGGTCCACTTAGTACAATTCGATCCACTCGGTCCATTTCAGTTTCCCTTCAATCCATCTAAGACTAATTGGGTCTTAAATTGATTCTCTTTTCATGTTTTTCTTTTCAAGTTTAGCTCAAAAATTTAATTTTTTTTCCTTAAATTTTGGGTTGAAAAGTATAAAATTTTATTATATTTGGACTAAACTCTTTAGTTTTGAGTTAAAAATACCAACAAAAATAAAATAAAATAAAGTAGACATTAAAAATTAGAAATATGAGCCCTAACAATGCAATAAAAATGATAAATATTCAAAAGTCTTATTCAATCCACATTGGTTCTATTTGGTCCAATTCGGTCCATTAGATCCGTTTTGTCCACTAAAGTTCTATTCAGTCCATTAGGTCTTATTCAGTCCAATTCGGTCCATTCATTCCACATTGGCTCTATTCGGTCCACATTGGTCCTATTCTGTTCACTCTTATTTGGTCTATTATGCCCGCTTTGGTCTTTTTGGTCCATTCTGTCTACTTTGGCTCAATTTGTTCCTATTTAGTCCATGCTGTCCACTTTGATCCACTTTAGTCCTATTCAGTCCAGTTTGGTCCTATTCTGTCCAATTTTGTCTCATTTGGTCTATTTTGTCCACTTCAGTCTTATTTGGTACATTTGGTCCATGATGTTCCTATTCAGTCCTATTCTGTTCATTTGGTCTACTTTATTCAATTTGGTCCAATTCAATCCATTCGGATGACTTCGGTTCATTTTGGTCCATCTTGATCTATTTTGTGTACTAACATAATGGGAAAAGGCATATTTAAATCCAATTTTTTTTTTAAATATTTAAATCTCAAACTCGTAATATTTAAAATATTAAGTATAGTATTTATTACTTCGTTTTTGTTGAGCCAACTTAATTTGGAACACGCCTTGGGCAGGTAAAAGGGCTCTGACACTGAAAGAGGACAAGACTTGACAAGCCATGACAAAGGCCCGAGAACATCAAAATCCTCCTCTCCGTCTAAGGAGCTGAACAGCAGGATTTTGAGGGGCTATTGTGGGGCTTGAGAATTTGGCAACCCCGGCCCATTCTACACCAGGCCCAAGGCCCATGCCGAGGAGGAAGAAATGTCCGAGAACGAACAAGGAAGGCCTAAATGGCTAAGAAACGTCGCCGAGGACGATCCTGTCCTCGGCCAACCGAGATTATAGAAGGGAAGAGCAGTACGCCATCAGGGGCAGCCTCCCAAAGCATCACAAAGAAAAAGACAAGTACAATGGGACAGTCACCAGAGCATGGTGGAGGAGCAATTCAAGGAGAAGCTGTCACCTCTGCATTAAATGCCCACAGCTAACCTTTTGGCTGCATTAATGGGGAAAAGACCCCTGAACAGTGTTAGCTAAGCTGCTGCAGCCCACAGAAAGCTGAAGAAGGTGGCTGATGGGATAAGCACTCAAGTAGTAGCCTACATGATCAACAAATGGAGGCCAAGATCAGCCGAAAGGGGGTATATAATATAAGAAATCCCTCAGGAGAGGGGGGACAATGGAAAGCAGAGAAACACTGTAATAATTCATATGATCGGAGAAACCTTTGTAACCAAGTGTTGAGAAAATAATAAGAACTAAAGACTCTCCCAGAGAGTGCCGAGGACAGAATCCTCACACTTTGAATCCATTCCCATATTATTTAATCCACTCATACCCACGTTTAGTTGTTGTAATCTTTACTAAGGCCTAGTTCTTAAACTCATTCTCTACAAATTCATTGTATTGGGCTAGTTGGGTTTGAGTCCACTCATCCAAAACTAGAAGTGTTCAAACCCAGTCCCTACATATACAATTTGTTCTCTAAAATTTATTAAATAAAATTTGTTCTATCTAAAAATTAAACGATTTTTAAAATTATTTTTCTAACTTTCTATCTCTACCAATATATCATTATATTATTTTAGATGTGTTTGATTGATATTATATCTTTTTTTAAGTGGTTCGTATTCTTCAAAATTATATTATAGTACACTATGTTTTCCTTTTTTTTTTTTTTTTTGGTACAACTAAACTTTTTAAGTTTCAAATAAATTATTCAAATTATTCATTCTTTTAAAGGAGATTATATTATAATAAAAAATCATAACAAAATTACGCTTGATATTACTCAAATAATTGATAAGCACATTCGAATGCATAACCAAGATTGTGTTTTGATATAAATTCCAATTATCACTTCCAAAATAACTAAGTATTAACACAAACAAAAATAAACCAAATGTATAAGAGAGGGAAACTACTTGTAATGAAAAACTCAAAAATACAACACCAAAATGTACTAATCCAAAATAGAGTTATAAAAAAATATAATGATTCATCAACTTAAAGTAGAGTTGAAAGAAAGAATAAGAAATCAAAAGGGGGGAGGGGGGGGGGGGAGAGAGAGAGAGAGAGAATAATCATTTTTTTCATAAGAAAACATGAGAGAGAATAGCAAATTTATAGAAAATAAGATAAGAAGAAAAAGAGTAAAAATAAAAGATATGGTAATAAACACTAAATTATTCAAGGCATAGTATGTAATAAAATAATATTATACTCTTATATACAATCTTTATAATACAATAGCATAAAATCTAACAATCAAAGAAAAAAAAGAACAACTTTGAAACACAAAATTAAATTGCATCAACTCAAAGTAGAGTTCTAAAGAACACAAAAACTCATCAACATGAAGTAGATATGCAAGAAATATATATATAAAAAAATCCACCAAAAAATGAAAAAAAAAAAATTTGAGAGAAAGAACCTGTTTTGTGTGGTGTGGTGGGCCTTTTTGTAACGTTGGGCTGGGCCGCCTCCTGCTGTACTGGGCCCAAGTGTTCTAGATTAGGGAATTAGAAACGGTCCAATTGTAACCCACCTTGGTCCGGCTTGTGCACAAACTATGCCTAGTTGGCCAAAATTTTGGTTACATGCCCATGACAAGCGGAGCTGCTATGGGAAAGTTATGGCAGACAAATATAATAAAGATAACAAAAGAGATACGTTTGCTACTCAGACAGAAATAAATAAAGGGCAGGGACAAGAAACTGCCCTTTTCATGAAATAGTAGAAATAAATGAGGAAGAGATAGTAATAAGTTTATTGAATCAAAGAGAGAAATGTCAGTTTTCCGTGCCAAGTTATGTTACAGGGCCGAAGTCAAGAAGGGAACCATTTACTCAATGCGAATGATCTCCCCAAGAAGAAATTAATTGCATTGAAGGAACGGGCCTAAATGACCTGTGCCTAGAAGAATCTTTTACCTTTAACAGAGAGCATGGGCTTTAGAGGGAGAGAGGGGATCAGCCTATTGGTGCATGCCTATCATTCTATCCTCTCTGTTTTTCATTCTTTCTAATTCTTCCTTTCTTTTCTTTTCGTTTTCTTTCTCAGTGTTTGCTTATTTTGTTACGGTTCTCTCCTAGAGGTTACTATTACTGTGTTCCTCCCCCTTGCTGTGCACGACAAAGGTCCTTTATATAATTTCTGCCGTGACCGAATTTTACTATTTTAGCCTTTAACTACCTTTGTCTGGTCTGGGTGTCCTTGCCAACCACCACTGGTTTGTCAGTCGCCCAGCCACCACCACTTACCTATGCTGGCAGTGCCACCAGACAAAGAAGACTATTTTGTTTGTTTGCTTGTCGTGGCACTCTTACCTGCTACGGTGTGGGTGCTCTCTCTCTTCCTATCCCTCATGGCATGCACCTAGTGGTTCGAGCTCATCCTTACTTCTTTTGGGCGGTATGTCATCTTAGCAGGACATTTCCCCCAAAAGAGCCTGAGCAAGAACTCCAAATAGGTTTTCCCCTCTCCCCACTGCCAGACCATGCCCTCTTACCTCTGACTCATGACCCACCCCTTCCTATATTGGCTGGATACAGGCTGATGATGTTTGGACCTTGCGCGTGCTTCACTTCTGTATATGTTCAAAACCTGCCTGCTGCTCATGCTTTCACCCTGGCCTGGAGGTTTGTCTGCATATTCTGCCGCCCGTCCTTGGCTTCTTATGGCGTGAACTATTTTCTGACTTCTCATTCTTTAGGGCCTGCTCCCTTCGAGGGATGGGGTTTTCTTAATTGTGGGCTTTTCCTCCTTCAGCCCATTCTTTTGCTCTTTCTACAATCTTTGCATTTCCTGCCGTACCACTTTGCTATTCTTGTTGTGATGTTATTTGACCTAAGCCTGCTGTGTCTCTTTGGGCTTGCTGCTTATTCTTCTCTCAATGACTCAATATGGTCATTGGGCCTTTTGATTACATTGCTTGCAGGCTCCTATGTCCCATTTATTTCCTCTTGGGCATCCTTGGCCCATTTACTTTCCTTAGGCATCCTCAGCCCTTTCTAATTCTGCATTCCCATGGGCTTTTACTAACTCCTTTGGGCTTCCCTGGCCCAATTACTTTATCCTTCATCCTTGGGGCTCATGAACTTTCCATCAACCCCTTACTTTCTTTACTTGCATTACTTCGAGCCTGCCATGGCCCATTCTCACTTTTCTACATCACATACTACCCATAGGTTTGCTACTTCTCTCTTTCCAGGCTCCTTTAGGCCCGTTTGCTTCCTCAAGGCCTATTTGTTTATTTTATGGCCCTATGAACCATTATTCCTGCCGCTTGGGCTTAATGGTTTTTCTATCCAATTACAAGGGGCTCATGAACTTTCCATCAACCCCTTACTTTCTTTACTTGCATTACTTCGAGCCTGCCATGGCCCATTCTCACTTTTCTACATCACATACTACCCATAGGTTTGCTACTTCTCTCTTTCCAGGCTCCTTTAGGCCCGTTTGCTTCCTCAAGGCCTATTTGTTTATTTTATGGCCCTATGAACCATTATTCCTGCCACTTGGGCTTAATGGTTTTTCTATCCAATTCCAACTCATTCCTACCCATGTTACTGGGCTTCTTTCCTTCTACTGGGCTTCCCAAAATGAGCATCAACATGTGGAAAAAATATGCATAGAATAGGAGAGAAAATGACAAATTTATAGTAAAATGATGCAAATAAGGAAACCCAAAATAAAGGAAGGCAAATAGATAGAGGAAGAGTGATATATTAAGGTAGATAGTAGTGAAGAGATGAAAAAGTATATATAGAGGGGGAAAGGTTAGAAAAAGTGTAACAATAACTTAGAAAATTAATAAGAGGAAGAAGAGTAAAAATAAGCTAGAAAGAAATGGTTGGAAAAATGTGAATGATGTGGCACAATGAAAGAGTAGCAGAATCAATTATTACGCATCGATATATATATATATATATATATGAGAACAAAGCTAAGAGAGAGATTAATATACTAACTAAATTCTAACAGAAACCCAACAGCTAATACACATGTCAAAACATAAAAGGGCATTGTTTATTACAACTGTGTTTTTATAAATTGAAAATGGAACTATAGTTTTTAATAATCTATATTTTGACATGTGCCATTGGTTTAGTTAGGTTATGTAAAACCAAATATAGATTTTTAAATCATTCTAAAAAAAACAAAAAATAAAAATAAAAATCTTTTTAAATATCTTTAAAGGTTCGTCTATAGTCCTAAAAAAAAAAATTAACATATCAAGTTAGTCCCCTATTGTGTTACAATGGAGTGCCACATGACTTTGTTGAATTTTGCCATGTAAGCAAGAATTACAATGACTAGGCTAAAAAAATCTTTTTTTCCTAAAAGTACTGTTAATAAAATAAGTAGTTGATTCAAGTGGAACCTACAAAAATTATGATAAATAAGCAATAAAATGGCTTATTAGTACATCCCAAATAGACTAAAGGGAACTTTTGAAAATTTATGGACTCAAATAGAAACTAATTAGAATTTTGGAAGCAAAATGTATATTTGTGTCTAAAAAACAAAAAACAAAAAAATAAAGCTGTCAACCATAGGTTTGAGGTCCTGCCTACTAGGCCCGAGATTTCCCCAGTGGCTTCGATCACAAAGGAATTTTTCTGCCATTGATATATCTAATGCCGGAATTGTAGATTTCGTGCCAAATTGGTTTTGGAACCTTTCTTCTAGGATCATGTACATGAATCTATCTTTCAACGCGCTCAAAGGACATGTACCAGATTTTTCATCGCAAGTCCAACTTTCACAACTAGATTTGACTAGCAATAGCTTTCGGAGTCCCCTGCCTCGTTTCTCCACCAACACAAGGGTATTATTTTTAGCTGATAATTCATTTTTTGGACATATTTTGAACTTATGTGGAATATTATCTATAAATAACTCCTTGAGTTATTTGGATTTATCTTCAAATATTTTATCGGGAGAGATTCCAAATTGTTTGAAATATGGACACAATCTGATAGCTCCAAACTTAGCTAATAACAATATGTCTGGACAAATTCCTAACTCAATGGGTCAATTAATACATCTTAACACATTGCGATTGGAGACGAATAATTTGTTGGGAGAAGTGCCTTTATCGTTGAAGAATTGCATTGAGTTGACTGTTTTGTATCTTGCGGATAATAGGCTCTTGGGTAACATACCAACATGGATTGTTGAAAATTTACAGAACCTGAAATTTCTTTCATTACGTTATAATTTATTCAGTGGAAATATTCCCTTGCAGCTGTGCCAACTGAAATAATCATTTGGATCTTTCATTCAATAATTTATCTGGAAGTATTCCACCATGCGTCTTTCTTGGCATGACTTCCTTTGAAGACACTATTCCTGACATGAATTATCCTTGTATGGCCTATTCTGATAGTGTCAAACTCACATTCAACTCCAGGGAGTTTATTAGAAACAGCAATTATTCTTATTATCTTTCCAACATTCTTGACCTTTCATCTAATAACTTGTTGGGAAAGATTCCCACAGAAGTAATGAGCCTAGCAGGATTGCTAGTTTTGGATTTGTCAAAAAATCAGCTGGTCGGAACTATCCCACCAAAGTCCAAATATTTTCATTTGGAGAAATGGCACATTTAAAGGCTCTTGATTTATCAAGTAACCTACTTTCATGCACTATTCCAGCTGACATGACAAATATGCCCCTCCTGGAGTTTTTCAACGTGTCATTTAACAACTTGTCAGGGGAAATTTTACATGGTCACCAGTTGAAGACATTCGATAACTCGTCCTATATAGGAAATCCTCAACTTTGTGGGTTTCCGCTTTCAAAGATATGCACAAGTAATGAATCATTCGGAGATCCACGTTGTAGCATTGAAGAAGGAGATGAAGAAAAGCAAGGCATTCAAAAAGAAGTGCAGCATGGCTTTGAAATACCTTCCTTTTATTTAAGCATGGGGCTTGGATTTATTGCAGGGTATTGTGGATTTTGGGGCTCTTTGCTGCTGAGTAGATCTTGGAGGTATACTTATTTCCGCTTCTTGGGCAACATAAATGACAAAATTTATGTGATGGTAGCAGTTGGAGCAGCCAAGTTGCAAAGGAAGTTTCAACACCAACAAGCTCCCAGGTAAAAGGTCGTCAATACTTATGGTCAATGCTCACCTTTGCGAGTAGCTTCTTTATGTCTTTATGTATTAAAAGTGTTGAATAACTTGAATTGAAATATCTTGGATTCTTGGAACATGCTTCCAATGCTTGCATTGTCATAACTTCTACTGTCAAACGAAGTCTATTTTAAATTCAAATCAGAATCATTTGCAGCAAACTAAAATGGCAACGGCATTAACGATCCGTTCCAAGAATCAAGGTAAATGCACCCTAATTCAGGTACTATTCCTTCTCCACATGTGATTCTATATTAAGTTTAGACAAATTTACATGATCTCTGTTCTTTTATATATATTAGTTGCAAACTCATGCAATGTGTGAGAATAAATAATTATTTTGTAATTGTAATATAATATACCATTTGTTCTCTAAAATTTATTGAAAATAATTTGTTTTTCCTAAGGTCTCGGTTGGGAGGAGGGAATAGAATGGAATGGAAATGAATGAAAAGAATAATTTTAAAATATTATTTCCTTCCCTTGTTTGGGAGTTTTGATGGAGGGAATGGAAAGTCATTTCCCTTATTTGGGAGTTTAAGTGTGAGGGAATGGAATTGGTAGGAAGGAACACTCATTCCTCTTTATTCCCTTAAAACCTCAAATTTTCATTCCCTCTGAAATTGGGAAGAATAGGAGGGAATAAAATTAGATTTAATAAATTTTTTACTAAAACTCCCAAAATACCCCTATATATTCAACCATTTATTAGAAAAATAGGGGTCTAATAGTAATATTGTAATAAAATGATTCCATTTCATTCTCTCCACGTTACTCCCAAACAAGATTACTTACATTCCATTCATTTTCATTCTTTTTCATTTCTTTATTTTAAAACATCCAATCAAGATTACTTAATTCCATTCAATTCAATTCTATTCCATTCATTTTCCTTACTTAAATACATTCTATTCCATTCTATTATATTATTTTCCATTCCTTTATGATTATTCCATTCCATTCCCTTATGAACTCCCAAACGAAGCCTAAAAATTAAACAATTTCTAAAATTATTTTCCTTCTTTTTATCTCTATCAGTATATCATTGTATTATTTTGGGTGTGTTTGATTGAATATTGAAAATTTTAACGGTATAGAAATGAACGTTGGTATTTGTTATGGGTTTTTAAATAATTACCCATTTAAGCTCTTTGAAAGATAATTAATTAGTTACTACACAAAAATTCTACAAGGAAAAACCATTGCAGCCCTTATACTATTTACTCCTTACAAGTCAATTATCTAGTTCTGAATTTCAGGTTTTAATTATTTTTATTTTGAAGAGTTTTATTTTATCTTTTACTTCACCTTGAAATAGTTTTGAAATGCAGGAGACCAAGACTTTGGTTTGGACTAGAATAATAGTAAGAGTTAAGATATCCACTTGGTGAAACTACGGCATCTAGGACTCAATTTTTATTATATAGTACTAGACAAGGCATCAATTAATTAAAAAAATTATATAAAAGAAAGATATATTTTAATAATATTTTATCTAAACTAAATTATCGAAATATCTTTCTCAAAATAAAAAAATTATCGAAATACAAACATATATTGAGCTACTTGGCATAAGGATGATGATATGTAATGTGTAAATTTTATTATATAAAAATACAACATTACTATAGATGGTCAAAAAATTAAAATAAAATTAAAATTTTATTTTAAAATTCTTGAAATTTTTTGAAATAGAAATTTAGTTTGAGTAGAATTTTAAATTTCACCAAATTAATAAAGTTTTACCTAAACTATAGTTGAAATAGAATTTTAAACTTCTTGAAACTTAGTTAATAGACTTTATAGTAGAGTGAACTATCCAAATAATAAGAAACCATTTGTCTTAGAAAAAAGATAGATGAGTAGAAACGTTTTTTTGGACCTACAGGTGAGACAAATTAACACAAGATGGAGACATACACAATGTGGCCCAACATTTTTTTTAGATAGGTAGATAGTGAGGAGGGGAAGGTGGGATCAATTCAAATCACAAACATGGGACACTACAAAATATTTCATTACCATTGAACTATCTTGTATTCCACAACTTTTTTTAAACCTACCAGACTGAAGAGATGATTTATTTTTATTTTTGAGGAAAAAGAGACAAAACGTTTAAACTAAGAAAAATGTGAAATAAAAAATCAATAAGCAGATATGCTAATCATTAAAAAAAAGGGTCTTTTTAAAAATGCTAGTAACTTATTTTGCATTGAACGAGATTTAAGGCTGACGTGTGACTATTTAAAAACATGTAACATATTTGTGTTGTGCTTAGTGCACAAGAACGCATGCCAAACCCAGCCCGAGCAAGACATGATACCCCCTAAATTGCTATGTTGCAAGCGAAAAAACAACAAATACAGTAGTAATATTAAATGGTTATGGTTGCTTCATGCTTGCCAAAACACCCACCTGGAGCTTGCTCATTTTGCTTTTTGTAGATGATCTCGTACTTACCAAGCTGAAAGGGATCAAAGAGGACAACAACATATTAAAGTTGTAGCTCAAGCTATTAATTGAGAGGGTGGGTACAAAGAAAAGAAGTAATAGCATTAGGCAAATTTGGGCCAAAAGGAAGAGATTCAGAAAACCAAGGTCAAAAGGATATAGGCCTTCAATCGGGTTGAGTTTCACGGGTGAATCCCACCAAACCCAATATCCAACCAAGCATTTTAGTCCTCTTTTTTTTTTTTTTTTTACCCACATGCTTTTTTGAAACCACCTGTGAAGGGTCGTCAAACCAGGCCAGGTCAGATCGGTTAATCAAGTTGGACAGATGGGTGAACAACCTTATATAAGCCTTTGTCGAATTCAAACCACATCTCATTTTTGTGTTTCATTTTATACTCCACCAATCACAATTTACTACACATTCATTTCACTTTCCTAATTTACTACACATTCATTTCACTTTCCTAATAAAATACCTTAAGTTTAACAAGAAAAAATAATCAGACACATATCATAAGTAATATAACATAAATTAGAACACAAAAGATGTGATAAGTAATGGAGCATAAAATAGAACGACAAAATTTGTATTTGTAATCTCCTCATTAGTATATATAATATATTACCTAGATATTGTGTCACCAACATTATTCGGGTTTTAAGTGAGATCATGCCATAATAGTCACCACTCACTCACCCACAAGCCCGTGAGAGGCCTTCTCCAAACCCATAAGATACTCTCTCCTTCACATATGTAATACATCTGTCATTTTATTAGATAACGGTAGATTTATAAGCAGTTGGCAATAGATGGAAAGAACAACTTGACCAAAAATAAACAGTATAGGAAAGAAAATCCTGATTCAGAGCCCCCTATTCAACCATCTCATTTGCTTAACAAGGCCAAATTTTTTGCAAGGGAACCATACAAGCAGACGCACACACATCCCTCCAAATATCAACTTAAAATCAAGATCAGAGTGGCACGTTGACATGCCGGAAACAACCAAATAACCTATCTAGAACCACCTCCATCCATTCCCTATTATTTTACCAGGACTTGCATCATAAATAAATAGCACCTCGCATTACCTTTTAACCGAATGCAAGGAAAGCATCCACTAAAAGACTGAACAAAGCAAAATCGGGTGAGGTTCTAAACTGAACTAGTTTTACACATAAGAAAAACAAAAGGTTATACGAGGTCAAAAACCTCTTTATGAAAAATAACTGTACAGTATTGACTGCTCTGGCGATCTAAATCAGAACTTATGGGTGCAGATAATCGCATGAGGCTCCCTTCTTATTGCAGTGCCCACTCTCAGCTATATAATAAGATTGAAAACAATATCGTTTACAACTCTTTCACATTCAAGGCACTTCAATTAACACACTATTGCTAATGACAGAGAATGAAATCGAAAACCAATTAAAATTACCACCATTAGCAAAGTTTGGAAGCTTCAATTGATTTTCCCACGGTTTCTGAGCAAATATCGGAAAGGAAACAAGTGAGAGAGATAGAGAAAGATTAGTACCTGGAAGATCAGTACAAACGCAAAGAGACGGAGCAGTAATAAAATCAGGGGGTTGGGATTTTTTTAAGTAGAGTAATGCTTTTACGAGAGAATTCACAATCTTTTTTAAAGAAAAATTAAAAAAAAGGTTTTACTTAGTAAAATTTATAATGAGTTTAGGTTTTTATAAAAGAAGTGTTTTGCTAAAATTTTATATTTATCCATATGGGTTGATTATCAGAAAATATTTTTCCATATGGGTTGGATTTGGAGCAGTAAAGAAACAACTCCCGACCCGTTCTGATTTGGATCTTTGAAGCTAACACCAACATACGGGCCATTGGAACTAGGGCTTTGTGAGAAACCTGCTTGACTCACTCGCTTGATCCAATCCGAAATGTGTTTTATTTTACACATTAAAATTGTGGGTCAGTTTGACATGCGGAATTTCCTTGTGTTGTTGAGCACCTAGTGCATCAAGATGTACTTTTTTTTATTCTCATTTGAATGAAATTGCGATTTTTCATTAAAAAAAAGAATATTAATGTTAAAAAAAAATGGGATTGGGATTGTGCATTTGTGTTCAGTGCATCAATTGCACTAAATATGTTAGGATACAAACACATATCTAGTTTTAAACATGTATCCTGGTACCTGTATCTCAATATGTCCAAAAAAAAAAATGGATCCTTTCAAAATACTAGTGCTTCTATACATTATATAGGATACAAGATAAGCATATGACCTAGTTCACAAGAGCACTTAACGCGAGCTAAACCCCTAGAGAAAGGTGATAACATAGTCATTAAACTTGAACTAGACATGAACCTAATCTTAGAGTTGGGTTATTAGTTCTCTAGTTTAATCAATGGGTCACCGATTTAACCAGATGGTCAAATAAAAAGTACATAATTATATAGCTATAATAATAATTTTGATAATACATAAAATAAAATAAATATATAAATTAAAAAAAAATAGGCATATCCCTAAATAGCTAATTAAAATTAAGTTTGGAAATTAGCCACCTAATCAAAATCATAATTTCACAAATGCAAATCACTTTTGACTCCTTTTAAGTTAGTATCTCTAGCAAATTTACGAAATTATTGTCTCATTTTAAATAGCAAGGAAGTAGAAAAAAACACTATCATGGACCTTTGCATGTAATTTTTTTCCTAACTATAAAATCTGCTTGACGAAAACAACCCATCTAGGTTGCACAGGTTATAAAAACAATGTTGGAATTCAGTGGGCAAATCTGCTTGATGAAAACAACCCATATAGGTTGCACAGGTTACAAAAACAATGGATTTAGTGGGTTTTACCAATTTAATTGCATGAGTAGTCTAATTAATCAATCAAACCCGCTTACATATTGGTCACTTGGTTTATATTCTGATCAATTAGGGCCGTTTGGATTTTATAATTTATGCGCAGTGATGGTTTTAGGAATCCATTTAAGGGTAGTAACTAAAAAAATTAAATTATACAAAATATAATAAAGAGATAACTTGAATGTATCAACGTCACAAAAAAACACGCAAATATTTAAAATATTACAATTTCTTTCTACCTAGTAACAAAAAGAAAAAGAGAAAAGGGATTGAAAAGAGATAAAATGGGAATTAAGAATGGTGATATGAGAGAGAGAGAGAGAGAGAGAGAGAGAGGGATTGAAATGCCATTATAGTGCTTAACTTGATTTTGAGAAAATCGAGTTTCCAAAAAAGAATATTTCCCTAATTAGTTTGGAAAATATGGCAAAATGCTGTTTATTTTGCTCGAAAAGGGCAAAGGCCAATTTTTTCCCAATCATTGGTTGTATTTCCAAGGTGACTAGTTAATCCTTAAAACTAATAATTCCCTTAAACTGAGTTTTTAGAAAAGTTATGACAATTATTTTTTGCTCAGAGCCTTTTAGTTTAATCGGAATTCTTAGTGTTTCCAATCGAAATATTTAAGGTTTACACATTCCTCTCTTTTAATTATCGAATCATTAAAGAAGAAAAAAAAGTTATTTTTTAATGCGCATAATAACTTTAAAAGTTAATAGTACATCTTTAAAAACATAAATTCACTCTCTACATGTAATAATTTTTAAAAAGACAAATCAAAAATCCAATTTCACACTATCTTCGTTACCTAAATACACAAACATTTCCGTTACCATGATTTTAGTTTCCAAATATATACGCAATACAGATTTTAAATGATTTATATATATATATATATATAATTTTTGATATGCTTATTGCTTTGAAAAATAGGAAATGGTGCTAACTTAAAAATATTCAAACATAATTTAGAATAATTGAGCCCACAAAAAGTGTAAATATAATTGTATAAATAAGATATTTTTATTTTTATTTGTGAAATATAATTACAAGCTTTTATGCAAATTCTACAACTAAACGTATGATTGGAATAATTACTCTATTACATTGCCTTTTATTTTCAATAATATGAATTTGTATTTTTAACATAATTTTCACTTAGTATACTAAATGTGTCATATAGAACATTTAGAACAATTATTCAAATGATCCATCCGTGATAATCCTACCACAAAAATATCATAGAAAAGTTCCATCACCTAAAATAAGAATTTTGTAAACTAAGAGGTTATATGATTATAATTGGCAAGGTTTTTTTTTTTTTTTTTCCTTTCACGTTGTGGGACTCACTTTTCATATTTTTCTACCAAAGGGAAGTTTCTACACGCCAAACGTGATCGAAATTTTGCCATAATTGTTGATAAAAATAATAAAAAATAAAACAAGAAAAATATTTATTTAAAAAAAAAAAAAAAGCACAGTTACATGAAGACTTCATTTACCTAGAGGCAACTGCATAAAAAGTCGGTCATATATTCTCCATTCACGGGCTCGCTTGAGACTTAAGACTTGCTTTTGTAAACCTTTCCTTTTGTACCGATAGCTTGCAATCTCAAACACAACCATGATCATGGTGATCAGAGGAAGTAAATTTATTCATATACTAGTTTTTTATCTCATTGGGCTTCACTGCATGGAAATGGCTTTGACTGGTGCGGTACCGTGCATGGATAGTGAGCAAGAGGCTCTTCTCAAGTTCAAAGATGGCTTTAAGGGTGCTTCAGAATCCTTCTCTTCATGGACAGTAGAAGAAGATTGCTGCAATTGGAGAGGAGTTGGAAGTGACAACGCAACCGGTCATGTGGCCATCCTTGATCTCCATGGTCGAGACCCTTACAACATATTGCAAGGTCATGAGGTGAGTCATTCTCTGCTTGACTTACCATATTTGAGATACCTAGACTTGAGCCTCAACAATTTCCAGCAGGTTCCAATTCCAGAGTTGATTGGTTCTCTTAAATATATTGAATATCTCAACCTGTCAAATGCCAATTTTCGGGGAACCATTCCAGGTACTCTTGGAAACCACTCGCACTTGGAGTCTCTGGATTTGAGTGGAAATGGCTTTTCTTTAAGAGCCGAAAACCTCACTTGGGTTTATGGTCTTTCCTCTTTGAAAGTTCTTGATCTGGGTGGTGTTGATCTTTACAATGCAGAGGATTGGCTTGATGCAGTAAATATGCTTCCTTCTCTAGTAAAGTTGTGTTTATTCTATTGCAAACTGTTAGGTTCTAAAGTCTTAGGATTTTATGTATTTAGAACTCTAATTTGTAATGTTGGCAAACTATGATCAAAACAATGTATTTAGTCTTATTTAGGCTTGCTCAAAATTGGTTCATTATTGTAAAGTTGGAATCGAGTGGCTGCAGAAGTACTTGGGACTTTCGGCCTGGCTCGATCGATCGAAGGACGGCTCGATCAATCGAAAATCGCACAGGTTGATTTTTTCTGCAGAATTTCCAATTCAGCCCTACTTCATTAAACGTTTAGGGTTTTATGTTTTTACCCTAGGTATATAAACAAAACCCTAGCCACGTTTTTGAAGGTACTCCATATTGTATTGTTGCTCATACATTGCGGTTTTGTGTGAATCTCTTGTGAGATCTTAGAGGAGCTTTCCTTTACACAAAACTTAGGGTTTTCAAGGTAGAGATGATTTCAACATCTTGAAGATCATTACAGTTGCAACCATTGGAACTTAAAGATAAACAAGCGGGGAGCTTGTAGCTGATATTGAGGAATTCAAGAAAGAAATAGTCTGTGGATTCGGAGCCTGCGCGTGTTCGTGTCAGGAAGTTCTACTGGTGGGTAGTATTAGGAAGTCGAGCGGGGGAGCTTGTAGTCCTTTTGTAAGAACTTCAATTCTTTCATAGTGAATTCTGGTTTGCCTTAAGGATCGGTGGGTCAAATCCTCCCCAGGTTTTTCCGTGTGGTTTCCTAGGTGATCATATCATGTGTTATTTATTATTCCGCTGCTTTATATGCTTGATATGATTATTTTGATTATTTTAACCTAGAATTGTTTAATTTGACTAAGTAACAACTTGGCTAATTAATCTAAACTACACAATCTGGTTGTTTTTAAGGGGTCTAAAACCGTTCACAAACTTCCCAAGCTTCCTCAAAATTTGCATCATGTGAATTTTACTTCACTTAAAATCCTTGATCTCTCGTTTAACAACTTCAGATCTACAATACGAAATTGGTTTCGTAGACATTAATCCTGGCATGACTGGTTTCGTAGACATTAATCCTGATATGAATTATCCTTATATGGCCTATTCTGATAGTGTCGAACTCACATTCAACGTGCTTGACCTTTCTTCTAATAACTTGTCGGGATAGATTCCCACAGAAGTAATGAACCTTGGCGGATTGACGGTGTTGAATTTGTCAAGAAATCATCTGGTCGGACCTATCCCACCAAACATTGGTGAAATGGAAAATTTAGAGGCTCTTGATTTATCAAGGAACCACCTTTCATGCACTATGCCATCTAGCATGATAAATATGACCTTCCTCGAGTTTTTCAATGTGTCATAACCACTTGTCAGGGGAAATTTTACAAGGTGGGCAGTTTAACACATTCGACAGCTTGTCCTATATAGGGAATCCTCAACTTTGTGGGATTCCGCTTTCAAAGATATGCTCGAGTAATGAATCATTGGGAGATCCACATTGTAACACTGAAGAAGGAGATGAAAAAAAGCAAGGTATTCAAAAAGAAGAGCAGCATGGCTTCAAAATACCTTCATTTTATTTAAGCATGGGACTTGGATTTATTGCAGGGTATTGTGGATTTTGGGGGTCTTTACTGCTGAATAAATCTTGGAGGTATGCTTATTTCCGCTTCTTGGGCAAAATGAATGACAAAATTTATGCGATGGTAGCAGTTGGAGCAGCCAAATTGAAAAGGAAGTTTCAACACCAACAAGCTCCCAAGAAAAGGGTCCTCAATAATTATGTTCAATAATCACCTTTGCGAGCACCTGCTTTATGTCTTTCAGTATTAAAAGTGTTGAATAAATTGTACTATGTTGGAATATGCTTCCCATGCTTGTATTGTCATAACTTCTTCTGTCAAATGAAGGATGTTTTAAAATTTAAATCAGAGTAATTTGCAGCAAACTAGAATGACAATGGCATTAACTCCATTTCAAGAATCAAGGTAAAAGCAAATTGCGAGGATATTTGTGATTTTGTATCAAGCTTACATGAACTTATATGATCTCTGCTCTTATATATGAGAAACAAAGCCAAGAGAGAGATTAACTAACAAGCTAGCTAAATCCTAACAGAAATCCAACGGCTAATACACGTGTCAAAACAGAAAAACTGACTCACTAACCTAACTAAACCAATAACATATTTACACGTGGAACTATAGAAACAACTAAACTAATATGTTACAATACGGCTTGTAGTTTGTTGTAAGTAATAAACCAACTACTGTAGCTTATGCAGAAACTACCAGTTATGAATAATGAATTTCATTCCAAATATTGGGAAAGAGAAAACAAAATTAAAAAACTGGAAACAAACAAAGAAACTATTTTACCAGAATCCCTACTTCCCGTTGTATTAAATACTCAAATTTTCTTCAGTGTCCAGGTTGTAGACGAAGTTCTTTGAATATGATAAAATGTTCTGGTATAAACATTATTTGTAGTTCTCCATTAATTTTAATGACCACTGCCCTAGGCATCCATATAAATAAAGGCTCTTGGAACTTCTCCATGTCAATGGGCTCGTTAGCACCAAGTAGGAAGCACAAACACACACTAACAGGCATACTACCTTACCATTTCCTGTTAGTTATACTTAACATAAATAAGATGGAGGGCAAATTTAGATAATTCTTAAAAGTCAAGGATTGATAATACAAAATTGATAGTACAGTCAGTTTGCAACTAATCCAAATCCCAAATAATCTTTTTGCATTTTGACCTTTAATTCGAGGTGGAAAAAAAAAAACAAAAACCTTTTACAAATCAACATTTCCGCTCTGCTCTTAGAAGCTTCCCTTTCAAAGGTGGGAAATAGTAACGCAGGACAATCAAAACAAAACTAAAACAACAATAAAATAAAGGGATATGACTTAGGAGTCAGCACCTAGGCCTGACTTGGAGTTAGCACCAAGCGGGGAAAACACTAGGAGTCAACGCCTAGGGTAGACCTAGAGTTAGCAGCAGACCAAAAGAAAGAGACCAAACGGCCATTTTTTTTATTAATCAAAATATCAACCATCTCCTCAAGGAGTACAATAGATTGCTTAAAAAGGATTGCTAAACCCTAGTTTTAATTGGCTAGGAAACCCTAATTGCCTTATTACAAAAATAACCTTGCTTCCAAGTTAAAATACTAATAGCCTAATAAACTACTAGGACTTAAAACATAAAAAATACAATTGACATGCAAACATAAATAATACTAAATAAAAATCTTCTTGCGTCTCCTGCATCATTCTCCTTTGGTTGGAGAAAACTCGACCTCGAGTTTTAAAGCATTGAAGGATTAGGATGCTGACAAATAACATTTGCTTCAAGTTTGGAATCACCTTAGGGAGCACAGGGAAAAGAAAAACCTTGAATTCCACCACATCAAACTCATTTGGAATAATAAAATCAATGTGTGGAATCAATATAATCTCGTCTTGAACCTTATGAACCATAGGAATCAGTGTGGTTTTAACCTCTTCGACTTCACCAAGATGTAGATCTTCAAACACCATGGAGGGTTGATCAGAAGCACATTCAACAACTTCAACTTTCACATCATATGCACGCTCAAGCTTGCTGCAATGTTTTTGAGTGGATGCCATTATCTTTTCTAGCTAGGCATCAATCCTAGTGATTATTTGCTCCCTTAATTTCCACGACATAGGTGAAACATTCTGATTTTCCTTTCTTACACTAGCAAAAGGTAAATTGAGAAGATCCAAGGAAATGTCTTAACTTTCATCTATGACCAGATTCATAATTGTTTCCATGGCTAAAAGTATAACAGGTGGATAGTTGGACCTAATTATCTTTAGGAAATTTTGAAACATCTCAACAACCAATGTATCACACTCAAGATCCAGCATCACCAAACATAACTTGACCTTTGCAATGGTATCAAGGATTGAAACCACCTTCTTATAAGAGCGAGTAGACACATAAGGCATATTTTCAAATGCTGCCAAAATAAATTGAAATATTTCTTTCATTTGCTCATCCTTATATGGGGCATCTGGTGCTGTTATCCTTGTAATCTCAATAATGCAAGATACAATTGAAACCTTCACATCCATTTCAACATGTCTCAAAAGTTTACTAAAGATCAATGCATTCACTGAGGGTAAAAGTGCATCTCACATTGATTTGGATGGTTCTTGCTCCACATATGCTAACAAATTTTCAACTTTATCAAAAAGAGTGAGAAGATCATCAATGGAGGAAGGAGGGTTAAGGAGTCTATTCCCAACCTCCTTAATTTGCTTCTCAAATTCTCTATCTTTAAGCTGCTTCTTAAGTTTTCTATCAAAGGAAGTCATTTTCAGCTATGAGGCACAAAATAGTGAAACACAGAGATTGAAACTAAATTTTCTGCTCAAAGTTGAAGCGCACAGGTTGGCTTCTGGGTTTAATGGATTTTTTTTTTTTTTTTAAGTGGCAAGTTGGGTTGGTATGTCTTTTTATGGGCTAAAACAAGTGTGTATTGAAAGTGAAATAAGTCGCTAATGCCGCTACAGAAAAAGAACTCAGATGGGACTATCGTGTTACCTCTGATATGGGGTCAATGGACTGGCTATTTGTTGCAACAGCGGCGGTCTTGTGATGGCTGTGGGTAGCGACTTTAGGACGATAGGGTGAGATCGACATTAACGAATTCTTGCGGTACTGTTCTGGTGAAGTGGATTGGCGATGTGGTACTCTAAGACGGCAAGGTGGAGCGGTGTTGCACTGAGACAAAGGAGGAACTCAAAGTGGCCGGGGAATAGGTTGGCGCTTTAATCATTTATTGGGATGGCAGCATTGGCTTTCCAATGGGTGGTGGCGTGTGAAGAACCTTTTGAAAGAACTTGATTAGGTTTGGCTGTGGGGTTTGTTGGTTGTTAGGTCAAAGGGCTTGGGTTGATGGGTAACCTTTTGGTGGCTTGATACGTGTGGCGCCGTGGGTATTAACAGATGGTTTTCTGATGTTGGTTTGGCAGAGATATGGCAAAGGGATTTTGAAGGTGGTATGGTGGTTGGATTTCTAGTTGTGGAAAAATACAGTGAATGTCTTCTTCTTCTTTTTTTCTTCTTTTTTTCAAATATTTTCTAGTTTGGATTGACTGCAGTGATGCTTCAAACAGATCAGTGTTTGCTCTAATACCAAAATTGACACAAGACAATTAGAACAAAACTGAAACAATAATAAAATAAAGGGATATGACCTAGGAGTCAGTACCTAGGCCTGACTTGGAGTCAGCACCAAACGGGGAAACCACTAAGAGTCAGCACCTATGGTAGATCTGGAGTCAGCACCAGACCAAAAGAAAGAGACCAAACGGCCATTTTTTTTATTCATCAAAATATTAACTATCTCCTCAAAGAGTACAATAGATTGCTTATAAAGGATTGCTAAACCCTAGTTTTAATTGGCTAGGAAACCCTAATTACCTTATTACAAAAATAACCTTGCTTCCAAATTAAAATACTAATAGCCTAATAAACTACTAGGACCTAAAACATAAAAAATACAATTGACTTGCAAACATAAATAATACTAAATAAAAATCTTCTTGCGTCTCCTGCATCAAATAGCTTTTACAATTTTGGAGCAAGAGAGAAAAAATAAGAGTAAAGATGAGTTTGCAACAAACATGATATATACTTTAACATTGACAAGAAGAAAAATGTCTCGCGAGAGCTCTCATTTTCTCTCTAGAGAGGAAGAGGTTGAACTAGCTATTGTATGGGCAGGTTCCCCTCAAGGTTTCCTTCAAGGAAAAGCTTTTGGGTGATATCTCAGGGGCTTATAACCAGATGGAAGCTGAACGTGAGATAGAACAGGAAACCTTGGTGCTCAAAGAAGGCTTCATAACGGAACAGTCTTATTTATAGAACTACAAACCATTCTACAAATAACAGCATAAAGCTCTTGAAGAACAATCTTACTTATAGAACTACAAACACAAAAAAAGGAAATTATTAATAAGTGAAATTTTGCAACTGACTTAACCTTCTTGCATACGACTTTTTATATTCGATATCACTTCCATTGTCGTCTATTTGCTAGGCAACATGATTTGGGTGACTCTTTGCTAGCCAACATTAGTTGGGTGAAAATTGACTACAGAACAAACTTTACTTTTCCCTCCCCATCCTTCTCATCAATATGCAATATTTGGTCTGCAACTACTCTACCAACCAGTTCTACAATCACAAGAACATTATAAAGCACACCCTTAAGCACCTAGGAAGACAATAGCAAGTTGCTCCAAGTAAATGGTTTGCAAATCATCAATATGTGTGCATGCATAGAATATAAGCAAGCTTTAGCTCTGCTACTAGGATTACCAAATCTTGTACCACACTAGTCATCTTGTGCACTTCATATATCCATAATAGAAACATCCTGTGAGCCTCAAAACAATCCGATCAAAGGGAGGAATTTTGTGGACCACAGCAGAGAGAGAGAGAAAGAAAGAGAGAGAGAGGATCCTGATTAATTAATTTTCTATATTTTCACTTCCTTTCTTGTTTGTCATATAACCTCCTTGGAGCAAATTATAATCTACAAATTTAGTCATTAAAATTGGTTCTCAAGGTTCCACTGATATGTTTCTTCTTCTATCTCTTGTAGCCATTCTCATCCCATACCTCTCAACTATATCTGCCAAATCAACCAACACTACTTCATAACAACACCCACCTCACTTGAATAATAATGCAAAAACTTGTTGTAATCATATCTGGGCACCTCAAGCCCTTTCCTCAAATTCCTCTTTACATACTTTGTGTCTTCTAAAGACTTTCCCGCCTTAACCAAACCACCAACAAAAATAGTTTCAAAATTTACAAGTGGGTAGGTTCCCTTCCTACCTCTCTTCCCTGAATGCCATTGCAATAACATTATATAGGTATGCATTGTAGGCTCACACCCTCTCTTTATCATCTCTCTAAACACTTGTGTTGCTTCACTAGCCCTTCTTAACTTCAAAAGTCCTTTTATCAACCCATGGTACACACTGACATCCGGTTTCTCAATCTCTTCCACAATCCTATAAGCCTCTCTAACTCTCCCTCTCACCAAAAGCCCATAAATAAGTGATGCCAACATTAGATTATCAACCTGAATACACCTCACACGCATTTCTTCAAACATCATGCATGCTTATGCATTCTTACCCCTTTTGCACATCCACTCAATCACAAGCGTATAAGTTGAAAGACCCAAATTTTCTATCCTCATCTTTCTCATCATCTGAAATAACTTTAATGCCTCATCATACCTATTAATCTTGAAATGGGTTTCCATCATTTTCTTAACCACATCAATATATCTGGTTGAAACCCTTCATCCACCATCAAATTCCAAACCTTTGAAGCCTCAACTAAATCACTTACATCACAAAACCCTTTATCAAACACTTATATGTATCCCCACTTGGTTTTATCCATTCTCTCAACTTGGACACAACAAACTTGGCCTCCTCAACAAGTCCATTCCTACACAAAGTCTTAACCACCTTATTCAAAGTCTCCAAGCTATACTCAAACCCACATGTGCTCATAGAGTGGAAAACTCCACGCACTTTTTCAACTACCTTGCAGCTGCCAACGTGTTAAGCGCAATCCTAAAAGTCTTATCATTGACCAGATGACGCCATCCCATTTCATGGAGAAGCTCCCAAAAAAGCTCAATGTTGCGTGATTCTCCAATCACGTCAAGCAACTTGTTGAATGAGACAGAGGTGTGAGTGAAATGTGAAGTTGTGTTGGCTTCTATGTATTGAAAGAAGCCGTAGACAGGTTGCCATGAGTAAGGGAACTTGTTGCAGACTTGGAGGAAGAACTCGTGGGTGAGGTGGTTGTCTAGGTCAAATTGTGACTGGCAAGCATGGAGCTTGGAGTGGAGTCTTGGGTCTAGGGAGTCTTGCTACTGGTAGAGAATGGTGCAGACTCGGAGTAGGTGATTAGGGTTGGGTGGTGAAATGGTGGTAATGGGGTTGGAAGGTTGTGGTGTGTGAGTAGAGTTAGTGCTTAAAAAAACAGAGTCCCAATGGACAACACAATGCCAATCAGCAGTCTAAGCTTCCAATGAATTTTTAGACATTGAAAACTTGGAAATGAAGAAAGCCACAGATGGAATAAGATTGAAAATAATATCACATACAACTCTTTCACATTCAAGGCACTTCAATTAACACACTATTACTAGTGACAAAGAGAATGAAAAAACCCATTAGAATTACCACCATAAGCAAAGTTTGGAAGTTTTAATTGATTTTCCCACGACTTCTGAGTAATTAAACAAAGGAAACAAGTGAGAGAGATAGAGAAAGATTAGTAGCTGGAAGATCAACACAAAAGCAAAGAGACAGAGCAGTAATAAAATCAGGGGTTGGGTTTTTCTTTAGTAGAGTAACCCTTTACGAGAGAATTCACAAACTTCATAATAATAATAATAATAAAGGGTAAATAAGTGTGGAAAGTCAGGAGTTGCTAGGGGCATCTCCAGAGCTTGTTAATAAGTTGATACCAAATCATGTGAAACGTCAAATAGGTCTAAGTTTATTGCATCCGGCAGGCACATAAGTGTGGAGAGTCATGTGGGAATGGTTATCTTTCTAGTTGATATGTGACACAGAGCAAATTATGCCTCCAAAGTTTGTAGGTGTTTAGATTTTACTCCTTAAAATTTCAGAATATGAATTTTACCTCCTAAAGCTTGGGGTATTTGAATTTTATGTCCTAATGTTTTTGAACTTATTTGAACCTTGTAATACGTCCTAGTGAGCATAGTGTATTACACAATTAAGAAAGTAATGAAATATTTTACATTGTTTTAAGGATCTTTAACGCTTTATCTTGTATCTTTCTTTACCACCTTGTTCCTTTATTATGTCTTGTTGTTCAATGTATATATTTCTTGTTTGTTAGCATGTATATGTTGTAGGATTCTTGCTTTGTGCACCATCTGGTTCTAAATCAACCCATTTAGTTGCGGTGAACCAAACTCAGTCCCTTAAACAACAAGTAAAGGACCCAGGGTCCTTGTTTCCACTTGGGCCTGGGTACTATCCAAAAAAGACCCACACACATGGCAATAAACATCATCAAATTCATATTTTCAATGTCTCCCCAATACTTCTCATATTTTTCCTTCATAGATTGTGCCATTTCTTTTAAGAGAGGATCACCATCAATGCCACACAATCTATGCAATTCATTTTGAATGCCCACTAGCTCACAAAATAAGTATTTGAAGTGACAAATAAAGAACCAGAAAAACGTAGAGTTACCTCATAAAAAAGTCGAAGAAAATTACAAGACATTCTGACATTCACCCAATCCTCACCCTTGGGAGGACCAATGTGCTTTTGTTTCCCATTTCCATCTACCTCTATAAAGTAAGAGCTAAATTTCACATTGTAAGGTTGAATTTAATCAACCATCTTATTAGCTTTATTCCGTGCCAATTTGCTTGTAATTCAGCAATTAGTAACCCTGTATTTAGTTGGGAAACTTGTAAGGGCAGTGAGTGAGAGAGTGTGAAGAAATGCTCAAGATTGTGCAAAGAAACAGAATCTCGCGATTGGATCTCGTGGGTGAGTCGTGGCTTGCAAGTCGCCAAAAGTCTGCACACATGCCAAGCATGTCAGAAGCTGAAGAGTCGCGCCAGCTATTGTACTACAGGACAAAAGTCCCAAGCTGGCCAAGTCGTTAGCTCGCGGCTTGAACTCGCAACTTAACCCAGTCGCGAGGTCAAGTCGCCAAAATGCCCTGTTTGGGAAAATCTGACGTTTCACATTCCATTCTTATTCCAGTATAATTACCCCTCATTCCCAAGATATTGAGAGAGCTTCCAGAGAGAATTTTGTGAGAGAAACCCTAGAGAAAAACAAGATTGCCTCATCCCCAATCTTCACCTTGAGACTCTACAAATTCCTCTTCTCTCTTCCTCTCCATTGTTATACCTTTGAGAGGCCTTTTTACCAAATCCTTATCTCACCACACCCACGTCTATGAGAAGGTTTATTTGGTGCTGTTGGGAAGCCATTAGGAAGGAACCAATCTACATTGGTTGATACTATGGTCTAGTAGCGGAATTTGGGAAGCTAAAGAAGAAATAGGTTCGGCGTAACCTCGTTGGAGCAAGAAGCTTGGAGGGCTTAGGTACTTGGGTAGATTAGGCTTAAAGGGTCTTCTGTTGTTCATGTATCCCAACTACATTCTTTAATGGATTATTTGACCACTTGGAGGGCGGCGGAAAGGTTTTACGCCGAGGGCTTCGGTTTCCTCTTCGATAACACATCGCGTGTTGTCCGTGTGTTTGCATCTTTGCTTCCTTTATCTTTGCCTTATATTTACTGCTGTGGATGTGTTTATATTTGGCTTAGATTGTTTATCAATTCTATGTTTGGCTTATTTTCATGTTCCGCACGTCAATTGTTTGATATTAAGCCTGAGTTGATAATTTTGTAATTGGGGTCTAAACGTTCAAGGGTGTTTCATACCCATATTGAACTTTCAGTTGGTATCAGAGTAGGTACACTTGCTGTGGTTTTAATACCTAAGTGTAATCTTAGACCCCTTGGTGTGTTTTGAGAAGTGATTTAGTAAAAACCACCATGAAGAATTGTAAAAGTGTTTGTGAAAATGACTCTGTGAGCATATTTGAAGACTGTTCTAGTAATGTGTTTTTAGAGTTATTTAAATTAAAGAAACATGCTAGAATCTTCTGTCACATGCTGAAATCCCTTGTTGATAGGAACCATGATACACATAACAGCTTATGTGAGTCAAAGTCCTTGGTCTATAAGTATAAAAGGAGAAATAGACACTTGTGTGATGAACTTGATCATCTAAAAAGGAAACTACAATCATCCTTAAATGAAATAAACGAAAATGAGTCCTGCTTTAAAGGTCAAGAATGTCTCTCTCATGCATGTCTTTTTGTTCATACTACTTTGAAAGTATTTAATTCGTATTTGTGGTATCTTGATAGTGGTTGTTCAAGGCATACGACTGGAGAAAAATCTCTATTCAAAACTCTTAAGGAGAAAGAAGATGCATTTGTAACATTTGGAGATGGTAGTCATTCACAAGTTATTGGAAAGGGAACGGTGGATATTCCAGGATTGCCTTTGTTGACTGATGTGTTGTATATTAAGGGACTAAAAGTGAACTTGCTGATTATCACCCAGATTTGTGATGAAGAGTTCTTAGTCCAATTTCAAAGAAAGGGTATCTAATATTGAATGAAGAATATGTTCAAGTTCTGAAAGGACTAAGGACCATCGATAATTGTTATGGGGTTATTCCCAAACCCAGCATAGCATGTCGGAGTGCTCGGGTAAACCTCTTAGAGTTGTGGCATCAACGTCTTGGACATGCAAATTACAAACAAGTGGCAAAAGTCTCGAAGCTTGAGGCTGTGGTCGGTCTACCTAAGTTTGGGAAAATCGAGAAGAATGTTTGCGGTCCATGTCAATTGGGAAAACAAACAAAATCAAGCCATCCTAAAGTGAATGTGGTTGCAACTTCTCGCTGTTTAGAATTACTGCATGTGGATTTAATGGGTCTAACAAGAACAGAAAGCATGGGTGGAAAGTGTTATATTATAGTGGTAGTTGACGATTTCTCAAGGTATTCTTGGGTGGATTTTCTTAGAGAGAAATCGGAAGCATGTGACAAGATGAAAAAATTGTGTAAGAGACTGATGAATGAAAAGGGAGTACCTATCATCAAAATCAGGAGTGACCATGGGAAAGAATTTGAAAATGCAAAGTTTGAAGCATTTTGCAATGAACACGGTATCAAGAAGGAATTCTCAGGCCCAAAGACTCCACAACAAAATGGAGTAGTGTGAAATGTACTCCCCTCTAGATCGAGGGTTTTACATGGAGTCGCCACTTATTTAATTTAAAAGGGAAAATAAGAAAACCTTTAATAAAAAATAATAATTCTTTTGTATTAATGTATATTGCAATTTACATCAAATTTTGTAACAAAGATTTACAATGCTTTTTGTCCTAGATACAATCTAAGAAAAGTAAATTACATTGCTTTATTTCCTAGTTACATTCTAAAAAAATGTAAAATTACATGTGCAAAAGCAAAGTCTAGAACCCTTGATCTTGGTTCAGAGGCTAATTTACGAGATGGGAAGGGATTAAGCACCCATCTCGCCCGGTAAAACCGGTCTCCTAGGTTAAGGTGGCCAATGTCATGTCATGTCAAACAAATACAAACAATATGTCATATAAACATGGTAATTTGTAAGAATTGAAAACAAATATGTGTTAAGAGAATCACATATAAAAAAGACACAAAAAAAAAAAAAATGAAACTTGTTAGATAACAATTTTAATGTAAAGAAAACTTTAAAGCAGTGGCATGTTCATCCAAGAAATCAAAGTAAGCAAAGAATCCCTAGCCTAGACATGTTTATCTAAGCATGTGAGAAAAAGAAAACAATGTTGTCATGTTATTTGTAATCAACATAATTGTAGAGAGAACCAAATAAAAATAAGACCTTTGAGCATATTTGATCATCCAAACAATTATGAAAAGAAGTAAAAGAAAATCCCTAAACATGTTTATCTAGAGAAACTCAAAATACTTAGACATGTTTGTTCAAGCATTTTTTTATTAAAAAAAAGTAAAACAATTACCTAGACATGTTCATCTAAGTATTGAAGAGAAAGTTGTGTTTTAGCCTAGAAGTGCTCATCTAAGCATTCAAGAGAAAAATTGTGTATTAGCCTAGAAGTGTTCATCTAAGCATGTAAAAGGAATGATAATAAGAAATATAGGCATGTTCATCCAAAAAAAACAAATAATGACATGTTAAACATTTATTCAAGCATGTGTAGAAAGATAAGAACATGATTAATTACTTACCAGCATAGAACATAAATTAAAAAGGGGGAAGTGATCACTTAAAGGGCTAGAGAGAAAGCAAGGAAGTACTAAACTACAACCAAAGTAGGAACAATGGTTGCACAACAGCGTTTCTTTTCTGCTTTCTCTCTAGCTCTCTAGAGGGAATTCGGGGTCCAGAAAATGGAAGAGATCTTCTCTTTTTATAGGAGGAGGGATGGCTTAGCTTTAAAGCTAAGTTGTTAGCTTTCTTCTGAAGCTAAGGGGAGAAATGAGCTGAAACGGATTGGGTTTTGGATCTCCATTTGAATTTTGAAATGATGCTGCACCCGCTTCGTATTTTGGCTCTAACTTTCCGCTCAAAATTCCAATTGATTCAAGATAGGTTTTTTTTTAAAAGGAAATTCAATTATCTACAACTTTGTCAGAAATAGAGAAATCCAAATTCCAACGTTATCTAGGCCAAAAATGTGTTTCAAATTGCTGCTGAAAATGGTTACGTTTTTTGAGCATTTTTGAAATTTTTCACAGGATGTATCTGTTTCTTATCCTATTTATTTTTCAAAAAAAATCTTTTCTTCTGAAGCTAAAGGAAGGGATAAGCCTATTAGGTAAGCTTGAACAAATTTGAGTTTGATCCCCATTTGAAATTTTGAAAGATGTGTGAAGATCTTCTGCACCTGTTTCGTATTTTGGCCATAACTTTCTGCTCAAAATTCTAATTGATTCGGGATTGATGTTTTTTAAAAGGAAATTTAATTCTCTACAACTTTTGTAGAAATAGAGAAAACCAAATTTCGATGTTTTTCAGGCCAAAAATACGATTCAATTTGCTGTTGAAGATAATGACGTTCCTGAGCATTTTTTTGAATTTTTCCTATCTCCAAATTTTTTCAAAAGAGCAGATAAGATGTCCTAAAGGAAAACATTTTTTTTTTTATTTTAAAAATGAAATAAAAATGAAATCCAATCAAAAATTACACTTAATTAATTTTAAATTAATTCTTGTGAGAACCAATCAAAATTAAGTGTTTAAGATAGGACGTGACCGGACCCATTGTGTAGGTGAGCCATGATCATTGAAAATTGTTTGTATGATAACTTTTGATCAGGTGGTCCGATCAAAACTCATGACATACCATTATGATCGTTAGAGCATCAAGATTTGTTTTGTATCACAAATTTGAAGATCTACCGGTTGGTTAGATGCAAGTTGTAAAATGGGGTGTTTACAAGTAGTTGAAAGGAAGAACTGGGTGATTCAAGAAATGGCTCGAGTAATGTTGCTCAACAAAAACCTTCCACAGAAGTTTTGGGCTGAAGCTATGAACACTTCATGTCACATTGGGAATAGGATTTACTTCCGAGCAGGAATGAAGAAAACATCATATGAAATTTGGAGAGAAAAGAAGCCGAAGGTGAAATATTTCCAAATATGTGGGAGCAAATGCTATATTCTTAATGATAGAGAGAATCCCAAAAAATTGGATGCTAAAAGTGATGAAGGGATATTTTTAGGCTACTCATTAAATAGTCGAGCGTATAGGGTGTTCAATAAGCGCACTAAGACCGTAATGGAGTCAATAAATGTGGTCATTGATGACACCATATCTGAAAAGGAAAGTGATGATGATGAAGGATCGAACCTAAAGAAGGGGGAGGTTGAGGACAACATGTCGCAAGATGAGGATATTGAGAAAGAATCACCGAAAAAAGAGTCCACACCCCCTATACCAAGAAGGGAGACTAGATCGACACAAGGGACTTCTAGCCCTCTCACTCCTCCAGAAGTTCATCCTCCCATTTCCCAGAATGATGAAGTCTCCACATTAAAGAAGCCATCATCAAGAGTGATTAAGAACTATCCGGATAGTAACATCATTGGATCATTAGATGAAGGTCTTCGCCTCAGAAAAGGAAACATACTCCTGGCTAATCATGTCACATACCATTGCTACCTTGCCCAATTCGAGCCAAAAAGGGTAGAAGAAGCTCTCCAGGATGAAAATTGGGTAGAGTCAATACATGAAGAGCTGAATCAATTTGTGAGAAATGATGTATAGGAACTTGCCCCAAGACCTGAAAATGTTCATGTCATCAGCACCAAATGGATATTCAAAAACAAGACAGATGAAGATGGAGAAATTATCAGGAATAAGTCTCGGTTAGTAGCTCAAGGATACACTTAAGTAGAAGGAGTATATTTTGATGAATCCTTCGCACCTGTTGCTAGACTTGAGTCCATTCAAATTCTTATGTCCATTGCTTGCAGTATGAACTTCAAACTCTATCAAATGGATGTTAAATGTGCGTTTCTAAATGGATATCTAAATGAGGAAGTGTTCGTTGAACAACCTAAAGGCTTTGAGGATCCTCACTTTCCTGACCATGTGTTGAGATTGAAGAAAGCCCTTTATGGCTTAAAACAAGCTCCTAGAGCTTGGTATGATCGGCTCACCCATTACCTCCTGGAAAGAGGTTTCAAAACAGGTTATGCTGATCGAACTTTGTTTGTCAAGAATGATGAAGACTACCTTCTAGTGGCTCAGGTGTATGTTGACGACATAGTATTTGGTGCTACCATCGATGAACAAGCTATAGAGTTTTCTGAAGAGATGAAGAAAGAATTTGAGATGAGTATGGTAGTAGAGCTTACCTTCTTCTTAGGTCTTTAAGTCAAACAAAAGAAGGAAGGCATATTCGTTTCACAAGAGAAATATGCTAGAAATATTGTCAAAAAGTTCGGGCTAGACTCCAAGAAGCATGCCTCCACTCCTATGAGTTCATCCACAAAACTGAATGTTGATTCTTCTAGGGAGGAAATGAGTCCAACCTTGTATAGGAGTATTATCGGGAGCTTACTCTATCTTACTGCAAGTAGAACGAATATTGCATTTAGCATTGGTGTTTGTGCTAGATATCAAGCCACTCCCAAGCAATCTCACCTGACAGCGGTAAAAAGAATTATATGCTACATCAATGGTACTCCAGATTATGGGTTGTGGTATTCCAAGGACTCAAATGCTTGTCTTGCCGGGTATTCAGATGCAGACAGGGCTGGGAGTATAGATGATCGAAAGAGTACTTCAGGAGGTTGCTTTTACCTCGGTAACAATCTTGTCTCTTGGATGAGCAAGAAACAAAACTCAGTGTCTCTTTCTACAGCTAAAGTGGAGTACATAGCCGCTGGAAGTTGCTACACACAACTTCTTTGGATGAAGAAACTACTTCATGATTACGGGATTCCTCAAGATACAATGTGTGTCTTCTGTGACAACACCAGTGCCATAAATCTCTCAAAGAATCCTATTTAGCATTCGAAGTCAAAACACATAGAGATACGGTATCATTTTATTCGTGATTTGGTGGAAGAAAAAGTTGTCTGTCTTGAAGTTATACACGCTGATAATCAAAAGGCAAAAATCTTCACCAAGTCTCTCGATGGTCCATGGTTTGAATCTCTCCGCAAGACCATTGGTGTTGGTACAATCCCTTGAAACTCATGTGTGCTGTGTGCTTTACCTCTTTATATTAAGCTGCCATTTTTGTAGGGCACACATTCTCTTGTGGTTTTTATGCATTGCATTCTTTGTTTCAAATGTTTTTACATTATTATTGTTGTTATTTTGATCATTTTTTTGCTGTTGTGTCAAAAATTCAAAAACACATAAAAAGTAGAAAATCCAAAAAGTTTGATCGACTTTGTTGTGTTTTGTCTCAAATCACATTTTGCCTTGTACCTTTGTACTAATAGCTTTGTGCATCTACGTGCTTAGCTTGTTACTTATGCATGCATATCTTTGTGGAAGAAATTTTGAAATCTATGTGTTTGTTGTCAATAGATCTTCAACCTTGTCATGAATGATTAGTAAATGGTTTTGTTGATCTTGAGACATGCATAGACTCATGCCTATATATCTTCCCACTATTTATTTTTTTTAAAAGAGCTCTCTAAATGTAAATCTCCAAATGAAAAGAGATATAGAGTTATAAAAGCCTATCGCACATATTAGTATTTGACTAGGAAAGAGGGAAAGCAACCAAAATAAAATGTATAATGCCCAAAAAGCCAAAGGCTAACTCATCAATTGAAATATCAAAAATTTCAAGCATCTATCTCTCAATGAGATATTCTTTGCTCAAAAATGCAAATGATTTGTTGAATATGGAGCCAAATGAAAAGCTTCAAAGTTTTGTTATCAAGTGCATGTGGGAGGTCATATATGCATGTTTCTATAATTGAGATAGGTCACATTATCTAGTGCTAGTTGTGTATGCCTTAATTAAATTGATTATTAAAACTTCACATTAGACTAAGGACTATCTCATTTTTTATATCCATACACAACACACAAGTCTATGTTCAATGAATGCCATATTCATTTGTGTGATTGTATTTGATTAAATATGTTTTCACATGCTCAATCTTTGTTGATCAAACACAAAAAGATTTTTGAGTGTTTTTAGTTGTTTTTGGAAAGTATTTTGTTTTTACAAAAATGCCAAATTTTTCAAAAAACAGTGTTGCCCTGTTTTGGCGACTAAGTCGCGGGTAAACCCAGTCGCATGTTCTAGTCGCAAGCCCACTCAGAGATATTTCGCGGCTTACTAGTGAGTTAAAGCCCTAGGCGCGAAAAGGACTTAGAAAATTTTTCAAAATTTGAGTTTTTGTGATTTTCACGGCTCAGTTTGGCGACTTGTTCGCGGGTGGAAGGTCCAGTCGCGAAAGTTACTCAGAGATTTTTACGGCTCATATTGCGACTCTCTCGCGGGTAGATCTTCCAGTCGTGAAAACACTTAGAAGATTTTTCAAGAATCTTGCTTCATAGTGTTTCGCGGCTTACCTTGGCGACTTACTAGCGACTTGTTCCAGAAGCAAAAAACGCGTGTTTTGCGTTTTTAAAGTCAGTTTTCAAAAACTTTTCAGTTTTTTCCTCGTACTTTGTGACTGTTCATTGTCTTCTCCATTTCTCTCTCTGAAACTCACCATGCTCATCTGTGAAAATCCTTCATTATTGCACCATTTTCCCTTCAATCGTCAAGATAAAGGTATGGGTTTTCCTATTTTCACTTCATTATTCGTGATTTGAACATTTTTTTGTGAGCTAAGTTGTTGATTTGTAGTTTTTGAGTGGATCTGTGCTGTTGGTATATCTTCCTTTCGTATTTGAGTCTCGGTTTATGTGGTGGTATTTGTCCTTGAGTCTATTTTGTTTTACTCCTTTTGTGAGTTCATTATGTTACTTTTGACACCCACACACACTCATTGTCATACTTGGACCCAAAATCCCAAATTCTTTGGGTTTCTCCACATGCACATGTTGTGATTCTAACCCTATTCTAATATTGTTTTGGATTCTTTTTGGGTGTTTTCCTTTTCTTTGATAATCCATGTTGCAGAGTGGATATGTCTCCATTCAAGAAAGCAGTTATAAAAGGGGGCAACAGCAAAGGGAAGGAACCTATCATTGATGTCGATGATCCCTCACCTCGCCCAAAGAGGACCCGTTCACCTTCAGGTGTTTTCGACCCAAACAAATTCAGATCTTATGCTGCCTTTCAAACTCATGAAAATTATTTCAGAGATGCTACACCATTAATTGAAAGGACTGTTGATAAAGCTCCTTTGTTTGCCACTAACATTCCAAAATGGTGTGCTTACAAAGATTGGAATTACCTTCTCTCTGACCTGGATGATGCTTATGAGGATTTGGTCAAAGAATTTTATGCTAATGCAATCGTTGAAGGTGATGAACTTAAGTACTGGGTTAGGAGAAAATTTTCTCAATCTCTCCTGCGTATTTGGCTGAGATTTTGCATATCAATCGGCCGATACTTGGTAATCCACCAGTGTATGATGATCTATGTCCGGACAAGTAATTACTTCGGGACGCCCTTGGCAAAGACTTGGAATTCTCTCAAAACGGGAACTCAGTCAGTGTTTCCTCTCTTCCTCCAAAATTGAGAGTGCTCACAATCATCATGACTAACAACTTGTATCCCCTATCCAGCACCAGGTACATGAACCTCGACCGAGCTTTGTTTCTCCATGATCTGATCTCTGATGTTGAGATTGACATCTGTGCACATTTCTTTCATGTTCTGTGCAAAACGGTTCAGCGAACTGAGTCTCGAATATGTATTCCATTCTGCTGTCTCATCTCTCGGATTTTGAAGCTCAAAGGGATCCATCCATCTGAAGATGAAACTCCCTGCACAAAACCTAGCCCAATCAACATGCGTACGTTCAATGTGAGCATTGGCCATAGTAAGAAGGGAATAAAAACTGAAGCTTCAGCATCTCACAGTGATTCGCGTTCCAACTCATTCTCCCTCTACAAGAAGTTAGACATCATTATGGCATCTGTCCATGAATTGAGCACCAAAGTGTCAGGTCTCACATCCATTGTACACCATAACAACACTCAGTGGGACATGAAGTTCACCTCTCTCCAAACTCAATTGGATCAGATTCAACGAAAGCTAGAAGAAGATGAGGACTAGCTATTCCATGACAAAAAAGGGGAGAAGATATCTGAGTACTGAGTAAAATGACATGGAGAGAAAAGAGCAAAATCAAAGGGGGAGCTTTACATTTTATGCCTTATATTTTGTTATGTTTTATGTTATATTTAGTCTGTAGTCTGTCTCAAAACTTGTGTTGTTTATTCAGTCTATCAGTCTATTATGGTTTATCTGCTTTGTACCCATGTTGCTTTTGTAAGCTTTTAGGGTTTTGCACTTATGCACATTTGTAGGCCTTTGTGGTATGTACCATGCTTTATGCAGCATTTGTGCTTTGTTAAGTTAGTACTTCTAATGTAATGCTATGCATTCCGTTTTTAAGTACTGTCACTCTTGTGCCCTTGTAGGATTGTTCCTAGATGCATATATGTTTGTATGCATTGGTTGAGTGTTGGACTTGCAAATGATACTCTTCAATTGAGCTTATCACTTAGCATGTCCAGATGTTCATTCCTTGTGTGAATGAACATAGTAATCACTTTTGTTTAAGTGACTGCTTGGTTGATCTAGCCATGATTTATTACTTTAATGCTTAAGTTCATTTTTTTTTTATCATGCTTCTATTGCTTCATACGCATTTCAAGTTTTCTGCATACAATGATATTGCTATGTTGTTGTGTTTCAAGAGTTACTTGTCCATATGTTCAAGAGCTTTACAAAATTTAGAGTTAAGTGTGAGTGAGTTTTGTTCAACTGTTCTCAACTCACGCTTTAAGTCTAGAGTCTGTAGTAGGGTCTTGTCACGGAATAGCCAAAGGGGAAGATTGTAAGGTTGAATTTAATCAACCATCTTGTTGGCTTTATTCTGTGCCAATTTGCTTGTAATTCAGCAATTAGTAACCCTGTATTTAGGTGGGAAACTTGTAAGGATAGTGAGTGAGAGAGTGTGAAGAAATGCTCAAGATTACGCAAAGAAACAGAATCTCGCAACTGGATCTCACGGGTGAGTAGCGGCTTGCAAGTCGTCAAAAGTCTACACACGTGCCAAGCATGTCAGAAGCTGAAGAGTCACGCCAGCTGTTGCACTACAGGACAAAAGTCCCAGGCTGGCCAGGCCGTTAGCTCGCGGCTTGAACTCGCAACTTAACCCAGTCGCGAGGTCAAGTCGTCAAAATACCCTGTTTGGGAAAATCTGACGTTTCACATTCCATTCTTATTCCAGTATAAATACCCCCTCATTCCCACGATATTGAGAGAGCTTCCAGAGAGAATTTTGTGAGAGAAACCCTAGAGAAAAACAAGATTGCCTCATCCCCAATCTTCACCTTAGAGACTCTACAAATTCCTCTTCTCTCTTCCTCTCCTTTGTTATACCTTTGAGAGGCCTTTTTACCAAATCCTTATCTCACCACACCCACGTCTGTGAGAAGGTTTATTTGGTGTTGTTGGGAAGCAGTTAGGAAGGGTTATACCCTTGGTTAATGCTATAGTCTAGTAGCGGAATCCGGGAAGCTAAAGAAGAAATAGGTTCAGCGTAACCTCGTTGGAGTAAGAAGTTTAGAGGGCTTAGGTACTTAGGTAGATTAGGCTTGGAGGGTCTTCTGCTATTCATGTATCCCAACTACATTCTTTAGTGGATTATTTGACCGCTTGGAAGGCGGCGGAGGGGTTTTACGCCGAGGGCTTCGGTTTCCTCTTCGATAACACATCGCGTGTTGTCTGTGTGTTTGCATCTTTTCTTCCTTTATCTTTGCCTTATATTTACTGCTGTGGATGTGTTTATATTTGGCTTAGATTGTTTATCAATTCTGTGTTTGGTTTATTTTCATGTTCCGCACGTCAATCGTTTGATATTAAGCCTGAGTTGATAATTTTGTAATTGGGGTCTAAACGTTCAAGGGTGTTTCATACCCATATTGAACTTTCACACATCCTCTTCATGCATCCTATCAAAGGCTGTTTCAAACTTCTCAACTGCCTCTAACATAAGATATGTGGAATTCCATCTAGTAGGGACATCAAGAGATAACAAACTCTTAGAATGGATTTTTTCATCCTCTACAGCTTCCTTAAACCTATCCATCCTTTTTGGAGATAATTTAACATACTGCACTGCAGTCCTCACCTTAGCAATTGAGTTATGAATGTCTTTCAATCCCTCTTGCACAATGAGATTCAATATATGAGCAGCACATCTCATGTGCAAGAACCGGCCTCCCAACATACAACCATCCTTCATCTCCAGTTTCTTCAAATAATCAAGAGCCACATCATTGGATTTAGCATTATCAATTGTGACAGTTATCACCATTTTGATACCCCAATCATTCAAGCACCTTTCAATAGTTTTCCCAATTGTCTCCCCTTTATGATTCGGAACTATATGAAAATTCAAAAATCCTTTTTTAATAGGTCCAATCACCATCAATATATTGGCAAGTGAGACACATGTAGTTGAGGTTTTGAATGGAAGTCCATGTGTCAATAGTCAAAGACACCCTTTGGCCCAATTTCAAATAGCTTATCAACTTCTCCCTTTTTCCCAAACCAAAGTTTAATACAATCCCTTGCCATCATGAGATGAGAAGGCACAGGAAACCTAGCCTCAACCACCCCCATAAAGTATATAAAACCATCATGCTCAACAAATCTAAAAGTTAGCTCATCCACTATAATCATCCTCGCAAGAGCCATCCGAATTCTCTCAATAGAAAATTTAGCAACAACAAGCTCATTACTAAACTCTCCTTTAACTCCACTAGTTTTTTTTGCTTGGAAACTCAAAGTGGTTTGGTTCGTGTCAATGACACCCGAAATCTTCTTACATTTTAGCAAATGATCCCGCATGGATGAGGTCCCATTCCTCCTAGCAACATTGTATTGCTTCTTACAATAATTGCATTCTGACTTTTCACGATTTTGTAACCTAACATAATGCTCCCAAACATCAGATGGCTCTCTGGTGGACTGATTCTCATTAACTCTAATTTTTTATGGTAGGGGTTCATCATCCACAATCAAAGGGTCATTAGGGCCATTTAGTGCTAGTGGATTTGGATTTGAGGGAGCATCCATCTAGGGCCATTGAAAAAACAAACACATACATACATATATATATATATATATATAGGTTAGAAAAGGAGTTTTGCAAGAGGTCAAGGCAAATATATATATATATATATATATATATTGAATGTAATTGAACACATAGTAATTATGCCACATTTGTCTTTCTAGAAAGATAAAATAAAAAAAATACTGAGGAAGTGAGTCCCATTCAGGGGGGGGGGGGGGTAGAGACCAAATCTCCAAAAACAGAACTTGCCATAAATTTGACAGAAAGAAAAATGACATGGTAGGCTTTATGAATCCTTTTTTCCTTCACGAACAAAGCAGCATAGCATGGATGAACAGGTAAACGAATAAGAAGAATCTTGAGAGAGGTAACTTAGGTTCTAACCCAAAGACAACAGTATGCAAGGCAAGAATAAAAAACAAATTAAAAATCTCTATTAGCTGCAATGAATGTGACTCATTAGAAAATCTCAAAGTTTAAACTACAATCATTTAAAAAAGCCCCAATATAAAAGCGAGAACAAGAGTGAATTGATAGAAATTAGGATGAGAAAAACTTCAAGAGAGAAAAGAATTGCCCTTTTGTTATCAAAAATAAAATAAAATAAAGGCATTTCTGTTTTTGACATTACAAACAGTGAATAAATTCTCACTTCGTTGCCACTTGCCATAGAATATATAAAATAACAAATTCCTTGAAGATGGAAATTGATCACAGCCTATAGCTTCTAGTTAAACATATATCATATGTGTCCCTGCTAATTCTTTCCTAGTGAAACTACGAAAGAGAAATCAAGTCTTAATCTGCCTTTTCCTCTCATTCCTTCTAAGCAAAAAAGCAAAGTTTATATATATATATATATATATTTACTCAAATTCAATACCAAACAAAAATAAAGAAAACTCACAAAAATTAAACTTAAATATTTAACATAGGACCCATCAATAAAAATAATAATATCTAACATAGAAAGTTCCAGTCTACCAACAACAACACAACAATCAATAAAAAAATATATATATCTAACATAGGAAGTGACAATATACCAACACCAACACAACAATCAATAATATATATATATATATATAATTAACAATTTTGTCATATACAACTACTTTGTCCCAAGTTAATAGTATAATAGGCCAATAGATTAACTTTAATAAAGAAAAACTTGAATTGAACACATGAATACCTCAATAGTAGAAGCAACCGGTGTAGGTGGAAGTGTGGCAGTGACTTCTAGGGCTAAGAGAGTGATAAGATTTTTATTTTTTATTTTTATTTTTATTTTTACTAACAGAAGTTACAGAACAGTGAGATACGGCTATAGTATTAAATTATTAATATATTGATCTTTTGTCCTTATTTTATATATATATATATATAATATAAAATAAATAAATATATTAATATATATATAGAGGGTGCGATGCAGTGTGCTTATGCTATTTTGCGGGCAGTTTTAGTGCAGTTTTTACGGTTTATGTGGTTTAATGAACACCCCTACTTTCAAGTGGGGGCCTTAGGCGTGGCTTAAATGGCCTATAGGTTCAGCCGGCATTGCTGACTCAGTTTTTATCAGAATTCTTAGTTGAATTGAGTTGTAAGTTTTTATATTTGAGTAAAGCCAAGAAGATTTCAGTTGAGTTGATTATAGTTCAAACGTGTCTTTTTTGTTCTTTTTTTCTTTTTGTTTTTGCTAAGCACCATTAAACCTGTCTTATCATTTTGGAGTCAAAAGTCCTTTTTTTTAATCATTTTCAAAAGGCCTCTTTTTGCTCACAGGACTGTTCCAACTCTATAAGAAGAAGCACCGATCAAGCAAGCCTTCCATCACAAACCAAAGAGCACTTGTTCTCAATCTCTTCTTCTCAGTCAATCATGCAGTCTCATCAGGAATGGATGGTCATAGGCATAATATGCGCATCGTTGGTGCAGATTTTTATGACTGTGGAGTCTTTTCGCATAGATGATAAAATCACAAGTCTGCCAGGGCAACCACAAGCCAGTTTCCAACAATTTTCCGGCTACATCTCCGTTGATGAAAAACAAAACAGAGCTCTTTTCTACTACTTTGTTGAAGCTGAATCACAGCCAGGTTCAAAGCCTCTTGTTCTCTGGCTAAATGGAGGTAAAATTACAGTATCAGATTTAATTATATCACCTAGATCACTGAATGAACTCTTAACTCTAATTTTTTTTTTTTCTATTTATGGTATACATTTTACTTCTTTTTGGTGTCTGACCATGTGCTTCTTCTCTTTTCTTAGGGCCTGGTTGTTCATCTGTTGCATCGGCTTTCTTTGAGCATGGCCCTTTTAAAGTGAGAGGAGACAATCTGGTCAGGAAAGAGTACAACTGGAATAAAGGTATTCCTTTTCTCCAAGTCCATGAGAACTCTTGTTTATCTTGTTTCATTTCCTTTTTAACTGGCTATGATTAATGTTTTACTTTGTTTATAGGTGCTTCTGACTATTCCCAGACTAAACCTGCTTATTTATTTATTTATCAAGGATTAATGAAAAACTAGATTTAAGTGAATTTATAAAAATTATTTAAACCTCAAAGGGTTGGCTTAATAGTTCTTAAGATTTCATGATATTCAAGAGATTTTGAATTCGAAATCTCTTGCTCCATCTTGGGTCACCTGACTTCTAAAAGATCCCTCTTTATAATAACTTGGTAGTGGACGAGGAACTACACACTTCCGAGGAAATAGTCAAATAGGTCAAGATACTCTTGTTTGGCAAAAAAACTTACTTCTTCATTTAGTGCACGTTTGGATAACGCTAAAAACTTCAGTTTTTAGCGTTAAGCATTTTTAGTGGGTCTCATGTACTGTTCACGGGACTCACAAACCTTTTTTTTCAACAAATTTTTTTTAAAAAATTCGGTCCCATTACATTATTCACACATTTAAAAATTATTTTGCTACAGTATTTTTAATTTTCAATTTTCAATAATAAGTAGTATCTAAACAGACCCTTAATCTTTGTTTCAGAAGCAAATATGTTGTACCTCGAGTCACCAGCAGGAGTTGGTTTCTCTTACTCGGCTAATAAATCATTTTACACCCATGTGAACGATGAGATTACAGGTATATGTTATTTGGCCTTGTTTCCTGTTATTCAAAAACATACCAATCAGTCAAACTCTTTTTCCTAATTAATTGATTTTAAGTACTGTTGTATTATTCACAGTGAATACTGTATGCTATAGTTTGTGCACTTGCCTTCTTGCCAATGATTTTAAAGACAAAATACAGATGTGACAACCGCGATTCGAGAACAAAGATAAACAAGACGCAATTTACATAAATTACAACTTACATTCAAAAGTCAATATCCTTTATATGTGGAATTTTTTTTCCACGCAAATTACTATAAGGATGTTTATATAACCAATCATTTTATATATGGAGATTTTGAAACTGATGACGTGTCTACTTTTGCTAAGCACGAGACAATCTTATATTTCTACAACGCTGGTTTGCCAAATATCCAGAATACCGAGACACAGATTTTTTTGTCACAGGAGTGAGCTATGCAGGTAATTTTTCTATTTTAAATGAAGGCTATCAGTTTCGGTTCAAATTAACAATAGTAAGGTTTTGTGTTCATGCCCCTATACACATGTTGCTGAGAGATCTGATAGAGAGCATGGACTAGAATCCGATATTATGGTGTATATTGAATAAATAAGATTCATGTCAACATGATGAAAAGAAATTCTTATAGTGTTAAGTAGTCTAGTATTCAAAAATAAATAAATAAATAAAATAAAAAATAGATTCATCCTTCTTCAAATTCGAGAGAGATTTCTTATAAAATTCATGGTCTTTTTTTTTTTCTTTTTTTCTTTTTTGTAATAGGTCACTATGTGCCTCAACTCGCCCAGCTCATTATTCAGTCCAATTTGAAGATCAATTTGAAGGGGATAGCTGTGAGTAAAACATAGAAATATAACCTCTGAAATAGCTTGAAAAAATTTTCGGTGTCAGATAATATTGATCAATCAAAATTTTTATTAATTTGTACTATTTTGCAGGTAGGGAATCCTCTTCTGGATTTCACCATTGATTTAAACTGGCCATACGAGTATTACTGGTCTCACGGCTTGATATCAGATGACATTTATCAACTTGTCACTAAAGTTTGTAATGGTTCAGCTCAGATCATGAGAGGAATCATAAACCAAGAAGGAAGTGAATCAGCTTGTATTGATGTAACTTCACGAATCAAACAACTGACTGACACCATCGACCCTTCCGATGTCACCGGTGACATTTGTCCATCACCTGTTAAGTTTTTACACGCCCTATCAAAATTCTTATATAATGCGACTTGTTTTTGTTAGAGATTATCACATTTTTATATTTCAAACAGGGTAAAAATTAGATACCATTTCTTAGGAGCTATATATTGGGTTCTTAATTATGCTCAGACGCATAGTTTCATTGAATCTAATGGTCCTTTGACAATTTGTAATTTATTGGTCAATATAACCATCTGTTTGTATTTAATCGAACAACACTTAAAAAACTGTATATAAATTTTATCCTTCAAATTGCAACATTTTCTTCATGTAGATTTCAATTGAGCATTGCTTTATTCATCTCCCCTCTGCTTACAGCAAGCTGAAAAGAAGGAACTTGTCTGTGGAGAAGGTATCACAGAAAAGTATTTAAACAGGAAAGACGTGCAGAAGGCTCTCCATGCCCAACTCGTTGGATTCAAAGAATGGGGTTTCTGCCAAGAGTAATGATCGATCGATAATCACTGTTTTTTAAAATCTTAGTAATTATTTGCATCTTTAATTAAATTTAAGTAATTTTCTTTCAAGAACAATTTAATATCATCAGCATGTAAAGACAATTGGGAAACAAAACTAATCATTAAACCATGAGGCTTTTCATAACAAGTCCCAATAGTGGTGCAAAGAAATCGAGTATTTGTTTTGTTTTAATAAATTATAATCCTTCCTCTTGCTGACATTGTAATTTTGGGGTTCTTTTTTACAATTTTAGTGACAAAGTTCTACAATATGATATGACAAATTTAGAGATACCTACAATTGGTGTCTTAGGCTCACTTGTGAAGTCTGGCATCCGGGCCTTTGTTTACAGGTATAGTGATACAATCACTTTAAGCTTTTTGCAATTTAATAACTTCATGTCCTTTATCACATTTGAAGAACAGAAAAAGGTCCTGCTTATAATTGATTTGATTTTGATGTAATTTGATAGTGGAGATCAAGATTCAAGAATTCCATTTACCGGGTCTCGAACACTTGTAAATAAATTAGCAAAGGAGCTAGGTCTGAAAACAACTGTGCCATACAGAACATGGTTCGAGGGAAAACAGGTAGACATGCTCATATAGTTTTCAGTTGAATGGTTGGTGCTAAATGGCATTCTTTTTCCTGATTTATTTTTCACTGCAGGTTGGTGGATGGACGCAAGTATATGGTAAAACCCAGCTATCTTTTGCCATCGTAAGAGGAGCTTCACACACAGCTCCACTAACGCAACCAGCGAGATCATTTTCTTTGTTTAAGGCATTTCTTGCAGGAAAACCACTGCCAAACGCATGAAGCCATGAACTTATCAAAATCATGAATAAAATAAGACTGTACCATTCTATATTTTTTATGTGGACAGTTGTATTTGACTAGTAAAGGCATGTCTTCATGCAATCGCTTTAAATAAAAATGTACTAGTATTATTAATCTGAAAGAAAATTATTACCTTACCTTCTACTATTAAGATAAGATTTGCATTGTAAACTAAACAAATACCTACAATATTTTACTCTATTTGTAAATGTTTGTAAATGTGTACAAACAAATATGTACAATATTGTACACATAGTCGAGCTTATAATAAGAAAAAATTTATAAATAACTAATTATAATTTATAATAGAAAATTATAATTTGATTTAAATAAAAATTTAAGGTATAGAACAATAGAATTTGTTTTATTAAAAGCAATTTTGCAATTTTTCTAAACTAGTTGCAGACCCACACGATGAGTAGGAATAAATAATTATTTTGTATTGTAATACAATGTATAATTTTTTCTCAAAATTTTTTTGAAGATAATTTGCTCTCTCTAAAAATTAAACAATTTTTATTTAATCCAATTAGGTCTACTTCGGCCCCATTCAGTCCAATTTGATCCAATTAGGTCTACTTCAATCCAATTCGGTCCACTTAGTTCAATTCGATCCACTCGGTCAATTTCAATTTCCCTTCAATCCATTTAAGACTAATTGGGTCTTAAATTAATTCTCTTTTTGGGTTTTTCTTTTCAAGTTTAGCTCAAAATTTTAATTTTTTTTCTTAAATTTTGGGTTGAAAAGTATGAAATTTTATTATATTTGGACTAAACTCTTTAGTTTTGAGTTAAAAATACCAACAAAAATAAAATAAAATAAAGTAGACATTAATAGTTAGAAATATGAGCCCTAACAATGCAATAAAAATGATAAATATTCCAAAGTCTTATTCAGTCAACATTGGTTCCATTTGGTCCAATTCGGTCCATTAGATCCGTTTTGTCCATTAAAGTTCTATTCGGTCCATTAGGTCTTATTCAGTCCAATTCGGTCCATTCAGTCCACATTGGCTCTATTCGGTTCACATTGGTCCTATTCTGTTCACTTCAGTCTTATATGGTCTATTCTGCCGCTTTGGTCTTTTTCGTCCACTCTATCTACTTTGGCTCAATTTGTTCCTATTCGGTCCATGTTGTCCACTTTGATCTACTTTAGTCCTATTCAGTCTACTTTGGTCCTATTTTGTCCAATTTGGTCTCATTTGGTCTATTTTGTCCACTTCAGTCTTATTTGGTACATTTGGTCCATGCTGTTCATATTCCGTCCTATTCTATTCATTTGGTCCACTTTATTCTATTTGGTCCAATTCAATCCATTTGGATGAGTTCGGTTCATTTTGGTCCATCTTGATCTATCTTGTGTACTTACATAATGGGAAAAGGCATATTTAAATCCAAATTTATTTTTAAAATATTTAAATCTCAAACTCGTAATATCTAAAATATTAATTATAGTATTTATTATTATTACGTTTTTGTTTAGCCAACTTAATGTAGCATTTCAGTTCACTTTGGCACGGCTAAAGTTAAGTGAAAGTATTTCTAAACATAGAGGTTATGAATATACAAAATTTAGGGTAGTCATTTATTTGTTTCAATATCGTTACTTTTAAATGAATTGCATGAGGTTGATTATATACATGTATGTATAATGTTGTTGAGGTCTAAAAATTTATAACACCAAGCCCCAAAATAGTACAGTAGGTGAACCCCATATAAAAGGATTGAGCTCATCACAAGAGGATGGTAGGCCCAAGTCCATTAAAAAAAAGAAAAATAGATTTAAAGTCCAAAACCCACGAAAGGAAAGGCCTTAGAACCCATGAAACGAAGGGAAGAAAGGAAAAAGCCCAGCCTGCCAAGATCAAAAATCAAAGGGAGTCCAGTGGGAAGAACTGGGCCGGGATACCTAGAGGCTGCCAGGGGCTCGAGATCCTCGGGACGTGCAGCACAGCTAGGATGAGATTGAGACAGCTCAAAAAGAGCACCAAGAAACACAAGGAACGAATAACAAATACGTCCTTCTCAATCACCCAATGATGCAGAAAGGAACTAGAAGGCTTGGAGAGTAACGATTCATGAACAAGGGGCTGGTACCTCGGGCAACCCAGAAAGAAGAACTATAAAGGGAAGTAGTTGGGAAAACCTTCAACATGGCAGGAATGGATTCGGTTCACCTGGGAAAAATGACAAAAAAAAGAACAGCCAAAAAGCTGAGTCTGAAAATGTAAGGTTTAAAAGTCTTAAAGGAAGAGAGATCAGAGGTCAGCTCTCTAAGAACACCCAAAAATGGAAAGTCAGCAAGAGGTTTTTAGGAAAACAACACCAAAAGAAGAAAACTGTGAGAAACAAGGAAATGACTAGTCATCAAAGTGGCTGGCACAACAGGGGCTTTGGTACCCAGGGGAGTAAAGGAGGGGAATTAGTGGTACTCCAAAACCCTAAAATGACATTATAAAAGTGGAAAGCAGCCAACATTGAAAGGAGCATTTAGCAAGAGTGAATCAAAACAAAATCATTGAGAAAACTCTGTCAAAATCTCAAAGAAAGTAGTAAAAGAAAGAGGAATATCGTCTCGTATCCCAAAACAACCACTATAGAACATACTTGGATTCAAAGGGATTCAAACTTTGCAAGTCTTAGAGGCTTAGATAGCCATCTAAGTCTATAATTTTTGAGCTTATTCGGACCTTGTGACACGTCTTAGTGTGCACATTGTAATTTACAACTAATAAAAGTAATGAAATACTTCACAGTGTTTTAAGGATCCTTAACAATTATTTTGTCTCTCTCTTTATTACATTGTTCCTTTACTGTTTCCTGCTATTCAATACATATATATTCTTGCCTGCTAGTATGTACATATTGTAAGATTCTTGCTCTGTGCACCACTTGGTTTGTAAACAGCCCATTTAGCTACGATGAACCAAGCTCAGTCCTTTTAAACAACAACTAAAAGGCCTAGGGTCCTTGCTTTAACTTGGGCCTGGACACTATCCAAAAAAGGACCCTCACGAATGTTTATTTAAATAAATTATCCAAATTATTCATTCCCTTAAAAGAGATTATCATGATAATCAAAACTTATATCAAACTTATATTGAGTATGTATAATTTATTCTCTAAATTTATGAGAGAGAGAGAGAGAGAGAGAGAGAGAGAGAGAAAGAGAGACTCCTTGTGATGGGAAACTAAAAATTTCAACTCCAAAACGTATGAATCCAAAATAAAATCTTAAAAATCCCAATGATTCATCAACATAAAGTAGTGGTGTAAGAAAGAATAAAAAGTCAATAAAAAGATAATAACCACTTTTTCGAGAGAGAATGATAAGAAATTTACATAAATATGAGAAGAAAAAAGTTTTTTTAAAAAAGTAATAAACACCAAATTATCCAAGTCATGTTATGTAATAAATAACATTATACTTTTATATACTATCTTTATAATGCAATATGATAACATCTATAAAGGCAAAAATAAAAAAGATAACAACTTAAAAAGACTAAACTTAATCATATCAACCCAAAGTAGAGTTCTAAATAATACAAAAATTCATCAACCTAAAGTAGAGATGCAAGAAAAATATTTTTAAAAAATCCACCAAAAATGAAATAAAAAATGAGATAGAGAAAAAGAGAGAAATAACATTTTGTGTGTGAATACCTATAAATAGAATGGAAAACAGAATTGTACATTTATAATAAGGGGAGGAGGATAAGAAAAGTAAAAAATAAACGTATGCATTGTAGGCTCACACCCTCTCTTTATCATCTCTCTAAACACTTGTGTTGCTTCACTTGCCCTTCTTAACTTCAAAAGTCCTTTTATCAACCCATGGTACACACTGACATCCGGTTTCTCAATCTCTTCCACAATCCTATAAGCCTCTCTAATTCTCCATCTCACCAAAAGCCCATAAATAAGTGATGCCAACATTAGATTATCAACCTGAATACCTCTCTCACGCATTTCTTCAAACATTATGCATGCTTGCACATTCTTACCTCTTTCGCACATTCACTCAATCACAAGCCTATAAGTTGAAAGACCCAAATTGTCTATCCTCATCATTCTCATCATCTGAAATAACTTTAATGCCTCATCATACCTATTACTCTTTATGAGAGACCGCACCCCGGCCCTATTTTTATGGATGTTGGGCCAAACCCACATAAATGGGTGGAGTCGTGTTATTGCCTCTCAAAATGGAGGTTCAACTTATTATATTTTCCCCTTTAGATTAAGGGTTTTACAATGGAGTCGCCACTTATTTAATTATTGGAATAAATAAGAAAACCAAAATTGAAAAATTCCTTATTTTATTTATTTGAAATTGAATTTACATTGATCATAGAAAAATTATATGACTTTGGTCCTAGATATAATCTAAGATAAAGTACATAACTTTATTTCCTAATTACAATCTAGAAATTGAAAATTACATGGATAAGCACTTGATCTACTAACCCTTGATCTAAGCTCGAAGGCTATGTTACAAGGTGGGAATGTGTTAGGCACCCACCTTGCCCAGTGAAACCGGTCTTCTAGACTATGATGGCCAACATTCATATCACATCACCCAATCAATTTGCATGTTAAATTTAAAGTGTGTACATATGATAAACCCTAATTCAATTTATTAAGCGTCGCATTTGGATTGAAAAATAAATTCTAGTGAATGTATGTAGATGGTGATAACCTAGATTCAAGGATTTGAAAGAATTATTAGAAAAACATGTTTTTCATATTTTTTATGTGGATTTAAGATTAAAACTAGTGATATGCATGAACATGTGATAAACAACCAAGAACATGTGAAGAACATATAAGAACAATTAAGAACATTCAAATATTCAAGGAAATTTAAGTGATTACTATCATGATTTAATCTTAAACTCTCATCATGGCAACACAAAAAACAATTAGGGAAATGGATTATACCTTCATGCAAGATCCATATGATGGAGGAGGAGACTCTTGGTAGAGATCCTAAGGATGGAGGAAAAGAAAAGTTATGAGAGAAAGAGTGAGTCTCACTCAATACCTTGAGTCTCAAGAAGACTAAGATATGACAAGACTACTCAACTTCACTAAAACTTAAGAGAGGAGAAGAAAGGGGATTTTTTGTGTGTGTCCTGGAATGAAGTAAAGGGAGGGTTTATATAGTAGTGGTGGAGGAAATATGAATGAAATGTCATTTAATGAGGGTTGACAAAGAATCATGAACCTAGACCTCATTTTAGCCTTTGGGAAAATCTGGTGCATTAAATGGAGAGATTGGTGAGAGTGAGGAGCAAGCCAAAATTCGGTTTTCTCGTAGCTGCTGTAACAGCCTATAGAGCCAATTTTGAAAAATCATATCTGACTCAATTCTGATCGGAATTGTCTCATTATTATGCTCAAATTGAAGCCCCAGATGTCTAGTTTCTAGGAAAATTAACCTCATTCACAGATTCAAAATATTCTGAGAGATATCAATGAAATTGTGAGTAGAGGTCATTTGTTAGAAAATGGTTTCAATACAATTAACATTAATAGGTCCCAAATTAGCTCCTAATTAACATTAAATGGCTCCAATCACTCCCACTTCAGACTTAATTGGTTCCAAATTTACTCTAATTAAAATATAATTGCACAAATTACTTATTGAATAATTAATGTTTAACTATCTAATTAATTAGATGTATGCAACCTCACCATAAAATGTAGTCCTAACCAATCAAATTATGACATATCATTGATCCCAAATTGATTACACTTATAACCAATTGAAATCAATTGTTCATAATCACATGTAGCCAGACTCAATTTGTGATAGTGCGTCTCAGCTATTAAAACTTGATTTGATGATATCTTTCAATCGGGTGGTCCGATTAGAGCTTATGACCAGTCGATTTGATCGTTACAACATCAAGATCATTTTGGTAAAATGGGATTAATGATCTAATGGCCAGAATCAAGATGCATATTTTCAAGGCAAAATTACCCTTTTACCCTCCAAGAAAGGTTAAATGCGGATTGCAAAATGAGGTATCAGCACTCTTGAAATGGGTTTCCATCATTTTCTCAACCGCATCAATATATCTGGCTGAAACCCTTCATCCACCATCAAGTTCCAAACCTTTGAAGCCTCAACTAAATCACCCACATCACAAAAACCCTTTATCAAACACTTATATGTAACCCCACTTGGTTTAATCCATTCTCTCAACTTGGACACAACAAACTTGGCCTCCTCAACAAGTCCATTCCCACACAAAGTCTCAACCACCTTATTCAAAGTCTCCAAGCTATATTCATACCCACGTGCATTCAGACAGTGGAAAAACTCCACACACTTTTTCAACTCCCTTGCTACTGCCAAGGTGTTAAGCGCAATCCTAAAAGTCTTATCATTGACCAAATAACGTCGTCCCATCTCATGGAGAAGCTCCCAAAAAGGCTCAATGTTGCGGGATTCTCCAATCACGTCGAGCAACTTGTTGAAGGAGACAGAGGTGTGAGTGAAATGTGAAGTTGTGTTGGCTTCTGTGTATTGAAAGAAGCCGTAGACAGGTTGCCATGAGTAAGGGAACTTGTTGCAGACTCGAAGGAAGAACTCGTGGGTGAGGTGGTTGTCTTGGTCAAATTGTGACTGGCAAGCACGAATCATGGAGCTTGGAGTGGAGTATTGGGTCTAAGGAGTCTTGTTGCTAGTAGAGGATGGTGCAGACTCGAAGTAGGTGATCAGGGTTGGGTGGTGAAATGGTGGTAATGGGGTTGGAAGGTTGTGGTGTGTGAGTAGAGTTGGTGCTTAAAAAAAAGGGTCCCAATGGACAACACAATGCCAATCAGCAATCTAAGTTTCCAGTGAATCTTTAGACATTGAACACTTAGAAATGAAGAAAGCCACAGATGGAATAAGATTGAAAATAATATCGCATACAACTCTTTCACATTCAAGGCACTTCAATTAACACACTACTACTAATGACAAAGAGAATGAAAAAAAACCCATTAAAATTACCACCATAAGCAAAGTTTGGAAGCTTTAATTGATTTTCCCGCGGTTTCTGAGTAATTAAACAAAGGAAACAAGTGAGAGAGATAGAGAAAGATTTACTTGGAAGATCAGCACAAACGCAAAGAGACAGAGCAATAATAAAATCAGGGGTTGGGTTTTTCTTTAGTAGAGTAATCCTTTACGAGAGAATTCACAAACTTCATTAAGAATTAATAAAATAAAAAAAGAAGGTAAATAGCAAATTATGCCTCTAAAGTTTGGAGGTTTTTAAATTTTACATCCTAAAATTTCAAAATTTGAATTTTACCCTCTGAAGTTGGGAGGTGTTTGAATTTTACACTCTAACTTTTCAAAATTTGGATTTACTCTCTAAATTTTAGGGATATTTGGATTTTACTTTCTAAAGTTTGGGAGTGTTTAGATTTTACAACTAAAGTTTGAGAATTTATAAGTGTAAAATCCAAACATTACCAAACTTTAGGAAGTAAAATTCAAATTCTAAAATATCACGGTGTAAAATTCAAACAGCTCCAAATTTTGGAGGGTAAATTCCAAATTAAAGGTGAAAAATCTAAACATCCCCAACTTTAATTATGTAATTTGCAATTTTCCAAAAAAAAAAAAAAATGTTTTATGTTGTAAAATTTGGATTTTACTCTCTAAATTTTAGAGATATTTGGATTTTACTCTATAAAGTTTGGAGCTGTTTAGATTTTATAACTAAAGTTTCAAAACTTTTTAGTGTAAAATCCAAACATTACCAAACTTTATGGAGTAAAATCCAAATTCTAAAATATCACGGTGTAAAATTCAAATAGCTCAAAATTTTGGAGGATAAATTCCAAATTAAATGTGTAAAATCTAAACTCTCCCAAACTTTAAATGTGTAATTTGCAATTTGAAAAAAAAAAAAAAAAAGTTTTATGTTGTAAAATTTATAATAAATTTAAATTTTTCTAAAAGAAATGTTTTATTAAAATTTTATATTTTTCCATATGGGTTGGATTTGGAGTAGTAAAGAAACACCCACTCTCGACCCGTTCTAATTTGGATCTTTGTCCTTTGAAGCTAACAGCCCAACACCAACACACGCGCGGCTTTGTGAGAAACCTGCTTGACTCACTCGCTTGATTCAATCCGAAATAGGTTTTATTTTACCCATTAAAATTGTGGGTCAGTTTGACATGCGGGTTGATGTTCTTTTTTTGACCTGTCAAGAATGAACTTGATCCATATATCTATATAATTATATATGTAGGCATAAAAAAAATGTATTACTCATATTAAAAAGCTTTTTTTATTCTTTTTAATTTGGGAGAAAATAAAGAATTGTTTGAAAGAAGATCAACAAAAAGTTCTATTTTTTGGCCTAATCAGAGAAATTCCAATATGAGTAAATGTATCTTGTTAACTCGCACAATCTTTCCAACTCGATCACTGGATTGAAATTGCCTAAATTTTCAATTGATATGTTAGTTATAAATTTTGATGGGTTAAACATCCCAAATCCATAGCCCTTGAAGTGGAAGAAAAGGCTATGGAAGAAACAATTGCTTTTGCTTGGGACATGGGGATCTGGGATGCTATATTTGAGAGTGACTCCCAGGTCGTTGTTAATGTCTTGATAAGCAATTCAGTTCCGCCCATTCAAATTGCTAATAACATTTCGGGCTCTTTGTCTCAGATTCACCAGTTTCGCTCTGTGCAGTTTCTAAATGTTCCACACATGGGAATAAAATATCTCATGCTCTAGCCCAACATGCTAGAGACATTCCTGAATTTATCACTTGGACAGAGGAAATTCCTTGTATTGTTGAGCACCTAGTGCATCAAATGTTTTTTTTTTATTCTCGTTTGAATGAAATTGCGATTTTTACATTAAAAAAAAGAATATTAATGTTTAAAAAAATGGGATTGGGATTGTGCATTTGTGTCCAGCGCATCAATTGCACTGGACACGTTAGGATATGGACACCTATCTAGTTTTGAACATGTGTACCGATATCTATATCCTAATGTGTCAAAAAAAACAAAAAAAAGATTCTTTCAAAATACTAGTGCTTCTATACATTATACAGGATACAAGATTAGCATGTGATCTAGTCCACAGGAGCACTTAACGCAAGCTAAACCCCTAGAGAAAGGTGATAACATAGTCATTAAACTTGAACTAAACATGAACCTAAACTTAGAGTTGGGTTATTAGTTCTCTAGTTCAATCAATGGGTCACCGATTGAACCATAGGGTCAAATAAAAAGTACATAATTATATAGCTATAATAATAATAATTTTGACAAAACATAAAATAAAATAAATATGTAAATTGAAAAATAGGCATATCCCTAAATAGCTAATTAAAATTAAGTTTAGAAATTAGCCACCTAATCAAAATCATAATTTCACAAATGCAAATCATTTTTGACTCCCTTTAAGTTGGTATCTCTAGCAAATTTACGAAATTGTCTCATTTTAAATAGCAAGGAAGTAGAAAAAGACACTATCATGGACCTTTGCATGTAATTTTTTTCCTAACTACAAAATCTGCTTGATGAAAACAACCCATCTAGGTTGCACAGGTTATAAAAACAATGTTGGAATTCAGTGGGTAAATCTGCTTGAGGAAAACAACCCATCTAGGCTGCACAGGTTACAAAAACAATGTTGGGATTTAGTGGGTTTTACCAATTTAATTGCTTGAGTAGTCTAATTAATCAATCAAACCCGCTTACATATTTGTCACTTGGTTTATAGTCTGATCAATTAGGGCGATTTGGATTTTATAATTTAAGCACAGTGATGGTTTTAGGAATTAATTTGTTTAAGGGTGGTAACTAAAAAACTTAAATTATACAAAATATAATAAAGAGATAATTTGAATATATCAATGTCACAAAAAAAAAAAAAAAATTACGCAAATACTTAAAGTATTACAATTTCTTTCTAGTAACAAAATAAAAGAAAAAATGATTGAAAAGAGATAAAATGGAAATTAAGAATGGTGATATGAGAGAGAGAGAGAGAGAGAGAGAGAGAGAGAGATGTGACATTTGTTACAACTGTGAGTCGAGTTTCAAAGGAGAGCAAAGTTATTACAACTGCAAAGCCAAAGAGACCATATATAACTAGCGGTATTACTAAGGAGAATTCACAACTACAATATTACTCAATACATTTTTTAAGGAAAAATGAAATTAGAGATTATTTTTACGTAATAAGTTAAACGAGTTGCAAATTTGAATTATTAGAGATTTTTATTTTTTGTTTTTGAATAGTTTTTTGTTGAAAATTTGTTCATTTGATGTTCTTTTGTTAGTCTCTTTTTAGTGAAAATATTGTGTATATAGTATTATTCTTATTTTTGATGAACCCAAATAATTCTTTGACAGGGTGATTAAAATATGTTAGTTTGGCAAGTCATGGTGGTCATTGACTTAAACATTGATCCGCCCCTGATTATGCGTAATACCCCTTTGTTGGTGCATGCAAAAAAGTAAAAAAGCAAAACTTTGAATGCAATCCTCTTGTTGACGGTGGAAATGAATATGAAATTTTAATGACTCATGATGAACCATATGCAATGTAGATAACTATCTATAGGTAAAAAGAAAAAATGCAATGTTGAAAGTTGGGACTCGATCAATTAATTTATTGGCACTTGGTTCTTCAAATACCTATGACCTATCTATAGGTAATAAATAAATAAATAAATAAGCAATGTTGAAAGTTGGGACTCGATCATTTTAGTGTTTGACTTCTTGGCACTTTTTTTTTAATTTTTTTGAGAATCGACTTCTTGGCACTTGGTTCATCATCAAAGTGATGATTCTTTTTTAAAGCTTCCCACCGCTGCACCACAATTTTTAGTTGTTATTCATTGTATTATACTAATATATATAAAATATAATATTATAGATTATTTAGTAAATAAAAACTAATTGACACAAAATTTGACATTTATATTAAGAGTCTGAAGAAAATACAATCCAACGATTAGATTTTTGGAAATATGTAATAATATTAATAATATTAACTAAGGTTGTAATCTTAGGCTACATCCAATTTTGTAGTTAAACTTTATCCTTATAGTAATATATATAACTTCTCGGTAAACATGCATGAACGTCAAGTCCATGTAACATTTAGGAGAAATTTCTGTGCAAAGACTCCGTTTACTAATAATTGAGAAGTTTCTTCATAGAAGACTTCGAATTCCATTACCATGATTTTAGTTGCCAAGTATATATGCAATCCAGATTTTAAATGAATTTTTTTCTTTTTTCTTTTTTAACTTTTGATATGCTTATTGCTCTGAAAATCAGCAAATGGTGTTAAATTAAAAATATTCAAACATAATTTAGAATAATTGAGCCCCACAAAAAGTGTAAATATATTTTAGTCAAATTCTACAACTAAACGTATGATTGGAATAATTATTCTATTACAATGCTTTTTTATTTTCAATAATATAATTATATGAATTTGTGTTTTTAACATAATTTTCATTTAGTATACCAAACATGTCAGAACAATTAGACAATGATCTATCCATGATAAATCCTACCACAAAAATATCATAGAAAATTTCCATCACCTGTAAATAAGAATTTTGTAAACTAAGAGGTTATAACTTATATAAGATTATAATTGACATGGTTAATATTTTTTTTTTTTTTTTTTTTCCTTTCACGTTGTAAGACTCACTTTTCATATTTTTTTACCAAAGGGAAGTTTCTACACACCATACGTGATAGAACTTTTGAGACTTGCTTTTGTAAACCTTTCCTTTTGTACCGGTAGCTTGCAATCTCAAACACAACCATGATCATGGTGATCAGAGGAAGTAAATTTATTCATATACTAGTATTTTATCTCATTAGGCTTCACTGCATGGAAATGGCTTTGACTGGTGCGGTACTGTGCATGGATAGTGAGCAAGAGGCTCTTCTCAAATTCAAAGAAGGCTTTAAGAGTGCTTCAGAATCCTTCTCTTCATGGACAGCAGAAGAAGATTGCTGCAACTGGAGAGGAGTTGGATTTGACAACGCAACTGGTCATGTCACCAATCACCATCCTTGATCTCCATGGTCGAGACCCTTACAACATATTGCAAGCTCATGAGGTAAGTCCTTCTCTGCTTGACTTACCATATTTGAGATACCTAGACTTGAGCCTCAACGATTTCCAGCAGATTCCAATTCCAGAGTTGATTGGTTCTCTTAAATATATTGAATATCTCAACCTGTCTAATACCAATTTTCGGGGAACCATTCCAAGTACTCTCGGAAACCTCTCGCACTTGAAGTCTCGGGATTTGAGTGGAAATGGCTTTTCTTTAAGAGCTGAAAACCTCAGTTGGGTTTATGGTCTTTCCTCTTTGAAATTTCTTGATCTGGGTGGTGTTGATCTTAGCAATGCAGAGGATTGGCTTGATGCAGTAAATATGCTTTCTTCTCTGGTAAAGTTGCGTTTATTCTATTGCAAACTTCCCAAGCTTCCTCAAAATTTGCATCATGTGAATTTTACTTCACTTGAATTCCTCAATCTCTCGTTTAATAACTTCAGTTCCACGATACCAAATTGGTTGTTTGACATTGGTCATAGTCTTGTTTACCGTAATCTTTCAAGATGTCAGTTGCAAGGTGTGATCCCAGAGCCTTTTGGGAACCTGGCTTCTCTCATCTCTCTTGATCTCTCGAAGAATGGCCTCAAAGGTCCAATTCCGTTAACTTTAGGCCTTTTTCAAAAACAAGGTGAGCTTAACAAATCTTCATCACTGAGAGAATTGTATCTTTCTAGCAATGGATTGAATGGATCCTTGGCACGAAGTCTTGCACAGTTTTCGCAACTGGTCGTCCTGGATGTGGCTATGAATTGCATGGAGGGTAGCATCAAAGAAGCTCACTTGCTAAAATTCAGTAGCTTGCAGGTGTTAGATCTTTCTTCAAACTAGTCGGCATTGGAAGTGAGTTCAAGCTAGATTCCACCCTTTCAACTTGAAACCATGGGTTTGAGGTCTTGCCTACTAGGCCCGAAATTTCCCCAGTGGCTTGGATCACAAAAGAGTTTTTCTGCCATTGATATCTCTAATGCTGGAATTGTAGATGTCGTGCCAGATTGGTTTTGGAACCTTTCTTCCAGGATCATGTATATGAATCTGTCTTTCGACGAGCTCAAAGGACATGTGCCTGATTTTTCATCCCAACTCCAACTTTCACAACTTGATTTGACTAGCAATAACTTTTGGAGTCGCCTGCCTCGCTTCTCCTCCAACTCAAGGGTATTGTTTCTAGCTAGAAATTCATTTTTTGGACATATTTCAAACTTACGTGGAATATTGTCTATGAATAACTCCCTGGCTTATTTGGATCTATCTTCAAATAATTTATCGGGAGAGATTCTAGACTGTTGGAAATATGGATACCATCTGATCACTCTCAACTTAACTAATAACAATCTTTCAAGACAAATTCCCAACTCAATGGGACAATTAATACATCTTAAAACATTGCAATTGGAGAACAATAGTCTATCGGGAGAAGTGCCTTTATCATTGAAGACTTGCACTGACTTGACTGTTTTGGATCTTGCAAAAAACAGACTCTTGGGTAACGTACCAGCATGGATTAGTGAAAATTTACAAAACTTGGAATTTCTTTCATTAAGTTCTAATTCATTTAGTGGAAATATTCCCATGCAGTTGTGCCAATTGAAACATTTGAATTATTTGAATCTTTCGTCAAATAATTTATCTGGAACTATTCCACCATGTGTCTTTCCTGGCATGGCTTCCTTGGAAGTCATGCAATATCCTGACATGAGTTATCCTTATATGGCCTATTCTGATGGTGTCGAACTCACATTCAACTCTAAGGAGTTTATTAGAAACCATCGTTGTTATTTTTTGAACTATTTTTTCTATGCGCTAGCGACCTTTCATCTAATAACTTGTCGGGAAAGATTCCCACAGAAGTAATGAGCCTAGGCGGATTGCTATATTTGAATTTGTCAAGAAATCATCTGGTCGGACCTATCCCACCAAACATCGGTGAAATGGAAAATTTAGAGGTTCTTGATTTATCAAGGAACCACCTTGTAAGAAGTAGAGAATAGCAGCGGATATATATAAACAACCGGTTTTTCGGCATACCTCTCTTGGCCTAAGCCGATGATCGCACAGGAGCTTTGAGATTGTTCTACGTTGTCTAAAGCTAGCCTCCACACAGACCAGCTATCCAAACACGTTTTGAATTCCAGTTTGAGCTACCCACGAACCAAAAACGTTTCTCCGACGGTGTTGCACACTACTAGAGTGATGCAAACATAACCCACAACCTAAGAGCCTCACAACACTCAATAAACACTATGAGAAATTCAGAATTCGTCCACACTGGGATAATGGATTAGTGGGGTAGTGTAACGGTTTAATACCATTACTCCTAGATGTTACAATCTGAAGCAAATAGAGGGACATGCTCACATTGGGTGACTGTCCAAATTCTTTCAGTTTCTAACATCTCCCACTCATCCACTGTGGGCATGGCCCTATTATCCATCTCTCAATGTGTTTCTCAGTGCTTTCATACTGGCAAATAGGTTGTGCGACCGCCGAGCACACTTGAAAAACATATTTGGGAGCACTAAGCTAAATCTTATACCAAGACCAGCATAGCAACATCCCTAAAGTGTCTCGTTATGCCCTAGACATATATTAACACATCAAATCAAGCATCTCTAACCCCTCTTGAGTTTCATACTCAGACTTATACTTGATCCATCATGACTATCTAAATGTACTCACGATTATTTCGCTACCATAAGCGCTATAACCTGTCGACAGTGAGCACAAATATAAGGATGTGTTACAAAAATAGTCTTCCCTTTGCACTCATGTCCTTTAACTTTGGTCCAATTGCTTTCCCAGCAATGTCCCTTTAGACCAAATCAAACATGGCCATAGGTAACATGCCAAAGTAGCAGACATCAAAACCTTAGCTTCAAGACATAGTCAAAAGTAATAAGGGCACAAGTAGGATCTTAATGAAAAGATCCATGGGACTCACACGGTGAAGAAGCAGGGATTTATTCTCTCACCTCCGCTTTTGGTCGAGCAAGCACATGTAGTATGAAATACATGCTACGGTGGAGTTCTCTTAAGTAAGAGCGTATGTCTTAACTCAATACACCGTACAAAACTTAGTCTAGACACTACTTAAGCGCCTAACTCGAGTCCTTTATTCACTTGCCACCTCAGGCATCAAATACGGTCTCGCATTTGGCTAACCACAGGCTACATGGATCATGGGCTATCCATGTACGGTCTAATCAAGATAAATATATTATAAACCTCATCTTAGTCCCAACTAAGGCGACATCTGTTTGTGTCAACTATCTATATATGCTACATAAGCATTGAATGACACAATTGTCTCATCTCTGCTCACTACTCAAGTGCCAGAGGCGATCGCTCGGGTGAGTGAGACGACCTAAGCCTGTCGACATACCTTTCATACCACAGAACTCATCATATGGTATATGTGTGTGTAAACATACATATTATTATTAACTGAATAACATCATATGTATTTAAAACAAAATATCCCAAAAGAGTACAATAAATGGTAACTAAAAACAACATATCATCATATTCTACGTAGCCCTAAACTCCTAACATGAGCCTGAAAGACATCCCTTCCTATAGGCTTTGTAAGAGGATCAGCAATCATTAGGCTTGTAGAAATGTGTTTTAGAACCACTTCATTGTGAGCAACCATATCTCGAATGTAGTGATATCGTATATCAATGTGTTTGGTTCTACCATGATACTTAGAATCTTTAGCATAGGCAAGTGCTGCCATGCTATCACAATGTACCGTAATGGGATCCGAGGCATCCTTGACAACCTCAAGATTTTGAAAGAACCTCCTCAACCAAACTGCTTCCTGAACAGCTGCTGAACATGCTACATACTCTGCTTCCATAGTTGATAATGCTACACAGGGTTGTTTCTTGCTACTCCAAGTGATGGCGCCATTATTTAGCAAGAAAGCATATCCAGATGTAGATTTGCGTTCATCTAGGTCACTACCCCAATCAGCATCACTATAGCCAATCATACGCAAATCTAAACCCTGATAACAAAGGATGTAGTCCGCTGTCCCTTTAAGATATCTTAATATCCTCTTGACAGCTTTCCAATGAGCAAGTCCTGGATTAGACTGAAATCTGCTGACTAATCCAACAGCATAACATATATCGGGCCGAGTACACATCATTGCATACATCAAGCTTCCAACTGCATTAGCATAAGGAACACGAGCCATCTTTTCTTTTTCATCTTGAGTCTTAGGACACATATCAAGGCTTAAGCTCTCATTTTTGGCAACTGGAGTATCTATGGGTTTGCAATTATGCATTTGAAAACGCTCAAGAACTTTCTTAATGTAGGTTTGTTGTGATAAACCTAAAAGTTTCTTTGAGCGATCCCTAAGGATTTTAACCCCTAGAATATAATCTGCCTCACCCATGTCCTTCATCTCAAAGTTAGAGGACAACCACTCTTTTGTGGCGATAATCATCTCCATATCATTACCGGCCAATAATATGTCATCGACATACAATGACAAAATAATGAAACTTCCCTTGGATCGTTTTACATAGACACAGTGATCTTCTTCGATCATCGTAAACCCATTCGATAGAACAGCTCGATGAAATCTCAGATACCACTGTCTAGATGATTGCTTTAAACCATATATGGATCGCTTAAGTTTGCACACTTTGTGCTCTTGACCTTTGGTCACAAAGCCAATAGGTTGATCCATATAGATTTCTTCATCTAGTTCTCCATTGAGAAAAGCTGTCTTAACGTCCATTTGGTATAATTCCAAATTCAAATTTGCAACAATGGCCAGAATGAGTCGAACAGAGGCAAACCTCACAACTGGAGAAAAGGTTTCCTCATAGTCAACGCCCTCCTTTTGAGTGTATCCTTTTGCCACTAATCGAGCTTTATACCTTTCTATTGACCCATCCGCCTTGCGTTTAACTTTAAGAACCCATTTGTTCCCAATTGTTTTACGCCCTGACGGTAGGTCTACCAGATCCCAAACCTGATTAGTCCTCATAGACTCCATTTCATCATTCATTGCTTTCATCCACTCATCGCTAACAGAAGATGAGAGAGCCTCTTGCACAGTTCTTGGCTCATCATCATCCTGTGAAGCAATCATGAAAGCTTCCCCCTCAATCTCAAAACGACGACGAGGAATATTTCCACGGTTGCTTCTACGTGGCTGAGGTTGTTGTGGACCAGCTTCTAGTGGTGTGCTCCCACTAGGTTGTGAGTCGCTCCCACTGTTTCTAGGAGTTTTAGGAATTTCTTCCTTGTCCTCTACTAGTCTACTTGGGGCGCCTACCTCTTGATCCATCATTTCATAAAGAGTCAAGTTCTTTTCAACCTCACCTATGTTAGGGAATTCACTTTCAATGAAATCAACATCACGTGACTCCAATTCAGTTATACTTCCATCAGGTTGTTCACCTATCAACACATAGCCTTTGGAATGCTCAGAATACCTTATAAAGATACACTTCTTTCCTCTAGGCCCCAACTTCCCATATCTATGAGAAGTATTGTGAACATAACCTATTGAACCCCATGGCCGCAAGTTATTCAAGTCAGGTTTCTTGCCGATCCATAGTTCATAAGGTGTGGAAGATACTGATTTAGAGGGCACTCGGTTAAGTATATAGGCTGCAGTCAAAAGTGCATCCCCCCAATACGAAATCGGTAGGTTAGCTTGCGCCATCATTGACCTAACCATCTCTAGTAGTGTTCGATTTCTCCTTTCCGCCACACCATTTTGTTGCGGTGTATAAGGCATCGTTAACTGCCTTGCAATTCCCTTTTCATCACAGAGCTCCTTAAATTGCTCAGATAGATACTCACGCCCACGATCAGTTCTAAGAGCCTTAATGCTCTTGTCTAATTGATTCTCAACCAATATCATGTATCGTCTAAAGCAATCTAAAGCCTCAGACTTATGAGAAATCAAATAGACATGACCGTAACGTGTAAAGTCATCTATAAATGTGATGAAGTAGAAACTTCCATGCCTTGCCCTCACATTCATTGGACCACATATGTCAGAGTGGATTAGTTGCAATGGAAAAGATGCCCTTGTGGCTTTTCCAAATGGTTTTCTTTTTGACTTTCCCACAAGACAATGTTCGCATGTGGACAAAGTGACCTTAGCGAGATTGCCCATAAGGCCTTCTCTAGCTAACCTAGTCATCCGCTCTTGCCCTATATGACCAAGCCTAGCATGCCATATAATTGAATTATCAGAAGCATTATCAGATGAAGTCAAAAAAACTGAACTATCATTATTATAATATTCAATATCCAAGATTAAAAAACCATTTGAAATAAAACCACGACCATAATAAACTGTTCCCAAATGCAATAAAACATAATTATTCTCAAAAATAAACCGGAAACCAAGTCTTAACAAAGTAACTACGGAAAGTAAGTTCCTCCGGATCTCTGGAGCATACAACACGTCATGGAGCAACAGAGTGCGACCACCTCGCAATTCTAGCTTGTAAGTACCAATTCCAAGTACCTCCACGCTAGCTCCGTTTCCCACCTTGATGTCTCTACACCCAACAGGAATCCGGCGGTACTCCACAAATCTCGCTCTATCTCTCGCTACATGTTCTGTTGCTGCTGAGTCTACAGTCCACATAGGAGCAGAATTAGCAACAAGGACATGACTAGTTACAAAAACATGGTGAGATATAGGATTAGTTGTTACCTTTTTGGGCTCAGTGCATTCACGAGCAAAATGTCCTTTCTTTCCGCAATTATAACAAGTCAACTTAGACTTATCCTTCTTTGCGCGCTTTCCTCTAGTATTGCGCTTGACAAACTTAGCCTTTTTAGGCGGTGGCCCATTAGGTCTCTCTTGTCCAGGAGCGTAATCTGGTTGCTTGCGTTTAGGCCTAGATGCCTTACGCGAGCTAGTCTCAGCCATGTGCACAGAACTAATCGGCTTGGCTGCTTCAAGGCGCTCAGCTTCAAGTTCCAAGTGACGAGCCACATCATCAAATGTTTTGATGTTCTCATTATGTGTCAAGTTTTGACACATCGTCTCCCATGAACTTGGTAGTGAACGAATCACTGCCTGGACTTGTTGTTCATCAGTAAGATTGTTTCCAGCAGATTTGAGCTCTCGAATCATGGAGGACATCGCCCTAAGATGCTGCTTCATTGTATGTTCAGAGCGCATCTTATATGAATCAAATTTCATTGTTAAGCCACGCAGTCTAGTGGCTGATGTCCCTCCATATCTTAGTTTTAGAGCTTTCCACATGTCTTGTGCAGTTGTATATTGCTCAAACTCACCAATCAAGTCATTGTGCATGCTGCTTAACATTGTAAAGCGCGCACACAAATCCTTCTTGCGCCAGCTTTCATAGGCAGCAAGATCACGTTGGTGTTGCTCAGTGCTTCCCTCATCGGGTTTACTCAACGAATGAGTTAGAGTCTCTAGGACTTCTTGCTCATTCAGCACATACTGGATTTTGCGGTGCCAAATATTGTAATTTTCACCATCCAATTTCTCTCCTTTATTGAGATCAGCAACTATACCTTTAGAAGCCATTTCACTACAAAATTTCATAAATGAGACATTATACACACATTTCAAAAATTTTGACGTTCGATCTAAAATAAACTTAGATAATCAACACACGTCGCAAGATCGAAAATTTGCTAAGCTTCCTAATCATCTCTTGCGCCACTAGTGTTTATTACTAAGCTTAATTTTAATCTATTCGTGCAAAATTATGTATGGGAGATAACGCAACTCAACCATACTCCCACTATTCCACATTTCAATTCTAAACATATTTACAAAATATATATATTGAAAATATTTCACCAATATTATCAATTAACTATTAAGCCAAACATGCTTTTAAAATTTAAACTCATGAGAACAATTCATATAGGCATTTCATTATTTCACTAAGAAATAATTATTTCTTTGTCTCGTTAAATATAATATTTAACGTTATGTAAATATATATATATATATATATATATTTAATACCATACCATATTTCACTAAGAAATAATAATGGAAATAAATAATTTACAAAATTAAATAAATTCCATATCATTTATACCTTTTACGTTTCATGAGAAATAAATATTAGACTTATATAGTATAAGTTTCAATGAAATAATTGGATGGATTTAATACAATTTTAATCCAAATAAATTATTGTAAATATATCATTGACCATTATATAGAGTTGGTCACATACTTACACAGTTACGTCTTATAAATATTGGTGAAACAAATACAACAAGCTCAATATGAATAAAACAAAAAAATTTCACACAGGATCCTAAATGTACTGATCACAACCAACACTTGTGATATGTGGGACCCTTTTTATTTTATTTTATTTTCTTTTGGTTCTAGCCCTTTTTGGCAAGTGAAACACGTGATGTGCAGGTTGCCTCCTTCTCCTTTTTATTTTATTTTGTTTTATTTTCTATTTTTAAACCCTTTAGGCAAGTGAACACGTGCAGCAGTGCAGGTTGTCTTCAACCTTCGCACTTTCAATTTCTTTCAGCCAAAAACGAGTTCAGACATGGAACTTCAAATTTTTATATCTTCTTCATTTCAAGTCCATTTTTAACGTACCATATACCGATTTAAAGCTTATGACATATAGATTCATAATATCAAAACATATTTTGTAAACAGAAATCATATAAGAGCAGTTTTGTTCTTAAAGTTCCGGTGTTCTAAGTTTTGTTAAACTATATCTCATGGCACACTTAGAGATTTGCTACAAAACTTAAGGTAGATATTAATACATGTAATATGAACAACATATATTAATTTCAAGGCACGAAATACTCAAAATCAAAATTTGCCATTGAAGACCATGTGAGGTGCATAGAAATTCATAGCGTATCACAGCAACATAAAACGCATTAAGAGCTAATCATATATGCCTATGACATCGAGAACAACCTATAAACGCTCTGATACCAATGTAAGAAGTAGAGAATAGCAGCGGATATATATAAACAACCGGTTTTTCGGCATACCTCTCTTGGCCTAAGCCGATGATCGCACAGGAGCTTTGAGATTGTTCTACGTTGTCTAAAGCTAGCCTCCACACAGACCAGCTATCCAAACACGTTTTGAATTCCAGTTTGAGCTACCCACGAACCAAAAACGTTTCTCCGACGGTGTTGCACACTACTAGAGTGATGCAAACATAACCCACAACCTAAGAGCCTCACAACACTCAATAAACACTATGAGAAATTCAGAATTCGTCCACACTGGGATAATGGATTAGTGGGGTAGTGTAACGGTTTAATACCATTACTCCTAGATGTTACAATCTGAAGCAAATAGAGGGACATGCTCACATTGGGTGACTGTCCAAATTCTTTCAGTTTCTAACATCTTTCATGCACCATGCCCACTGCCATGACAGATATTCATTTCCTCGTGGATTTCAACGTGTCATATAACAACTTGTCAGGGAAAATTTTACATACCGGCCAGTTTAGTTCATTTCCAGACTCAAGCTATATAGGGAATTATCAACTTTGTGGACCTCCACTTTCAAAGATATGCTCAAGCAATGAATCATTCGGAGATCCACATTGTAGCATTGAAGAAGGAGATGAAGAAAAGCAAGGCATTCAAAAAGAAGAGCAGTATGGCTTTGAAATAACTTCATTTTATTTAAGCATGGGACTTGGGTTTATTGCAGGGTATTGTGGATTTTGGTGCTCTTTACTGATGAATAGATCTTGGAGGTGCACTTATTTCCGCTTCTTGGGCAACATGAATGACAAAATTTCTGGGATGGTACAAGGTAGAAGTTGGAGTAGCCAAATTGCAAAGGAAGTTTCAACACCAACAAACTCCCAAGTAAAAGGTCGTCAATAATTCTGTTCAATACTCACTTTTGCGAGTACGTTCTTTAAGTCTTTAAGTATTAAAAGTGTCTTCTTTATGTCTTTTAAGTATTAAATGTGTCGAATAAACTGTAATATCTTGGATTCCTGAAATCTGCTTCCAATGCTTGCATTGTCATAACTTCTACTGTCAAATGAAGGTTATTTTAAATTCAAATTAGAATAATTTGCAGCAACGGCGATGGCATTAACTCCGTTTCAAGAATCAAGGTAAATGCACCCTAATTCAGGTACTATTCCTTCTCCCAATGAGATTATGTATTAAGTTTAGACAAATTTACATGATCTCTATTTCTATATATACTAGACGCAGACTCATGTGATGCATGAAAATAAATAATTATTTAGTAATTGTAGTATAATACACAATTTGTTCTCTAAAATTTATTGAAGATAATTTGTTCGGCCAAAAAATTAAACAATTTTCAAAATTATTTTCCAACTTTTTATCTCTACCAATATATCATTATATTATTTTAAGTGTGTTTGATTGATATTATTCATTTTTTAGGTGGTTTTTATTTTTCAAAATTATATTATAGTGCATGTTTTCCTTCTTCTTCATTTCCTGTACATCTAAACTTTTAAGTTTCAAATAAATTATTCAAATTCTTCATTCTCTTAATGGAGATTATTATTATAATCAAAACTCATAACAAAATTACATTTGATATTACTTAAATAATTGATAGGCACATTCAAATGCATAGCCAAAATTGTGTTTTGATATAAATTCAAATTATCACTCTTCCAAAATAAGTAAATATTAACTCAAACAAAAATAAACCAAAGTTATGAGAGAGAGAACATTTTTTGAGTAGGAAAAATATGCATAGAATGGGAGAGAAAATGACAAATTATAGTAAGGGATGAGAATAAAAAAAAAGGCAAAATAAAGGAAGATAAAGTACTTCTTCATAGTTCTAATGATGAGATTTGCATGTTGAATGTTGTTGATAAGATGATCAATATGGTCACCAGTGATCATTAAGACATTTTTGATGATTGATTTTCTGTGATGAGATAGAAGTTCTTTTCTAGAAAGTAGCAATTTTCTTATACCCCGTTCTAAGTCAGATTTATAATAGGAGGCTGTATCATTATAAATTTGATGAAAAGAAAGAGATAAACGTAACTTAAGGATATGTATTATAGGCAATTCTGTTGTATCTATTATCTGATGAATTTTTTCTTAATTAATACTAAGAAATAGTTTTTTTTTAGAAGTCTTTTAGTTGTAGGACTAAATTTTATCAATGAGGGATAGAAATTTGACTAAAACAAAGAGATGATGACATGCTGTATCAATTATCCAATGACTATCTTTTTCTCTTTTTTAATATATAGAATTATGAATGAGACCAGTGAGGTAAATAAAAAAGCATACGTTTATGTCCTAAAAACTATCATTAGGAGAACACGTTATAAGTAAAAACTTTCTAAAAAAAAGTATTAAGAATAGAAATGAACATTGGACCCATAAAAAAAATGAAATGAACATTGGAAATTTTAACGTTATAGAAATGAACGTTGGTATTTGTTGTGGGTTTTTAAATAAAACCCACTTAAGCTCTTTGAAAGATAATTAATTAATTACCACACAAAAATTCTACAAGGAAAAACTCACTGCAGCCCTAATACTATTCACTTCTTACAAATCGATTATCTAGTTCTGAATTACAGGTTTTTATTATTTTATTTTGAAGAGTTTAATTTTATCTTTACTTCACCTTGAAGTAGTTTTGAAATGGAGGAGACCAAGACTTTGGCTTGGACTACAATAATAGTAAAACTTACAATAAGTGGTGAAACAACGACTTCTAGAACTCAACTTTTATTATACAGTACTAAACAATGCATCAATTAATTAAAATTTTTATATAAAAGAAAATTATATTTTAAAAATACTATCAAAACTTTAGTGAGCTGCTTGAAATTTATTAATAATGTTTTATCTAAATCAAATTATCAAAATACAAACATATATTGAGCTACTTGGCATAAGTATGGTGATATGTAATGTGTAAATTTTATTATATAAAAATACAACATTATAATAGATGGTCAAAATAATTAAAATATATTTTCAATTTTATTTTAAAATTCTTGAAATTTTTTGAAATAAAAATTCAATTGGAGTCGAAATTTAAACTTCTCCAAATTTAACTAATAGAGTTTTAAACTTCTTGAAACTTAATTAACAGACTTTTACATAAAGTGAACTATCCTAAATGATAAGAAATCATTTGTCTCATAAAGAAGATAGACAAGTATAGACGTATTTTTTGAACCTATATGTCTAACAAACAGACACAAGATCTAGACATATACAATGTGGCCCAACATTTTTTTTTTTTTTTTAAATAGGTAGATAGTGGAGAGGAAAATATGAGGTTCATTTCAAATTACAAACACGGAACATTGTAAAAGATTTCATTACCACTTAACTATCTTGTATCCCACGACTTTTTTTAAACCTACACGAAAAGAGACTATTTATTTTTATTGGTTGGAAAAAAAAAAAAAAAAAAAAAAGACAAAACGTTTAAACTAAGAAAAATGTGAAATAAAAAAATAATCAATAAGCCAATAATACTGATTGTTAAAAAAGGGGGGCTTTTTAAAAATGCCAATGATTTATTGTGTATTGAATGCATGCCAAACCCGGCCCTAGCAAGACATGATACCCCTTGTCATGGAAAAATTATAGAGTTTTCTGGTAGACCACGTTATTTGTCCACCATTCCACTAAAAAACTTTCATTTGTTTAAAATTGCTGTATCAGTAATAAATTTTTGTTTAAAAAAATTTTCTAACTACCAATTTTAAATAAGTGACAGTTTTTTAATAGAATGATAAACCATATCACTTGTCTACCACGTGAATCTTATCATTTCTCTTTATTATGGGGCAAGCGAAAAAACAACAAATGTAGTAGTTATATTTAAATGGTTATGGTTGCTTGCCAAAACACCCACCGGGAGCTTGCGCAATGGTCAGTTTTCTTTTTGCTGACGATATCGTACTTACCAAGCTGAAAGGGGATCAGAGAGGACAACAACATATTAAAGTTAGTCGCTCAAGCTATTAATTGAGAGGGTGGGTACAAAGAAAACAAGTAATGGCATTAGGCAAATTTGAGCGAAAAGAAAGATATTCGGAAAACAAAGGTCAAAGGGTATAGGTTTTTCAGTCGGGTTGAGTTTGACGCGTGAACCCCACCAAACCCAATATCCAACCAGGTATTTTAGTTTTTTTTTTTTTTTTTTTTTACACCCACGTGTTTTTTTGAAATCATTGTCCAACCAGGCTTGGTCAAATCAGTTAATCAAGTTAGACAGATGGATGAACAACCTTATATAAGCCTTTGTCCAATTCAAATCACATCTCATTTTTGTGATTCATTTTATACTCTACCGATCACAATTTACCATATATTTGTTTCACTTTCCTTAAGTTTAACAAGGGAAAAAAATCAATCGCATATCATACCATAAGTAATGGAGCATAAAATAGAACATAAACAATGTGACAAATTTGTATTTGTAATCTCCTCATTGTTATATATAATATATTACCTAGATATTGTGTCACCAACATTGTTCGGGTTTTAAGTGAGATCATGCCATAATAGTCACTACTCACTCACCAACAAGCCTGTGAGAGGCCTGCTCCAAACTCATAACACACGACCTTCTTCACATATGTAATACATCTGTCATTTTATTAGATAACGGTAGATTTATAAGTAGTTGGCAATAGATGGAAACAACTTGACCAAAAAAAAAAACAGTATAGGAAAGAAAATCCAGATTCAGAGCCCCCTATTCAACCACTTCATTTGCTTAACAAGGCCAAAAATTTTGCAAGGAAATCCCACAAGCAGACGCACACACATGCATCCAAATAACAACTTAAAATCAAGATCAGAGAGGCACGTTGACATGCCGGAAACAACCAAATAACCTATCTAGAACCACCTCCATCCATTCCCTATTATTTTACTAGGGCTTGCATCATAAATAAATAGCACCTCACGTTACTTTTTAACCGAATACAGGGAAAGCATCCACTTAGAGACTGAAGCAAAATCGGGTGAGATTCTAAGCTGAACTAGTTTTACACATAAAAGAAACAAAAGGTTATACAAGGTCAAAAACCTCTTTATGAAAAATAACTGTACAGTATTGACTGCTTTGGCGATCGAAATTAGAACTTATGGGTGCAGATAATCGCATGAGGCTCCCTTCTTGCAGTGCCCACTCTCATGGAACTTGCACACTCTTTGCCCTTTGAAAGAAGGCCTAGAACCTCCTCCCCCTCCACCACCAAATGATGACTGTCTGTTCCAAGGTTTACCGCCACCATGACCAGAGTCTCCACCATGAGAAACCCTATCCCTTTGGTTTGTGAACCTGTCTCCATTGTTGCCTGCATTCCCAGTGGGTGCCGCCCAACCCGGGTTTGCATTTCTAGGTGGCGGCCCCTGACCAGGAGCAACCCAACCAGGATTCGCATTTACTGGTGGTGGAACTTGATTGGGCGGGACCCAACCAGGACCTGCATTTCCAGGTGTTTGAACGGGTGCAACCCATCCGGCAGTTGCATTTCCAGGTACTGGCCCTGGACCAGAAGCTCCCCAATTCATGTTTGCATTTGCTGGAACTAGTCCTCCCCAGGGCATATTCTGATTCCCTGCCATTGGACCCCAACTGGTATTTTGATTCTCTGGTCTTGTTCCAGCTGTTTGATTCTCAGCAACACCCATGCCCCACGTTTGTGGGGGTGGAGCTGGAGGCTGAATGTTTGATTGATTCACTGGAACTGGATGTCTCCAAGAATCGGATGGAGGCAAGCCTGAGAAGCCTGCTGAGGGGAAATTCCCCACCGGATTTCCTGTGCTGAATGATGTTGCAGAATTGTGGACAGATTGAGAATTCCCCCAGTGACCATGAGTACCTGGTTGTGCAGGCATATTAGCAAGATTATTTGGTTCTACCTTCTGGGATGGAGCACCCCCCCATCCTTGAGTTTCAACAGGATGATTATTATTAGCCACAGACTGAACCAAATTTTGGAAATTAGTGACAGAATTCTTCATATCAGCACCAGGACTTATTGATTGAGCATGCATTTGAAGAGTGTCTGTAGGGCCTGCTAGCATACTCTTTTCTGGCTTTGGTATTGGGGTCACTCCAAGATGTGAGCTTGCACCATTATTTTCAGAAACTCGCAATACACTCTCGGGGATAACTGCCGCAGGAGGATGCAGTCCTCCATTTCCTGCTGAGAATGAGCTGGCTCCCATGACAGAATCAGCAGGCTGAATAGGATTTTGGAACCACTTATTTTCATAAGGTTGCCCCTTTGTTGCACTTGTGGTAGATTGGGGAGTAGGAGAAGGAAGATTTGTTGAATCATTTTGATAATTAGAACTTCGCCCATCAATAGAAATCTTAGGGACCTCAACTGACAAAGTAGCCAGCATGCCTGCAGGAGATTGTGAACTCAGAGCAGCACGATTCTGATCAAAGTTTGATCTTTCACCAACTTGACCTTCAATACCATGCTGTAAGGGTGCTCCATGGGGTTTACTGGAATACGAGGGAGGAAGATTTAAATTGTGCACCCCTTGGGCCTTCAGAAAATTGTTATCCACCAAGGGTGGATCTAACTGGAATTTTCCATCCAATGCATCAGTCAAAAGTAGAGAATTGTCTTGCTTCTCAGTAATTCTCCAAATCCTCAGATCAACAGGAAAATATCCAGTGTTGTTCCATTTACGCAGCTGCACCATCGAAAATGGTCCCTGAACTTTTCCAGAAGGATCCTTATAATGCCACATTTTTTCTGTTTCATTGATTGTGACGGCACATTGTGCCACCGTGGTGGAAAGAGATGCTTCTGCAGCAGCAGAAGTTGGTTCAGACTTTACTGCAGATTGGGTCTTACTAGCATCAATTTCCAAGCTTGCAGCAATTTTTTGTTTCTCCCAACTGTTAATTTGCTGAGTTTCTCTGTCTCTTCCTTGATTCCATTCATTCAATATCTCGCCAATGCCAGTAGCATCATCTCCCTTATGAGAGAACCCTTTATTAGACATATTCCTGGTTAAATCTCTATTCCCAGTAGAATAATTCCTTGTCCCACTCCAGGAATCACTAAATGCAGGACCTCCTGTTTGTGGAGAAACTGGTTCCCTTGGTCTCCTGCCAAAGCCAGTACCCCTTGGTCTCATGTAGGTTTCTGCATGCACCAGAAGCAAAATCCTATTAAGTAAATGCCGTATAAAAATGAAAAACAATAGAAAAAGACTTTTATATATATATATATATAAGTAAAGTATAAATAAATAAAAAATGGAAAAGACTTGAATTAAAGACTTAAAAAATGAGAGGACCTTGTTTCTTATCATCTGTTTCACCTCCATCTTCTTCAGACTCATAACTTGGATCCATATTTGGGTCAGCATGTATTTCAGGAATTTCCTCCAACCTACGCTGGCGCTCCTCAGGTGTCTTGAGGAGCTGCAATTTTTCTACACATTCTCTGAGCGTGAAAAGAAGTCAAGGATAACTTAAAGTATTCTGAGATATATTGGCAATTTCCATTACAAAGGAACATACAAGGAGTGTCAAATTACAAACAATAACACAAAAAGAGAAAGATTGCATGATGAAGATGCTGTAGCTTTATGAGACCTTTTTTCTCTCTAAATGGTTTTGCCAATCTTTCAACCATCATACCTGATTTGGGCTCTCTACCTCAGGGATGAAGGACATGACAAAAGACAGAAGAGTTAAGATCAGTTAATACCAAACTCCCAATAACAAAGTATACCTAGCTAAAAAATGAGCAGACGTGAAATTAGAAGATAATTCTATGGCAACATCACAAAGCAAAAGTTGCTTATGTACAATGTTTAGTCTTTCAAATGAATCTAATTCGTACCATTTGAATCCATCCAAGTCTTCAAATCCTAAGAAAATTTTCAACATAGTAGAATTTATCTTCCTTGAATTCTGAGGCAGACATCCCTACTCCAAAGGATGTGGCAAGGGCCAAGGGTAAAGCTACAACAATACCCATTTTAATTTTGCAATCAAAGAGGAGACAAGCCACATAGCCAGACCAGGGATTCAGCTCATCTAGCATTCCCTTTTTTTTTTTCTTTTTTTTTTCTTTTTTTTTTCTTTTTAAATACTAAAATTCTTTTAAAATTAAACTCTGAGTATATCACAAATTCTGCTCCGAACTCCCACTAAAGAACAGAAAAACTGAAAAAAATTACCTATAGGATCATAAATACATAAGCCCAACAAAGGCATAAGCAGCAGCAACAACTACAACAAAACCTTGGTCCAAAAAATTTGGGGTCGGTTATGGATCCTCAACAAAGACAGCAGAAGTCTCAAATTACTCCTCTGATTAGCAAGCCATACACACACCCAGTGAGCTTTGAACCCACAACTTCACCCTCCACCTTGTTCTTAGAGGGAGAGGAGGTCACATTTTAGCCGGAGCTCAATGATTGAAAAGACTTAAACATGTAAACTCTTCTTTTTTTTCAATTAAATGTTTCAAATGTTAGTTTACACTTTGATCATAGCATATCTACATATTAACAAATTAAAACAAATAGTAGATCAGTTTCATCACATAGGCAAGTAATCAAATGTCAGTTGAGTCATTCCTTGAGAAGGCTAAAATATGCACTACGCTAAAGTCATTTTACTACATGTTAGGAACTTTTCTTTTATGATTGGCAAGTTACGCACCCACCTCACCCTCCACAGTGGTTGTTCAAGGAGAAGAGGTACCATTTGAGCTAGAGCTCGTTTGGCAATCAGAAACTGCACACTAGGAAATAGAAAATAATACAAAGCAATCCAACTACATAAACTGTGAAAACAAAAAAGTGTTAAAGAGTAAAGGATATTCCTTCCTACGCCCTTTTTCACTAGCTCGATCACGAAGATGACTGAGTCGCACTATCTCTGTTTCCAGCCACTGCATTAAATAGAGAGCATAATTCATCAGAAGGAAAAAGTTCTAGATGTTAAGTTATCTAATATCAACACAATAAAGCAATATTAACTATGAAGAAATATTAATTGGGGATGTACAAGCCATTTATTCAATTCACACTAGAATCAATACAAACAGTGAATAGAGTATGAGTTAAAATTGTCTCTAAAGATGTAAATGACACATTTGAAGAACTAATCACTCAGGATTAATTACGAAGTAAGCTTGGCAGATGTCACTAGGTATATTAAAAAAATTGTATGTTCTATAATATCTATCCTGATGAAGATTTTGGTGGAGGTGAATCACTGGCCTTTGGTTCTGACCTTGTCAAAAGCAAAACTAGGGTGGTGATAAGGAAGGTTTAGGAAAGTGAATCCCACCAAGCCACACCCTGTCCTATTTAAAGGATATCTGTAACCAGACATACACCTCCCACCAATAGGTCCAGTCTGAGTAGGAAGGGTTGTTAAAATACAAACACAAGTACACAACTAAGGTTGGATGAACCTCTTAGGATCGAATGGCAACTCCATCCCCACAAAAAAGTTGTAGAAAGTGAGATCATAGATTCAATCCTGGAAGTGCACAAGTTGAATTTACTTTTTTACCTCTTAAAAAAGGGGTTGATAGACCCATTCCAACGCCAATTGCTAAATCCCAAACCATGAAAATGTTACAAGGTCTTGCTGTATTTCTGTGACATAATATAACTAAAAAGATGAAGAGTTTCGTGAGTGCAAGTCACTAGGTCTTGGTTCTCACCTTGCCAAAGATAAACCTAGGAAAAGGCAGGATTTGGATAGTGGAGCCTGCCTATCCCCAATCCAATTAGGAGGATATCCAAACCCTAGCATGCACCTCCTACGTGTTTTTCAATAGGCTTAATCAGATGTTTAAATCTAAACTTGATTAAGTTTGGTTAAACCTGTTCCAAACCCATATCACTATACTCCAACCCATTGCAACAAGAGAGAGCTATGGAAAAAACCTTTTTTTTTTTGGCACAGTAATTATAATTCAACACCTGCCTGAATTTAATCCCATGATCTCATCCACCACACCATACTTGTAGGGGTGGAAGTACACACAATTTTCCTATGAGAGAGAAAGAGAGAGAGAGTGCTTCTCCTAGAATCTTCCTTCTAGGGGGCACCTCAACCATGTGTAAACACAATTTTCTTTTTGATAAATAAGTAATACTTCATTAATTGAAAAGGAAAGTAACACAAAAAACCAAAGCACACAGGCTGTGTGCTAAGGACACAACCAAAAAACTAAAGTGCTTGAAAATTACAACAATCAATCAAATCAGCCAGAGAAAGGCTACCTTATCAAAAATGGCGCACGCCTGAACTCTAAAAACATTAATCTCTTGGAGTTTAGACATATACTCTTAATACTTTTTTTGCCATCCATTTTTTACTTTTTTTATTGGTAATTACATGAGCATCTAGTCTTGAACCCTCAATGTCACCCACTCCACCTTATTCTTACTTACATGTTTGAGCTAGAGCTCATCCCTTTTCTACTAACGCTCCATTTGTTTCAAAGTAAAATATTTTCAGGAAAATATTTTACACATTTTACCATATTTGTGTTGATGTAAAATCTGGTCAACTGTAAAATATTTTCCAGTCAAACTGTAAAATTAAGGCAAGAAGAAGCAAAATATTTTAAGCTTGAAATTTTGGTAAAATATTTTATATTTTACAATCTTTCACGCGTAGAGATGACATTCACAGACCAGCCACTCCCAACTCTCACCCAAGCCTAAGCCTGACAGGGGGAGCACCCACTAGCAACACAACCTTCAACGCCACCCGCCTCCACTCATCTCTGGTGACAAGTCTGGCGACCACCACACGTGGATGATCTCAAACAGCCCACTGACAAACCACGAGAATCAAGGCTCAATACCCTCTGTCAGATGCCGCTCTTCTCCTTCACCAGTAGGCCCTGTCGCCGTTGCAAAAATCAGTGTCTCTCCACTGCAAATTGCAATTTGTGTTTGCTGATCCATTTTTTTTTTTTTTTTTTTTTCCTAAGCCCTGTAGATCTGGGTTTGTTTTGTACAAATCTCTACTGCTAGGCCCTGTCATACAAAAATTCTGTAGGTCTTCACCGGTGTCATGCAAATTTGAGGTTTTTTTTTTTTTTTTTTTTTTAAATTTGGTATGCAAATCTGTGTTTTTTGGCTTTTTGCATATCTGATTTTTTTTGGTTGCAAATCTGTATTTTTTTTATAGCTAATTTGAGTTTGGGTGGTTTGATTCATGGCTGTGTTTCTTATTAAAATTTGAGAATTCAACTTAGGATGATGAGAATTTTGAGTTTTGGTTGTTTCCAATTAAATATTTTCTTTTTTCATTTAACCATGAAACAGACACTTGCAAATGAATTTTCAGGTACAAACCCAAACACTGTAAAATGAAAATATTTTCCGTAAAATATTTTCGGTGTAAAATATTTTCCATTTTAAAATATTTTACATCAAAACAAATGGAGCGTAAGTAGAAAACACGTGATCTCTAAGCAAATGGTTAGGGTGTCTACAATGTTTCTCACCCGGTATTTTCCTATGCCAATACATCTTATATGGTGGGAAAATTTAATCTAGTTTTAAAACATTGAGCATAGACATACATCCAGCAAGAATCTAAGGGAATTAAAGTTGACAAGAAAGCAAACTTACATCTTTGACCCTGGCCTCTTGGAGTGCCATTGCTTTTTCCTGAAGGTCTCCCTAAAATCAACCATTTGACTTTCTCAGCACAGGGTTTAGATGCTTAATAAACATAAATTTGGAAATAGAGCATAGAATTACCACAGTCAACCGGTTGATAAATCCACATTTTATGCTCTGACGTAGACGCTTGCATTCGTCCTAGAGACAAAAAGATGAAATGAATTGATTCTTTAAACAAAAGGTATAACATTCACATAAAACATCAAATCTTCACTCCTAATAATTTCCAATGACTGCATATGCTAGAAATTTGGACTCACACAAGTTTTTTCAATTAAAGGACAAAACCAATTAAACAAGCCATTGAATGCCAACAAAACTGCTCATTTCCCTTGTTGTAACATGTATTATTCACTAATAGGTTATTTAAATTTTCACTGCCATACTTGAGGAGGGATATTCCCACATCCAAATTTGCAGATTCCAGAAAAATCATGTATTCCTTATGTATTCCTTTAATATCCATTGTATGCCAGTATTAAGGGTCTGTTTGGGATTCGTTTATTTTGCTGAAACTGAAAACTTTTTTACTGAAAGTACTATAGATAAAGGTAAATGTTAGTTGAAGTAGTACAGTAAGTCTTAGAAATAGTATCAAAAAGTGCAGTGAAACCCATAAATAGTAGCAAAAATAAAATGAATAGTAAAATAAATTGACAAAAAATAAGTTAGCCAAACAAACACTAAACCAAACAAAGTTGAATTTAAAAAATGTTCATTGGAAAGGTAAATTGGAATCCATATCCCTCTTCTCTCATCACAAAAACTAAGGGTGCGTTTATTTTGGCTTCAAACCATTTCAGGAAATCATTTTACATCTCACTGTGTGTTTGGTTGCGCATGGAAAATAGAATTTTATGGAAAAGTATTTCATTTGACCATAAAATAAAGGCTTTGACTCGGAAATTGTTTTACGTTACTATTTTCACTTCAAACCATTTCCGGACTCAGATGCACAAAGAGAGAGAGAGAGAGAGAGAGAGAAGAGAGAGTAGAGAGCCTTCAACTTCGCGCAACCAAACACACCGGCGAGATCGCGCCCCAACCCCAGATGCGCAGGCGAGATCGCGCCGTCAACTTCGCACCGCCGAGATCATGCCACATGAAGCTTGCCACCGCTTGACCAATCTCGTCCTCCTCTGGGTCAAATCATCTCCTCCTCTGGGTCGATCTCGTCGTCCGCCACTCACCGATCTATCTCCTCCTCTAGGTCGATCACGTCACCGATCTGCTTTCTCTCTTTGATCTCAGATTTTTTTTTTTTTTTTTATTGTTGTGGTGGTGTGGGCGGTGGCATTTTGGTGGTTTCTGTGTTGTGTGGTGGTGGGTTTTGTATGGATAGTGGTGGATTTTATGTGGGTGCTAGTGTGTGGGTGGTGATGGATTTTCTGTGGGTGCTGATGTATGGGTGGTGGTGGATTTTGTGATATAAAATTTGTTTGGAAGTTGAGAAAATGGCTGAGAAAATGTGAAAAATTTGTAGGAAAATAGCATTTTCAGAATGTTACCAAACACTGAAAATTGTTTTCTAATATAATTTTTAAAATGCAACCAAACACTAGAAAATATTTTCCTTTTCCAAAAATATTTTCACATGAAAATATTTTACACCCAGAAAATATTTTACACTTAAACAAACGCAGCCTAAGGTGAAAAATACAAATAGCAGCTGAAAAGTTCTTTGCTGAATCACCTCAGTAAACTCTTGATTTGAGATTATGTCAATTGAAATGATCTCTGTCTTGTTTAAATTTAATATTTCTAGCAAAGTATCTGTCATCCTTTTACCAACTTTATATGGCTCGGCAGCTTTGCATGTACCTGTCCACAAAATCATTAAGAAACTTTATGATATACCAGATTTTTTCCCCTTGTATGCTCAGATCAAAAATAGCATGCAATAGAATTTATCTAAATAATTACCGGCAACTTGGACCAGCCTATACAAATCTTGCTTCTGGCCACTACCAGAAATCCTTATTCTCACAAAAGAACCAACAACTTTGTCCTGGAACTTTTCCATATCTTCAATTAGTTCCTCCACTAGATTACGTCTTAAGTAAATTAAATTAATGTTGTGAATATCGATGGCTGCATAGTCTTCAAGATTTGATTGAGGTCCCCTCTCGTCGCCTTTCTTACGAGTTTTACGTTTCTTATCTTTACTAGCCTTTACCAAGGAATCAGAGTTCCCATCGGTCTCTAGCTGACTAGTTTCAGTATCAACAACACTCCCTTGAAGATCATCAGCCTGAGAATCCTCTTTTATGAGAAAGTGGGATTCAAGAAGCTTTAACATTTCAAAATGCCCCACACGTGGTTTCCCAAACAGACTTTCAAGCCTTGCATCACAAATTATCTGACTTTTGCGACGAGGATCACGGAGTTTGTTTCTCTTTATATACTCTAGCAAGAGAGCCTGTACATCAAACTGAGATAAAACAGATCTGTCACCATTCTTCATATGCATAACAAACTCCAAAAGCTCTTTTGATGCCCATTCAGCATTGTCAACCAGGGATGGACCTCCAGAACCAGTTGCAGCCGAGGCTGATGAATTAGATTCCCTGGTACGGGGCTTCAACCGTCTCTTGCCCCTTCTTCTTTTGGAGTTACTGATTTCTATATTATCAGAAGAACTGTCTGAATCTGACCTCTCATCATTGTTAGCATCATAAAGTTCATCAGGTGATTCCTGCTTACCAGTAGGCACATCGGATCCTCCTTTCCATGGATTTTTAGCTTGATTGAGTTCATCCAAAGTTAGAGACAACCTCTCTTTTAAATCTATCCAGTAATCTTTGAAGAGATACTCCCAGCTACTTTTGTCATCAAAATCTACTTGACCCTGCATAAGAACAAGAAAGACAGTAAGAAATTTGACATCCAAAAAATTCTGAACACAAAGAACAAAAGTAATAATAAGAACACTAAAATGCTCTTATGATCTTTGAAGCAATATGGTACACACATATATATTATATATAATGAGTTTCCCATCTAAAATTAAGACTTTCAGAAAAACAACAAATAATTTAGGTAATAAATTAATAATTTTTTTATTAAAAAAAGTGGAAAAAGGGGCACAACCCTAGAACATAGGAAGCATACCAGAGAAACACCGAGAGAAAAAGATGCAAATTCTATAGCACCTATAGACTAAAATTTCATGCCTAGTCTATTACAGAAAGCCATAATCAGTTATGGAAACAGTCCAAGGTACTTTTCATGCTATTCAAGTTTAAAAGTTAGAATGCAATTAGTCCGCTTATGTGCTAGTCCAATAAGTTACAAAAATGCAGTGCAGCTAGAGCAACATTACCCAAGGTGAATGCAGAAACAGTGACAAAAGGCAACAGCAAAAATGCACATGACAGTCAATAATAAACCATCATAAACACTGAAGTACATGGCAAACTTGCAAAATAAAACAGATTAAACAGCCAAGGGGCACCAACATATTGAGCACATATTTTGCATCATTTTGAAGAAATCAATTTTAAATGACAATAAATATTTAGGCAAGGTCTCAATCAATCTATAGGAAAGGGAGGAAAAAAGGAAGATACTTCATACTTCCTATTGAACCATTAATGTGGATAAATACAAAGGCCAAATATGCTTTAACTCCAAAGACTAGACATTAGTAAACTAAACTACAGCTACATTATTAATTTTTCACAGCCCTAACAATGAGAATGATCCATTGAAGGAAATGGCAGAACAAAAAATAATTTAAGAGAGAGAGAGAGAGCAAAGAACACATACCATATCCTTGTTTCCTTGGAGATTGTGTTCAATTAACAATACTGTTTTCATGCATGTCTCACAGAAGCCCTTGTTTCCTCTCACACATAAGATAACTGCATCTTTGATGCACCCCTTGCACAAGGAAAATGTGCATGTATAACACATATAGTTGGCATTCTTCCCACAGCTACTACACAGGTGCCAACCTAAAATCCATGAACATGGTAACGCTTCAATTAGATAGAGCTAAGCAACCAAAAATGATACAATCCACAACTACTACACAGGGCCGTTTGGTAACATTGTTTGTATTTTTTGAAAATACATGTGGGTGAAAAAATGTATGGAAATGCGTGTAATGTTGTTTAAAAATTGAAAACATGTGTTTAAACACATGTACCAAACAGGCCAAGTGTCCATTTGGGTCAGTTGTTTGAAAACATGAGTTTTGAAAATGTGATTTTTAAAATGCAGTTGAGCATTTGGTAAAGTTTGTAAAAGGTTTTGATGCAGCGGAAAACTGCAATATGACAACAGAGTTTTGCTTTTCAAAACGGCATTTTTGAAAAAGAACCCCATGAGCTGCAAAATGCAATTTTTGCCTTTTAAAAAAATAAAAGCAATTTTTTGAAAAAGGCAAATGCCAAATTGTATGCATTATCATTCAAAATCTCATGTTTTTTCCCACAAAATAGTGGCACCAAAAGAGATCTAAAAGTCTCATGACATTCCCATTAAAATTGAATACAAATAAATCGATATCTACATACAACATTAAGGTGTGAATCTGTTGAGTTGGATGCAGCTATAGGACAACAAAAATGTAACTACACAAATTATTGGTTTAATATCACTAGCATGATTTTGTGAAATGGAACCATTTCAAGCCTCCACCATAAAGTGTGGTAGTGGTCATATTTTCATCAGTTGCTCCATTCAAAAGATGAACTAACATATAAAATCCAAAACAAAAGGAAAATAGGACAAATCACTTCTTATGGGACAACCAAATGTGCCTCAAAAGAATCATATCTTGTACTAATTTATTTAAATTTTATAAGATTTTTTTCTGGGATAAGTAAAGTAAGAATCATAGATAAGTGAAAAGAATTTGTTTAGATAAAAGAGGAAACCTCGTGTACACAAAATATGTATATAAAGTTCTCACTTAAAAGTCAAATTTGAAGGAAGGAAAATCAATAAATCTACAAAAGAAATCATAGAAAGTAGTTCTAAACACATGAGACTACTCAAACAACAACCTCAACATCGATTTCAACTCAACCATAAATAGCTCCACACCACCAAGAACACAACTATTTCTTTCCCTCCAAATTGAACATGTTAAGCAAAGGGACTAAGCAGGTCAAATCAGAAAACCCCCATGCATTAGAAACCAACTTTTCTCCATCATCTGAAACATCCCAGGTCAAAGCTTGAGCATCAAAACCAGCTCTTCCTCACTGCTTATAAGTCTGCAAAGGAGGCTGGCAGTAATGTTCCCCATCACCTTAGTCCTGTAATTCGTTGAGCACTATATGTGACACCAATTGCTGGTTCTTATCCTTTTATTGGTGTAAAAAGGAAACCCATGATAAACTTAAACAGAAATTTTTGGCGTAAGAGGAGCTATAAATTAGAAACATTTTGTACATGGGAACATTTGTTCATTGATCTAGATAAAGCAAACGATAGGGTCCCTAGAGAGGCTATGTGATGGGTTTTGGAAAAGAAATGAGTTCCTATGAAATATATTAAGTTGATTAAGGATATGTACAACAGAGTTGTAACTAGTGTGAGAACAAGTTTCCTATCACTATAGGTTTGCATCAAGGATTAACTTTAAGTCCATATCTTTTTGCACTAGTGATGGAAGAGCTCACTAAATCGATCCAAGAGGAAGTCCCTTGGTGTATGCTTTCTGCAGATGATACAGTTTTAGGGGATGAAACTAGAAGTGGAGTTAATGTCAAGTTAGAAAGCCTAGAGGCTTTTGATTAAGTAGGACTAAAACGGAGTACATGTAAGTTTGGTAAAAGTAGAAATAGAAACGAAGAAGCAAAAAGACTTGATGGTCAAGAGATACAAAAGAGCGACAGCTTTCGAAATTTTGGGTCGATAATTCATAAAGATGGAGAAATTGAAGAGGATGTAAATCATAGGATAAGGGCAAGGTGGATGAAGTGGAGAAGCGCATCAAGAATGTTGTGTGATAGTAGAATACCAATTAAGTTAAAGGGAAAATTTTATAAGAAAGTTATATGGCAAGCTAAGTTTTATGGGACCGAATGTTGGGCTGTTAAAAAGCAACATATTCATAAAATGAGCGTAGCTTAAATAAGAATGCTAAGATGGATAAGTGAAAATACATAGAAAGACATAATTCAAACTGAGAAAATTCGCCTAAAGATAGGGGTAGCCCCTATCAACAAAAAGATGAGGAAGAATCACTTAAGATGGTTTGGTCAAGTGCAAAGAAGAACGACTAATGAACTAGTAAGAAAGTGCGAGTATATTCAAGTTGAGGGAACAAAAAAAAGTAGAGGAAAATCAAAAGGCACATTAGTGAAAGTAATTTAAAAAAATGACATGCCAATTACGGGAGTAACATAAAACATGACTTTAAATAGAGTAGAATGGAGGCAAAGAATACATATGGCCTACCCCAACTAATATGTTGAGGATCCATAGTTGATGCCAAAAATTTGGGCCTACGGCTTTGTTTTTTCTTCTTGTTGTTGTTGTTAACATTTGTTTATTAAAATTCAAGGTGCCTATAATTTTATGGCCCATAGGACAAAGGTCATACAATTTCAGGTGGATGAATACATAACAGGTACTGTTGCAACTGATAATTACAATCCTCTTACGTCTTTAGTTTGTTACATCACATGTATAAGACATCACTCAATTGTAGGTCAAATACCCCCCCTCCCTTTCTCACCACCTTTGCTAGAAAAAATCAAGTAGACCCAACATTCAGTCAACCAAAGATGATTGCACAACAACCACGTAATCTAAACCTTGTAAATCCTAATTCAATACACCTAAAAAGCCTCATCCCCAACCAATTGGGCTGGCTACTCTCTCTCTCTCTTTTTTGTTGCACCCTTCTTTACTACTTATATCTCGATTTTAGGCCTCTCCTTTTCCCTTTCCAGACCTTCAACCCTGGGAATGCCAGTTGAAATAATTAGATCAAACCTTGAAAAATGCATAAACCCTACTCATAACCAGAAATGATTATACTTCACAATCACATAACCAACTTGACGAGCTTCCAAAACTTAAACAGCATGCTGGTGAACAATCATACATTGAACTCCCTGTTCCATCACACCAGTCCACGGCTGTTGTGTACATCAAACCTTTTGCAAAAGGAAAAGAAAAAAACAACTTCAATACATATATATACATTTTAATTTGTGGAAATAACTCAGAAGAGTACTAAACATAGGAAGTGTTGAATGTCCACAATTTTGTGTAACACTCATCTACTAGAACAAATCAAATGCAGTGCAGAAACTAGACTGCAAGTAGAAAGAAGTTTCCATTTTTTGATAATTCGATAGTTACAATGTGGGAGGGGGATTTGAACCATGGACGTCTCTGTTGGAAACACTCATCATCTACTAGCTACAAGGCTCTTGGCAGAAAGAAGTTTCCACTTGATAAACATAAAAAAGCAATCAATACTACAATTACAGCCAAAGTTCATCCCAGTCTAGGCCCTGGGGATCAAAGATCACAAAAAATCTAGCATTACATGTTCAAAGTACAAAAGGGTATTCAAAGAGCAAAACAGCAACGTACCACAATTCCATCGACCCTTGGCTCGAAAGAACGCCTCATCACGATTAATACAAGAAGGATGGTAGGCCTTCGGACATCCCCTAATAATCAACAATCAAAATAGCAAAAAAATCTCATTAAATTGGACATAAACAAAATATCACAAAAGAAAAATGGCAATGATAAATCTCACACCTTCGATCACAAAGCACAAGGTCACCCCCATCAAAGCAAATGAAACAAACGTCTTCTTCCACCCTCTTCCTTGTCGAGGCTCTAGTCGCGGCCCGAGTAGTACTCTTGCCACGCTTCCTCTTCCCTCCACTGGTCCTACTTGCTTCCACCACTTCCATTTCCTCAGCTGCCTCTGTCTCCTCTGCTTCTGTAGTCTCCTCCGCCATTTCCACCTCCTCCTCTGCTGCTTCAGCCTCCTCTGCGTCAGTGGTTTCCTCCACCGCATCAGCCACATTGTCCTCTGTCTCCATTGCCTCCTCCTCTTCCTCCTCCACCAAGTGCTCCTCAGCCTCTACCGTCTCCTCTGTCACGTCAGCCCCAGCATTTGCTTCCTCCACTGCTTCTGCTTCTACTTCTGCGTCTTCCATCTCATCCACTGGGGCAACTAACTCAGTCTCCTCAGCCACCGCAGGTTCTATTGTATCCATCTCCTCTGCCACCAATGGCTCTGCCAAATCCGTCTCAGCAACCGCCACATCCCTCTCCTCTTCCACCTTTGGCTCGACGAAATCTGTCTCCTCAGCCACTGCTAGCTCCACCAAATCCGTCTCCTCTACCATCGTTGGCTCGACTAAAGCCGTCTCCTCAACCGCTGCTGGCTCCTCCAAACCTGTATCATCTGCTGCCGCCACTGGCTCAGCCAAATCCGTCTCCTCAGCCACCGCTGTCTCCTTCAAATCCGTCTCCACAGCCACCTCTGGCTCTGCCAAGTCCGTCTCCTCCGCCACCGTTGGCTCTGCCGACTCAGTCTCCTCAGCCACCACAGGACCCAAAAAGTCTGTATCTTCCGCCGCAGGGCTTGCCAAATTCGTCGTTTCCTTCGCCAAGTCCGTCACTTCCGTCTCCTCCACCGCCACGTCAGCAACATCCTGAGCCCCATCCTTCTCTTCCACCACCTCAGCCACAGTATTAGACTCACCCTGGTCCTTCTCCTCCTCCACCTTCCCCTCCACGGCCATTTCCTCCTCCGCCAAGTCACTCACGGCCTTCTCCCCCGTCCCTAAATCCGTATCCGCCACTTCCAAAGCTTCTTCGCCGGCGACCTGCGGTGGTGGCGACTGTTGCGACTCGCTGGCTCCGACGATGTGCGACTCGGAAGCCGACTCAGACTCAGGCTCATTCTCAGGCTCGGGTGCGCATTGTGGCTCGGAGTTCTTAGGTCCTTCTGCTTCTAGCGGGTCACATACGATTGCTGCTGAATCTTCCTGAAGAGGAAGAGAAGGTTGATTCAAGTTCGAAGCCTCATCTTCCTCGGTCTCCATCGGAGAAACTTGAAATTGAGATTGAAAGCCCTAGAAAGCAATTGAAACCCTAGGGATTTATCGGTTTCCTCTCGTTACTCAGAAATTGAAAATAAACCGTAAGGAGCGAAGAGAGTTTCGCAGAGGAAAAAAGGAGTCGCAAAGAGAGAGAGAGGGGTTTTTGTATGTTTCCCGATTGTGAAAATATCAAAATGTCCAGATCTTTCATCAAATTTACTAGCCTTTCCTTGGGCCTTGTGGTGTTCAATTATTTTTAGGGTCCATGAGTCCTGAGTTGGTGTTGGGCTTTGTTGAATTCTAAATAAGTTTTCTTGAATTGTTTTGATCAAAAATTTAATTCTAGATAGGTTTTCAATAATGGTAAAGCTTCGTTTCAGTGTTTTTGTCTATTGGACTAATAGGATATGGACACGTAATAAGTATTGGTTACGTGTTAGCATCTTATAAGTCCAATACACGAAATTACTAGCCCTAACACTCATTTTTAAAAATTTTGGTATGTACCATACCTACTTAATATTACCATTGACAGAAAATATTACCTTATTTATAAAATATATTTTATAATAACATATAGCTGTTACAACCAGGAACTTATGGTACAACAACAAAGAAAATGTAATTTATCATTTTTATTATTAAATTTTATACTGCATTCAACGTATATAGTAGTATGTTTTTCACAAGAAGTATGTCTTGTATAAAAGTGAAACATATATGTTATGAGTGACATACTACATATTCCGAATGTATGAGATAAGTATTAAAGAATATGGGTTATACGAATATATTTCTTAGTATATTACAAAGTTACGGAGTTCAATTCAAATAGGCAACTAGAAATATTTTTTTGGTAAATAAAATAGGGTTTGAACTTATGGCGTTTGTTTTATAATGATTCTTTTGTAACATTAGCTTAAGATATCGACTAGTTTTTAGTATAGGCAAAATTGGAACCTAAATCTCTCATTTGATGATAAGATATGTTACCAATTGAGTTAACAACCCACAAGAAATATAAGTAGAAAAAAAAGGTCCCCAAAAGTATAAATTAAACCACAATATTTGCTTGGGTTCCCCCCCCCCCCCCCTCTCCCACCGCACCCATGAGACCAGCCAACTGAGTATTAAAGTTTAGAATTATTCATTTTGTTTTATTTTGAACATGAGCCTAGCTTGAACTTATCAAAAAACTTGATTACATGTTCAATCTTGGTTTATTTTATTGTTAAGTAAGCTCGAACTTGTTTACAAGTTACTTGATTAATATATGGATCATGTTAACGAGTGCCGTAGGGCATTGGTTAACAATCCAATTAAAGAAAGTTTTTATGGGAAAAGGAGAAAAAACAATTAATATTTTGACAGCTTTTTTCATTCCCAATAAAAGTGATATTAAAACTTTCTTAAAATGGATTCTTAACCAATGCCCCCACGGCACTCGTTAACATTTCCCTTAATATATTATTTTCTCACGTATAGTGACACTATAAATGAAGTTTTTAATACCTTCACAAGTCTAGGCTAATATTGGATAAATAAATTGTAGTTGATACTTGATATTATATTATTTGTTTGTAAACTTATAAAAATTTGATTTATCAATATTGCATTGTTAACTATTTTATATAATTTTTACTATAAAATGAACTACTTATATTATCAATAAACTATAAATACTAATTTGATATCTTAAGAATTTATTTTCGAATTCACAATCCAATATCAAGTCTATATAACTATATTTGCATATATGCATACATATAAACAGATATATAACATTGGATTTATTTAAACCAAGCCTTATTACTCATGAGTTTATTCATAAACACATTATTATGTTTGAACTTGATTCATTTAATATTTGAGCCTAAACTTGACTCATTTGGCTAAATAAATGAGCATAATCATTTTTTTTTTTTTAACTTAGTCCGAGCTATTCATAAACTCTTGGTTCATTTACTGCCCTGCTTCACTGACCATATATGTAACCCTCAATCTCTTCGCACCTTCAATCATCAAATGACATTTTTTTTTTTCGTTGGTTTACGATTATCATAGCCGGATTAACCAGTTTTAGTCATTCTACAATCTTCTTGAGAGGAAAAAGCCACAAAAGAACTACCACGCTGTTATCAACGTTTAGACTAATTTATTTATTTATTTGGGATTAACAATGTTTAGACTTTCGATACGCACAATTTATGTACTACATTATGAGAACTGAGAAGAGCAAAGGAATGATAATAAGCTCTTGACAAACAACATGAAGAAGCTAGATGAAAGCGGAAATAGCATTCCTTGATGAATTTCTAGCCCCTACCATTTGTAACACTAGCAATAGCATATTTTGTATGCTCTGCACCCAGCTCTTCGGAATATAAAATTTTAAAGGTTACTACTATTAGCGACATTGAGATAGAAAAAAACCAGAAGCCATGAATGGCCCAACGGAGTCCAATCAATGTTGTGACCTACAACATAGCATTTTGAAAATTGAAACTCCCAAGAAGCCCAGCCTGAAAACAAAGCCCAATAACCGACACAACCGATGACCACTGTGTACCATCAAATGGTATTGCGTTTGAGATTTGCTCCACTTTGAGCTTCTGCAGGCTTGACCTCAGCACTCAATTTACATGAATGCCATGAAAGTTGAAACCCATGGCACAACCATGCAGAAGCCAGAACTTGAAGGTAAAATCCTCAACCATCTTCTGGTTAGAGGAAAAGCTGTTTTCCAACTCCATAAGTTGAGCACATTTTCCTGCATTGTCTCGTAGTGAAAGATTTCACATTCTAGAGTTCCAACAGATACAGTGATCAAAACCTGTTCAAGGGAAGTCCAATATTTCACCACCGAGAATCTCAAGTTTGCAATGATGATTTTGCAAGCTTCTAAATTATAGCAAATAAACCACCTAATGCACTAAGAGGCATTCTTCGAGGGTTTTATAGTAACACAATTGGAATACAGCTTTTATTAATAGCTAAATCTATTCCGTACTCAAGCACAATCATACAAATCCTAACAGAAAAATAAATGCTCCACATCAATATCAGCACATCCCCACCAAATAAAGTTTCAAATCCACTCATCTAAATTCATTAAGTTTCAACTTTCAATTGATCCAAAAACTAAGATACCGCTGCGTTAAGGTAAAAACATAACAAAGAAAATAGATTGCTAAGCACATGAGCTGCCATTCATTAGTACCTCCTGGGATAGCGATCCATAAACCTGCCAGAAGGACACTCATATGCCAGATGTCCCCGTCCACCACAGTTGTGACAGATCATCAAAGGGCCCATGCAATCCCTGCTCATATGACCCAGCTGCTGGCAGTTCCTGCATACAACATCGCGGTAACCACCACCACGAGCACCACCACCACCACCACCACCACCCCGCTCTCCAATAATATTGGATTTTGGGCACTGCCTAGCTACATGCCCAGCTACATTGCACATGTTGCAGATGGGATCATTTGGACAATCACGTGCCAGGTGACCCGTCTTCCTACAATTGTTGCATGCCTTTTCGTTTGTACAGTCAGCTGCAATATGACCCTGCTTGTAGCAGTTGTTGCACAACCTCAAGTCCCCAGGAGGTAGTGGGGGAGCAGTGCACTCTCTAGCACGATGACCAGCCTTACCACAGGTGTGGCAGATGCCCTCATTTGGACAGTTGCTGGCCATGTGGCCAGGTTCTCGACAGTTCCAACATAGCGACTTTGTTGTGCATTCTGAAGCAATGTGCCTGGACAGAAAAGAATATGTCAGTGTTGAATAAAATGTCCCATTAAAAGATAAAACTAGGGGGGATATCAATGCCGTTGTATAAGGCAGATTACTGGTGTGAAATGACACAAGTATGATATACCCTATACACATCACCCATAAGGACCTCCTCTCCTTGAACATCCAAGGCTTGAAGGTTTTTGTTCTCATCTTCCTTCTTTTTTTTCCTTTTTTTTTTTTTTTGTTCGCGGGGGGGGGGGGGGGGGGGGGGGGGTGGTGGTGTTGGTGTTGTTTACCATGAACTCTCCCTACACTTAGTGCTTACAAGGGGGAGAACTACCATTTGAACTAGAGCTCATTAGATTCAAGGTTTTGTTCTCATATTTTGGCCATCACATCATTTTTAACAGATAGTGATCTATACTTACAATATGTTTTAACCTATGGAAACTGGGTATCCCATTGCTGCTGCAAATTAGAAAGCTAACAAAAGTTTAAAAAATAAATAGATAAAAATCTTTTCTGATACACTGCAGCCGTGTTATTGCCAAAGACCAGCCCTCTCTCAGGAGACAATATTGGTGCAGTAGACATAAAGATAAGGCACACAATGGAGGTGGTAGAGTTGACTGCCATTGATGATAGTGTTTGGCAATAAAAGCAGAGGCATAGCTTATTAAGCTGAAGAGGGCAGATATGCAATAAGGCAGAGGCAGAGGTTGCAGTGAAGTGGAAAAAGCAAATTTGTGATGGGTGTTATGGAAGTAGTAATGTAATGGTGCCACGATGAAGGCAACACCATAATGGTGTTACAGGTTGATTGATACGACTGCTATAAGGTAAAAGGCAGAGGAGGTGAAGAGGAAGCAGATGGTGTGCTGATAATGGTAGTGGAGTTGGTGCTTTTGGAAGTGGAGGTAGTACCTCAAATACAGTGCGAGGCAGCAATAATGTTTGCTGGTGGCGCTTGTGGTAAATGAAGATGGTGGTTTTAGGTAGATATGTAGGCTGTAACCATAGCTGCGGTAAAGCAATTAAAGTATAGGAGGAGGTGACAGTGTTTGATGAAGTGACAAAAAGAGGAGCTCAAATTTACATATATCAGGATTTAAAGAGTAGGAAAAAAAACATAAACTGACTAATCTCTATTTTCCCAACAATAAATACTCCTTGAAATGTTTGAACAATTAACTGGAACTATAAAGTAAGTAATGTTTTTGAGAGAGTACAGAAGCTTTAACTCCACTGAATATATATGTTTCAATTACAAAGCAGTGCAAATTAATTCTACTTACCCTGGCAGGCCGCAATTGTGGCAAATTGCCACATTAGGGCATTCTCTAGCATAATGACCTGGACGTTTGCAATTCTTACATAGATTGTCTCGGCTGGAAACAAAACCAAAAACATTAAATGTTGAGAAGAAAATAATGGCATGGTAAAATCTACATCCATAATCAAATTTCTCTCTGTCACCTATTTTTAATCTAGCTGATGAGCAAAGGAACTTTAAAAGGAATAACATCACAGATGAGATAAACTGATATTTAGTAAGAGAATAGTTTTCTCTCTCCAGATAGAGATTGATCCAACTAAACATCAGAAATAATGGCTTAGCACTGCTCTTTGGAAATTGCAATATCTCAAAACAACGGTTTGAAACAAAGCAGTGCATGATCATCCAGAAGCAAAATAACAAAATATGGACTTTAGAGGTTCTCAAGGACAAATTCAAGTCTTACTCAACCCAGCTAGGATGATAACTACGTTTGGAGACAATCTCTAGTGAAGCATAAGAGCGTACTTTTACTTCCCTAGCCCTCATATTATGTAGACAAAAGAAATAATATATAAATGGTCAAAAGTCAGAAAACCTGAAACCCCGACGCGAATCTCTCCTGTAAGGTGCATCACGATAGGAAAAGCGATCAGAACGGATTTTACGGTCCATTGGGCTCCTGCTCCTGCTCCTGCTTCTGCTCCTGCTGTCAGAGCTCATGTTCAAAATTATCCTTAACAACACCTACCACCACCACAACACCACACAGCTGCTGCCTCCTCCCTGTCCACATTACAACCACACCCAACATCACATCCATGAGTCCAAACCAAACCCAACCCCTTACTTTCCCCTTCAAAATAGAAAACACCAGACCCCAACAGCAAATAATATTAAATTTCAACAAGCAACCATCTCATAGCAACAAAATATCACTACACTCAACACCAATTTCCTCAACCACATCCTTCAATAAACATTCACGCAGCCCTTGCAAATAGTCAACTTCCCAATTTAACCCCAAGCCTATCTAAATATACATAGACTGGGTTCAGTCTCGAACTTCTTATGAGATCATCTAAACCAGTTGAAGTTCTTTAGAGCTGAAAGAAATCGGAAAGAGAAGAGAGGAAGACAGTGGGACAAGTTCTTTATTTGACGCAAAGGGAGAAACTTTTTCAGCCATAGTTATCACTAGTATGGAGAGTAATACAAGGGATAGGAAAACATCAGTAATTCAGGGAATTTATAAAGGACTGTTTCCAATGAAGGATATACAAAGATAGGATGAGATGTTTCCATAGTGAGCTGGGTATAAATTGGATTATTCAAATCTAACGTCATTTCAAAAACGCCCCATCTTTTACTGCTATGATTCATTATCGAAAAACAGATACAACTACAAGCAATGAATATATGGAACTTTGAGGACATTGCAAGAATTTATCAAGAATCAGACAAACATATTAGTGTTGGGACTTGGGCCTTTAGAGGCCCCCTTGAATCATGCAAAAATTTCTATTGTGTAAATGTATATACATATTACAGGCAATGAGCTCTAGCTCAAACAGTACTTCCTCCTTCCATAATAATTGGATGGACAGTAAAAGTTGTGGATTCAAGACACAGTGGGCGCATGTGCAGCTCACCAATTAAAAATATACAGACAAATATAGTCATAGTTTCGCGCAAAAACCAACATTATTCATACTATACTCTCAAATATCAAAAAGCAGACCCAAAAAAAAAAAAAAAAAAAAAAAAAAAATTCTATCCCAATATCCGTTTTCTTTAATAGTAAGTCCCTCATTTAACATACCCACTATTCATAAATCATAAACATTCCTTTTACTTCTTTTCTGCAATTTTTCCAAACAAACCAAACTCTGAAACTTCTAGAATCATCCTCTTAGCTCACACAAGTCACAACAATTAATAAACCTAACAAATCTCCATGTTGCAATGAAATTAAATCAAAAAACCCTAGATTCCAAATCAAAACCATGAACAAAACCCTAATTAACAAAATCAGAAACCAATTCATCAAAATCCATACAAGCATACATAGATACAAACAGAAATGGGGGAATATGAACCGTAACCCTAAAAGCTTCGAATCTGAAGAGAGCGTAGAATTAAGAAACGAACCTGATGGTTGGTTTGAGCTGGAGAAGGAGAAGCGTGGATAAAATTCTGATGTACGATCCAAAGCAGTAACAGAAAAACGGAGACAGTGCGATTTGGGACTATTGGGAGATATAGACAGAGAGAGACAGCGTTTGTGAAAAATTACGGACTCCTCTCTAATTATAAAAAAGGGTTTTTTAGCTAAGGCCCGCCTCGGCCCCCCCTAAAAAGTCCAACAATTGCTCTTATTGGGCCTGGATCGCCTTAATGGGCCTTTTCCAACGGTTCCAAGTTTAGATTTACGCTTTGTTTGTTTCGATATCAACATTTGTAGGAAACTGTATTATTTTCCAAAAAATATTTTTTAGAAAGCTATATATGATTTTTCTTTGGACAAAACTTTGTTACAGTATGTTAGATGCTATTAATTAAGTTCATCTCTTAAAATTCAATCATATGGCTTTTTTTCTCATGGATCAATGTGTATTTTTTGTTAAGTACAGCTACATGACTGAAATTTAAATGGGAAACCTAAGGAACATTACTTAAGTATTATATCTAAAATTTTTCATCTTCCTTTATTTGGTAGCAACTTTAAAATAGGTTGGAAAACTATTTCTTAACTTCCCTTATTTAGTTTAGGGTAAGATAAAGTTATTTCCTTATTTAGTTTTGAGTGAAATAGAATTGTTTTCGAAAAAATTTTAGCCGAAAATAACTCTATCTCATGTCAAACTAACTAAGGGATAAGAGATACTTTTTCTTTGACTCAATTTTTTTATATTTTTTATACTACCTGTGGGGGCCGACGATCCCGCCACACACCCAAGGCTAGATCACCCTCCCACACATGGCTTATAAGCTCTTGGAGCACACATGTGTGTACCACTACTACACATGTGTAGTAGTGGTACACACATGTGTGCTCCAAGAGCTTATAAGCCATGTGTGGGAGGGTGATCTAGCCGATGTGGGACTAAGGAGCAAGTCCAAAAAACTGCCTTAGCTCTCACGTCCTAGTCATACAAAACCTTGCGAGCTTGGCTCCTCGCAAGGACAAAGCCTTGGGTATGTGGTGGGGAATTCGGCCCCCACACTACCAAATACTGGAAATGCGAAAAACTATCTTCTCATAAGGTTTTCTATTAAAACAAATGGAGTGTTAGGAAATGAGATTTATTTTTTTATTTTTTAGAACCTCCCCATCATGCATTCTAAATTGATCTTTAGGGTTCATTTGGGACAAGCCGAAAATTTCAACTTATTTGTAGTTTCAGCTTATTTTTATTACTATTCATGAGTCCTACTACACTTTTTGGTACTATTCATTAGTTTCACTATACTATTCAGCTAACTTTTACTTTTATTTACAATACTTTTAACAAAAAGTTTTCAGTTTCAACTAAATAAGTTGTTCCCAAATGAACACTCAGTGTGTGTTTGGCTCCAGATTAAAAAACCAGTTTATTTTACTATTCAACTATTTTTGCTATTATTCATAAGCTCCACTGCACTTTTTTGTACTATTCATAGGTTTTACTGTATTATTTCAACTAACTTTTATTTTTATCTATAATATTTTCAGCAAAATATTTTTAATTTTAATAAAATAAATGGATTCTAAACAGAACTTTATATTGGAAGACCTTTATATTCCGGGAAAACTCTATGAACAGATTCTGCATGCATTGTAGCGGAGGAGTTGGTAATTTCATCAGAAGTATGATATCTTGTGCGGGAGGTCTAACGTCCACGAACCCATGTCTAAGCTTAGATGGGCTGCCAGGTCCACAAACTAGGCCCAAGTCTCAAGACATTTTGCCGAATTGGTTAGCCGACCTGAAAGTATTTCTATTTCTATTTCTTTTAACTATATAAAAAGTCCAACGCCTCTACAGTGCCACTTTGGTTTATTGAGTCTTTCTCTTTTTTCTTTTTTTTCAAGTTTTGAACTATTGCTACCGTGCTACTAAGTGACACTGTAACTACACTGTCTTTTTTTTTTTTTTTAGTTTTCCGTTTATACTTTTTTTTTTATAATATTTATAAGAACTAACATATATATTGTTATACTGATACAATAAATTTCACAATATTTTCACAATTATTGAGGTGTCAATTTCTTATAAGTCAAAATAAAATAATAAAATATAAACTGTGGCCAACCACAATTGAAAATAAATATTTTTTGAAAATGTTGTGACACCTGTTGGGTGAATGTGTAAAAGTTATAGTACTTTTGGTTTGTTCAATATGTACTATTCATCATTTTTTTTTCTTTTTTTGGTAGTCATCAAATTGTGCTCTTCTTTCTATATTTAAAAAGAGCGAATAGGTTCATGAATAATGTTATGAACAGTATTTTTGGTTTAGTAACTTGCCTTTTTCCCTTTTTTTTTTCTTCAAGTTCAACAATTTTACATTTAATAAGCTCATAAACAGTATTTTTAGTTTAGTGAGTTGTCTCTTTCCCTTTTTTTTTTTCCTTCAAGTTCACCAACTCGGTTTAAGCTTGTTTTTTTTCTTTTAAAAGATCTTTATATGTTTGACTTTTTACTTGTAATGTAAGCTTATATTGTATACACACAAAAAGTAGCAAATATTATATACATTTGCAAAAAAAAAAAATAAATAAATAAAATTATACAAATTTTGCAAATGTGTACAACATTTGCCAATTTTTATGTGTTTACAATATAAATTTACATTGTAAGTGCAATATATATTTCTAAATATATATATATATATATATATATAAACAGTGAATGGGAAAAACCACAGTAATTTTGCTAAAATAGTTTTGGTTTGTTCAACTTTCATTGTTTTACTAGCCGGTTTTTTTTTTAGGTGAATGCATAAAGTTATAGTATATTTACTATATTATTTTTGGTTTGTCCAAGTCACGCTGTTTCACATTATAATAAAATATTAGCATCACAAATTGGCACATTATTTTCACAATTGTTGAGGTGTTAATTCATTATAGGTCAAAATAAAATAATAAAATATCATACTAGAACCAGTTACAACTAAAAATAAAAGTATTGTGAAAAAGAAGTGTTATATCCATAATAATTTTCATAACATTTTCATAACAAATCAAATATGGTAAATTGTTATTGGTTCTAATTTAAACTTACCAATGAAACTACTTTTTTGCCCACCAATAACAACTTATAGTAACCTACTACTTATGATTTGTTGTGAAAATGTCATGGATATAACATTTTTTGTGTAAAAAATGTTAAGACATCTTGATATCGTTACAATATTTTCAAAATTGTTGAGCTTTCAATTATTTACAAGTTAAAATAAAATATAACAAAATTATAAAGGTCTTATGAAAATGTTGCGTCATTCTGTTATGTTTTTAGAAATTTTTTGTTGGTTTAATCAACTTTGTTGAGCCAAAATTCACTATTCCACATACAATTTTCTTGGTTGACTTTTTGTATATTTTTTTCTTTACACACTATTTTAAGTAAAAACACATAGTTTTGCACACAAAGACAAAAACAAAAACTTAGGAAATTTTTTTTTTCATCATTTATGTTTGGGGTAGTTTACAATTCTTCTTTAAACTTTAAAATTAAGCAATTTTTCCCTTAATATTTTGGAAAAGATCAAATATATCATATTGTTATTCTCTCAGTTAAACCATATTGAAAGCTTATGATTCTTAAAATATTTTATCATGTAATGTCTAAATTACTCCCACTAAATTTTAACATCATAAAAATTTTCTTTATGAATTTTGAGTTTTAAATGATAAAAATTCTTAGAAAGTTAGAATGATGATATTAGGTATTTTATTTATTATCTAAAGAATGTTGATTTTCTAGGTTTAAATTTTCAAAACTTATAATTTATCTAATGAAAAATTCGATGACACATGCCTTTTGTTATCATTTTTTTTTTTTTAATTTCTTAGCAAAACTTAGTTGTTTATTGTTGGAAGATGATGATATTCGTTATCATTCTTAGAATTTTTTAGAGCGTAGATATATTGTCTTTAGCAAGTAGGTACTAAAAACTATTATAGTTAAATAAATATTTATATGTTAAATAGCTACCCTAACTTCGTGGTTAATCAAAATTCTTAAGCAAATGAGATTAACTTTTTACGACATAATTATCAAAATTTTTAAAATTAATGTCTCTTTTGATTAATGTAAATATCTCTATATACTTTAAAAATCAAATGATTCATATATTTGTTTTGTGATACAAATAAAATTTAGAATTGATATTAGTTACTACTTTTTTTCTACGGCCAGCACGTGCTGCCCTAATAACTAGTACTCAGAAAAGTCCACTACAACTATTGACATGAGTACTCTCTATGGCAAGGGTTTTGGAAGAGGATTGCATCCCCCACCTAGAGTGTTCCTTACTAAACAATATATCTTTAATCACCCACTTATCATCATATATATTACTCTCCAACTACTCTCAAATCTTATTAAATGTTGTTTAGCAAAAGTTTAGCCCTACTTTTTGGATTATTAAGGGACATGAAGCTTATTGAGTAGGTCTGAAAACATTGTCTACTATTGTGAGAAAAAAAGGGAATTCCCCCACAATGCCCCCTAAAATAACTCTTATCAATAGTGAATAATTCCGTTTGCAAAAGTATAAAAACTACACAACATAAACTTACTCTACTAATTTCTCTATTGTAAGTATTATCTCATGACTTTGCTATCGGAGTGTTCTCACTCAATCTGCTAGTAGATTCCAATCACTGGTGTTTAGACAACTATAGAGGTTTTAAGGAAGTTAGGAATCAACCATAGTGACTTTCCAAAAATCCAATCCCACACCCCCACGGTCCTCAATCATGCACTCATCTATGTTATTAAAAGGGGACTTTCCTTCTTTAATAGCAACTTTTGAATATTAGTCAACCTTTAAAAGCCATACCTACTCATCATAAGATCATATAACTATGTTATATTTAGTAAAGGAGTCCGGACGCCAAGCCTGATAACGTAGGCTTATGACCAAGTGGAATATTAAAGTGGTTGGATTTATGTGCGAATTTAATAAAATAGGATAATTAGGATGTGACAGGCCTATGTTAGTATTGTTGAGAAGTCCAAGACCCTCGCCCATGGGGATTAATGGGCCACCCCCGTCCTATATGGATAGGAAGCCATTTCAAACATTAAATAAAGATAAAGGAGTTCGGACACCGAACCAGATAATGTAGGCTTGTGACCTATATGGATAGGAAGCCATTTCAAACATTAAATAAAGATAAAGGAGTTCGGACACCGAACCAGATAATGTAGGCTTGTGACCATGTAGGATAAAATAGAATAATTGGGATATGACAGGCCTATGTTAGTATTGTTGAGAAGTTCAAGACCCTCGCCCATGGGGATTAATGGGCCACCCCCATCCAATATGGATGGGTAGCCATTACAAACATCAAACAAAGATAAAGGATTCCAAACCTTTGGAATATAAATTATTTTTCTATTTGATAAGAAAAGAATTTAAATGTTATGTTTATATTGTAACTAAAATCGTCAATTTATATAACTTAATATTAATAATAAAGCAAAATGAAAGTCTTATGATTGAACGAAGTGTATTTTGAAGTTCAAGATTCCTTCTAAGTAGTCCGTTTTATCGAGCTCAAAAGCTTTTATTCCATTGAAACAACCAATGACAAAATTGTGCTATGTGTGCATCACATGTTAGACAGTTTCTCACACCATTAAGTGTGCCATATACATATGTACATCTTATTAATACTCGGTTGCTTTTGAGTTGGGAGTTGTTTGTTTCTCTCCATTCATATCATGTCATTGCCTGGGTTTGCACTACTCTTCCCGCTTTATCCCTGACTCAAGCCATGCCTATCTATGGTTCAAATAATCAGCAAAAATAGTCTGGGTTAGGTTTTAGATTATGGAGTGTGCGTGACAGAGAGTGGGGTTTGGATTGTACAGTTTCTGCTGAAATAGGCAACCCAGTATAGTCCAACTTGATCAAACACTACATGAAAAAGCCCATCATTTTTGTTTTGAATAAACAAGGAAAAGCCCATCTTAAAAAATTGGAAGGAAGAGCTGATTCTTCTACTTGTATAAGCAAAGTCACCCATGACCCTTACCCTAAAGAACTCTGCACTTTGGCAAAGTTTCGTAAAGTTTCCATTAAAATATTTCATGATCCAAACCTTAAAAGTTAAGCTACCTATTCAGCAAAAAAAGTTAAGCTAATGCATTTAAAGAAAAGGAAACCAACATCAGCCTTACAAACAGTTGGACCAACCTACGGTTGTAAAAGCAACGCTATTGGTAGCGTATAAAAGAATATTATTATTTCTTCGGTTTCGGTTAGCATATCAATAAGAGATTTGCGAGTCAAAAAAAAAAAAAAAAAATCAATAAGAGATTTGAAATTTGAATACTGTTACAACTAAAATTAATTGGTATCTTCACTTAATAATAAAAGCAATTATCATGAAAGATTTGGTGTTTGAATCCCATATATACCAAAAACTAATTAATATTTTACATAAAAACAATCTTCATAGAGTGAAAGTTGAAATTCTAGTAATTATCATGGAAGATTTGGGATTTGAACTTTGCATACACCAAAAATCAATTGATTTTTTACCATAATGATGATAAAAACAATCATCATAGAGTAAATATCCTAATATATTAATAATATTATTATCATTGCATAGATATACAATAAATCCTATGACCGGTCATTATCAAAAGGACAAAACTTAGGGATAATACCTTAAATACTGTTTCTTAGGTACTCTTCTGAAAATTCAGTCATATGATTAGTTAACTAAAAAATACACTTCTATCTCATGAAAAAAAAAAAAAAATCCACGTGACAGAATCTTAAGATAAAAACCTAAAAAACAACACCTAAATATTGTACCTAAGTCTTGCCCTTATCAAAAAAAAATTATTATTGGCAACTGGGGCTGTAAAGTTGCAGATAACATAACAGTCAGTGACTCGTTATCAAAAGAAAACCTCTGCTTATGTAGTTATCTTCTTCTTCTTTTTTGGTAAAAATCTTATCTAGTTATCTTATCTCTATGAAAAACATAAGAAATAAAAACTTAGACAAGTAATGTGGCAGATAATTTTATAGCAGTGAATTAACATATAATAATACTGAGCATTGTTTTATTGCTATTTATTTTGCCTCAAATTTTGATCATCTATGATTAAAAAATTGCAAACTTGTGCTCCCCAACAATTTGATGCATGAGTACTCGCAATTTATCAACTTCCAAGATGTTTTATTTGAAGAGTACGCCACAATTAAAGGTGCCAAAATTAAAATACTTACCAAGTTGCATAGGTTTATTCCTTCCTATCAAATCCATTAATTTCTAGCAAGTTTTATTTTTGGCACTTGTATGACCTTTATATATATAAAGCCCCAAAGTTCTAGTTGTTTAGCTTGGTCGCTTTAACCTTGAATAGGATTAACCTAATAGAATTATTTATCTATATAAAGTGTAGTAAAGGTCGCAGTTATCTAATGAGTAATGACTAATGAGGCACCAAAATATTCTTGCTTCTGCTCCACTCATTCCATAAAGAACATATGCGATATTCCACGTTCGGTTGTAAATATACGACTTATGGAAATAAAGTTATAAGATTATTTTAATATATGGTATAAAATTCCAAGATTTCCAAAATATATAATGAGATCTAAATTGATAGGGCTTTCAACCCAACAAATTTATAAAGTTTTATCGTTTTGATTATAATTGTGGGCTACTTATTTGTACTCCCAAGGAAATTATTTGCATATTCCTTGGAAAACTTTTTGCAGTTCCACATCGAAGAGAACTTCCCCCACTTCCTGCCTTACAATAATAAGAAATCCGTGCAATAAATTAAAAAAGTTAATAAATAAAAGGGTAAATTACATAATTGGTTCGTATCGCTTATAATAAATATCTGGCGTGTCTAATAGTATAATTAAAAAATAGTTTTACACTGTGCATAACCATTATACAGTGACTATAACTGACAAACTGAGTTTGAGTATATAAAGTCAATCGCCTGGCCTCTAAATACAAACACATGAGGGGTTTTTATGAGGGGTTTTTTGTTTTTGTTTTTTTTTTTTTTAATATGATGTGGCTGTATTGTTGACAGTTGATGTGATAGAAAAACTATTTTTTAATTATACTGTTAGACACCTCAGATATTTCCATCCAAAATATAACGATAAGGACTAAATTGGCACAATTGAAAGGTCACAGACCAAATTGAAATATGATGTAAAGGACAGGGGCAGAGCCAGAAATTTTTGTTTGGGGGCCGATTTGTGTTGCTAATTTATTAATTTATACAAACTTTTATACACATACACAAACACATGTATCTATACACACACACACAAAATTAGTATCTTTCATAATGAATCCTTAAAATTAAATGTTTCATAAAATTAAATTAATCTTTCACCATCTTCTATAGTGAAATTCTTACAATTTTTATTATCAATATAAGTTACCAAATTATCTACCGGTGTGAGTAAAAAAATTTCAATTCAATTAATAAAGTGTTCAAAGACATAAATGATCCAAAACTTTAAAAAAATACGATGACACATTTTACCATAAAAAATGAATTTGGGAAACAATACGTTCTCTATAACTACCAGACAAATTGGACAATTTTTTTTAAGAATATTATTGGATCAACTCAAATAGTTGGGAAGGGGGGGGGGGCCAAGTCCCATTTTTGAGGGCTAATTATTAAAATATTAAATATTTATATATAGTAAAAAAAATTTCAAAAATTTTGGAGGGGCCAACCCCCCACCTTAACATGTAGCTCCGCCCCTAGTAAAGGATAATGACCAATTATGTAGTTTACTCTAAATAAATAAATAAAAGTGAAATTTCATCTCTCCAAATTCGTTGTGTCAATGCAGCATATATAAGAGGAAACATTTTGGCATGCCATCAACAAGAATTTCTTTATAGGTTCTCACTATTTATCCACAATCATTTCCATCTATGAGTTTTTCCTGCTCTTGCTTTGTCAGAGTGAAGTAAAAATGTGTTGGAGAGCCTTAGAGGTCAATAATTTCGGTGCGTTTGTATTTAGTTCTTTATCTATACCGAAAGGTAAAGGACCAAATACCAAAATATGAGCCTTTTCAACTTCACTAAAATATTGGCTCTATACTTTGAATGCAAATAAGAAATGAATTTTCTCGGAAAATACAAACCATTGAGTATAGGCAGTAGCCACCGCCTTTATTATCTTCCTTCGGCAGGGAGATAAGAATATTTTTGTATCTTTTGTCCTCTCTCTAAATATTTGGAATCCAAATTCCAATATAGCATGTCATGATCCTGCAATAGTGCAGAATCACTATTCACAAAAAACTTTCCCACTCTCTCCTACAAAACGTGAGCAACATGCAAAGATGTCCACAAGGCCATATTTGTTTGCTAGGAATTGAGGAACTAAGAGCATTTCACATCAATTTTTCTAAATTTTTTATCTATTTTACACGAAAAAATCTACTATTTCTATTTTACACTATCATTTTTACAAAACACCCACATCAGTTTATTTATTTTACAAGATATTTCAATAAAATATTCATTCTTCTCTATTTTTTTATTATTTCTCTCAACTACTCTCTACCTCCATTCGCACTCTCTCTCATTTTTTCTGAACAGATCAACTCTCTCTCTCTCTCTCTCAAAAACTACCAACCCAGATCACTTCTTCACTAGCCGATCTAGATCTTTTCTTCACCGGCCCAAATCCTTTCTTCACCGGCCCGTCGATCTAGATCCTTTCTTCACCGGCCGATCCAGATCCTTTCTTCACCGACCGATCCACGAACCAAGCTCCGATCAAGCGGGACCCACGAGCTCCAATCGTTCTAGTCAAGCACCGATCATTCTGATAAGCACCGATCTCTCTTTGTTGTTTGTCCATTTGGGTTTGTTTGTGTGTGGGTGTGTTTGTGTATCTCTGTGTGTGTGTGTTTTTTTTTTTTTTTTTTTTTTTTGAGCAAGTGTATCTCTATGTTGATTTTGGGTGAATTTTCAGTTGATTTTGGGTGGTTATTCTGGCGCATTGGCTTGTTGTAATGGTTGGAGAAGAGAAGTAGTTTGATAGAGGAGAGAGAAAATAAAATAAAATAAAAAATCGTTTACACGAGCACAGTAACCGTGTGAATATACACGGTTACTGTAGCAAGTGAATAATTATACACATTTTTGCACATTTATAGAAGAACTGATGTGGAGCATTTTTGAGATAAAATATGTAAAAAGAGGTTCTTTTTCTATTATACAAGATAATACATTCACTGATGTGGATGCTTTAAAATGGAATATTAATAGAATGATATGACTATATTTATATTGTAGAATGATATCAACTATCAATAGTGGTAGAGCCAAGATTTGAGTTGAGTGGGGGCAAAATATGTATATGATATATACACATCATGTGAATATATAATGTTGGAAACCAATTTTGAAATTTTAAAATTATTCATTTGGATACTAAGTGATATTTTAATGTAATTATGTAAACATCTTCACAAAAAGAAAGCATATTCAATTATTCATCATGTTCTATTTATCTAGTAAATTTATGTTACTTTTTACTATTTATACACACATTTTTATAAAGTTGAGTAAATTATTACAAAAAATTGAGATCATATTATCATTTTTAGATTATCTTAAAGAAAACAATAATGTTTTGTTTCCCTAATATGTTGTATATATATTTAGTTTCTAAACCGTAATGGAAATTAACTTTTTTTAAAATTTTAATATATAATTAACTATATGAACAAGAAAATTTCACAAAAAAAAAAAAAGATTTAAAAAATTCAAATATTATAATAACTAAGTACACAGGGGCTTCTGTCAAAAAAAAAAAAAAAAGGTACAAAGGGGTTCTATCAAGGTTCATGATGGATTGTGGCTTTCCAAGCAGTGAACTTTGATTTCTAAGTTGGTATGCAAGAGTGCATTTTTGAAGGAATTGGTCAAGGCCTTTTTACTAAGGTAGAGACTAGGTGTGTGCATGGGTCGGGTTGGGTCGAATTAAGGGGATTTTTTGACCCAACCCACCATGGTGGGTCAAAAAAAATTTAACACAACCCAACCCATCATATAAGTCCAACCCAACCCACTTGGGTCGAGTTGAACTCATGGGTTGGAAAATTATTATTATTATTATTAAATTGAATAGAAAAAAAAACATATAAATATTATTAAAAAAAACCCAAAGATTAGTATTAATGTAACTCCTTAAAAGCAAACAACACTAATAACTAAACAACAATAGTAATTTACTAGGGTTTGTGTGAACTAATTGGCTTTTATATAGGATAAGAAGAGCTAATTATTTTAAAAATTTTATTAATTATATAATGTATTATATATGTGGGGACAGGGTTTTGACAACCCAGGCCCACTTCATACTAGACCCAAGGCCCACGCCGAGGATGAAGAAATGTCCGAGGACGAATCGAAGAAGATCTAGTTACCAAGAAGTACTGCCGAGGACAATCATGTCCTCGGTCAACCGAGACCATGGAGAGGAAGAACAAAGCACAATCAGAGGTGGTCCTTCAGAATGTCTCCAAAGAAAAGACAAGTACTATAGGTCAACCACGGAAGCATGGTGGAGGAGCAATTCCTGGAGGAACTATCACCTCCACATTAAATGCCCACACCTAACGTTCTGGCCGCATTAATGGAGAAGTAGCCCCTGAGCAGTGCTGTTGTAGTTGCTGCAACCCACAGAAAGAAGGAGAATGTGACTGATGGGACAAACACTCAAGTGGTGGCCTGCATGACCAACAAATGGAGGGCCAAGGTTAACTAAAGGAGGGATATATAATGTAAGAAGTCCCCCAGAAAGAGGGACGGGATTTTTAGAGAAAGAATATATGATAACACTTGTATCAACTTTGTAACCAAGCATTGAAGAAAAAATAAGAACATCCAGCCTCTAAGAGGAGCGCCGAGGAACCATATATTACGCTTTAGCTTACATTCTTGTTGTCTAACCCATTCCCTACCATGTTTAGTTGTTGTAACCCTTATTAGGGCCCAGCTCTTGAACCCATACTCTACAAATTCATTGTATCGGGCTAACTGGACTTGAGTCCACTCACCCCATCAAGGAAGTACTTGAACCCAGTCCTTACAATATATATATATATATATTACATATATGGGTAGGTCAGGTTGGGTTTGGCGGGTTTGGAATTTTATGACCCAAACTCAACCCAACTTGCTATAAAAAAAAATTTTGTAACCCAACCAAGCCCTAAAAACCGACCCAACCCAACGGGTTGGGTTGGGTCAGGTCGGTTTTGGTGGGTTCGCGGGTTGGTTGCACACCCCTAGTAGGGACTCACTAAAACTTATGTGTAAGGCATGCTAGTGGAGGACTTGTAGTTGCTTATTGGTTCATGTAGTGAGGTATGATTTATAATGTTGCTAAAATTTATAGGCCAAATAAAGGCATACTTTAAATTAATTCAGCCAAAAAAAAAAAAAACTAAAATATAAAAAATTGAAATTAGAAGACATTGTCTGAGAATTCACTCAACATGTGATTATGTTACAATAAAAAATCTATATTTTCTTTGATGAAAATTACTTATTTCTCTTTTATGACTGAGATCTTTATGTATTTTAAAAAATTTACTTAATTTGTACTAAAAATACAATTCTCTTTACACCAAACATTCAAGCCCAAAATTTGAAGATGCGACCCCCAAGTGAAAATTCAATTTTGTTCGGAGCATAGGAATAGTGCATAGTTTGGCAACTGAGTTATGAGTATTTGTAATGAAGTGAATATGACTCTACAATTACAAAATTTGATAATTGGATTGATATTCAGGATGTACTTAATTTGCTCAACCAATGGGATCCAATTACTTCCCTTCTCATTTAACATTTTTTTTTTCTTTTTCGGTTGTAAACTAACTTTTTTTTTTTTTTTTTTTTTTGAGAATGAAATATGTGCTGAAATATATTAATCAACGAGGAAAATCAAACAAAACAAAAGTGCACAAGTAAAGGAAATGAATGGATTGTTAATTATTCCATACTATTTTGTATCTATGTTTATCAGTAATGTTATCCACCACCACTGAGTGTGATGCATCAGTAGAAAGCTCCAAAAAGACTCATCACTAACAAGTGCCAAGTGGTCGTGGGTTTGAATATTGAGTACTGCTATCAGACGTGAGACGATGACTACACATGCGAGCTTAAAAAAAAGAGAGTAATGTTTTCCTTTTAACCAAAAAAGAGGGTGGGGGGAGCTTTTACTAACTTCAATTTTGTGATGCCAAACAGAGCCGAGAGTGAGGGATTGAGACTGTTCCTAACTACCCTAGAGCAGCAGGTAGAATAATAATAAAAAAAAACTTAAAACAGACAAACTGTTTAATTTCACTTTTCTAATCAGCAAAACTGCTATTAGACCCCACTTAAAAGAGACCCTTGTCACTCATCTTCAAGTAATATTGTGCACTCAACAAAGTCACACTTGCGGTTGCATGTGAGCTCACTGACACAAACACTCCTATCAGTGTCGGCTCTTACACGCAGCCACCCCCTTTCTCCTCCCAAATCCAATCTCTCTTCCCCGTGACACCCATAACGTAGCACGTAGCATATAAAACCAACCCAAAACCCACGCTCATACACACGTTTGAGTCATTTGACACTCCCAAAAAAAACCACCGCATCAAAGTTCAAACCCACAAAAAATGAACCTTTCACTTGCCCATCTCTTCCTTGCTCTTCTCCTCACCAAATTCCCAAGCTTTGCAACAAGCTCACATGACTACCAAGACGCATTATCAAAGGCAATCTTGTTCTTTGAAGGCCAACGCTCTGGTTATTTGCCACAAGACCAAAGAATCACTTGGCGTGCCAACTCGGGCCTAAGTGATGGTTGGATATACAACTATGACTTATCTGGTGGGTACTACGATGCTGGTGACAACGTTAAGTTTGGTTTCCCTATGGCTTTCACGACAACATTGTTGGCTTGGAGTGTGATCGAGTTCGGTGATTCCATGCCAAACAGTGAGCTGAGGAATTCTATGGTGGCAATTCGTTGGGCCACTGATTATTTGCTCAAGTCTGTGTCTCAGCTGCCTAACCGGATTTTTGTGCAGGTAAGTGTTTGTGCTATGCATTATGAGTGAGAGAGTTAGAGAGTGGTGGTTTAGTGAATTAAGTGGTGGTAGTTTGGGGAATTGAAGTTGGGGGAGAACATTTTATGACTTTAGCTGAACTAATCTGTAAATGGGTGGAAGAATGTGGTTCTCCTGTGGACTCCTGTAGTCCACTTGGGTCAGTAGGTTGTCATGTATTGATTATTGACCTTTTGGTCCTCACATGTTACCCAAGAAATCTTGGGGCTCAAAAATGTAGTTAAAAAAATTAACTTGGATTCGGTAGCCTTAGTTATTAGTGAAATTGAATCAAATGAATTATGATACTACCATTTGATAGTACATTTGAGTGAAGTGGAAGCTATATGAACACTAGTAAAAGGGATGATAAGCATGAACTGATCCATCATGTGAATTCAATCATTCACTATTCTTTTTGGTCTATTCATCCAACATGATAAGTAGATAGATTCTTGTGTTGGGATTTTGTTCATGTTACTAGGCGTTTTAGTTTTCTAGCTCACAATTTGGCGTAGTAGGTATTGTCTTGTAATATATGAGGTATCTTATGCAAAGCTTGTGGATCCCACAATGGTGTTACACATTGTAAAAGAGGAAGGACACAATATGGGTGCATAATAAAAGATAATTATTGGTAATGTAGAAAAGGGTCATTGTCATCTCAATTATCCCTGCAAGGTGTTCGAATTGAAGGACAATATGAGCTGGCCTTTGCTGCAATGTTTCTTTTGCTATGTTTCTAGCTTGTAATAAAGTCTCTCATTCAGGGGGGGAAAATCATCTATTTGATTAAGGCAGTGAAATTTATGGAAAAAAAGATTAGTGAAAGATCAATGCCCTCCATATATTAAACTTTTTTACTTGCTTTTAAAAACTTTGACTGATATTCTTTGTTAAAACTTGAGCCCTTAAAATTGTCTAGTATTGATCAAAATTTAAACAAAGTGTGGACCAGTTATCTACCTTTGGGTCCTTTAATCATGTAACCCTTTTTCTCCTTAAAGTTTGTGAATTGGATGGTCTACAAATTGTCCTCATAAAGCTTTATGCTTCTTATAGATAAGACACAAATTGTCCTCACAATTATATATAGTTTCCACGCGCTAACTATGATCATGGATGTATAGTATGACACTATTAGGTTAGGAAGCATGGACACTTCATTTAGGGTGTCATACCCATGTCATTCCGGCCATTTTATATTATAATTTTTTAGAAATTGCTTGTGTCACCGTGTCGTATCTGTGTCCGTACCTGTACCCAAATATGTGTCCGTGCTTCCTAGCTATTAGGTTCTAATTAATGTGACAACAATCTCAAGTATGTCAATGAGAATTAAAATTTTGTAATTTGGATTGAGAGATGGAACTTTTTAATGTGTAGGTGGGGGATCCAAACATAGACCATAGTTGTTGGGAAAGACCAGAAGATATGGACACAGCCAGGACAGTTTATGCCGTTGATGCACCAAATCCAGCTTCTGATGTTGCTGGAGAGACAGCAGCAGCTCTAGCAGCTTCATCAATAGCATTCCGATCATCGGACCCCGGATACTCTGACACCTTGTTACGAAATGCCATCAAAGCTTTTCAATTTGCAGATAATTATAGAGGAGCTTACAGTGATAATTCAAATATTAGAGACGGTGTCTGCCCATTTTATTGCGATTTTGATGGTTATCAAGTAAGTAATTAAATATAACTCAATTGATTGTGGCTGATTCATTTTACTCAATTATTTTATAGTTGAATAAGGGACTCAGAACTGAATCCAGCTTACTCAAAAATGAAACATATTAGTTTATTAGTATCTTATTCTTAACCTATTGCCCTATTGATAAAGACTAATTATCATGTAACGAATGCCAAATATTTCAAATTCTATTTTTATTATTAAAAAATCACTTTATTAGTTAGCAATGACTTTACTTAGTGATCCTAATTGTGAAGAGCAAATCTATGCCTAGGGATTTCTTTATCAATTTGATCAGCATTTCTAGTTCTAAATTATAAAAAGGACGAGTGTTGCACATGCTGAAGTTGCAAGCAGCTTTATGCCTTTATCACATTAAACATGTGTGTGAGGGTTGAGTCCAAACCATGCCAGAACAAGCAAACAAGATAAGGCCTATCCCTTTTTTGGGTTAACTAAAATGGCAATTCATGCATTACAAGAGAGTCTTAATTATTTGCATTTTGCAGCAGATCACTATTGAATGAATTCTGAAAGATTCCTATTTTGTGGATGTCGTGTCATGTTGCTTGTTATCCCATGTGAACTGCCATGGCCGGGTTTAGTGGGTTTTCCGACCAATAAGTCTAGAGTAACAAAAAAATTTACAAGTCAAGTATTGTTATTGGTAGGTTAAAAAAAAAATAATGTTAGTAGTAGGTCCAAATTAGAACCTGTAATAACTTTTCAACTCAATTGCTATGAAATTGTTGTATCCGTAAGATTACTCTTTTTCCAACTAATCTGTTTGTTATAGTTATATATGATCATACTTCAATCTGATGCAATTTAATTTTGTTGGGGTTGGATAGGATGAGTTGCTGTGGGGAGCAGCATGGCTAAGGAAGGCGACACAGGATGATACTTACCTCAATTACATACAAAGCAATGGCAAAACCCTTGGTGCCGATGAGAATATCAATGAATTTGGGTGGGACAACAAGCATGCTGGCCTTAACGTTTTAGTCTCTAAGGTCAGATTAATCAAATTTCCTAGACGTTTCATTAGATGTTCAGCACAAAATCTTTGAACATACTTGAATTCTAAAAAAACAATTCTCACTCTTTATAGGAAGTCATAGAAGGAAATATGTACTCTCTCCAATCATACAAAGCCTCCGCTGATAGCTTCATGTGCACTCTCATACCCGAATCATCATCTTCGCACATAGATTACACTCCTGGTGGACTCCTATACAGGCCTGGAGGTAGCAACATGCAACATGCAACATCAATTGCTTTCATTTCATTAGTCTATGCCAATTACCTAGCTCGAACGTCACAAGCTATTAATTGTGGAAACATATATGTTACTCCAACTACACTACGCCAACAGGCTAAGAGGCAAGTTGATTATATTCTAGGTGATAACCCTAAGGGTTTATCATATATGGTTGGATTTAGTGACTACTATCCACAACGTATTCACCATCGTGGCTCATCTTTACCATCCATTAAGGACTATCCCCAATTCATTGCTTGCAAGGAGGGTTCAATATACTTCAACTCAACAAATCCTAATCCAAATGTCTTGGTTGGGGCTGTTGTGGGAGGACCAGGAGAAGATGATATCTATGAGGATGATCGAGTTGATTTTAAGAAGTCCGAGCCCACGACTTACATTAATGCACCATTAGTCGGGGCATTAGCATACTTGGCTGCTAATCCCAACCCTAGTTAAGAAAAATACAAGTCATTTTTTTTTATATAAATTCAGTACTCTCAGCAATTGAGAATAGGGAAAAGATGCCTCTCATCTTGGGCAAAGAAGAGGGAAGAGGCTTGATAATTTGTTTGATTCTTGAGTTGTGTGATTTTCTGGTCACAAAAGCTTGTTGTGACTTTTTATAGAAGGATAATGTGAGAAGCTTAATGGCTTCTCAAGATCAATGAAATTGTCTACATTTTGTTTCTTCGTATGCAATTTTCTATGGTAGAAGTGAGATTTCAATTTTCTAAAGACATAATTTTTCATTTTTTAAAGACATTATAATATTTAAACCACCTATGCCTATGCCAAGATGGCCTCGAAAACTTAGATGCATTAACCCTTAGTATGCATTTGATTTAGTTTTTTCTTGAAGTTTATTTGCTTATAATTATCTTTCTAATTAAATTTTCACTTTATCTATATAAACTTATAATTTTACTCATTTTCAGCAAAGAAATAAAGGATAAGATATCTCTCCACCAAATTAGTTCGGAGAAAAACCATTCGAATTTCTATATATTTTGTCTTTTGATAGTACGTTTATGAGTTTCGCGCATAGTGCCTGAGGGTAGGGTAACCAAACATTATCAGTTTATCACTATGATTATTACTAATTTTATTATTATTAATATTTAGTCAGGATTCCTAGTGATCTTGCAACAGCGACATGTGCAACCTAAAAGAAAATAATTATGCTGCCCGTGATTTTATTTTATATTTTTTCGTTTGTGTTTTCCTGTTAGGTGTTTAGCAATCTGATATTGATAATAAGTGGCAACTACAATTCATTGTTATTATGTTGATATAGGAGGATAATTCTATTCAATTATGTTGATAGGAGGATAATTATCTTTAATTAATTGTAGCGGCTTGTTCTTTAGATCACGAGGCTTTTGGCCGCTACATGCACATGATTTGATTTATTGAACCTCGTGATTACACGAGCTTTGTCCATGTCTGTTTGTATGAGATTATCCAAAAAATTTCTTCAACTGCCTTTATTAAAAATTTAAAATCAAAGGCAAAATTCAGTGCACACGGGCGGAGGCACGTATAAGGGTGGGGGGCCATGGCCCCCAAAATTTAAAATTTTTTAAAAATATATATACAATTATTTTTATATTTTCAAAATTTAGTCTACAAAAATAAGAGTTGGCTCCCCCTCCCCCAAATATTTGAATTAGTCCAATAATACTCTTAAAAAAAATAATTGGTCTAATAATTATAGAAATATAACTTTATTTTGCGCAATTCTATTTTTTATTGTAAAATGTGCTTTTATATCTGTTAAATATTTGATAAATTTTGGTATCAAACATGTTTGAATCTATATTTTTCAACTCGTTATGTGACGATTAACAAGTCATTGACTCATTAAAAAAATTTTGTCACTAAAACTATACATGAAATGTGTCTTTAGTTGCCATATAATTGGTTAAAGCAAGATAGCTTTAAATATGTTTGGAGCCTAACTTATTTCACCAAGTTTTGGATCATTCATGTTTTTGAAAATTTCATTAGTTCAATTGAAAGACTTTTTACTTACTTTAGCATAAAATTTGATAATTTGTATTTAAAATGAAATTTTTTAAGAATTTGACTACGAAAATGGAAAAAATAAATTTTATTTTATGAAAGATCGCCCGTCAAAAATGATTTTGATTGAAAATACTAAGACCTTTTTTTTCGTTGGGTGTGTGTATAAATATAACTTATCAAATAAAAAAGTGTGTGTATATATAATAAAAAAGCGCGCGTGTGTGTACATATGTGTGTGTGTGGGTGTGGAAGTTGTCTTGATAAATATATTAGCATCGCAACTTGGCCCCCTCAAACAAAAATTCTTGGCTCCGCCCCTGAGTGCACAATGACAATACTTCTCAATTTTTTTTTTTTAATATTATTATTGAGATTTGATGCTCTTTTTTTTAGAAGAGATTTGATATGCTTCTAAGTATTGTAAAATAAACAAAGAAAATATAATTGGTTCAAACTAATATGATATAACTAAGTTGTAAAGAGTCTAAATCTTTTGTCCCACGATATAGCTAGATTGTAAGTCATGCTTATGCATGTAAATATTTATTAATAGCGATGATGATGTGATCTTATTTAAGTGAGTAGGTGATTGTCTTAGTTTTCTTATTTAATATTTTGAATAGGCCACTTTGTATTAAAATAAAATAAAATTGGACACTTGCATTAGTTGCATGACACAAAATTAGATGAACGTTTATAATTAATTTGGTTTCAATTTGAATTTCTACTGTGTTTCAACTTTAATATATATATATATATGTTTAAATGGTTCTTGTTTAGTTAAGGTTGGTGGGAGCTTCTTAATCACAGGCCAATACAAGAAATGAGTCCCTTATTTTCAAGCAATTTTTTAAAATTTGGGGGACTTGGCCCAATTGCCCAACCCTTATTCAAACAGCCTTCCATAATAAGTGGGGACAAATGATCACTTTTTAAATAAATAAAAAAAATGAAATGATGAAATTAATATTTCAATATGTTACATACTTACATTAAAAAAAACAACAAAAAACATAGGTGAAAAATTATACGTCATCCATTCAAATTTGGCTGATGATATTTCTTTTTCTTAAACACGCTTTGTAAATTATCTCTTTATCAAAGTATTTATTCTATCACATACCTCAAAGATACAAATATTTATAGAATAGGTATAATTAAAAAAAATAATATATATATATATTGTAGGGTCACAATTTGCAACCCAAGCCCAAAGTGCATGGGGATATCGGCCTAAGGAGCCCCAGTACAATATATTTGTAGATAGTGGGTTGAAGATCTGGGATTTGATGAAATTAACAATGGCTAGTACGTGTTTTAGGTGTCATCAAATGATAACGAAATCAATAATCTTGCATGAAGGTGATGTTTGAGGAGGCCAAAATGTGTTATCAAATCTGACAAAGGTCATTATAAATTCTACTTTTATTGCTATAGTCTTCCTTTATTTTTTCTTGCAATCTCCCTATTTATGGAGAAGTTCTCACATTATATAGTTCTCTTGGATCATCTTCACCTTACACTTGTCAACCATTTGGGTTACTACTTGAGTACCTGTCCCATCAGCCACCTCCTTTGGCCTTTTGTGAGTTGTAATTGTCAATGTAACACTGTTCAAGGGTTTTTTCCACATAAATGCGGCTAGGAAAGTAGTTGCTGGGCATTTAATGTGGTGGCAGCATCTTTTTCCTTAGATATTTATGGGTTCTTATCTCTTTTGTGTGTATGTGAAGATCATCCTTGTCATGGAAATCTCTTGGAGGGTTACCTAAATTGCTGAAGTACAAAGCCGATCAGTATTTGGTCCTATCCGAGAATGAGCTTCTCCTCGGACCATCTTCTTCCACTCTATCTTTCATAGTTTTGAACTAAGGGCTCCTTTTAGTTACTTACCCCTCCTCGGACACCCCATATTCCCAAATAAATCCCAATGCCCAATATACGATCTTGAGCTTTTACCTCCACAATAGCTCCTTAAAATTCCAGTTTTTTCCCTTGCATCTGAGGAGAAAAGATGGGATTTTGATTTATTTCAAATTCAAATAATAGGAATATTAAAACCCTTGAATTTACACGTGTGGGAGTATGGCTTTATGTGCTTCATAATTACTATTGACGTTTCAAAATTCGTGAGGCTTTATTAATTGCTCCAGGCGGCGTTATGTCCCTTGCATCTGACGGTGAGGCTTTGATCCGATGGTTGATGTTTTTCCTTAGGATTTGAGCGGGATAACCTCCACTCATTTTTCGTCCTCTATATAAAGCTTCGAAAGGGATCGCTTCCCATTTACTTTACGAATTCTCAACCTTTCCAGCGATCTCCAGTATTCCAAAACACAGAGTCTGATAAGCCATTAAGCTTTCCACAGTTGTTTTTCCAGAAATCTTTGCGAGTTTTTCTAAAAATTTCAAGGGTCATAACATACTTTAGTTCGTGTAAGTTCTAATTTCTTTAGACCTTTCTTTTTCTCCTTGGCCGGTCTCCTCGGCCCCCAAACTCTTATTTCCCAGTTGTCCTTGTCAATATTTTCCTTTATAGTTTGTCTGAAATGGGTAGATTTGAGCATTTAGTAGACAGCCCCGCTAAGATAGAGATATTTAAGGAAAAATACCACATACCGCAGGAAGTTGTCCTACGATATTGTTCCCAGGAAGAAATAGCGATCGACCGAGAAGTGGGGGAAGTCATAATCCCTGTGATAGCCTTCCTAGAAAGGGCAATGACTCTCCCCATGGGTAGAATTACAAGGGACTATCTCTGCAACCATAGGATATGCCTTCACTAGTGCATAACTAACCTCTTTAGGATCCTATGGTGCATTGATGCTCTGAACGAGCATCTGGGCTTGAGGCTTACCTGGCACGACGTGGTCCATATGTACGAGTGTCACAAACAAAAAGGGGCGAGATTTTACCTCAAATCCTGATCCGACATTGTCAGACTCATCTCGTGTCTACCCAAATCTAACAAGGGGATGAAAGATGACTATCTGATTGCTTCGGGGGCATGGCATGATGGTTTTCATTGCCCAACCCAAGAGGGAGAGCTAGGTGGGATATCTTAAATTTAGGTCTTCTAGCAATAGACTTAGGTTTTTAGTCTCGGCCCTTTTTTTTTTTTTTTTTTTTTTTTTTTTTTTTTTTTTTTTTTTTTTTTTTTTTTTTCTAGCAATGGATTTTAATCTTCTGACTATGCCTTATTTTTCTCTGGTGTTAACAAATAGAAGGCACGTGAAACCTCGGATCAGCTTAACCAACGTCGTAACCCTCAACTACTTGCTAAGATCCAAAATCTTCGTAAGCAAAGACGGGCAACTTCGTCCGTTCATCTGATTTTGGATTTTCAGTCCATTTCTACGACATTCCAAAAGGTCGACAACGCCATAAGAGCGGGTGACCAGCGTATAGCTCGGATTGACGTGTCTCGGCCCGATTTTCTAGCTCCGTACAATCTTCCACTGGTAGCACAAGGTGGTCCTCTGGTCGTCCCACAAATTCAACAAGATCCTACTGAAGCTGCAGTAATCGGAGAAGGGGTTGCATCTTCAAACTTTTCGCTTGACAAAGAGATTGATAATTTTCGTTTTGGAGAGGAAGAGTCTCGAGGGGTACAAGTGATATTAACCTCGGACGCTGAGGAGGAGCTTGACAGGCATTCCACAGTTCACGCCCCAGCTCTTGTTGTTGCCCTCCCAGACAATACTTCAGAAGAAGAAGAAATGGCCTTGAATATGGGAAGCAAAAATCTAAGGAAGCTTATGAAGGCGAGAAATAAAGCACCTGCGCCGAAAGAAACCAATAAGTCCCAGCCCTCAGCTAATCTTCCTCCTCCCCCTCCTCAGCTTCCTACTGACCTCGACTTGAAGCCAATTCTTGACTTGACAAAGAAAAGGCCAAGTGAGGCTTTAGAAGAAGGTGAGGTGGCCCTAAGAAAGGGAAGAAACAACAAAAGGTGGCCAACAAATGAGGCAGGAGATCCCCTTCTATCGAAAATAGGGATGAGTCTCTTGGAGCTAAAGTACGTTGACCACCGAAAGTGTGGTCTCCTCGGCTTGAGGTGGATGGTGTCCCTATCCCTTGGGATGCTTCGGTCCGCAATTACCAAGAAGGGAATGCAGGCTATATCACTGAAGCCCTTGAGCAGCCATTACTTCTTTCAAAGGACATGGAAACGTATAAGAGCTTTAATCAACCAGATTTCTTTCTTTCCCTGAAGAGGGATATTGCTATGGTAAGTAATTAAACTCCTTCTAGTTGCGCACTTATTTGCTATTTTCTACATTTCACTCTTCTCATGTTAGTCTTATGTTGTCTTTATACAGATCATTCAGCAAGTATATGTGGTTGAGGATTGGGTCAAGGATGCTCGGAATTAAGCCAGAGCAAAGGCCCAATCCCGGTCTGAGACTGAAAAGACTTTGGGGGCATTCAAAGAGGACCAAGTTGTGCTGTCTGAAAAGCTAAAGGTGGCGATCTAGGAAAAGAATAGCGTCATGGCAGGCTTGAAAATGGTGGAAAGACAAGCTGAGGATCAGCGTCAGCAGCTACACGTAACAGAGATAAATTTGGCTACGGAGAAGCAGCTGGTCATGGACCTCAAGGCCGAAATTCAAAAGATGAAAGAGGCTGCTCAATTAGCTAAGGAAGCGGCTGAGGCGAAGAAATTAGCGTATTACCTGCTCAGGGTAAAAGAAACGCAGGTAAGACTGGCCGAGGAACTCTCAGGGGTTTGCAGGGAATACTGTAACATGTCATGGGGCAAGGCCCTTGATGCTGCAGAAGTCCTAGCAAACTTCGTTTTGAGGCAACCTGGGAGCATATACTATCACCCAGAAATTCACGAGCTCCCAGGTTTTGATCCTTCTCTTTTTGAGCATCTGCCAGAGGTAATAGAGCAACCCCTTACAAGCCAGACAGCTCTTGCTCCTGCTGAAGCTTTAAAGGAATCTGGTCAAGCAGATGACCAGGGAAAGGAAGTTGAGGGACTTTAGGACAAGCAGAATAAAAAAGTTCTTCCTGAAGCTGAGGATAAAGAAGTCGCATCCAAGGCAAAAGCAGCGGAGGCTAAGGGTAAAAGAGTTGATCCCAAAGGCAAAGGCGCTGTTACCTCCAAGCCCAACCAAAAAGATGATCCCCTAGCCTCTAAGACTTAGGCTCAGCATTTCGAGTGCTCTATCCCCCTTTTTTTTTTTTTGAGATGTGATTCTGTCATTCAGTTTAATGTACTCTTCCTCTGTGATTAATGAATAGACTTTTATTCCTGTTTCTTATATCTTTTCTTTATACACTTGCAGACTTACTGTTATTGTCAATGATTCTTAATCCTAAACAATCTTGACTAAGTATTAATGAAGGAAAAATTTAATAAAATTGAATAGTGATCTTTGCAAGGAACAAGAAAAGAACCATATACACCTTAGGTTCTGTGTAAACATGTACAAAAATGTTATCGATAGTTAACCTTCCCAAATTATTTGGTTCGAGCATCACTGGATTTTAGTCTAAACATTTGTAAAGATGTTATGGAACGTTAACTTACTCATATCATCTGGTTCGAGGACTTCAGGCATGATTGAGTTAAGTTTAAACACGTAAAAAGTGACCATAGAAGTTAATTTTCCCCAAAACATCTGGTCCGAGAACCACAGGCATGACTAAGGTTCTATTTAGCACTTATGAAAAATGATAATGAATGTTAATTTCCCCAAAACATCTGGTCCGAGGACTACAGGCATGACTAAGGTTCTGTTTAACACTTATGAAAAATGATAATGAATGTTAATTTCCCCAAAGCATCTGGTCTGAAGACTACATGTATGACTAAGGTTCTGTTTAACATTTATGAAAAATGATAACGAATGTTAATTTCCCCAGAGCATCTAGTCCGAGGACTACAGGCATGACTAAGGTTCTGTTTAACACTTATGAAAAATGATAAGTATAATGCTTTCGAGTAACTAAAGAACATATTGGTAAAAGGAAATTTGCATTAATAACAATACATTTTCATGTTCATCTAAATCTTCTAGAAAGTATGCTCCTATACCAGCCACTGAGGTGATGTGGTATGGTCCTTCCCGATTGAGTCCTAGCTTTCCCCGTGTTGGGTTTTTTGCATTACCTAGAACCTTTCTTAGTACCAGGTCACCAGGTGCGAGTGGTCAGCTTCACGTTAGCATCGTAACCTTGCCTGAGTTTGTGTTAATAGTAGGCCAAATGCACCATTGCACTCTCTCTTCTTTCCTTAATCAAGTCGAGGCTTTTTTCTAGTAGCTCGTTGTTATCACTCGGATTAAATAAGCTTGTCCTTAGTGTTGGGAAGCCAGTTTCTAGAGGGATGACAGCCTCAGCTCCATATGTCATCGAAAAAGGAGTTTCTCCTGTGGACCTCCGAGGCGTGGTTCTGTATGTCCAGAGAACATGTGACAGCTCTTCTATCCATCTTCCCTTTGCATCGTCTACTCTCTTCTTAGGTCCGTTTACTATGGTTTTGTTTACTGCTTTGACTTGTCCATTTCCCTGAGGATAAGCTGGGGTGGAATACCAGTTTGTAATTCCTAAATCACAACAATATCTTCTAAAAGATTTGCTGTCAAACTAAAGGCTGTTGTCTGAGATGAGAGTCCAAGGGATCTCAAACTGTGTGACAATGTTTTTCCACACAAACCTCTAAGCATCCACATCTCTGATATTCGCCAAGGGCTCGACTTCAATCCATTTGGTGAAATAATATGTTCTAACCAGCAAATATCTTTTGTTCCCCGCTACTTTAGGGAAATGACCAACAATGTCTAGGCCCTATTAAGCAAAGGGCCAAGGGCTGGATAGAGGGTCAAGCGTGCCTCCTGGTTGGTGAATGTTTGGCGCGAACCTTTGGCATTGGTTGCACTTCTTCATATATTTCTAGGCTTCTTTTTGCATATTCGGCCACCAATAGCCCTGAGTGATGGCTCTTTAGGATAAGGACCTGCTACCTGTATAGCTTCCGCAAATCCCTTCACGTAATTCCTCAAGGAGCAGTTCTGATGCCTCAGGATAGATGCAAAGCAGATAAGGCCCTGAGAAGGAACGCTTGTACAACTTTTGATCCTCGGATAGCCAGAAACGAGGCGCTTTTCTCCATATCTTATCAGCTTCAGACTTATCCTCTAGTAAGATATCTTCCTTCAAGAATAATACTATAGGATCCATCCAACTAGGACCTACTCTAATTTGATGAACCTGGATTACCTCCTCCTTTCCTCCTCTGGGTCAGCACAAGTTTTCTATAAAAATAACCTGAGGTAAATTCTGGTCAAAGAGGTTGCAAGAGTGGCCAAAGAATCAGCATGCGTGTTTCCGTTCCTGGAGATGTGCAATAGGCTGAATGATTTGAATCCTGACTGTAGATGCCTAGCTTGACTCAGGTACCCTTACATTCTCTTATCTCTTACCTCTAGTTCGCCATTCATCTAGCTGACGACCAACCTTGAGTCGAAGAATATCGTTATTACTTTCCCTCCTATTCTCTGCACCATGGACATCTCTTCCAACAAAGCTTCGTACTTGGCCTCATTATTAGTGGCCGAGAAGCTCAATCTTAATGATTTTTCAATGGTGAGCTTCTCGGGTGAGATTAGAACAAGCCCCACTCCGGATCCCCTTTGGTTGGTTGCCCCATCAACATGTACCTTCCAACACAAAGGCGCTTGTACAGAGATTGTGCCAACTAATTTTTCATCTATGTGATGTGTTTCAGTTATTCTTCTAATGAAAGTTCAGCAAATTCAGCTACCAGATCGGCAAGGACCTGGCTTTTGATAGAAGTTCGAGGCATGTACTTGACATCAAAAGCCCCTAGGATGGTGCCCCACTTAGCAATCCTTCTTGTGTAATCAGCGCTTCATAGTATGGACTTAAGTGGAAGCTGGGTAAGGACGATAACCGTGTGCGCCTGGAAATAATGGGAGAGTTTTCGTTTGGCATGCACCACTATCAAGATGGCCTTTTACAGTGGTAAATAACGAATCTCTACTTCTGGTAAAGACTTGCTTACATAATAAACTGGCTGCTGTATGCCATTATCAACTCTGATTAGTACAAGGCTTACTACTTGAGGGGCCACAGCAATATAAGCGAACAGAACTTCATTTACCTCTGGGCTTGACATAATTGGCAACCGAGATAAATATTCCTTAAATTGCTGAAAAGCTAAAGCGCACTAGTCAGTCCATTTGAATCCCTTCCACTTATTCATTAGGAGGAAAAAAGGACGACATCTGTCAGCTGATCGGGAAATAAATCGATTTAAAGCATCGGTCATTCCAATAAGCTTCTGAACCTCCTTGGGATTCTGAAGTGGTTGCAAGCTGTTAATGGCCTTGATTTGATCAGGGTTAACTTCAATTCCACGGTGAGTCACTATATAACCCAGAAACTTGCCCAATCCAACATCAAACGAGCATTTGGAAGCATTAAGACATAATTTGTGTTTTCTCAGGATTTCGAAAGTGTTTTTTAGATCCTCTATGTGCTCGGACTCCACTTTTCTCTTCACCACCATGTCGTCTATATAGACTTCAATACTTTTTCCCAATTGTGGTTCAAACATTCTGGTCATCATCCTTTGGTACATAGAGCCTATATTTTTCAGACCAAAAGGCATTACTTTGTAATGGTAATTCCTAGTGGGGGGTAACGAAAGCTATCTTTTCTTGGTCATCCAGAGCTAGCGGTATCTGATGATAGCCTTGGAAGGCATCTAAGAAGCTCATCTAAGGGTGGCCCATGGTAGCATTTACCAATTGATCTATCTGAGGCATGGGGAAAGGATGTTTTGGACATGCTTTATTCAAATCAGTGAAGTCCACACATACGCGCCACTTTTTGTTTTTCTTTTTTACTACCACAGTATTGGCCAACCATTCAGGCTAGAAAATCTCCTTGATAGCCACTGCATGCTTAAGCTTCGTTACTTCATCTCATATTGCATCTACATGCTCCTTGGATGGACGCCGAGGTGGTTCCTTCTTAGGAGTAATAGATGGGTTGACATTCAAGTGGTGACAAATGAAGCTAGGATCCACCCCTGGAGCTTCATAAGCACTTCAGGCAAATACATCCACGTTCCTTTTTAGAAATTCTAACAGTTTTTCCTTCTCTTCAGTAGACAACTGAGACCCGACTTGAAAGAACTTTTCAGGGTCATTGTCAATAATCACTTTTATTAAATCTTCACATTTTGCCTCCTCGGCTAATCCATCAGTGGGCGATGCCGTGCCCGCTAATTGCTATAAGCCTTCTTTAATGGGGGCCGGGGTTTCGACTTCGTCTTGGTGCTTGATGGCGGCTATCAAGCATTGCTTAGCCACGAACTGGCTCCCTTTAACCTCTTCAATCCGCCCCTCGGACGGGTATTTTACTTTCTGGTGGAGGGTAGAAGAGACAGCCCTTAGGGTATAGAGCCATGGACTTCCAACAATGGCTGTGTATGGAGAATATGCATCCACCACAATGAAATCTACCTCCACCATTTCTGAGCCGGTCTTTATGGGCAACCTGATCTGTCCTTTTGGGATGATGACCTTCCCATCAAAACTCACCAGGGGCGAGCTGTAGGGCGTCAAGTCTTCTGATTTCAAGTTCAGCCCTCGATATAGATCGGGGCACATTATCTCAACCCCACTGTCCTAGTCCACCATTACCCTCTTCACATCATACCCTACGATCCTGAGGGTGACCACCAAAGCATCATCGTGGGGTTGGATCGTTCCGACCTTATCCTCGTCCGAGAAGTCCAAAATCGGCTGAACTTCTAACCTTGCCTTCTTTGCTTATTGCCTTTCGTCCTCGGCGTGCAGCGAGGCTATGGACATTACCCTGGAAGGGTAGGATCCAGTTCACCCTAGGGCGACAAAGATGACACTAATTGTCCCCAAGGGGGGCCTTGTGGGGTTGTCTCTCCTAGATTCTGGGTTAACTTGACCACCTTGGCTGCTAGAATGATGCAAGAGATGCTTAACCTTTCCCTCTCGGATGAGTTGGTCCAAATAGTCCCACAGATTTCTGCAATTTTCTGTGGTATGTCCTTGGTCTTGGTGGTAGTAGCAGTAAAGACTTTAGTTCGCCTTTTGGGGTTTCCTGCCATTTTATTCGGCCATTTAAAGTATGGTTCGTGCTTAACCTTCTCCAGTACTTGCTATACCAGCTCTCGGAATACAACATTGACTGCTTAAACATTAGCGGAGTCTGACTGTCCTGAAAAATTCCTTCGTGGCCTGTTGTTATATCTATCCGACCTGAAATCTCTCCTCTCCTGAGGGATAACCTTCTCTTTTCCTTCTCCCTACTGTTGGTCTTCCTCTACCCTTTTGTATTTATCGATCCGATCCATGAGCTAATGCACATTGGTAACGGGCTTGCCGGTCAAGGATTTCCTTAGATCACCCTCGGCTGGGAGGTCGAGCTTGAAAGTGTTGATGGCCACGTCGTCAAAATCACCTTCAATTTCATTGAACATCTCCCAATACCTATCTGAGTAAGTTTTCAAATTCTCTCTTTCTCGCATGCTCAAGGATAGTAAGGAAACCAAAGGCCGAGGAACTCTTCGGCAAGTAACAAATCGGGAACTGAATGCCTGGGTGAGCTCTCAAAATGAGCCAATGGATTCTGCTTTAGGCCATCAGACCATCTCATTGCGACGGGTCCCAAACTAGATAGGAAGACTTTGCACATCAAGGCCTCGTCCTTGGCATATACGGTCATTCTCTAGTTGTATTGGCTCACGTGTTCCACAGGATCTATTCGACTATTATAAATGGTGAACGTCGGCTGATGAAAACGTAGAGGGAGTTTTGCATCTTCAATTCTACGTGTGAAATGCGACCTGGATATTTGGTTCAGGGCCTTGCTTATAGCATCATTTCCTACACCTCTTCGTGGTGGGCTTTTACGATGCTGTTCACGATGGTGCTCTTCTTCGTAGGAGAAGGACTCGCTGGGCAGGGTTTGGTACCTTCGCTTATAACTAACGTCCCTTTTCTCATCAAAGGAAACATCATGGTTCGGTGACGCTGTCTTCCTCCGTGCATGACTTAAGTCCCTTTTCAATTGGTCGATCTCCAGTTGCATGGCCCTATTGTTTTTCGCATGGGAGATATGACTTCTATCTTGAGGTTGACCCCCATCTGGATGGTTGGTGTGTACACTCCTTTCACGGTCACTTCGCTGTTCGAGGTTAACGAAAGGGTCACCATGCTGGGAGCCCCTTGATTCAGCTGGTTGTGGACCTAGTTCGGCCATGGCTGACCGTTGTTTTCACTATTGCACAAGATCTTCCCACAGACAACACCAATTGTAGGGTCACAATTTGCGGCCCAAGCCCAAAGTGTATGGGATATAAGCCCAAAGAGCCTAGTACAATAAATTTGTAGATAGTGAGTTGAAGATCTAGACTTTGATGAAATTAACAACGGCTAGTACGTGTTTTAGGTGTGATCAAATGATAACGAAGTCAATAATCTTGCATGAAGGTAATGTCCGAGGAGGCCAAAATGTATTATCAAATCTGACAAAGGTCATTATAAATTCTACTTTTATTGCTATAGTCTTCCTTTCTTTTTTCTTGCTATCCTCCTCTTTGTGGAGAAGTTCTCACATTATATAGTTCCCTTGGATCATCTTCACCTTACACTTGTCAACCATTTGGGTTGCTACTTGAGTACCTGTCCCATCAGCCACCTCCTTTGGCCTTTTGTGAGTTGTAGTTAACAATGTAACACTGTTCAGGGATCTTTTCCACATAATTGCGGCTAGGAAAGTAGTTACTGGGCATTTAATGTGGTGGCAGCATCTTTTCTCTTAGATATTTATGGGTTCTTATCTCTTTTGTGTGTATGTGAAGATCATCCTTGTCGTGAAAATCTCTTGGAGGGTTACCTAAATTGTTGAAGTACAGAGCCGATCAGTATTTGGTCCTATCCAAGAATAAGCTTCTCCTCGGACCATCTTCTTCCACTCTATCTTTCGTAGTTCTGAATTCAGGGCTCCTTTTAATTACTTACCCCTCCTCGGACATCTCATATTCCCAGATAAAGCCCGAGGCCCAATGTACGATCTTGGGCTTTTACCCCCCCCCCCCCCCCCACACACACACACACACACACACACACACACACACACACACACATATATATAAGAAATAGAAAAAAGAAAAAAGAAAAAAAAAAGGTCTAAAGGAACAACAAAATTTCATAATATTTTCACAACATATTAAATTATGATTGGGTTTTTGAGTTATGGTTGGGTCTTAGTATAATCTATTCTGTTAAAATTAATTTTATTTTGACTTATGATGAACTACACATTATTTTATTGTGAAAATATTGTGAGATTATGTTGAGTTGAAGAATAACTCAAAACTTATTAAGCATATATAAAGCTATATGTTATTTGCTCACATGTAAGTTCATCCACAATTTTCAATTATTGAGATTAAGCCATAAAACCAAGTCTTTTACAATTACAACCAGAAGGAAAAAAAATAAAAGGCTCATGATTTTTTTTTTTTTTCTTTTTGAGAGAAGCTATAAGAATGATAATTTATAGTACAGTAATGGCTACACTAGATTATCAGTTGAGGTCTTTCACAAAAGAAGCAAAAATAAAAAATGATTAATTGAGGAGTGACGACTCTGATAGTCTGATGGACCAACATTTACTCTGTTGGTTGGGCTTTGATCATGCTTGTTACCAACCAAAATTTATGCGCACCTAGGAGCAGATAGCAGCTCTGTTTGCCACCTACCTTATTGATTGGTCTCGTGAGCTCTAGTCTGCCACCATGGATCATCTTCATCTTCATGCCATGCTCATAATTAGTGTTCACTTTTGGGTGGTCTTCACATTCTAAGATCACAGCTCCATCAATGACAGATGGTGTTGTTAATACCAGCTAAAACTGTAGCCTACCTTTGTCACCATTATTTTGTACAATACTTGTACCATTTTGTCAGTGTGGACTTCTGATCTTTGTAGGTGATGGGTCATTGTTGAACATGTTTCCTTCTTTTTAGGAAAATAATACCGTCAAGAAACAAGAATTGAGGGACAGATACAACAAAATTTACTACTCTGGACCTGTGTGGGGCCACCTAGCCCCCAAGAAAAACAAATATAGGACCACACAGATTAGGCCCTTTTGGAAATGGGTGGTGGTGAACAAAACTCACCTCACGTGGCTTCATTTTCACTCGTGGCTGGGGTTTCGTTTTGAACTTTGTGGCTGCAAGTTGGAATTTGCAGCTGAAATGCATTGTTTGAGATGGTTGGGTTAGGATTTGGGCCAGTGAAAATGAATTCAAGCCTGTTCAAAGAGGTGATATGTTGGGCTTGAACTTCCGCCCATTTTATATGAGATTGGGTTGAACCAAGGTAAAAAAATTGTTTAGTGACCGAAGTGAACCAAGTTGGACCGAATATAATGGAATGTATCAAAGTAGACAGAGTAGGACCGAATTGGACAGAATAGGACCAAAAGGCACCAAAGTGGAACAAATAAACCAAATGGACCGAATAGGACCAAAGTTAACTGAAGTGGACCAAATAGAACCATAGTGGACTAAATAAGACCAAAGTGTACCGAATGGACCGCATAGAACCAAATTGGACTGAAATAAGACTGAATGGACGGCAGTGGACCGAATGGAATGGAATAAGACCGAAAATGACAGAAGTAGACATAATGGACCGAGTTGGACCAAAATGAACCGAATAGGACCAAAGTGACCGAATAAGACAAAAGTGGATAGAATTGATCAAATAGAACCAAATTGGACCGAGTGGGACCAATGTGGACTGAATAGGACCAAATTAGACCGAATATGACCAAATTGGACCGAATAGGACCATTATGGACTGAATAGAACGAATTGGACCGAATATGACCAATGTGGACTGAATAGGACCAATATGGAGTAAATAGGACCGAATTGGACGAAAGTTGACTAAAGTAGACCAAATAGGACCATAGTGGACTGAATAACACCAAAAGTGCACCGAATGGTCCGTATAGGACCAAAGTGGACCGAATTAAAACCCCTTGGACCGAATAGAACCAAAGTTGAAAGAATGGACCAAGGTGGACTGAATAGGGTCAAAGTGGACTGAATAAGACTGAATGGACCAAATAAGATAAAAGTGGATAGAATTGCCGAATAGAACCAAAGTGGACTGAATAAGACCGAATAGATCCGAAGTGGACCAAATAGAAAACAAATGGACCTAATGGGACCGAATAGAATCAATGTGGATTGAAGTGGACCAAATAGGACCAAAGTGTTCATAATGGACCAACTTGGGACCGAATTGGACCAAAATGGAGCGAAGTACAAAATAAGTTTGTAGTGGTAAAAAATTTGATTTAAAAACCAAATAAATAAAATAATGATGTTGTGAATCCTTCAAAGTGAGGCAGCGAATATAGATATAAAAAATATATGATATTAAGTTTTATTTATTAATTATTATTTAAACATGCAATTCATGCATCATAAATAAATATTGAACATTCAATATTTGGCACCTTGTTGTCAATCTGGGTTTTGATGTATTTGGCATCATAAAAAAGGGTGTACATAGTTGTTATTGTAGTTAAATAATTAATATTTTTTAATTTGTTCGCATTCTTAGGGTACTTGTTAGCAAGACGTGATGAAAATTATCGTCAACATATCCAAATTGACATGATCATTTATACTCAAAATGACATAACTTAAACACACATCAAAAGGTATGGTACATAAATTTAATGAAGCACAGTGTTACATATCAACAACAATTGTTAAGGTCACTAACATGGCTTGGAAATTTGGGAAAAAAAAATTAATAAGAAAAATCTATTGGAATAGATATACCAAATCATCTACGTAACAACTCAAAGAATTAGTGTTATACGATTCAATTTTTTTTTTTTTTTTGGTCAAGGTTCCACCAACTTTACAAATGATATTCACTCATTATAGTATTGCATTAATGGCTTGGTTCAAATGTTATAAAAGATATATCTATATATATATATATATATATATATTTCACTTGGAAGCTTTGCATGACATTTTCTTGTAAGGCCTGATGATTTTTGAAGATGCTCATTGTTGGGGACATTTTTGCGACAAGAGCAAAAAATGCGAAAATGGCCCAAATCTCCCTTTGGGTTCTTTAGAAGTAATTATTTGTGGAGAATCAAGCCCAAAATTCTAAATGTATAATGAACAAAGGCTAGTGGTGCTTTAAGAAGAGAGAAATCAAAATGCCAATAACAAAAATACTAAAAAATTAATGCATAAGAACATAACAAGTCTGAAACTTCAATCCACAGTCAGCAAGAAAAGGAAATTGAGAAAGGTTGTGTGGAAGAGAAGGAAGGTTTCTATGTACCCATATTTCCACCCCCAGGCTTCGGAATTGTGAGAATGTTGGCTGGCTGAATGGACTTTTGCTCCAAAGTTTCAGCTATGTGGGTAAAATGTGGTTAGTTCCTTTTGAATCTGATTGAAGCCTTTTGTATTGAGTTTGGGGTACTCTAAGTGACTGGTTTTTTGTTGATAGAAGAGGCTTTGAATCCAAGGTATCAATCAAAGAGGTTATGGTTAGGTTTGCTTTAATTGGGCAAGAGGGTTGACTTGCTTTTTGCATAATTTGAGAAATGAAGTGGCCTAAATTCATGAGCTGATGTTTCCTAGTTATGGCGACATGGCAAGTCCTTGGAGGTTGTATTTGGTTGCTCTAGTAGACAAGGCTAGCCATTTAGGGTTAGCTATGTGTTTTAGGAAAAAAAAAAAAAAAAGTGTAGAGTAGAAAAGTTGGGCCATAGTTAGCCTGAGCATAAAAAATTTTTGGGGTAGAAATTTCAAGTATTAGACCCCCTCCGTGAGCTAGAAGTGCTATCAGTGTCCTTTGCTCACTTGGTAGCACGCATACTGGGCTCATGCATAAGGTATGAAAGAAACTGACCTATATCCTCCAAACCACATTTCCTCAATTTTCCCAATATGTTGCATGGGCTTGGGTCATGCTTAAAAGAATAAATAAGATATAATACATAAATTGAACCCACAATGAAGTCGGGGCTTGGTTGAATCGGGCTTGTAAAAAATGTGTCGTGTATCAAAACTCACAAGTCACAGAAAAGGATAACATACTTACAAAATATAGAAGTAATTAAAGATAATAAAAACTATCTCATATGTAAAAAAAAAATTAATAAAAAAAAAAAAAAAAAACCAAGGGGTAAAAAGATAATAGCAATTTGCTCTTTCATTTAGAAAATGATCATCTTCGTTAGCTGGTCTACTCATTGTTGGGAATATTATACAAAGTAATAATGGAAGAACAAGATTAACAGGAAAGACAAAAAGAAAATAGATAACTTGGAGGCACTATATCGTTTTTCTTAGACAATATTTTCCCCCCACACTTTTGTTGCTAAAGGGTTATTACAAATTATCTCTAGGATACAACCAAAATGTTGGGTTCTACAGATAGTAATTCTGGAGAATGACCATAGGATTTCTTGTGTTTCTCTCCAACTTTTGATTTTGTGAAGTTAGTTTTTCAAGAGAACATAAGCCTCTATTTATACCTGTATGGCATAAGGGTCCCCAAGCCCACTTGGGCCCCGAACTTTGACCCAAAGGTACAGCCCATGACCCCAACCCCTTTATCCGTCTTCGGGCCCTAAGCCTTCTGGGGCTATAGGCCCAGGCCTCATGCCAGCCCAAAGCCCATAAGGCGAATACCCTTAATTTGTGCACATCATGTTTCATCACTTGGGACTTACCCGGTCAACTATATCTCGAACAAGATAATTATTGCTTGGTGTACCGCCTCTTGGCTCCCGGGCAGTACCCTGGGGAACATCGCTGCCGAGTGGCTTCTCTAAGATGGGAACCAGTTCCAATGCCACTCCTCCCACTCCCACCTAAACACCCACTTTGAAACGATGGAATTGGACCCCATGCCCACTAATGACCTAGAGTAATCGTACCACCTCCACTTATCTTGACCTATAAATATGAGAAGAAGATAATGAAGTGGGGGTTGGCATCTCTGTAAAGAATACTAAGAAAAGAGAGTAAACACTCAAAGAAAGCAAAGGGACGACCTAGTGAGGGAGAGAGAAAGGCTTGAGGAAATAGAATTGTACTTGGGTTTGTTGAGCATAGGGCCATCCACAGTAGGAAACACAAAAACCCACCAAACAAATAGATTGTGAGCCCAAGTAGAGGTCAATCCCATAACCTTATACTTTGGGTACATACAATACCCATAGGGTTATATTTCATGAAAAGGTACGTATGAAGAGTTAGTTATTTATTTAAGTGAACATAAGCCTGTTTTATGAAAAGACACATATGGAGAGTTAGTTATTTTTTAAGTAAACATAAGCCTGTTTCATGAAAAGGTACATATGGAGAGTTAGTTATTTTTTCATAATACGGTTATCAAAGATTAAAACCTCTTCAATCTTTCTGAATAGTTACTAGAAAATTCTGCAGAAAATTCTAAAAAATTCAGATTTCAAATTTTCACTTAGAAAATTTTAGAACTTGAATTTTCACTTTATGAAACCATATTCTCCAAAGTAAACCATTATTATTATAACATATCCTTGTATGTACCCATATATACAATACTCATTTCATGGTACAGAATTACCTATTCATGAATCTAATAATATACTGTACGTGATATCACGTCATTTAGAAATCATATTTTACAAAATAAGAAATGATAATTGCTTTGAAATGATGTGATAATAAACTCGCCTTTAAATTCATGAAATAATAAAATCTGAATCATCCCAATAAAATCAAATGAAATCTAAACCATGATGAATGAAATGACATGATATTTTTAAATGATGTGACAATATATTCGCTTTTAAATTGATGAAATACTAAATCTCTACTTGGCAATAGATTTTTTCCATTTAATTTGAAATAAAAAGGAGAAAAAAAAAGTCATAATTATTATAATGATCATTTTAGCATATCATTGAGATATAGATGAAAGTGGGGAATAACTCTTCTTTGTCAAGTAGAAATAGTTTTCCAGCACTAAAGAAAGCAAAAATCCGTTGTAGTCTAGTTGGTTAGGATACTCGGCTCTCACCCGAGAGACCCGGGTTCAAGTCCCGGCAACGGAACTCCTTCTTTTTTTTTTTCTTTTTTTTTTTTTTTTCCAATTCCCTCTCTCAACTTAGACTTTCAAACCTAAAAGCTTGAACCTCAACTTTCCCCAATTCCAATTCCTCTCATTTTCTTTTCCAATTCCTTCTCATCTTAAATCTCAATTTTCCCCAATTCGATCCTTTTCCGATTCCATATCTAAGGTACGCTTCTCAATTCTCCTGCCCTAATTTCAATCCCCCCCCCTCTCTCTCTCTCTCTCTCTCTCTCCGATATTAAATTAATCTTCTTTTACAGATTTTAGGGTTTAGGGTTTAGCTTCAAGCTTGCTATTTTCTATTTCATCAAACTCTAAGAACCTTTTTTATGCTCCCAAGACTCAATTTTTGGTTATCCTTGTAACTGAAAATTTTGGCTCAACATAATTTGAAAGTTGCAAATTCGCAGCCTTTGGTCTCTGTTTGTTTCCATTGAAAATGTTGTCACGGTTTAAGGGAAATATCTTGAATTGAAGAGAGATTATAGAATTTTTAGTCTATAAAGTGTAAAGTACTAAACTTGATGAAAAAAAAAGGGATCTTGATTGGCCTAATTCTGACATCTTCTTAAGTCTTAACCCCTTGAATTGATGGTTGATGTTGCAAATTTCTTTGAATTGTTAGGAACATGAGCTAAGAGCTTACTGGGTGTGTGTGTAATACCAATAAAGACTTTTTTTTTTTTTTTGGGTTGGGGACATTAGCTCTTGATTGGAAAAGTACCAGTACCTAATTCTCTTACTCTATCACAATTATGCCGTTTCCTTGATGGGAATTTTCGTTTCGTTAGACGAAAAAGCCTTTTATTTGGCCTAGTGACCATGATTGTATTACCTTCTTGTTGTATATGTGATCATTATATAATTCTTCTGCTGATTTTTGCTGGTCTTGGTTATCATTGTCGACATCAAGTTCCTTCCTTGCCTGATTATATTGCTTTTCTTTTGTATTTTTTTTGAAGTTTGTACTAACTACATATCCTAGCCACCCCAAGTGTATAAACCATCTTTTCATATGTGTGGTCATTGTATGATTCCTCTGCTGATTATTGCTGGTCATTCTTTTCATTGTCAACATCAAGTTCCTGTCTTCCTTGATTATATCATATTACATTTCTTTTGTATTTTTTTTTAAAAATAAAATAAAGTTTGGACTTTCTAAAAATAGTCTCAATAGAGGTGTTGATTAACACCTTGAAGGTGATTTTGGTATCATGTGAACCAATATCCTGACATGTGATAGAAATGATTGGCACCTATGTTCTGGTTGCCATTGGTGGCAATTAGGTTATATCCTTTTGCGTTGATAGTTTTCTTGGTCAAAGTTTTTATGGTTAAGGAACATTTTTCATTTGAAATGGAACGCATAGATGAGCATTTTCAAGGTTTTTTTTTTTTTTTTAGTGGTAGCTGACAGGAAAAAGCGGCATGCATGGAAAGCCAATCCATAACATCACTAGTACTGAAATAACTATTAGTTGGGCAATTTTACCTAGGAGGGGTCATTTACTGGTTTTATGTCTTCCATCTGTTAGTTCCAAGTGAAATGTTGGCGTTGTTTTACACACATTTTATTTTTGTCTAACAGTTTTCTTTAACATTTTTTGCCTTTAATGGCTCTTTAGCCTTTCAACACCACCATTTTGGTGGGTATACCTCTGGGGTTGATGCAAAGCTCTATTTATTTTCATATTGACATTGTTCTCCAAACATTTGCAGCCATGGATGTAGAAGAAGGTGCAATGGAAAGCTCTATTCTTTCTTCCATTCTGAATTCTATAGAGTCTAATGAGAGAGGAGAAGGGCTTTCCCCAGAAGATATTGCTTGGGTCGACTCCTGCCTGATCAAAGACCCTGAAAGCTCAGAGACTAATATGAATTCTTTGAAAGATGCCTTATTAGAAATCTTCATTTCCCAACCTGAATTAATTAACTCCTCTGCTGCTGTAAGCAATGGTTCTCCTGAAGAAACTGATGTTGAAATACTTCCTTCCAGTGAGGAGGCAGACGCTGTGCAGTTCCGAGGAAGAACTGATGATGATCTTGTTCTCATTAATAAAGAAACCAAAACAAAAGGTGATGATCTTTCAATCAATTTTAAGAATAACACTTTGCCGTCATTAACATATGGGGGAAATTCATTTTTGCTAACAAACACTGAAGGCCTGGAAGAGAGTGGAAGTAGTGGGTCAAAGCTTGATTTGGGCTCCTCAACTTATGAGTTGGAGCCTTCAAATGTGGATGATATGTTTCTTGCTAATGAAGAAGAAAAAACAAAAGGTGATGATCTTCCAATCAAGTTGGGGAATAACACTTTGCAGTCATTAACATATGGGGGAAATTCATCTTTGCTAACACACACTGAAGGCCTAAAAGAGAGTGGAAGTAGTGCATCAAAGCTTGATTTGGGCTCCTTAACTAATGAGTTGGAGCCTTCAAATGTGGATGATATGGTTCTTTCTAACGAAGAAGAACAAACAAAAGGTGATGGCCTTCCAATTAAGTTGAAAAATAACACTTTGCAGTCGTTAACTTTTGAGAGAAATCCATTTCTGCCAACTTACACTGAAGGCCTCAAAGAGAGTGGAAGAACTGAATCCATGCTTGATTTGGGTTCTTCAGCTTATGATGTGGAACCCTCAACTGAGGATATCTTCAGGGTCTGGGATTTGGACATTCCAGCTGAGGATGGTGAACTTGTTAAACAATTGAACAAGGCCCTAGCAGATAATTCCTTTGAATCGATACCATCAACTCTTAATGATTCAGGGGCATGGAAAGATCTGGAAGAACAGTCGTTTGATAGTCTAATAGCTGGCATTTCAGACCTATCTTTACATTGAAATTCTAGTTAAATGTTTGTGTAAATGGTCTTTGTTTTCTTCCTCCTCTGTGCTGCTGACAGAGGCAAACCCTGAATGTGACCAACCTTTAAGGTACTTCAACAAACTGTAATAGTTTAGGAGATTCTGCTGATGTCTCTATTGTTGCAGTACCAACTTGGTGAAATGATGGTTGGTTTGAAGTTATGGATGGTCAAATATCTTGCAAACTTCTCTCATTCTTTTCTTTGCCTCGAGCTCGTGAATATTTGAAGGTCATTTCATTCTTTATACTTTGTGATGATTCTTCATGTAGCACTTTATATAGTTATATTTATTTATTTCTTTTTTTTCATTGTAAAAAGCAGTTATGCCCTATAATTTACCGACCTTTGGTAGCTTCTTTATTGTTCCTCCTTGATCAAGTATTTCGATTTTTGAGAAGTATCGTACTCAACCAATTAGAAGGGGTTTCCCATCAAAAAAAGAAAAGAAAAGAAGGGTTATAGTATTTTAAAATAAACGATTTGAATATCTATTGATTCTAACTTTCGGAAGAGGTTCTTTTTTTTTTTTTTTTTGGTAAACTTCGGAAGAAGTTCTTTCATATACAAATTTAGCAGTTCTTTGCAATTTTGAAGCCCATATTATGTTTAGGGACACAATTCTTTTCATAATTATTTTTACAATTTAGTTAGTAAAAGTTGCAATTGCAGCAATATCACTTTTATATGAAATTATCATTAAAATCACTCAATATGTACCAATTAAAACATGTCGTTTCAGCGATGGTGCAAATTGTAGTACTATTAGACTTAATGAATTCTTCATGGAAACAAAAAATCAGAATTGCGGTTCTCATAGTTGCAAAACAGTATGGAGGGACCTTAACCACATATCATTGGCATTTTACTTCCGCCACCAATATGCAAATTGGTGTATGCCATTGTAAATTTGTAACGGACCAACACAATGATGTGCATAAACCGTGGTCTACATGGCATGGAAAATCATGGTCTATGCATTACACAGAGAGAGAAGGACCGAGTGACTTGAGTCTGAGGTGAGAATCTGAAGCAGCTAACCTGGCATGCTATGCACCGTTGACAGGAAAATCACAATCTTTCAAATCACATAAACTAAATCATGGCCATTAGTCAGTACAAAGCTAAAATACAAAGACAAAGCAATAGAAGAAATCACAGCCTTAAACTTACTTTCGAGAGGAATCTGGCTGACGCTAATTTGTTTACTGTTTTGTTTTATGGTGAATGTGATGTATTTGTCTTGTAACTCAAACACAAGAAAAAAAATCATCGTTTTTTTTCAGTCAGTATTTCATGTTTTTAGGAGGTGGGAAAAAAACCATTTATCTCAACCACGTATGCAGCTTGACAAGTCAGCAAGTTATCATCCACATGGCAAAACATCATAAGTTGACACATAACAGCCTCAAATGGGACATCTTGTGACAATACACTTAAGCAATTATAAATACAATGAGTGAATTGCATGTGTGGTAAAGAGGCTCAAAGAAAGCTTGCCAGAGGAGATAAGATTATAGTGCTTGTTAAAGGCCTAGCTATCTTCACAAGCAGCAAAGCAAACAATGGCCTCAGCATCTCTTCTCAAGTCATCTCCTGTCCTTGACAAGTCTGAGTGGGTGAAGGGCCAAACCCTTCGCCAACCCTCAGTCTCCGTTGTCCGGTGCCTCCCCAACGCCCCATCACCCTTCACTATCCGAGCTGGATCTTATGCTGATGAACTTGTCAAGACCGCGGTATGTGTACAATATTTTCATAACCATAATGAGAATTTAAAACTCTTAATATTATTATGAGTTAGAATAATGGTTAAATGATTAAATTCAACGCTTCAGCTTAAGTTTTCAAATAGACATAAGGTATTATTACTACTTGTATGTGTTTAACAAATTAAATAAACAAGCTCATTAAGAACTAGTAACATACAACAACTTTCAAACATGTCCAAACGCATAAGGTAACATATATAGTCTAGTTTATTGTGTAGAAAGTATGAAGATAAGCTTACTAAAGGCTCAAACAGTCCTCTTTGATTCTCTTACTACACAGCATTCATGGTAATCCACTGATAATATGTGTTTTTTGGGGTATAGAAAATTGTTGCATCACCAGGGCGTGGAATTTTGGCCATGGATGAGTCCAATGCTACATGTGGGAAACGTCTAGCTTCTATTGGGTTAGAGAACACTGAGGCTAACCGCCAAGCATACCGTACCCTCCTTGTCTCAGCTCCTGGCCTAGGCAATTACATCTCTGGTGCTATCCTCTTTGAGGAAACCCTCTACCAATCCACCACCGATGGTAAAAAGATAGTGGATGTTCTTGTTGAGCAAAAAATTGTACCCGGTATCAAAGTCGACAAGGTACGCCACCCATAAATTGCTCCCAGCATTTTGAGATACTTTTGGTTGTTGACAATGTTTTTCAAGTATTCCATTCCAGTTTATATATAACTTTTGCCTTTTGGTCTTAAATCTATCTTAGCTATCATGAAAATTATGTTCATTGACTAACAACTAGATGCAGTTCTACATGGAATAGTGTGTGTGTGTGTGTGTGCTGTGATGAAAAAAGATAATTGGAGCATTGTTGATAACCTAAGATGCACTTGACTTCTTTCTTATATGTCAACATGAATAAGTTCATATAAATGCATGTATTGAGACATTTTGTTTCCAAGGATAACAATACTAATTAATGTATGGTTTAAACAATGAGAACAACAGGGTTTGGTGCCCTTAGTTGGTTCCAACAATGAGTCATGGTGCCAAGGTCTTGATGGCCTTGCTTCTCGCACAGCTGCTTACTACCAGCAGGGAGCTCGTTTTGCCAAATGGTGTCAATCTAAACCCCCATTTTTGACAGATACTAGCTCATACCTATATGGCAATGAAATCTAACATATATCAATTTGATCAATTAGGCGTACTGTTGTCAGCATTCCCAATGGCCCAACTGAATTGGCAGTGAAGGAAGCAGCCTGGGGTCTTGCCCGCTACGCTGCCATTTCTCAAGTAAGAAAACTGATTCTAAAGATTTGTATATATTCAGTTAGCATTTGAGAAGTGCTTCTGGTTGAAATTGAGCAAAATAAAGTCTTATGAAACTCAAAAGCAATGGAAGTGATTTTAATATGCTAATGATCAATTCTGTTGATCTTGCAGGACAATGGGTTGGTCCCAATTGTGGAGCCAGAAATCTTGCTTGACGGTGAACATGGCATTGAGAGGACTTTTGAAGTTGCACTGAAGGTGTGGGCTGAGGTTTTCTTCTACCTTGCTCAGAACAATGTCTTGTTTGAGGGTATTCTTCTCAAGCCTAGCATGGTAACTCCTGGAGCTGAATGCAAGGAAAGGAACACCCCTCAGCAAATTGCTGATTACACCCTCAAGCTCCTCCAGAGAAGAATCCCCCCAGCTGTCCCTGGAATCATGGCAAGTGTCATAACAAATAACAAAGTTCCATATTTCTCCTCTATATTAAATCAAGGATGATTCATGTACTAATTGTGTGATTTTGTTCATAATGAGCAGTTTTTGTCTGGTGGCCAATCCGAGGTTGAAGCAACCTTGAACTTGAATGCCATGAACCAATCTCCAAACCAATGGCATGTGTCGTTCTCATATGCCAGAGCCCTCCAGAACACCTGCCTTAAGACATGGGGAGGCAGGCCTGAAAACGTCAAGGCAGCTCAGGAGGCACTGCTTATCCGTGCCAAGGCCAACTCTCTTGCACAGCTCGGAAAATACACTGGTGAGGGAGAGTCAGAAGAGGCCAAGAAGGGAATGTTTGTCAAGGGTTACGTTTACTAAGCTGCTTGCGCCAAAGATATAGATGATGATGATGAAGAAGTAGAAGAAGAAGAGGCAGCAGAGGACAATGATGATGATGATGGATGGATGGATGAATGCTAATTTCTCTGGAATGTGTAATGCTTTATAGCGTGGAGACTATTTTTGTTCATGATTACATGTACTTTTAGCCACTTAATAAACTTATTGATGATGAGATTAGGTAGTGTGTGCTAAAATATGCATCATCATTTGCTAAAATGCTTGAACTTAGTAGTGTTTTAACCCCTAAAATCTGGTTGAAACTCTCACTAGAGTCAACTCCACTATGCATAAATTTTAAACGACTAGCTTAGTGTAGCTGTTTAGCTTATCATAGTATGATGCTACTAGCTTGGTATTCTGAGATATTGTCTCCATTAACCTCCTCGAAGAACGAATTGTGAGGTTAAACTTATTCAAGTATCAATGGTGTGGCTGCTAGCTTTACTCTTAAGATAGGATATCACATAAGGAACTATTTATATACTGACTGGTTGTTCTTGTACTTAAATAGAATTTGGATTCTTTCGGAGCAATCTGAACTCCCATAATTACAACTAATCTTTGTCAAAATGGAAAAAAGTAAGTTAACACATATTTGAAGACTTCTCATGAGCTCCACTAATGCTCTTACACATATCAGAAGACCGTTCTCATGAAGTCCACTAATGCTCTTATGTGACTCGAGTTCAACTATTAAATTACACTCTTTAAAAAAAACACAAAAGTGATATATTAACCCTGAGAATGAAAGGTTTACATTAACTATTAATTATTTCATACATCTGATATATGCATCGTCTCTCTTATAACATGTGAATTTTACACAGTTATCAGATCCACATATTAAGAGAAATGATATATACCAGATGTACAAGATATTGTCTCCTATACTAACATGGTTCATATAAATTTTAACTTGAATTTCTGATTCCCAACAAATCAATTTTGGAACTCTTCTTTTCTAAAATATTTTTTCAAGAGTGTTTTCCATGGTGTTTACCTATGATCTGCTAAATGGAACCAATATAAAGACTGAAATATTAAGTTCTAAAGTTGGGCCCATTAGGCGGGGTAACGACCCACCTATTCATGAAGGGCCAGACCCAGTTTGTGAACGTAACTGAGCTGAAAAATCAAAACCCATGTACTTCGGAGATTGAAGATTAGAACCTCACCGTTTATTTCTCTCAAGGCCTAAAAAGAAAACGTGCTAAGATATATATATATATATATATATATTTTTTTTTTTCCAAACTTATTGAAATAGTTACAATTATCAATTCAAAAGGTTTGTTTTTCATCTTCAAATTATTGTAAAAAGTTCTTCTTTTGTCCCTAAACTATCGAAAAAAATCTTTTTAAAAAGTTTGAGACGAAAAATAAACTTTTTTAAATTTATGAATAAAAAATGAAATTTATGCAAACTCTAGAGGCAAAAACAAAATTTTAGCCAAAGAAAATTTGCTGATATGGAAGAAATTGATGAACACAGTAACTTCAGGAAGACTAAGCTCAAACCAAAACTAATCATGTTATTGAGTCAGGTTACAGAAGCTCCAACAATGAAAGAAGCAAGGAAAACAAGGAACCCGTAGTTGAAAAATAAAAGATTGAGCAAAATCAAGCGAACCAAACACCCTCTTAGTAGAGAATCCAAGGTACCAAATGACACTTAGCAGTGAATCACTTTCAGGCTGGCATTAAATCTGGCTTATGCCAGTGGCTTCACAGTATCATACAACACGTGAAACAAACACTCTAGAGTGTTATTGGAAGAAGATGTACTGAAGGTAGCCAATATGATACAAAACAAGACAATGGTGATTTAACATAAAAGGCTACAAATCCTGTTATTTGGTTGCTCACCATAGTCCTCTAAAATTACCTATTTGTTATTTTTCTTTTCCAACCTCTGAAGGCAGATGCCACCTGATTCCATGCTTAAAAACTTTATTGAAATTGAATTACAGGGAATTCCAAGATATTGTACTAACTACTAACAATTCTGTTATTATTATTAATTTTATTTAAAAGAAAATGTTGCTAATGGTTTTTAGTTAAATCTTCATCTAATCTACTTTGCATAAGAATGTAACAGACAACTTTAACCCAGAGAAACGGAATAACTGTAACAAAATGTTGCTACATGCAATTTGGAGCTAACATGGAAGATGTGAAAGAAATGTTTCCAGAAATACCTGCAGCCACAGGGTACAAGAGCTAACAGGGCTGATAAACAGTGTCCATGACAATCTCAATATTAGACAAGGTAAGAAAGTGTGCCCCATTTTCAACCATAATATTATAGCACAGATAAATAGAGCTAATGATGCTGGGAGACTGAAATAAGTGACATATTATGTATCATTGTTCCATTCAATCACAAAATATTAAAAGGATCAATAATCAATATTCATGATAATACAAATTTAAAGAAGTGTTTTCCTCCCTATTTTCAACCATCATTAAGCACAATGCACAGATGAAGTCAGCTGATTGTTCTCACTTAATTACTGTCTTATGTTTCTCCCCTACAGAAATCACCAATCCCTTCGCACAATCTTGTTCTCAGCATCAATCGTGACCATTTCATCACTGGGAACCAACATAACTCACTCTCATTATTGTAATCAAATGATTCAAACCTTCCAAGAAAGAGGGGCACAATCTACAAAAATAGGAAGGCAAATAGAACATGACAACTCACAACTTTGGATCCAAGGAGAGAAATTTGAACAAATTACCGAGGGGAGAAAAATACTAGTCCCAGACGAGAGATTCAATGGGACACCAAACTTAAAAGAGAAAATATACAAGACAATCTCTAAAAAAATATAGATACTCTATATAGACTATCTACACAACTGCCCTTTACACTCAACCATATGCTTGCAATTGCCAATATTATTCTTTCCCTTAAAAGATATGATGTGAGACTGCAATGCAAACGTCCACAGGGAAAAAAAATACCAGAAAACAAACCTAGCAGATGTTATAAGGCCTCGATGCAAATGCAGTAGCAAATACCACCAGTGAACTCACATAAAACTAACCAGAGTACAAAGCCTAAACCTAGATGTCATCTCCATCAACTAAATACCTCTGCCCAAAAAAAAAAAAAAAAAAAAAAAGGAAAAGAACCGGTTCTAGATGCACAGCTAAGAGAGGTTGTATACATGTACACAAAAACTGAAAACTCGTTGAATCCTCAAGTCTTTCAAGTTTCCTCTGTTCACTAAACATTAGAACCTGTCATTGATCAATAAGCAATTCTGAATGAAACACCACATGAACTAACCTTTAAATAATGTAGAATCGAGTTAGATTAGAATAGTCATTATGCATGGGAACTTGTCAATGTGAACTAAGTATCTATGATTAACATTATATTCTAATACTGAAAGGAACTGGTGAAACATCCAGAAAAGCCAAAAGCTATGATGATATTTAACATCTGAATATGCAGCATGCCACAGAGAAACTGTATATGATGGCATTAACTCTGACTCTGTCACAAGCACGCTACAAGTAAATCACAAGTACACTACAACAGTATGATAATTTTCCTTTTGAAGTACATGCAACAACATTATTTACAATGTCAACCTATCAGAGTTCTTGGTGAGAAACTAATTTATCCATCCAGTACAAAGACCGCACATTAACAGAACATTTTTTTGACTGGGGATAAGTTCTATCAGCTTTCTGCTTGTAAATCACAATTGACCGGGAGCTGCTAAGTGAACTTGTCTGTGGAGAAAATGCTACCTTACTCAATTTACTTCATTGCTTTGATCAACTAATTCATCAAGTTTATTATATAAGATAAAGCCTGCCAGATTATAATAACCCCTAGCTTGCATTAAGGCTCACTTTACAGTCCGTAAATTCCATATATTCAAGAAGTTCCTTGGTAAAATACACATTCAGAACATCTTCAAATCAAATGTCAGTCAGTCAATCAAACAACTGTATTTATAATACCATTTGATGAATATATTGGGAAACATTACAAAGTGTTTTGGAATTTAAATGATTCACCTCCTAACCATATCGAGGAGGCCCCATATCAAGAAAAAATAGAGAATATACATATATCTTCAACAGCCTCTATAACGTGGTAGGTTTTTTGTAGCAATCTAATGTTTCCAATCGAGCCACTACACAGAAGTAGTTCCATTAATCCTGTGGCATTTAATGGACAGCAAGTATAGGGACACTGTTTAATAATATACGAACAAAAGTATTTTCCTGATCTGTAAAACACAAAATCAACTTCATAGAGAAAAAAAAAGGGCAGATAGAGTAACTTGAATCAGCTTGGTGTGAAATCCAAAATGTACCATGCTCACTTTTCAGGCTGTCTTTTGAAAGATCCCCCAGGAACCAGACTTGCAGATTCATGATTAGTGCCACTTAGAACATCCGTACCCTGTTCCTAGAATATGAAAGCAGGCACAATATATTTATGTAACAAATAATTAGAGCATAAAAATTTCCAGGAATTAAGATTTAAAATCAAATTAGAGAATAGTGCCACCATGAAGAACTACATTCCAATATGGACACTGGAAAATCAAATACCTGGTTGGTTGAAGCTTGTCCATGTACCCGTTGGGGCCTAGTATTAAGATCAATCATTTGATTTTCAATCTTGTCATCACCACCAATATTGTTGTTGAGCACTGGAACAGGAGAGGGCCTGTGATTTTCCTGATTCTTTCTCATTGTCAACTTAGGTGGCTGACTCAGCTCCCTTCTTGCTTGATTTGGATCAAGGGGTTGCGTCCCTAGTTCTTCCAAACGGCCAGGTTTGTCCCCTGGAAACTACAAAGGAATACGAGGCAATGATTCAGATGGCCTCTGGAAAACACAAACCTGAACTAGCACTTGCCAGTACAGAGACACAAACCTCAATTCTCTGCCTCAGTAGGAGATATCTTGCATGGGTTCTTTTACCACCAACATGCACAGTCATATCGCATTGCAGACAAAGGGAACTACCATCTTTCTCACAGTAAAAGAAAGCTATATACATGTTTAAAGGAAAGAGAAATACTTAGCCTCATGCAAAAGTTCAAACTGCAAATTGTCTCACACTGAAAATATAAAACATACAGAAAATAGCATACCAGGTGCATTTTCACATATGTCACAACGCGGGACACTCGAGGGATCAGCAAGCCCAACCCGTACATGTCTACTAGCAAGCTTGTTGCACAAATGGACCTGCAAGTCCAGAATATAGAAAACCATATAAAGCAACTGTCATTGTGTAATTTGAAGACCAGCAGAAAAATTCAGAATTTACATGAGCATGACCTCTATCCTATCAACAACACAACTCTAGTCCATACAAATGGCAACATGAAGAATTTTAAGTTATGACATGTGCTCAAATAGATTTAAAAAACCACCCCATCAAGAAGGTACCCTCATATACCTGCTAGACTTTTAATCTAATGAGTGCAGCTTGTCATGTTTCTGACAATCTACTCAAATCCAATGAAAAAGGGCCTTACATTAGTCCCACCACTATACCTCAGCACACATGTCAGATCAAGTCAAGCATAGTGAAAACTCATCATTCATGCCTCTTGGTTAAGTTACCAATCTCACTACTTAAACATGCAAATATGCACAATGATTTTAAAGAATTTCACAATAGCATGTTAATATTATTGATCCCCGCAAAGCATTACTGATAAGAGAATATTAGCCAGTACTTGAACCCAATAACTCCAATACACACACATACTTCTCAAAACTATATAAGCCATCCAACTGGTTAATCTTTATGGAAGTTGTTGAGCAATAACATTTTTGTTGGAATATTCATTAAATGATTAAATTCATTATTTCCTAACAATTTAAACTTTTAGGACAATCAATAATTTATCATAGTACCAAAACATGGGTCCTAAGTTCAACCCTTGTCTCTACTCTACCAAGTTAGAATATAAATTAAACGATTAAATTCATCATTTCCTAACAGGTTAAACTTGTGAGACAATCGGTAATTTATCAATTTCAATCAATAACTATAGTCAAAAACATAATGCTGAGTGACAACCCATTAGCAATCAGATAAGCGTGAAATTCATCTGATCTCAAACTCATATTTAATTAGGACCAGTCCAGCCTAAAAGTAGGCCAAGAAAAACAACATACTACCGAGATGGAAAATTAAGGCATGAAATTTCTCCTAGTGCACGTGTGACTTGTGAGTGAACGAGCAAGCAAGAGAGAGAGAGACACCAGATGAACAAGGACAACAAAAAGAAGACCATAGAACTTGAGTTAACAAGTGGCAATCAATTTAAAGTTTAAATTTTCCTCTAAATGCAAAATTTAGCACTAACCCATCTCCAAAAACCAACCCAAGACTTCATTTTTCATTACCCAACTCATCAATGATCAAACACACAACAAGTCTCCGAATTTCCAATCACAATGCCACTAAGTCAACTTTCAAATATGCTGCACAGTCCTAATCAAACCGATCCTCAAAAAACATTTTTAAGATCAAATCAAAGATTGAAACTTTACCTTTTCATCACAAGCCTGGCAAAGAGCAGCCTCATCAGCAGCACAGAAAATAATGGCAGGAGCGCTCTCACACACATCACAAAGTGTCCGCATTTTCTATGAATTGTAGTACTTTGTTCCCTTCTCATTCCTCCTTTCTCTGCTTCAATGCCATCTTTTTGTTTGCTTTCTTTAACAATCTTTCACAATCAACACGTAAACTTGTTTATCAAATTTGTTAAGAACTCAAAAGTCAATCAGGCAGAGTAATAAAGAAAGAAAAAAAACATTAACAAGCAAATGGGTATTATCAGAACTAGGAAGTGAATGTGGGTTTTATACTTTCATCATTTATAAAGAACTGATAAACCCATTCAGGCAGAGTTAGGGAAAAAAAAAAAAAAAACATTAACAAAGAAAAGGGTGTGGTGTGATTAGAACGAGGAAATAAATGTTCCTTTTCTTTAATAAATGGTAATGGCCAAAGAAACGGGGGATAGTGGAGAAGACAGGTGGACTTGACTGAGAAACAGGAAGAAAAGAAAAGTGGCATGTTATTTCTAGTCACTGGTGTACTTCATTTGTAAGTACTCGCTGCAGCATGTTGACACTTTGTTTCCAACACCTGAGTTTGTAAAGATTTTACTTTTATTTATAACGAAATATTTTAAGGTTTTGAATTAACTTTAATACTTTTTTTTAGTTTGAGGTGTCATTTTATTTTAAATACACGATAGTAAGTGATAGTAAGTTTTAATCTTCACTTTTTATTTAGTTAGTAAATGATGTGGCAGTTTTTCATAAAAATAAATGGAGATTTCAATTAAAAAAGTACTAGAGGAAAACTAAACCTATATTTTAATATGGATTTTACTAATGTGTGCCTTAAAGGCACACAATAGTAAACCAATTTTGGAAAAAATTTATCAAAAATTGAAAAAGTTTTGACAATTTTTTTAATTCTCAATAAAATTTTTCCAAAAATTGATTTGTTAATGTGTGCCCTTACCCTTTAGCCACACATTAACCAGACCCTTTTAATATACAATTTCAAGTTGTCTATACTATATATATATATATATCAATATATTTATAAACATTAAATTTAAAATACACATGTTACATTAACCTAATTTTATAACTCAAAGAATATGTTTTATACCCTTTTTTAAATCGGTATTTTATCAAATACATTTCAAGGAGTATTTGTATCAATTTAGTGGTTGATATAGTACATAGTGGCGACACGTACCAATCAGTATGGTCAATACTAATTCGATATTGACAACTTTGCTTGTTATAGGCTTTGAAAAATCTAACTCTTATTTTATTAATGTCAAGAAATGTTTAGTAATATATACATGTTTTTTTTTTTTTTAAATAATTCGTTGGTTAGGAGAAGGAGATTAGACTTTAAATGTTTTTGTTGAAAACATCAGTTGAGTTATAATGCTATGACTATTAAAAAATTTTAAACATAGATGATATGGTTAATTGCTAGGCATGCCTATTATAAAGAAGAGGGGGGTGGGGGGAATGTTAAACATGGGGTTCATGCATGCATGTGAGCCTAATTTGTGATTACCTACTATGTTTGTATAATCCTACGAAATATTTATTATCTCTTAATAATTATATTATGCATGTAATATACATATTAGATGAGAGTGAGGATACATATTCAAATACATGAATTACCTTCTCCTACTTTGCTCTACTACTATTGTTTTGATGCAAAGTGGTGTGACTAGGGATTGGATTTAGTGACTAAAAAGTAGCGCGCACGCGCGCGCACACACACATATGTCGTATAGTAATATCATGATTTTTGTGTGGAGATTGTAGTATGTCTTTATGTTATAACCTCATTTCCTCTCATTTTTGTGTGTATTTCAAAAAAAAAAAATATCAAGGAGCTTATATATATGTCAATTTCAAAATATTTATGCCTCAAAAGAGTTTTTTTTTTTTTTTTTAATTTATAAATTATTTTCTAACACAAATCATGTCCTAATTCTACAAATATTGTATCCATGTTTCTTTCAACTTCAAATATTAACATACTTGGATTGCTCAGGTGTTGGATTCAATAGATTTAAAAAATGTATTGCAAACTTGGAGTTCTCTAATTCCATATATCACACTATTGAATGTGGATTAGTTTGACAAAGTTATGATACCACTTCTTTAATAATTAAAAAAAAAATTAATCGAGTTACAAAACTTTGGACAGTGAGAATCCGATTTCACTCATCTATTTCTGCTTAATCTTTCCAAGAGCGATTAAAATTTTAAGCTTAGGATCCAAATATGCAATAGGAAATCACTAAAACAGCCACCACAAATGATTTTGTAATCATAAAGTTTTTTTGGATCCTAATTCCTCAATAAAATCTTGTTCAATGAGGTTACTTGATCCTTTCAAGTTTTGGCATTTTTAAAGATGTTTGAGATATCAATTATAAACACCACTACAACTTTCTAAAGTATGTAATCTAGCCCAAAAGGATTGCCTATTAAAAAATACACTCAGAGTGTTTAGATACCACTTATGCATTTTTCATCCATTGGCTGGTCTATAAATTGTATCACAGGACCAACTAAAAAAATGCAACGCACGCAAATGTAGAAATGCCGCTACGCAACCGCACACTCTAGATGCATAATTTGGTCCACGAATGAGACATTCCAGAAAGCAAATCATAATATATAGACAAAAAAAGAAGGTGATCTGTTTGTTGTATGAAGGAAGTCAAGAATTTTGCTGTAACAGGTATCGTGTGGTACACACCTAATTATCCAAAGCCAGCCACAATCTTCAAAGCTACTATAGTAATGAAAGCCACACCTGCTTCATTCTCATCCACGAGCTTCATATCTGCCATGGCCCGCACCAATTTTATATTCGGCCGAGGCTGCTGTGACCCACCTTAATTTTGAGGCCTCTTATTTTTCTCGTGCCCTAAATGGGCCCGAAGCTTCCTCCTATTCATGATAAAAGTAAGGAAATTTACATAGAAATACTGTGTGCGCAATAGAAAAGTGTTCCAACTCCATAACCTTTAAGAAAAAAAAAAAAAAAAAAAAAATAATGTGTTGTGTAAAATGTTTAAATAATATACAGATAATTTCATAAAAAGAAAAAATTTAGCTCCAAATTTGTTTAAAATTAATGGCTAATAATATACTTGATTTTTTTTAATAAGTTATGTAACTTGTTTAAATAATACATATGAATTATTTTATAAAACATTAAAATATAATGTATTAAGTTAGAAATGATAAAACTAAACATCGTCCTTTATAAAATGCCATGCATTGAATTGGAGGCGATTAAAATGTATATTTTTTTTAAGCTAAGTGAACGTGAATATTCCACTGGAAAAAAAAAAAAAATTACTAAGGGAGGGGATGAAACCCTTCTCTATCTTGTGAGTGTGACCCAAGGCAAAAATCTGGTAAGGAAGAGATGGGATCATTCCCTCAAAGGTTAACAAAAGAGCTCATTTGTCAACATTATAGGCCATAAAATTAGCCTCCTTGAAAGTATGATTTTCAACCCAATCAGAGGAGTTCAAAATTAATTTGGTTTCATCTACTGTGCGCACCAAAAATGAAGCTATTAAACTGGCCTCACTTGGGCTCACAACGTATTTGTATAGTGGGTTTGGATTTCCTACTTTGGGTTGTTCTCGACACAGAGACTTAATGAGATCACTTTTCACTCTCTCTTTCTGTGTTGCTTTACCTCTTTCTCTACTCTCTATTTCTCTATCAAATTTCCCCCCATTTCCTTCTCTAGCTTCTCCTATTTATAGCCAATTATTAGTGGAATGATTATGATTACTTTCAAAATTAGTGCAATGAGAGGTCCAATGTCATTAATTGTAAGTGAGCGTTTACGTGAGAGTGGCTTTGGAAATGGTTCCCACTTCAATAGATGTGCTCGACAGCGATATTCCCTAAGGCACTGCCGGGTACGCAAAGGGTGGTGTGACCGAACAACTGCAACCTTGCTCGAGAAAGACTTGCCGAGCAATGACCACGTGGCAAGGCAAGATGCGAGCTAGCGTCGGCTACCTGCTCCCCAGGCCTTTGAACAACACTCAGCTTAGGCTCATAGCTTTTGTGGGTTTGGGCTGGGATACTGGGCAGAGTAGAGGTTGGGCCCTTGGCCATACTATTGATCCATAGTCCAAGGCCCAAATGGGCTTGGATATCACGGAGCCATACATTAGCCCCCCCTCGATTCGTGCTCGGTTTTTGGGAACTAATTAAGGAGCCAGAGAGGCAGCGGTTACCCGAGAAACTCAATGGATGCATTTTGGGCTAGTTCAAAGATCCATTAATGCATTTCTCAAAAGGTGCATTGTGTTTGACTCCTAATTCAGCCATCATCATTACTTGTCGATTTGTGAACTAAGGCGCGCGTATCGACTGCCCTTGGTTCGTGAATTGAGTGCTAACTACACAACCCTTTACAAAAGACGGATGGGAGGATCCTAAGTACTACTTCAGCTAATTTCATTTCCCTTGAGATTATTATCTTACTTAAATTGGGCCATTTTGAACTTGGGTTGCTAAAAAGAAAAAAAATAAAAGAAAGGGAAGGCATTGTATTAAGATGTTTGTAAATGTGGGGATTGAGCTGATTAGTTACCCCAAGTGGTAAAAGCTTCTCTCCTCCAATAAGGACCTTAAGTTTAACTTTTGCATACATATATTTATATTAAAAAAAAAAATCAATTGATGCCTTGCCAAACAGCAATCTTTTATGAAATGGACACTATAATAAGTTTCAAACTTATGGTGTATATATATTAAAATAAAATAAAAAGGATGGGGACTGTAAGGACTGTGATTTGAACTTTAACCCACCAAGAACGGTGGATGATAGCCTAACAAGCCCAAAACAATGTATTCATTTGAGAATGAGTTTTACAAGAAAACTTCCTATGTAGGCCTTTGCAAATAGGATCCATGCCAATAAGATTAAGAATGCAAATTGATGAAAATAACGCTCCTCGGTTAGGTTCGAGGATGAGATGTTCTTATATTTAAGAAAGTTTATCTGTCTATAATATGTTCTTCTTTTTTTCTTCATTCTCAGATTACATGCCCCATTTTTCTAGTGGCCATTTTCTTATATAGTCCCTTACTCCCGCATCTTAATCTTCCACTTGTTGATCTTTTAGGAAATCTCTTAGATGCTTGTCCCATTAGGAATTCCTAGAAGCTTTGTGAGGAGCTATGAGCCGATGTGACACTGTTCAAGTGTCATTTCTCCATAAATGCGATCAGTTCATTTGGTGTAGTGCATTTAATGTGGTGGTGACAGTCTCCTTCTCAGATATTTCTTCTTTTTGTTGTTAGCTCAGTTCTGCTACCTCTTTGAAGCTTATCCTTCTAGAATAGTTAACTCCCTGTAGCTCTCCCAAGGTGGCTCAACTTCTCGAGAACGTCAGTTGCTTCGTCACTCTCCTCCTCTATCCTCGGCCCATTGACTTAGGGTTACACAATCCCTTTAACCATCCTTAGGTATTTGTTCGTCCTCGAGCACGGCCCAATGGCCCATAACCCAATAAATGTGCTCGGTTTGCCTATCCTCACAGGGACCATCTTGATAAGCAAAAATCTTATGATCCAATTGTATTACTCAATTTTTCTATAAAGGAGAACGTGAGTTTGAATCTCATTTCCCTAATTTATTGTAAGGGGAAAAAAAAACAATATGTTTGAATGTCTATGCCCATAACTCGGCTGATAAGTATGTGGTATAACCAATCATACTTAAATAACCTTGAATCCAAGCCCTGGAAGAGCCTTTAATTATCCGTCCCCCTCCTGCCTACAAAAGTGATTTCAATAGAAAGAAGGCAAAATTGTTGTTTCCATCCCTCAAGTTTGCATGCATTTTGTTTTTTGTCCTTAATTTTTTTTAAAAAAAATTGCTTACAATAGTTTAAGGGAAAAAAAAGAGAGAGACATTTTTCTAAGTTTAAGAACAAAAAGCGTAATAATGTAAATATTTAGGGACACAAAAGCGAACTTTTCAAAGTTTAGAGAAAGAAAGTGAAATTATACAAATTTTAGGGATGTAAACAATATTTAGGCAAGAAAGGGAAAAGAAAAGGCACTCTTGGGTCCTTGAATTTTAATTGGGCCAATCCGAACTTGGGTTATAAAATCGGGCAGAGCTCGTGCTAGTAATTTGGGCTATAAATATACTTGGGCCGAAAGGTTGTTTTTTGTGAGATTCACTCTTATTTCACTCTAATAAGAGTGAATCTAACAAAAAACAACCTTTTGGCCCAAGTTTATTTAATGGGCCATTCATTACTTGATAAAAGGGCCCTGCATCCTTTTTTCTTGTTTTTTTTTTTTTTTTGTTGGAATAAGAAGTTTAGAACAAAGTTCCAAAACAAAGTATAACAGATATTACAAGGAAAATTCCAAAACAAAGTACAAAAGAGATTACAGGGCATCAAGTTGCAAATAAACAACTAATTATCAAAATACAGCAAACAATATTTTTCAGCTCACATTAACATTTGATTTTCAATAGACTCTTAACTTTATTTTTTTATTTTTTAAAAGAGAGAATAGATTCTTAACTTTTCTGACACTCCTGAACTTTTTTTTTTCCCCAGACACCCTTGAACTTGCTTTAAGGTTCTCATGAGTCTAAATTTGGCTAAAAAAAGAAGATGAAAATTTGACTCAAACATATGGCATCCCCACTAAGTCATTCTTGGGTATCATAATCACACCCTGTTCTTTTTCTTTTTCTTTTTTGAGGAAAATAATCACACCCTGTAAGTTACCATAAACACATACTAATTAATTAACTTTATGTAGCATACTAAGGGAAATATTAATTAATGCCCTAAGGGTATTGGTTTAGAACCTATTTTTAGAAACATGTTATTGGAATAATGATAAAATAGTAAATGTTGTTGACAGTTTTTTATATTTTTCATGAAAGTGGTGTAAAAACTTTCCTATTATGGTTTATTAACAATTGCCCTAAGGGCATCAATTATCATGATCCATAATTTAAACATGATCAACTAAAATATTTCATAAAAAAAAAAAAAAAAATTAATGATCAACTAAAATATAAACTCTTTGAACATTAGGCATAATTGTTCAAATATAAAATGGCTCAAGTTTATATTATACTAGACAAATTACAATATCAAGGGTAAGATCAAACTTTTTTCCCCCAGAAAAGACTTTTGTTGATTTACAACTGAGCAAAAGGATTACTGGGTGAATCTAGATTAATTATTCAAAGCTATCCAGAAACTGGATTTTTTTAAATAAAATTCTCAACAAAACCAACAAAAGAGCATACACTAACTAATCCACTCACACAAGGCATGATGAGCGGTTACATTTGACTCCTTAGGAATCCATGCAGATTTTAATTCTTGTTATCATTCCTAGATTATTCAATTTAATTGTAAAGAGAGGGTTAGTAGCCTCTTTGAGTACAAAAAAAATTATCCCGTGCGTCCATCGTATGGAGAAATTATACAGTTCTCTGGTGGACTATATCACTTATTTACTATTCCATTAAAATACTCCCACTTGTTTAAAATTGCTAAGTTAGTAATTAATTTATGTTTTAAAAATTTTTTTAACTTAACAATTTTAAATAAATGTGAGTCTTTTAGTGAAATAATGAATCACATTACTTGTCCACCATGTAGGCCTTATAATTTTTCCATCTTATAAAGCGTGGCTCTCACATGCTTGTCAAAGCTACGCTTTATCGGACAGACGCACAAGATACCGACCTCTTGAGTATAGTGTGTGAAGAAAAATGTTACTTAAACAAATATGTCATTCAACGGTGAAAATTAATCTATCACTTCTTTTAATATGCGTACGGACTTAGCTTTTCAACAAAAAATCTTGTGGCAGACGACAATTTGGAGGACTTTAGGGGATTAATAGAAAATGTAGCAACACAATATTTGGAATAAATAAAAGGGACACACAACTGACATGCATAAAAGGACAACCAAAGTAGGAAATCTCAAAAAGACATCTTATCAAATTAGTTTAATGAAATTGGTTGATTATTAGTTTATTAATTATTCCTAATCCAGTGTTAGTGGCGTAACTTCAGCTAAAATTGATTGAAATCACAGTGCATCATTACCATCACTCGAATAGTGGCTTTGAAAAGAATGTGCAACCAATTTCTTTCATGATTGCTTCGAAATGCAGTGCTATGATGGTGGCCTAGTGCTCCCAAGGTTTTCAGGAATTCATCCAAGTATATTGTTCATTTTCTAAGGTACTTTCCTCACAAGAGGCTCAACCTGTTATATCCAGGATTTGTGATAAGATGTTTATTATTGAGAAGGATCTACTTATGATTAGAAACAAGGATTTTAGGTTCATCATAAAAAGAAACAAGGATGTTAGGAAATAGTAAACTTAACCAAAATCTATCCATATCTGAACAACAAGAAAGAATAGAAAAAATTCTCGCACACACAAAGTTACATGGTACATACACTCTACAGGGACGTTGAGGAGTTGGAGTGAGGGAGGCATATATGTTTCAGAGCCTTCGGCCGTGAGAGGAGAGGGTCTTTTGGCTTCCTCAGGGCCGTGTGAAGCTTAGCTTGCTTTAGCAGCCACGTGATGATTCAAGTTCGTGGTAGGCGTAGAAGTTGGGCCAAGCGGTAACAAAGCTCAAGTGGTGATGCAAGTGCACGGCTCAAAACTAGGGTTATTGTTCATGAGATTGTTATAATTTTATTGTGGCCATTACAATAAGAGTTATAAGAATCATTAACATATATGTACTGTCCTATTATTTGAGCTACACTTAAAAGAAGGAAATTATAATAAAGAGTGTAGGGCATCTAAACTCTAGAGGATGCTCAATTTCCCTAAACCTCCAACATAAGCAACAAAACAGATCTTGTTCCACATACATCCCATCAAGAGATTAGCTAGAAGTCTAAGGCCATGGCTCATAATGACAATGCTAATGTTAAATAATCCCAAATTCCCAATTGAATGATTGATAATCATATATCTCGAAGGAAGTATCTTTTGTCTGGTTCTAGTAACTTTGTTTAGTGCATCACTAGTATACATGTGGATATTCCACTTAAGAATAATAGCCATTGCTAATGAGATATAGGACAATAGATTGAGCCAAAAAAAGAAAAGGAAATTGAAAGACTCACACTCACTTGACTTGAACACCCAATTGATGTAATCAACAGTTAGTCTAATACTGCTCATTTTGCCAAAAGACTTTTTCCAAGTGATTCTGACGTGGTTCTGAAGCAATAAAATATTCTAAGAGCAAGAATATTAAAAAGTTTATTTGGTGATTCCTCACCTTCATCATTTTAATCCTAGTCTTGCTGAACTGTTTATATATTGGATTACTTCGAAATTCATCAATCATGACATGTTTAGGGATCCTAAGCTTAAACCTAGGAAGCTAAATGGTTGGTAAACCAGTGACATATTGTACTTAGGTTTAAAACAAAGTCTTATTATTATTATTATTATTATTATTATTATTTTGGATAAAAAGTTAGGAGCTCTTATGTGCAATTGATTTGTTTAAAAAATTGTATATTACCCAAAATAAGCTCAATAAAAAAGAGAAACCAACCACACACTAAAGTCATTTATTTGCATAGTATTAGGGTCTTAACTGTACCCCACTATATTATATTAGGTGGTGGCCCTCCATAGATGTTATATTACAATCTCAATTGGAATGATGTTCCACTATGTCATATTAAAATCTTAATTGGAATGATGTTCCTCTATGTCATATTAAAATCTCAATTGGAATCTTTCTAAAGAGAAAAGTTTTTGATTAAGTAATGTCTTTCTATATTACATTAAAGTCTTAAATGAAGTCTCCTCAATGTATTATCTCTGTAACACATACAAATTATGAATTGAGATAAGTTCTCTAGTACTAGTGATGGATTGCAGATGTAGAAATACTTGTTGAGGAAATTGATACTAATCGTGGAAAAGAACAACTTTGAGGTGTGTTGAAACATTTTCTTTAAGGTGACAATTGCCTCCACTCAAAAGAGTTTGGGATCAAGTTAAGAGATAGTTTCTACGAGTTATGAAATGTGTTCATACATTCTCTCAATTATTTTATTAGATAGTGTTTGTGTTATTTTAGATCAATGAAAACTTTTGTGAACATTTAATAGGGAACAAGCCTTAAAACCCAGACCCAATTCCTTCATTCCCTTTCACATTCTATAAGATAGATTTTAACAATACTAAGTAACAAGGGGACAAGAGAGGTCCCATATATATGATATGTCCTCCTATATACGGTTCGTTGTGATTATTTATACTTTCAAGTGGCCTTGTTAATGATTAGCAAGTCCTCCATTGAATTATCCATTCCTTCTTTTACAGATTCTTTATTCCAACTTTTTTTTTCTTCTTCTACTTTGCTTGCTGCACGAAGAGCATTATTAAAACAGTGAGGGAATGAACCCTACACAAAAAAGAAGCTTAATTTGAGCATACTTTAATCTACTTTCTAATTATCTTTAAAGTAGCTCATAAGCAAAGGTTAAACATGCACCAATACTGCATATTTAAATGAGAAAAATCATTGTTGAATGAATTTTGCAAACATTAAAGCAATTATATCTGCCTTAAGTTTCATATCCTAGTTCCTAGCTACAACCAGAAAATTGACAGGAAAATATGAAACTTTTCAATCAATATTCAACCACATAAATTTGTAATCCAATTAATCTATTTTGATATCTCACATCACATGCTTAATTGCTTTGATTGTGGGGAATATGATTTGACCCATCTAATAATAGGTACGCGTGCAACAAAAAAACCAAACGAAACTATTGTCTTTGACTAGCTAGCTATAATCTGGAAAAATGTTTTACCGTAGTTGGCTAGTAGTATCTATTTTCCTTCTTTTTTTGTCAGCACTCATAATGCCCTCACATCATGCCTCTATGTGGGGGATGCTCCGATATTGACCATTGAAATTGAAGGGCGTTTAGCACCCAACTACATATATTTTATAAATTTATATATAGATTTTATGTTCACAAGCCAACTACATCTTTAGATCATTGTGGGGCCAGTTGTCTAAAAAGATAACAGAGAATTCATAGGAAGTGAGTTTGTGGCCCAACGGCCCAGTCCGAGAACACTCACATGTCCGAGGATGGTTAAAGAGAGTCATTTTGAGAATAACACAAGACAAAGAGACGTAAGTCGTACATAGTGACCCAAGCCACGTCCGAGGATAAGATTTATTACTCAAACCAACGTCCGAGGTGGATGTAACTATTTTAGTAGTCAATGAACTTTACAAAAGTGCATACGAATTAACGAATGAATATTGAACAAAGAAGGAACCGAGAAAGGTAACAAATATCTCCTAAAAGCTGCTACCTCTACATTAAATGATTCCCAGCTAACTCTCTGGTCGCATTAATGTGGAGGTGATACCTGAACAGTAACCAAGTAGCCTTATGGCCACTGAGCTGAGGTTTTAGGAAGTGCTGGATGGGACAGAAAGAAGTTCCTAGAATGGAACCTACACGTGTATGGTGAAAGCAGGATGAAGAAGGTAGTATATAACGTGAAATCAGAAGACACTAGAGGGGACTTTTGGAAGAAAAGGAGAGAGAGAAAGAATCCAGAAAGAGATACACTAAAACCTAACCGAGGAGAAGAAGGAGAGAAATTATTTAGTTTGAAGCTCCTTTTTGCTACACAAGAATGATGTCTTTTTCCACTTATTGGAATTAGCTCTTACACCCATTCTCTAGAAATTTTATTGTTTGGGCTTGTTAGGCCAGAATCCTATCCATCTTTTGGGTCCAATCCAATTTGAGTCCTTACAATTAGTGCCGTCTGTGAGAAGAGCTTGATTCGTTTGTAAGGAAAGACAAGTACAAAGGTTGTGATGGAAGAAGGAGCACCGTAGCAGCCAGTGGTGGGACCACAGCAGGTGGATGTTAATCCACACCAGGCTGAGTCCAGGGGCTCTCAGCATCATGAACAACGAGGGGATCGTGAGGGAAGCGCGCGAACAACCCACGCAGGTAGAAGTCCTTCTCGTGGGAAAAGCCATGTCTCTCACGTAAGGAATGACAGAGGCATGCAGCATGAGATTAACAGATTAAAGAGGGAATTACGCCACGAGCGACGGAGACGTAGGGCTCACAACTCCGGGAAATCCTCTGAAGAGTCAGATGGCACCAGTTATAGACGGAGGTCAAGAACTTCACCTAGTGAATCCTTTTTGCATGAGGAGGAGCACCACCGTGAACGAAAACACAGGAGCCCACCTCGTCAGGGCTTAGGGAATGATGCTCTGAACAAGGCATTGAGCCAGGTTTCCAAATCACCCTTTATGCGACGCATTGAGGATGCTAATCTTCCTCGGCAGTTCCATCAACCTGCATTCACCATCTATAATGGTCGAACAGATCTAGTGGAACATGTTAGCCATTTCAGTCAGAGGATGGCCATTCATACTAAGGACGAGGCCTTGATGTGCAAGGTTTTTCCCTCAAGCCTAGGTTCAGTGGCAATGAGGTGGTTCAACAGTCTGAGAGCGAAAACTATTGACTCCTTCGAGAAGCTCACCCAAGCTTTTGGTGCTCGCTTTATTACCTGCAGGAGGATTGTTCAACCCTTGGGGTCGTTACTATCCATGTCTATGCGAGATGGGGAAACCCTGAACGCCTACTCTGACAGATATTGAGAAATGTTCAATGAAGTAGATGGAGCCAATGACAACGTGGCCATTAACACCTTCAAGGAGGGCCTTCTGACTGAGCATAATCTGAGGAGTTCTCTAACTGGTAAACCTGTTACTAGTATGCGACCGCTTATGGACCGGATTGACAAGTATAGAAGCGTAGAGGAGGATCAGATACAGGGTAGAGGAAAGTTGAAGGTAATCCTTCAGGAGATGAGGGATTTCAGGTCGGAACGGTACAACAGCAAACCTCGTAGGGACTTTGGGAGGCAGTCAGGATCTGCCAATTCCCAAGTGGTTAATGCTGTATTTCGAGAACCAGTACAACGGGTTCTAGAGAAGATAAAAAACGAGCTATTCTTCATACGACCCAACAGGATGGTAGGGGATCCTACGAAACGAAATCAAAATCTTTACTCCCAGTATCACCAGGACCATGGGCATATTACTGAAGATTGTAGAAACCTGTGGGATCACTTGGAACAGTTTGTCTGAGAATGAAAGTTGACACATCTGCTGCATCATTCCAGTGGCCGAGGAAGTCAAGTAGGATCAACATTTAGGGGGGATGCCTCTTCAGGACCTTCCCTGTGCATGATAAACATTATATGTGCAGCCCCTTGGAGAACAGGGTCTTGTCCTTCCAGGGTAATGTTTGTGTCTCATTGTTCCGATGAGGGATCAGGTTCAAAGCCGAAGAGAGCGAGACTGAGCACCTCGCTGGTGTTGGGTTTTTCAGATGAGGACAAGAAAGGAACTATACAACCACATGACGATGCTCTGGTAGTTACACTTAGGATCGGGGGTTATGACGTAAGAAGAGTGATGGTTGATGAGGGGAGTGCAGCCAAAGTAATGTATCCTGACCTATACAAAGGGTTAAACTTGAAACCCCAAGACCTAACGGCCTATAGCTTCCTGTTGGTGAGTTTTGAAGGCAGATCGGTCATCCTAATGGGTATGATTAGATTACCAGTGCAGACTGGTTCAGATGTGGTGGAGGTGGATTTTATCGTGGTAGATGCTTTTTCTCTATATACTGCAATTTTGGGTAGGCCTTGGCTGCATACCCTAGGGACTGTTTCTTCTACTCTTTATCAGAAGGTGAAATATCCATCAGGAGGCCAAGTGTTAGAAATATTGGGAAATCAAGCTATGGCAAGGCAGTGCATGATAGCGGCCATTCAACATCGGCTAGAGGTAGGTACATCGGCCACGGTCGAGAATGACTCATAGCAATTAAAGAATCTGGGAACCCTTTTCAGCACATCTACCGAGGAAGCGGAGTGTGAGAATCTGGAGAGGGTGAGTGTTGGTGATGATCCAGATAGGTACTTTCAAGTTGGAGCACTGTTACCTTCGTTAGAAAAAGAGCAGTTGGTTGAGGTTCGAAGGAGAAACGTTGATGTGTTTGCATGGAATGCCTACGAAACTCCAGGAGTTGATCCAGATTTTATTTGTCATCATTTGAATGTCAATCCCTCTGTTGCTCCAAAGAAACAGCCACCTCAGCGTCCGTCCAAGTTACATGCCGAGGCTATCAAAGATGAGGTGACTAAGCTTAAGGAGGCAGGGGCTATCAAGGAAGTGTTTTACCCTCAGTGGTTGGCCAATACGGTTGTGGTGAGGAAGAAAAATGGAAAATGACGAGTATGTATTGATTTCACAGATCTTAATAGAGCTTGTCCAAAGGATCCTTTTCCTATGCCTCGTATAGATCAACTGGTAGATGCAACAGTAGGTCATCCTCGGATGAGCTTCCTAGATGCCTTTCAGGGCTATTATCAGATCCCACTGGCATTGGATGACTAGGAGAAGACCGCTTTTCTCACCCCTAATGGGAATTTTCATTACAAGGTAATGCCCTTTGGCTTGAAGAACGTAGGGTCTAATTACCAACGGATGATGACGAAGATGTTTGAGCCACAGCTGGGCAACAACATAGAGGTCTATATTGATGATATGGTTGTAAAGAGCAAGGTAGTGGTTGAGCATGTGACGGACCTCACCAGCATGTTTGAAATTCTGAGGAAGCATAAGTTACGACTGAACGCATCCAAGTGCTCCTTTGGGGTATGCTCTGGGAAGTTTTTGGGCTACATGGTGACCCATCGAGGAATTGAAGTGAACCCCGACCAAATTAAAGCCATAAATAGCTTGCAACCACCTCGGAATCCCAAGGAGGTCCAGAGGTTGACTGGGATGACCGCTGCGCTGAACAGATTTATATCCAGGTTGGCGGATAGGTGCAGACCTTTCTTCCTTTTACTTCACAAGTGGAAAGGGTTCGAGTGGATTAAGTGCGCCTTTGCATTTCAACAACTCAAGGAATATCTGTCTCGGCCACCCATTATGTCCAGCCCTGAGGTGGACGAGGTTCTTTTTGCCTACTTGGCGATAGCCACTTATGCGATCAGTACATTATCTGCCGTTGGAGAAAGCCATTTTGGCGATGGTACACTACTCCCTTCGCTTCACAGCTTATAAGGCAGCAAGTGGGGGGGTTTTCCTTCGATGTGGGACTCCTAGGACACCGTCCGAGGACGTTGCCAAGCATGCCTAGGATGTTGCCATGCATGCCTAGGACGTTGCAATGCATGCTGAGGACGGCCTAGGACGTTGCCATGCATGCCGAGGACGTTGCATGCATGCCTAGGACGTTGCATGCATGCCTAGGACATTGTCATGCATGCCTAGGATGTTGCATGCATGCCTAGGTACCTAACTAAACCGATGGTACACTACTTCATTCGCTTCACAGCTTATAAGGCAGCAAGTGTGGGGGTTTTCCTTCGATGTGGGACTCCTAGGACACCGTCTGAGGACGTTGCCAAGCATGCCTAAGACGTTGCCATGCATGCCGAGGACGTTGCATGCATGCCTAGGTACCCACAATCATAATTAGTATTAAGTTTCTACAAAATATTTCATTTTATCATCTCTAAAGCTACTTTATTTATTATACCATACAATTTTACAATACACTCAACATCCTAACTTTTATATTTCTATATAACACATTAAAATAATATATCTACACAATAAAATATATAACTCAAAACAATAAAAAACAGTATTTTAATTTTGTGGTGAGTCAGGGAGAGAGAAAAGAGGAAGATATATGCTTTTGAGGTGAATGAATAAAAAATATTATTTTAATTTTGTAAGTGAGTTACAGTACCATCATAAATTTAGAATGGTATTATAGCACAATTGCAAGACCAAGTAATGGGCTTTTTTTGTACTTTGATGCTAAAATATAGCATATTATAGCATATGTAAGACTGAGTACTGATGCTATTAATATATAAAAGTGTAGTATAAATCCTATGTTACAGTGAACCATAACATGAGTATATATAGTAGTTAGGTTAAACTCTAGACTAATAAATTTCTAGTACAAAAGTAGATGACTTGCGCTCACACACAAGTAGTATTAAGCTTAGTTATGCTAATTAGCTAATATATCTCTAAGAAATATATATATATATATATATATAAAGAGAAAAAAGACCAAGAAAAATGTCATTGTTAACTATCATTCCAAACCATTTTCCTCCACATAATGAATTTTGGATTTCTCCTCTAAAGAGGTTTGGTCTTTATTGTTTGAAGACGAAGTTGGTAAAAAAGATAGAATTGTGCAGTTCTCTCCTCACATGCAAATTGTTGCTATTAGATGTGATTCTTTTGTCTCGTCAATGTCATGCGTGTATGCTATTTCTTAATGATTTTTATTTTATTTTATTTAAAATGTATTAATTCATTTGATACTTTAGATAAAATGTTAAAATTTGTATCGACCTATCTCCAAATTTTCAAATAATATGATACTTAATTTATAAATTGTTAAATTCAAAATATAAAATCTTAATCATGAAATTAACTTTCTACATTCAAGGAAAAATGGAATATTCAGTTTCAGCAGCAAAAAAACAAAAATGTAGACTGAGTTTTTATTTTTTAATGAATTAATGAACTGAGAGTTTGAAACTCATATTCTGTACTTTTTCTTGTATATATGTGGAAGAAAAAAAAAAAATCCTATTCAGGTGAGATATAAAGTGCTTGAAGGAGTCCCATTTTGACATTCGTTAATTAATTCATAGGTTTTCTTTTTCATTATATATTAATTCTTGTAGATATTCAGTCTCTTTCAAGTTTTAAATAAAGTATATATATTTTGTTTCATAATTATTAATAAGATTTGACATTAAACGTTAAAAACAGCTCGATCAACCCAGTCGGCTTATAATAATATAATAAATAATCTAGCTTTGCTATTTGTCAATTGGCAGAATTGCAAAAAATGTTGTTTGATAACAAATTAACATTTATTTTAATTTCATATATTTAAGTGTTTGAGTATGACTAATTTATATAAGAATAAGATAAAAGTCGTGAATAACATTTAGGCTTTTTTCTATTGTAATGATGGTTAGGCACTTTGTGCCTCGGTCCCCATTATAGTTGGTAGTAATCAAACCGACAAATCGGCGTGAACCCCTTGTCATATGTAACTCAAAAAACTTTTAGTTTACCTCAATATTGCTAGTGCTACATCCTTTTACTTCTAAAAAGTTGATCCGTGATCGATGCTATTATACTTTGTCATATAGATATATAGTATATATAAAAGGTCATTGATTGTATTTTTTTTTTCTTTTTCATTCTCGGTGAAAAGCAAGAAAGCTCATGTGGGTGAGCTACAAGGAATTAATCAAAGGTAGTTGTGACTTGTGTGTGAGGTTAATATTATTGAGAAGGACTTTGTATGTGAAAGTTGTTGTGTGATTGTGTGTTATTATAATTTAATGATGAGCGGAAGTATGAAAGAAAGAGCACACACAAAGGTTTACGTGGTTCGGTCTACGTCAACAATAATAAAGCCCTTGATGGCTACACAATTTGTGTTACAATAAACTCAATGAAGAGTGTATACTATAGAATAATTGACTAACCGTAGACTAATCATAGACTAATCTAAAGTTAATATGTTTGTTCTACAAGTACATAAGCGGATAAGCCTATAATTAGTTTAGGTCACTTAGATCATAGTATATCTAACAGTATCTGTATTTTCGTTGAAAAAAAAAATGCAATAAAGCTTACATTAGCCTGGTGGCTCTGTAGAAGTTTGGATAGAAGAAACTGATCTCTCTTTCATGGTAAAATACACCATTGATGATGCACTATATAATTTCAACGATAAGAAAGAAACATTCAATGGTAATATAAGTTTTCAGCTAACGCATTTCTTATATTTTTAGTATTGTTGCTCCAAGTGCCCAACGTGCAGAAATGCAAAAAATCATGTTTACATGACCCAATCGCAAGATTTGAAAATCCTATCAAACGCTAAATTCCCAATTTGAAAATGCCAACGTAATGAACCAATAGGCACAAAGTATCTTCGTTTGAAATATATTTATAATGGTCGGCTCTTTCTTATATCTTTATAATTATATATATATATATATATGTGTGTGTGTGTCATTTACTCTATACTTCATGTTTTTTTACTATGCCGTTGGCTCTATATATAAACTTCTTGTTGAACACGTAAACATGTCATATAGATATGTAATTTGTGTATGAGGTTGAGATATTTTAGTTAAAAATAATAATAATAATAATAATAATAATAATAATAATAATAATAATAATATTAAGGTATAGGCTATAGAGAAATGTTTTGGTGTTAATGATTGATCGATTTACACTTATATGCAGATGGTTTAACTTTTTCATCTAGATCGATGTAATGTAACTTGGTCATATATTTATTCCTTTTGCTATCTCCTTAGATTGTTTATCTCATTTTTACTTTTCGAGAAAAAATACCAATTAAAGTGGAGGAATTTTTTTTTCCTAACAAGTAAATGAGTCAACTATTCAATCAAATAATATTGTGTATGTTTCTTATCTCTTCTTGAAAACCACTACCATGCTAAGAATAGCTAGGATTCTAGAAGATTTTGATTTTGTATGAAGCAACGTTTTCGTTGATACTATCTCTAAAGCTTGTAAGACCGCGACTGATCCTGAAAGGAATAAATGAAACAAGCAGCATCCCTCAACCCCCCAAAAAAGGATTTTTTATCAGTGTCGTCTTTGTTTTTAAAGTGGGATGTACCTGTATCAGAAAATGCTAAACCAAAATGTAAATTATAATTATACTATTGTAAGCATTTACATTGAAATTTCTAATATATGCCGTGCATTCATGATACGAATCTTTATTAAGCATTCCCTGCATGTGCCTGTTACTCCAAAATTATTAAATTTTCCATGGTCAAATGTTGTTACAAATAGCATATAAAATCATATTTTTTTTATGCCATGTTTACATGTGATAGTAATGTTCCACTTTGGAGGATATATTTTCTGACTTTTTAATTCCTCTTATTTTATTATATACTTTGAGGTTTGGTTCACCTTTTCGGCAAGTCTAGAAGTTGGAGAATTGGAGCCCCAAAATTTGTCCCATTTTAGTTGTCTATTTCCCAGATGATTATTCTATGGAATGAGCCTTTTATAGTTTGTTAAACAAAAAAAAAAAAAAGCATTATAGAAATGATCATCAAATATATATTAAAAAATGCATTATAGAATTATTATTATTTTTAGTTGTTTTGAGTGGTTAATAGGCCGTGACATAGAATAAATTAACATACTGATCTTCCTTGGAAATTACTTTTTTTTTTGAATATTATGTAAAGTAGCTTTCAATAACATCCTTTCAAAAATATAATATTCATTTTTAGTTCTCTTGCTTTCAATGAACAAAAACATGAATTTGAGCTGCCAAATAAGCAACGTTTATTTATTTATTTATTTTTTTTAAAAATCGATTCTATTTCACTTGATTTTTAACCCCTTAGTAATTAAAGTAGCTTTCAAAAGCATCCTTTCAAATATATATATTTTGTTCATATACTTTTCCAGCTTTCAATGAAACAAAGACATAACATTCAATTCCAAACACACGCAAAGTTATAAAAACACTTTATTCCATTTCACTATTGATTTTCCTTTTCAGAAATTTCAACTCTTTTTTTTTTTTTACTTAATCCCTATCTGCAACAACAACAACAACAACAACAACAACAACCTTACCGAACCTTTAACAAATAACAACCCAGCAGTATAAAATATTTTCAGATCTTCCTCTTAAAACTTTATAATTTGCTAATATCTTTCTCTTTTTACATAACTTTAATTTAAGGTTCGACCAATCATAAACATTTGCTTTATAGGATTAAATATCATTCTATGATTGGCTACTAGATAACATGACTACTAATTAAGCTTGACCATAGATTACATCATATGAAATTTATTAGGGTAAATTATATATATTCTTAAATTAAAAAAATAGAGTGTGTTTATTTAATTTTTTTTTAAAGGATAAGAGATGAGGACGAATGTGTTTGGTTAAATTTCAAAAAGATAAGAGATAAGAAGATTGTAATGGGTTTAGTGTGAGGTTTTAAATAGTGAGTTTTTATTTTATGAATTTTTTCCCTTTATGGGAAACCTATAATTGAACCAGGAGAGACATTTTGGGATATTCAAGACTTTGATTCTTTAGGATGTCCAAGACTTAAAAGTCCACATCTTAAACAGATTGAAAGCCAGCTTGGAAACTCCTTAAATAGTAGTATAGATAATCTAAAAGTTGTTTTAAATTAAACCTACAATTTCAAGAGCTATGTATAATGTTGTTTATTAAAAATACTCAAAATAAAACGTCCATGAAAAATAATATTCATATATGATAGATATATAGACACAATGGCTTTAAAGAATTTGTGATAAACTTAAAATTCCAACTTTTATATATCACACTCTAGATCCACAGTGTTTTTTTGGATGTCTTAGTGCAAGAAATGTAATATTATGAAGTAATGTTGTGTGGCGTTTGGTACGAGAGAATTCACATTACTCATGACATCTAGATTCTTAACAATATGATTTCTTACAATCTGAATGCCTAGGAATATAACTATTCTTATGTTTGATTTTATTGGGAATCTCTTAAAATTCCTAGGGATGTGAGATGATAATATTTGGTTTATTCATAGGAATCTTAAATAAATTATTTATTTTTTCCATCTTATCCTTAGATTTGAATGTGAACTTTCAAGTCCTTTAAAAAAAAAATCTTCATCTAAAAAAATAATGAAAAACAAAATATAAACTATTAATAATTTCTTGAGCAACACACACAATAACAAAAGTGAATACCTGACAATAGTGGAGGGTCCCCTTCAAACTTTTTTTTTTTTTTTTCCACACGTGAAACTTAAATAGAATTTTGTTAAAGAATATATCAACAGAGTTGTTTATTCTGTTTATGTTATTTTGGCGAAAAAAGATATTAATAATTTGTTTTATATTTTATCTTAATTGCTTAAATGATAAGGGAAATTGTTAAAATTGTCAATTTATAAAAAATACAATTTTCTTTAAGTTTGAGAATCTGGATATCCACTTGTTTTAAAGGAAATTTACATTTTTACTGAGAGGGGTTTAAAGGAAGAATTCAGATTCTTCTTATATCTGATTCCCTAGCGTAATTTGCAACTAAACATTTAGATTTTGAAATAGCCAAATAGGTGCGTCCTTAGTATTACTAATAATCCAATTGGGTTTAACTTTGAGGTCGGTCGTTAGGCTAATCCGATCCTTAAAATCATAAAGTTTAAGAAATCTAATTTTAATTTCCTAGAAGTAAAAAATTTGACGGTGGTGTTATTCACGAAAAGTAAAAAGCAATCAAACGGTGGTGGGGACACTAATCAACGGTGAGATTCCTAAGCACCTAAAAATATACAGCCCACGTGGCGCGAAATCAAAACCCCCCCTTCCCCCGCTCTCTTTACCATATCGACTTTTATCACGTGACGCGCCTGAATTCCAATCAGCTTTGTGATAATAAACAAAAAAGCAAGGACAAAACAGTAAATTCACACCCCTCCCTCCCCTCCTCTTCCCTTCCCCCACAGCTCTCACACAGTTATTTTTAACAGAAAACTTCAAAGACGTTGACGCCGCATCATATATTTTTTTTCCCCTGTGGACTCTTTCGTACATTCACATTTCTCTCTCTCACACAGAGAGAGAGAGACGGTTGGTGACGAAAGTTGAAACCGACTCTCTCTCTCTCTCTCTCTCTCTCTCTCTCTCTATCTTTCACGTTGTTGGATCGTGGAGAGAGTGAAAATTTCGCCGAGTTTCACTGTTCCATCAAAACCCCGTTCCGTTCCGTTTTTCTCTGAATTCTTTTTTTTATAGTCTCTGAGCTTTCAAGCTAAGTCGTTGAATAATTATATGTATATTTTTTAGCAAGTTTGCTTAGGTCGGTGAAAACTCACTGTTTCTCTTTTTGAAGAAGATCTACTCGCCGCTACTCATTTTCAAGAGGTAAATCAAAATCACTATACAGTATTATTTAACTTATCAGGATTTGTGAATTTCCAAAAAAAAAAAAGATTATCAGGATTTGAATTTACCGTTGGATTTTTTTTTTTTTTTTTTAGGCTCCTTCAACGTTAAAATGCGCGAATTTCGGGGGGGTTTTATATAAATAAGCATTAATATAACTGACTGTTCACTAAAAAAAAGTATTTAATTTTTGTTTTTTTTTTTCAGAGCACGGAATTTGAGGAAGAGATAATAAGTACAGAGACGAAGTTTCAGAGGTTCAGAGTTTTTGGATCAGAGGCTGAAAACGACGACGTTTATGGGGGACACACGCACAGAGGCTCTTGGGCGTGCAATGCCGAGAGAATTGGATTTGGATTTGGAGTTGCTGTGTTTGGTAACGGTTTCGTGAAAAGGACAGAGAAAAAGAAAGAGGTAAACTTACTCACTACACCTACTACGCTGAGTAAAACTTTGCTGTGCTTATAAATGAAAAGAATGACACACTCGCAGAAAGAGAGAGAGAGAGAAAAAGACAGGACGTTAGGTTTGGGGACCATTTCTCTGAGCAAAGTTCCAAACTTGCTTGGCCGTTGAAATATTTATGTGAAATTTCGTTACTTCATCTTCAAGCATATAGTGGGTAGCCACTACAATTAGGTTTTTTTTCTTTTTTTTTGATAAAAAAAAATGGGGTTTTTATTTTTTATAATAAGATTAGGAAAAATAAAGAATGATTAAAGTAGGTTTAATCACATTTCACAGCTAACCCATGATTTTCAATTTTGTTGGGGGTGCTTGGATTGTATGATACTCATGATTGATTAGCTTGCTTTTGTTTGTTTCTATTTTTTCCTTTTGTCTTTTTTTTTTTTTTTTTGGGTTGTTGTTGGATTAAATCAAAAGGCTTTTTTTTTTTTTTTTGGGTGGTGGTTAATTTTTGTTTTTGAGGTTGGTTGGTTGGTTATAAAACCCATGATCAGTTTCTTGTTGCAGATAATGAAGTGCTTAATAATTTCTTCTAACAAGTACAACAACCTTGCTTTTAACGTTTAAACTGTCTTGCATTTTAGGAAAGCAAAAGCAATTGTGTGTACTTGACTTGACCACACACTATCCTCTTATGGGTTTGTATTGACTGCATAATTTGCATTGGTTGTTCGGGTTTTTGAAGAGCAGTCGGTGAGCATTGTAAGAGTGAGGGAAAATGGGAGCAATAGGTGGGGAAGAGCTGATGAAGTGGGAGAAGATGCAAGGATTGAGCGGTCGCGAGGAGAAGATTCTTGTTTTGGTGAGGTTGAGGCCTTTGAGTGAGAAGGAGGTTGCGTCGAGTGAAGCAGCGGATTGGGAATGCATCAATGACACCACAATCTTGTACCGGAACACATTGCGTGAGGGATCCACATTTCCAAGTGCCTATTCATTTGGTAAAGACAACTTCATCTATATCTTTACTTTTGTTCAATGCAAATACATCCAACGAGTACTTCTTCAATTATGATTAAATATGTAACCTGTATTGATGAGGATTAGGTTCTCTTGTTTTGACTCTGACTCTGCAAACCTGTAATATACACCCAAACAACTCACTATTACTTGTGGTTAATGCATAGTTATTCTTTGGTTTTTGGTGGATGCTTTTCTCATTGTGATTTTCCTAGGGAGCTTTTTGCTTCTATTCCATATCTCTTATAATGCTTGGCTAATTTAAGTCAGAACTACTTTCATAATTTTCTCTACATGCATACATGTTCACCTGACCATATAATAGTCTCAAGTTTCAAAACTAGTCCTAGATCTTTTCAATGTATCAAACTGCAAAAGAGGTGCTTCTCTCTTTGAGTTAGGTTATGGAGCCTTTTTCATTAAAAGATGTTTTAATTAGAGTTCATCTGTTCATAGGACTGTTGTATTTTATCTCATTTGTTTTTTGTCACATTTTGGTGATAGACAGAGTATTTCGGGGTGACTGCGCTACAAGGCAGGTGTATGAGGAAGGAGCCAAAGCAATTGCTCTGTCAGTTGTCAATGGTATTAACTGTAAGTATAACTTGCTGTGCTGGCTATCTGTTTCCCATAAGCCACTTATTACTAAACAACAAGTGAATTGTTTGTACCATTTTGTATTTTCAGCAAGCATTTTTGCTTATGGGCAAACAAGCAGTGGAAAGACATATACCATGGTTGGAATAACAGAGTATACTGTAGCAGACATATTTGACTATATACATAGGGTACTAAAAATTACAATAGTGTTTGTTCCATTAGCATTTTTATACTTCACAAATACCCTTGTTTATAGACCTTGGTAACATAAAAATTGGTGTCGTTATTTCAGCATGAAGAAAGAGCGTTTGCTGTGAAGTTCTCTGCAATTGAGATATACAATGAAGCTGTCAGAGACCTTCTTAGCACAGATCATACACCTCTTAGGCTGCTAGATGATCCTGAGGTGAATGCCAGTTTTCTTGTAAATTTATCCAATGCATATATGAATTGACCTAATGATATATCCTTGTCATCAGCGAGGGACTGTTGTGGAGAAAGTCACAGAAGAAGTTTTGAGGGACTGGAACCATCTAAAGGAGCTCCTGTCCATTTGTGAAGGTAGAGAATGTTACAAATTTCTGCTCTTTGATGACTTTGTACCCTTGTATAATTTAGTATAATATTGCAGCTCAAAGACAGATTGGGGAAACCTTGCTGAATGAAAGAAGTTCCAGATCTCATCAAATTATCAGATTGGTTTGCCCTCGTCCTTTCCTATCTCTCATTAGAGTGTTAAACTTTTATATATATTGTTCTAGAATGTTAATTTAAAACTTCTTTGGGAATTGACTCTTGCAGACAATTGAAAGTTCTGCTCGCGAGTTCTTAGGCAAAGGCAATTCAACCACCCTTGCAGCAAGTGTGGTAGGGACTGATTATTTTCTTCCAATCTGTGGTTAAATGGATAAAACATTGCCTTTCTTGAAATTTAAATTCAAAAATAATTAAATTGATAACAAATATAAGTCCTTGTTTGTTTGCAGAATTTTATAGACTTGGCGGGTAGTGAGCGTGCGTCTCAAGCATTATCGGCTGGGGCAAGATTAAAGGAAGGTTGCCACATAAATCGTAGTTTACTTACTCTGGGAACTGTTATTCGCAAGCTAAGGTTGTCTTATTCTTCCTTTCTGGACAATAATCTCCTGCAAAGTCATTCATCAGCCTGGGAATTTTTTAACCTATCATTACTTAAGGTTGTGGGTATAGTTATTGTTAGTTACTGATTGTGTTTACTGCGCTGCATGTATAACTTCACTTTTCTGAAACAATAGCTATACTTTGGCTTGATTGCACTTCTTAGATCACTAACTGTCACAGATATTGAAACTTGGCTGCTTCTAGCTAGCATTGTTGTTTAGGATGTCACTTGCAGTAAGACATACATTGAAAATTCTGGAAGATAAATTTTTGTTACACCATTGCCATCTCATAATCTTTTTGCCGCTCGTTCAGATACTTAACTGTGCATTGTGGTGGAGATCAATTATAATTACTATTAGTAGGGAGAGTAGTTTCTATGTGTTCTGGAAAATTAAGCAAATTTTTACTCTATAGGGAACTACTTGTAACCTTGTTCGCTTATTGTTGTCTTATGTCACACATTGATACACAAACATTGTTCACCTATCATTGGTTCACCCTCTCTCTCTCTCTCTCTCTCTCTCTCTCTCTCTCACACACACACACACACATTTGAGCTAAATTGCTTGGTTTTCCTCCCTTAATTTAGTCGTGTGGTGATTGACATGCATAGAGATAATTACATTAATGTGGAATATGACTGGGTGCAGTAAGGGAAGACATGGACACATCAATTACAGAGATTCTAAGCTTACACGCATACTGCAGCCTTGCTTGGGTGGCAATGCTAGAACTGCCATCATTTGCACTTTGAGTCCTGCACGAAGCCATGTTGAGCAAACAAGAAACACTCTTTTGTTTGCTTGTTGTGCAAAAGAAGTAACAACAAAAGCCCAGGTCAACGTCGTCATGTCCGATAAAGCCTTGGTTAAGCATTTACAAAAAGAACTGGCTAGATTGGAGAGTGAGTTGAGAAGTCCTGCACCTCCTACCTCTACTTCTGATTATTCAGCACTACTGAGAAAGAAAGATCTTCAGATTGAAAAGGTTATGCCTTGCTTTGTCTTTGTCTCTCTTTTATAATTTCCCAACAATTGCTGTTTAATTTCATGTCCTAATAAATTTTTTTCTATGTTTAGAAGCAAAAGAATTATTTCGATATTACTACATATAATCTGGAAAATTTCTCTTATGTGGTTAAAACTAAAAAGCAGGATTTGTGCCTTAAGAGGCTCGAAAGTGTAGGAAACAAGAATTAAATGAAGAATTTAGGGTGATATGAGTAAGAAATTTCATGCTAAAGTTGCTCCTCTTGTTCTTTAATAAATGTTTATATTAAAAAAAGGTTGAAAAATATCATAAGAGATAGAGAAGCAACATATGAAATGCTGTCTGTAGGTTTAAGAGGCCCCTGCTTCATGAGTCATTGCATGGATCTTCTTTTCAAAGGGAAAAAATTTGTATCCTTTATTTTTTTTTTCACTGAATAAGTTTACCTGTAAATGCAATTTTTCATGGAAACAAGTCTCAACATACCTGTTACATGTACAAAAGCTTAACCACAGAACTCTGTTCCTCCCATAAGACTATGAGCTATGTTACTAGGGTTTTGGCACTCATCTAAGGTGCAGGTGTCTCTCCAGGTTTTGCAGAAAGATACATATGTATACATACAACTTCAAGCATTCAAACCAGGATAATTCCTTATTGACTAATTGATTACATGGGTTTCTATCATGCAGATGGAGAAGGAGATTAGAGAGCTAACTAAGCAAAGAGATCTTGCTGAATCTCGGATTGAGGATTTGCTACGCATGGTTGGAAATGAAAAAAATTCAAGACAAGTAAACAATTGCCTAATTATTATAGATTTCCATTGCATGTTCTGCATGATGTTCCAACTGCTAAATCTTGGTTTCTTCTCATTCAGGCCAGTCTCAGTGATCATCCTACATCGCAAGTGGGAGATATGTGGGACGATGATTGTTCAGTATCAGAGTCAGAGTCCCCAAGTGTGGCTGATCCTAATTATTCAAATGGTGGTGTCAGAAAGTTCAACAATTCTCATTATTTTGACATAGATAGTGTGAGCAATTCTGAGGACCCCTACTGCCAACTTGGGGATAACACTGAAGACAATTCTCTCTCTGATGCTACCTCTTCACTGTCAATTGGAAAGAAGTTTGTTAGGTCTAATTTAAGTCAAAATCAAGGGGAGACTTCAGAAGATCCTGATGACTACTGCAAGGAAGTTCGATGCATCGAGATGGAAGAGTCAAGAAATAGCAAGAATCCTGAATTCCGAGCCATAAGACCTGGTGAAAACGAACAAACACTGGCTTTGAGATCATCCAGGGATGGAGATGTAACTGGACAGGGAATGATGTTGACTCCTGTGAATAGGAATGGAGAAGTAAGTAAAATCCAAAATGGTCTTTCATATGGTGCTCTGGAGCAGAAATTCCACAATGTACAAATCAGTATTGATTCTTTTAACAGTTCTAACCCTAGTGGATCATCTCTGCAGGTCATGGAAGCTGGTATGATGAGTTCTGGAAGCCCCAAGTTAACTAGGAGCTGGAGTTGTAGGGCAAATTTCATGGCTGGTTCGTCTTCTCCTGAGAAGACAGAACGAATTGAGCGCACCCCACCTAATGGGTTTGAGAAAGATTTCCCTGGAAGACCAGAAGATCTTCAAAGGAAGTTCCCTTTATTAACTTATGGTTCCAACGCAACGAGCTTGTCAAGAAATAATTCACAGTCCTCTATTGGGAGTGCTTCCATGGATGATCTAAGAACACAGAGCATCAGAACTTCTGCAGATGGGGAAATTACTAGCATCCAAACTTTTGTCACAGGACTACAGGAAATGGCCAAACTTGATTATGAGAAGCAACTTGTTGATGGGCAGGTAAGAACATGCCTATTTGCTTATGTTCTGGCTTAATATTACTTTTCTCAGAAACCGGTCTTCATTTATGAGGTGTCATCTTATTTTTGGATTATGTCATTTGGTCTTATTTTGACATGTCACTTGAAGTTTATCACACTTGTATCATAAAGGAGTGGGGTGAAATGTAGACAATCACTTTGATGGATGATTATACATGTCAAGAAGTACATGTAGAGTATAGAATCATAGCATGCTTGGCATATGAATTATGCATTACTATACTCATTAAGTAGCATGTCAATTATCAAAAAAAGGAAGAGAAAAAAGTAGTATGTTATCACAACTTATATAATGCCTGTACAGTCTTGACAAATATTATGAGAACAGTAAAATGCATATTTTATTAACTTTGGGCAATGTGGCATGTCTCATGAATTTTGCTTCCCCCATTTTGGTACGTGCCTTCTAGGTCCAGGAAACAGGACCAAAAGTTGATAAGTTTGGAAAGGATGTGAAAGATGTAGGAGTTGATCCAAAGCTCCTGGCACTGGAAACTCCCCAAGATTGGCCTGTGGAATTTGAGAAGCAGCAGAGAATGATACTTGAACTTTGGAAAACTTGCAGTGTATCATTAGTCCACAGAACCTACTTCTTCCTGCTCTTCAAAGGTGATCCAACGGATTCCATTTACTTGGGGGTGGAACTAAGGAGACTATCTTTCCTCAAGGAAACATTTTCTCATGGAAATCATATTGTGGAAGGTGGTCAGACTCTTACAATGGCTTCAAGGTTCTCTCTCTCTCTCTCTCTCTCAAACTTGCACACACACACACACACACACACACACACACATTGTTCCGGGAATATTTTATGTGGATGAAACTAACATTCTTGTTTGGAGGGACAGCATGAAGGCTCTTCGTCGTGAGAGAGCAATGCTGAGCAAGCTGATGCAGAAAAGGTTTTCTGAAGAAGAGAGAAAGAGGCTTTTCCGCAGGTGGGGTATTGCATTGGACTCAAAGCGCAGGAGGCTACAGCTGGCCAACCAACTGTGGAATAACACAAACGATATGAATCACATCATAGAGAGTGCTGCCATCGTTGCGAAGTTGATCAGGTTTGTAGAGCAGGGGCGGGCCCTCAAAGAGATGTTTGGACTTAGCTTCACACCTTCAAATGCAAGGCGGAGATCCTTTAGCTGGAAAAACAGCAAGGCATCCCTTTTGTAAGCTTGTTTCATGCCCATAGATATACAGCTGTAGAGTTGATTTATTGGAATAGATTGGCCTTATAGTAGCATTCTTTTCATGATTGAGATTGAGACAGTTTGTCTATGATTGTAATATAAGTCTAAAAATCTCAGTTTTCCTGCTTAGGTTAGAAAGCTACATTGGGTTTTGGAAATCTGGTTTTCTGGGTTTGTTGTATCTTTCATGAACATATTTTGTGCTTATAATCTATTCGTGTCAATTTCTACTATCTGCAAAGTTGAACTAGTAACCTATGATCACTCACTCTCTCTCTCTCACACAACTGATTACATAAAAGATGGTTTGATACCAAATTATATGGCACTCTGTCCGGCCCATTGAATAGGTAAATGATATTTATCAAAAAAAGAAAAAAAGAAAAAAAAAAGAATAGGTAAATGATACTATAGTTTTGTGGTTTAAATGCTGCCCATCTAATAGAATCTTTGAATTAGAGGTTTTTGCTTCTAGACAACAGTAATACAATCAAAATTGACTAAACAAATAAAATCTTCACACATCAGAATCTAAAAGAAATGAGGCCCCTATCTAATTGGTCCAATCCAAAGACCTAGTTACACAAGAAATAATCTTGATCTCATAATCTCATCTTCTGACTTCAATTAACTTCTCCAAATATGGACCAACAAATAAAATAAAATTGACATTATTTAATGAGTAATGCTGCAGTCACAAACTGTTGGTGTGGCCAACTTTTTATTGGTTTTTATCTAAGTCCGCTATTAATATCACTTTTTCATTTATCAATAATCATTTACCATATCAGCAGTTTGTAAAATTTTTTATAAAAAAGTTTGTATCTTTTAGAGTACTCATGTTTAATTTTCACAGATTTGTTAGTAGATCTACGATATAGCTTAATGGGCCATCGTTTGGTTGTTTGGAATTGGTTGGAGCACACCAAATCCACAGAAGATATGAATTATATTTCTATTCTCTAGGTGTCTACTGTATACCAACTTTGGATCTTAACCCATCACATTTTTAGCCAATTGGACTAAACAATGAGGAATAAAAATAAAATGAACAACGGATGTACAGAAACAGTGACATCGTGGGATTATTGCCTTTGACAAAATGTTACACTTCAACAGTCCTACTGAGCTAAAATGAGGAAATCATCTTGCTGGTCTCATGAAGCCGTTCCATGAGATATCTTCTCTAACCATTGAGATTCACAATCTTAATTTTGTGAACTAATAATGAGCAGTTGTCCAAGCCAATTTGTTGGTTTTGAATTGCTACTTGCAATTGGAAATAAATTGAACAAGGAAACAAATTTGGATAATGAAGCTACACAAACTATGAATACACTAAAAATCATCAGATCCACAAAATCAATGGAAACTAAAACCCAGTTGGTAAAATTACTTCAACATAAGGCTGGCAAGTTGTTTACTAAAGTTTCTTGGACATGATCAAGAGAGTCAATGTTGAAGACCTTTTGTTTTGAATAAACTAAGAGTGGGGAAATATCAACACTTAATCAACCATTGCTCAAATTTTCATTCAGAATCTCAAACAACAACCAAATGTTATGTTTGCTTAACAAACATTCTCAACAGAACAGACCATTACAGCCTTTATGATAGATACTTAAATCACAACCAATGACAACTGTGCCATCAACTTTCTTTTATTTGTTTGCTTCTGCTCCATCAGACTTCTTCTGTTCTGGTTTAAGAAACGGATTCTGCAAAATATATGGAAGAAATGTAATACTGATCAAAATCCCTCTCTAATCAAATTCAGCAAAATAAAATCAACAACTAGCATAAATAACGCGGCAACAAATAAAATGAGCGGCTAAGGCCAACTTTACAGTCTAACAGTTCCAATTAAGACGCTATGGCAATAAACTTTCAAGATTTGTTAAAACATTTGTAAGAGGTCATAAGTTATGACTCGTGACAAAGTATTCCTGATACAAGGAATCAAAAAATATTTTGTCATTTGAAGGTGACCATTTCGTCCTAAATTCATCTTTTGGAATTCTGTTACGGTAGTTTAGGGAGTTTGTCTTTTGACATATTTCCTTTCTAATTCAAAATTCAGAATCTGTAAACCAGTGAGTTGAATAGAAGCTCACACTTTCCATCAGTTAAAAAGGTAGGAAAACAAATGAGAGAGAGAGAGAGAGACAAACAGACAGACTGACTGACTAACTAGCTGATAGAGAGATGTAAAATCTTGGACTTCTCGTTATTAATATTTCAAGAAACCACCCTAAAGTTCAGCTTGATATAACTACTTTGTTCTTCCTCATAAGGAAACTACAAAATCATTCACAGTTTTAATTTCTTCCAACTTTCTAAAACTTCCCATGTTCCAACAACGAAACAGAGCATATGAGACTCTACTTACTTTCCTGGAAGCCAAAATTTTGTAAACGAAATGTGACCATCAAGTCAGACAAGATAGATGATCAATTCATCATTCTAATTGCAAAGTTTGTGAGATATAAAATAGAGAAGATACAATCCCAGAACAGAAAATGGATAAGGCTAGGAAGTATTGTTACTGACAAAAGTAACATCCTAAACATATCAAGCAAAGTCACTTTCTATTGTTGTTTCCAAAGTGTGGTACTGTTATCGAGAAAGTACCTGTACCCGTAACCCATCATTCCTTTTCCATGAGAGATGAGAGGGATTTATCATTTGTAAAATCCAATAGTCTAAAACATGAGAAATCCTCAAATTTCACAAAAAAGAAATCTGACAAATTTTTCATACTGTGTTTGTGTATGTAACCAAATTCATAAAGCATGAGCTGGTCAAACAACAAGAGGTGATCTCATGATCTCCAAAATCAAACAGTTGGGATAAATGACTTGGTATATTTTATAACCCAACTAAATAACATTATCCATTGACAAAGTAGCAAGTGAATGTGAATACATAAGAGCATTCTAGATCCTACCAATCACTAAAGCTCCATCATCAACAATTTTGACATAATCATCTTTTGGGGAAATACATACAAAAACTAATCCACCATTGACCTAATAATTTTAAATTAACACTAAAATCAAATAAGAGATTTGCAGGTGTCATGGTAAGGTGCAATTAGCATTGGGTCTCTGATCTAGTGAGCAAATGCTCTAACCTACATATGGATCAGAAGAAATGAAGATTTTACATTATATATGTGTGATCATATTACATTGGTAAAATAAAATATTTATCATTTTACCTGTTTATTATGCCAAATAAGTACTCCGTAAAAGTGTGATGTTTTTACATTTCAGGACCCAAACACCAAAATCAAATTCAATAAAACTCCAGAATTTGTTAAATAAACTGTACTTTTTTTATAAGTAAAAAACGCTAGTAAACTACACTAAGTTTCAAAACTCTAATTTTCTAATTGACAATAATAATCCCAGTTTAACCCAGTAATAACAGACCCTCTGTCACGTAAACCAACTTATAGTCTATAACCAACTCAAAAGAAAATTTGAAAAATAAACACAAACACAAGCACAAGCAAAAGCACAGAATTAATACAAACAAAAACAAATCTGGTAGAGATTTTTATGTCAAGTACAATTATAATATATAAAACAAAAGTGATAAAGATTTATACATTCTCAACAAAGACGTAGTTGGCAACGACCACAGCACCAACAATGCCACCAAGAATTGCTGCTGGGCCAGTAAGTAGACTCCATTTCCTGTAGATCATCTTCTTCTACTGCTTCTTTGAGTCTGGTTGGGACAACTATTTAAAAACATGCATTTTGAAATATTAGTGATTTGGATAGAACACTATATGAAATGGAAATTTTTGTAAATTTAGTTTAAGTATTTAGTAAAATCTGTGAAAATCGATGATGATAAACATCATAAAAATAATAATTGTATAAAATAATCACATTAAATATTTAATTACAATTTTTATGACAACCAAATAACACAATGACAAACCAATCCAAACTTGCAGTCTTTTCTAATCACCAATCAATATGTTCACTATCAAGCATAGGTACATGATAAACTTTTGATCCATGAACACATCACTCACAGCAGTCATCTATTACACTTTAGAGTTACACACTTACTTTAGTACAGATGGACCTCTGCATCACCAGTAACCACACGACAATGATACCCCTTAAAACAATACTATATCAGTTACGAAAACTTTTCAATGTACAAAAGCTATTGTCTAGACTATCCAACCAGGGCCGGCCCTTCCCTTAGGCGAGTTAGGCAATTGCCTAAGGCCCCCAAGTCCCAAAATTTTAGAAAAGAACCGACTAGTAGAGGAAAAACAAATTTAGTTTCAAAAATAATCTGGCACATCCTTTTAACCAAAAAAACAAAAATTTTGGTAAATCCATTGGTTCTAAACAAAATCATTAACCAAAAATCAACCAGATAAACTACAGAGATTAACCACGAAACAATCACAAATCAAAACAAATAAATCCACTCAAAACCCTAAAAATTTTACCTTTCTCTCTAGTCTCCAGTCTCCACTGTTCAGCCTCAGCCGCTCTCTGATTCTCTGCTCTCCGCCTCTCTCAAGTCTCAACTGCTCACCACACCTCAGGAATCAGGTATAAAATTATTGTAAATATTTGGGCACAGGGCACTCCATTTTATTTGTTAAGAACTTAAGATAACTTTGTTTATTTGGGCCCTCCCTGGCTGCTTTTGTAACTTTGTTTATCACTTATCAGTTTATCATTATGGCTGCCTGGACCCTCCCTGTCCCTGGACTGGGCGTTAAGTTTGGGCCTTCAAGTTTTTTTTTTTTTTTTTTTTTTTTTTTTTAAAAGCCTGCATTTTCTTTTTTTTTTTGGTTATAGATAGGATTTGCTTTGTGTTTATTTTTTTGGTGAGTGGGTCTTATTAATAAGTCTTGTGTTAGTGTTATGACTGTGCTTAAATTTTCGTTATGCTTGTGCTTAATTTTTTTTTAATTTATACAGGTTAAGATTGCTAAAAACTTGTTATTGTTTAGTGAAACTACAACAATATTTTTTATATAAATCAGGTTCTATTTCTCATTTGCTCTACACTTGAAAGTTATTTTTTATTTTAGTCTTTATAAATATATTGTTTGATTAGAAATGTCTACTAGAAAATATGCATCTGGATATGAAAAACTTAAAAAAAGGAAAAAAGAAGAAAAATTAATTGAGTCTCAAAAAGGATCAATGGATAAATTTGTTATTAGTAATAAACAAAATATAACACAAAATTTATATGAAAATATCACAAATGAGTAAGAAATTCACCAAAATAATTTAGAAGAAAATGATGTTCAATTTTGAAATACAACAAATCTTGATAATGAACTTCAAAATAATTTAGAAGAAAATGAAAATAATGATGAAAAATATAATATAAAAATATTAAATAAACATTAATTTAATCAATATATAAGTATAAAAAACGGCCCATTTTTAGTTCTCGCCTTAAACCCCAAAATGTCTAGGGTCGCCCCTGTTTCCCTCTCATCCTCTCTCTGTCTCAACCCACGTCACACCGTGCTCCGTGGCTAACCACCAAGCTCTTCTTCTAAACCTCCATGGCCGGAGCTTTTTAAGCTCATCACCTCCAACCACGCACCACTGCCGAAACCCAGCCAAAATCAAATCACGACCACCACCACGACCAAAACCCAGCCAAAATCAAATCGCAACAAAAACCTAGAAGCCTACCAAATAACAAATCAAATCACACCCATCGAAATCAAAGTACAAAACCCACGAAACAACCAAAATCACAAAATGAAAACACTAAAAGTGAACCCACTATTAAAAAAACATATATTGGTTTTGTTATTATATTTTAGAAGAAGAATCATCTTGTTGAACTAATTTTAGATTCAATTAATCAAACACATCCCACAAGTAAGAATGATAGACTGAAAGCAAAGCAAAAAAAATGGTATTTCCCAAAAAAATGTTTTCAGAAAATAGAAAGGGTAAGCAAAATATAAAAACTATTTGTTTCATAATCTCAAATAAATAAATAAATAACCAAAAATCACACACCATAATCCGGTGAAGCCTCGTGAGCCACAATTTCACTTAAGAGGATCGTCTGAGTTGAGAGGAAGAGATTTTCATAATCTTTGGCTCGGCAACACAATCTTTAATTTCCTTTATTGACGTGGCTTTCGCTCGCTCCTCTCCTGTCAGTATAGACGACGTATAAAGAGAAATAAAAGAAAGAAAAACAAAGCACCGCGTAAAAAAGAAGAAAAGAAAAATGGTGAGAGAAGAAAGACGGACTGAGATCAGGTGCACTGTCATAGGTATTTTTTTTTACATTTTTTACTCTTTTTTTTTTAACTTTTTAACTCTCCTTTAATATATTTTATTTAATGGTTGAGATTGAAAGTTATTTTTTCAACTTTTAATCTCAGCCATTAATTACAATTGCATCAAGGTATTACACCTGAATCTGAAAAAAACAAAGAGACCTACACATACACATACACATACATAAGCACTCATAAACACATACACATACACATAAACATACATAAATATAAGCACACATAAATACATACACATAAGCACATATACACACACATACATAAACATACACATACACATACACATACAAATACACATAAACATAAATATACATATACATAAACATAAACACATATACACATAAACATGTATAAACTCACATAAACATAAACATACACATACATAAACTTAAATATAAACACAAACACACATAAAAACTCGATTTAGCACACCAAAGTAACTAACGAAATTGTTTGAGGATTGATGTTAGTTTGCAATTTTTTCCAGTCTATATAAGGGTTTAATTTTTCTCAGTCTGTATGTGTGTTTATGTCTATGTATGTTTATGTATAAACACATACATAAATATGCATAAACATAAATGAACATAAATATCATAAACATAAACATAAACATACACATACACATAAACATAAATATACGCACACACACTCATACACATACACATACACACACACAAGCACACACACACACACACACATACATAAACATATACATACACATACACATACACATACAAATACACATAAACATAAATATACATATACATAAACATAAACACATATACATAAACATAAACACATATACACATAAACACGTATAAACTCACATAAACATAAACATAAACATACACAAACACACATAAAAGCTCGATTTAGCACACCAAAGCAACTAACGAAATTGTTTGAGGATTGATGTTAGTTTGCAATTTTTTCCAGTCTATATAAGAGTTTAATTTTTCTCAGTCTGTATGTGTATTTATGTCTATGTATGTTTATGTTTATGTGTGTGTGTTTATGTGTATGTGTGTTTATGTTTGTTTGTTTTTGTTAATGTTTGTTTATGCGTGTTTATGTGTATGTGTATTTATGTTTGTTTGTTTTTGTGTATGTTTGTTTGTGTTTGTGTTCATATATTTATATGTATGTGTGTTTCTATTTATATTTATGTTTATAAATATAAACATATATAAACATACACACGTACATAAACATACACATAAACACACATAAACATACACATACAAACTCATACACATACACATACATAAACATACACACATACATAAACATAAACACATATGCACATACACATAAACATAAACATACACATACACACACATAAACATACACATACAGATACACACTCATACACATATACATACATAAACACACACACATATATAAACATAAATGAACATAAACATAAACACACATGCACATACACATAAACATAAATATACACATACACATACATAAACATACACATACACATACACATACACACTCATACACACGTACATAAATATATTTATGTTTATAAATATAAACATACATAAACATACACACGTACATAAATATACATAAACATAAATGAACATAAACATAAACACATACACATAAACATAAAAATACACATAAACACACATAAACATACACATACACACTCATACACATACACATACATAAACATACACACATACATAAACATAAATGAAATAAACATAAACACACATGCACATACACATAAACATAAACATACACATACACACTCATATACATATACATACATTTTTTTTTTTGAGAAGTATATACATATATATACATAAACACACATATACATACACATACATTTTTAGTTCTCGCCTTAGGCTCCAAAATGTCTAGGGCCGCCCCTGTATCCAACAGTCCAACTTCAGGGGGCTCAGGTTGAACCTTGACAACTCTATTACCAAAACCAATTAATGCTTCTCAAAAGATTTAACAATGACAACAACAACAAAAAGAGCTCTTACTTTCGAAAATTTGGGAGTGTAAGGGTGCCTACCAATCACCTCTCCCAGACCCCGCAAAATGGGATCTTTGTGGTCTTGGTGGTACCTTTTTTACTTCAAAAAATAAGTAAGCACACAATGATATAGAATGAGATGAGACAGGAGATATCAAAACCCAACTGGAAAACACCATATATGTTCAGACCCATATAATATTTGAACTTTAATTTCATTGAACACATCCTAAAAAATCTATATTGATTTAAATAAAATGAAAGAAAAAAAAAAATCCCAATTCATGATAGACATAGATGCATTTTAAGATTTTGAATCTTCAATCCAAGGTCCTAATTTCTAGTTACAAACCCCAAATTAAGTCAAATCCAACGCAAATGTGAAAAATACTTAATTTATGAACCCGATCAATCTCGTTAAAATCCTATCAATACAAGGCTAAAAACAACTATACAATTCATACATACTATTAAAAACAAATACTAAAAATAATTACACAAACACAAACAGTCCTTTCAGCCCATTGACACTCGAAAAACATCATGGATGGATCGAGCAATTTTAAGGTGAGAGTGAGATGCTTACCTTAGCTGAGAGACTGAGACGCTGCGGAAACGACGACGCAGAGAGATATATGTGATATTGGAAGGGTGCGGGCGGTCGGTTCTTTAGTTAGAGTGGGTGTTTTTGTCATTCTGGTCTCTCTCTTCTTCTTCTTTTTTTCTTTTTTTTTTTTAATAAAATTTTTAATATAATTATTTTATTTAGTAATTGGAATTATTTAGTTATAGAAAAAGGGAAATTCAACCACTATCATCAATTAACACACCCATTACAACTATCCGATGTGACCGCATAGGATAGTTGTGAAAATGAGGGTGAGACTAATTATGGTTTTATTAAACTATAATTTTTATCATTTAAAAAAATGCTAATTATGTTGCATACTTTGAGTTATTCAGTACAGTGTGCATTGCAGAACACACTCTAGATAAAATCATACTTTTAAATCACATTTCACATATAATTGTTAATGGTGAACTATAAAGAGAGCAATTTATTTTTCTATAAGCCTATTAATCAAAAAAATGAAAGACTATTGATATGATCATTTAAAACTAGTCAATACAATGACTGGGATAAAGGATAAGAGGACTTTTTTTTCTTTTTTTCTTTTTGTTGAGAAGAGACTATTTATGGTTTATTATAAGATGATTTGATGGCTTATGTTTTTCAACTACGTTTTACTATACTATTCGAGAGGTCAATACCCTTTTTAGATAAATAAAGGTCGATTCTCCTAATGTAGAGATTGAAATTTAACCATTGCTCTCATGGTATCAATGATCACACATGACTACCTTGCCTTTAAAGAAAGAAATCTTTAAAGAAAGTCAAATAATTTGATAGTTATAATGGGGAAGGGGATTAAAGTTTTGAACTTTGGCCATCTCCAATAGAAACATTGAGAGATACCAATTGAGCTACGAAGTTTTTGGTGACTAGTTTTTTATGAACTTTTAAAGGGTTGTGAAGTTGGCTAGGTATGAAATGGGTTCCAACTCAATAATCAAATTGCCTTTGCTTTAAGAGAGGTCCAACCTCACTCCTAATCCTAAACAAGAGCAAGATCAATATTTCAATGTGTGGGGTTAACAAGAACATGAATTCCAATTACTTGCTTGCTTGTAGTGTTTAAGAGGGTATTATTGTGGTATTTCTATGCAATATCTCAATGCGACACAATTTGGTTGGTTGGAATTAAATACAACCAAATGCAAAAAACTCGTAGCAAAAGAGTAAGTGATAATACAATTAGTTGGAGATCACATCTTCTTTTTTTTTTTTTTTTTTTTTTTTGGGTTGGGATAAATAAGCCTTCGTTTGGGTGGAGAGAATGAAATGGAATGGAAATGAATAAAAGAATAATTTTAGAATATTCATCAATTCCCTTGTTTAAAAGTTTAAGTAGAAGGAAATGGAATGGGTAGGAGAAAACACTCATTCTTCTCTATTCTCTTAAAACTTCAAATTTTCACTCTCCCCAAAATTTGGAAGAATGAGAGAGAATATAATTAGATTTAATGAATTTTTTACTAAAACTCCTAAAATACCCCTATATATTAAACAATTTATTTTAAAATGAGGAATTAATAGTAATATTGTCATAATTCAATTCCATTCTTTCTATGTTACTTCCAAGCAAAAGCAAAATTATTTACTTTCCATTCATTTTCATTCTTTTCCATTCTTTTATTTTAAAACATCCAAATAAGATTATTTAATTTCATTCAATTTCATTATTTTTCATTCATTTCTTTTGCTTAAATATATTCCATTCCCTTTTTTTTTTTTTTTTTTTTTTTGGGAGAAACTATCGGTTGAACTAGAAACGGCCCCTAAATGAACCATAAGGTCCATAACTGAATTATCAATTTGTCAACCTGTACAAGCTTTGGATCTTAGCCTATCACATATAGAGACCAGTAATAAGCCCAATGGGCCTAACAAAAACGCAGCAAAACGCCGTCGTTCCGATTCTGGATTTGACAAATTTGTAACTCACAACCTGAATCAGAGAGCAGCAGAGACGCACACAGAGAGAGAAGAGTCTTCAAAGAGAGAGAGAGAGAGATGAGCTTGACATCAACAGCAGGGTACGTAGCTCGGAGAGCAGCACAGAGGGAGAGGGTTCGGATCCTCTACAGGCGAGCCCTCAAGGACACTCTCAACTGGGCCGTTCATCGCCATCTCTTCTATCAAGATGTACCCCCCCTCCGATCGATCTCATAAACAAATCCTCAATTTTTCATTCATTTATTTCAATCTTAATCATAGAGCTTCTCTCACTTTTTTTCAGTTTGTGAATTTGTGAATTTTTTGAAAATTTTCTCTCTCTCTCTCTCTCTCTCTCTCTCTCAGGCTTCGGAGCTCCGAGAACGTTTCGAAGTCCACAAACACGTGGTTCGTTTTCTCTCTTTCTCGCTTCTACTTTTATATCTGAATCAATTTCTATTTTTTCGATTGGGAATTCGATATTTTAGCTCATAATGTAGTACTACATTTGCTCTTAAAAAAAAAGCCAAAATTATAGCCGAAAAGTAAAGAATACGAAATTGTGTAATTAATTAACGGGAACTTATGTGCGTAAATTTAGTTTTCGCTCTGATTTAATTATTTAATTATAAATTAAATACTGTATTGGCCTAATTGGAGATTTTGAAGATTCTGCATTGTACTAAAATTTGTTTAATAAATTTATTTTGGGTAATTTGGGACTATGGCTTGATTGTTGTTGTTGGAGCAAATATATGTATAGATTGTATTAATTGATAAGTTACACACGCACCCAGTGGGTCTTGAACACGTGATCGTGTTTTTTAATCCCATTATTGTGGGTGGAAAAAGGTTTCATTTGAGGTTTCTTTTTTGTATGAGATTTATTGGGAATCACCCGGAAAAGAATAAATAAGTGGGCACATTTGGAATTGGTTATAATCTGTATGATAGTGTCAGTTTACCAATCTTTTGATGAACTTATTGTTATTTAGTTGATTAGCCCATCAGGGGTGAATGTTCCCGAATTACTTGGAGACTGGTTTCTCGTGAGTAGGGTTAGTTGCTAGTAGGTTTTATAGACCAAAAGCGTGTTGTTTATGGTTTTAAATATAAAGTCACTGCCTTTTTTATTATAAGTTCCGGCTCCAAGAAGAGGGGGAATTGAAGATTCTAACTATTGACCTCCATTTCGTGACATTTCTCATCTGTCTTATGACTGTAAATATTGAAGTGAGAAGCTCATTTTTTATTTGAGGTGTTACATTAATGTTGGTTGATAATCATAAAATAATGCGATAGTAATTGTGAAAAAATGCTATAAGAATAAAAACTATATGATGTTCTCTTTCCGTTTCATTTCAAGTGTGTATAATTTGAACTAAAACGGTGATGTGAGCTAGGCAACATCTCTGTCATAGACAACTGTGCAAGTTTGCATGATACGCTAATGTGTATTATGTGAAGCAGTGGTCTGTTATAAACTGTATAAATGATGACAGTTGTAATAACACTAGTAATATGATGATGATGATGATGATGATGACAAGTTCCATTACTCTATTCAAATATTGGGAGTTGTCAACACATCTTTGTTACTTAACTATGTTCCTTATGTTGCTACTCTGTCTGTTGATATTTATTTTTATTTTGGTGGTGGATTCACAGGAAGACCCTGACACAATTGATAGAATGATAGAAGATGGTGAAGCACAGTACAATAAGTGGCGACACCCTGATCCTTACATTGGTAAGCGGTACAGTGGAAGCTCCAGTATTTAAATTTCCTGTAGGGCACAGTTTGTTGGTGTTTGTAATGCATAATTTGAGGTTAAAAATACAGGAACTTGAACTGTCGCACTTCATTGAGAGATCATGAGCGTTTTGTTCTAGCATGTTGACCATACTTTTTAAAAGATCCAAAAATTATGGACAAAATAGGAAGTCCATGTGTCATACTCTTGGATTCTAACATGTATAACAAATTTATGATCCTTGTAAAAATGGAGTTCATATAATGTTAGTGACATTAGACAAATTTACATGCTTTGACATGATGATTGAGGCATTTGCAAATATTTATTAAAATCTGTTATGTTATATACAGACTGTTTTGGTGTTGCTCTTATTCCTATTAAATGGACTCAGTTAATTTATGTGATTTTGAAAATACTCTCAAGTGGTGCTAATCTTTATACTTTTAAGTCTACCCATTCAGTTTGCAGCTCACTTATTTCTATTTTCATTTTTATTTTCCTTCTTTATGTACAGTCCCTTGGGCTCCTGGTGGTTCCAAGTTCACTCGAAATCCAACTCCTCCATCTGGGGTAAGTTATCAAGATAATTCATTATTTGGTTTATCATTGTGTTTTCCTACATCTTCTCACTAGTTTTTATTTTGTCATTTCATGGACATGATATAGAATCACTTCCTTATTCGCTTGTTACATTATGTGTTGTATGACTTGCATTCTTGTTACTAGGTATGCACATAACATCCGATATATTTATTAAGTGATAAATTCAACCCTGGTAATTATAAGGTCCAAAAGAAGCAAATTAACATCACTTAATCATCCAAACTGTGGTTAAATTTGACCTTTTTTTTTTAAATGTTTCTATGTGTGCGTGATATGTCATGTAAATGGGAGTATTAGGAATACTGAATTTATGGAAATGGGTACCTATTCTTAAACTTGGGCATCCCCTTCCCCCCCCCCCCCCCCCCCCCCCTTTTTTTCCTCTCCCCAGTCTTTTTCTTTTGCTGAAAAACATTGACGCGTTTTCTACCTATGTTGATTGTGCAACTGTGGGCATATAAAATGCTATTCATTCACTTGGGCAATTTCTTATATATGAGTGTTTCTCCCTCTGCCTCATTCATGGCATTCCAATACTCGAATGTATAGTACAAGAACATTTGGAAAGGAAAGAGGGAAGTTCATTGTGTTTCAGAAAAGGGTTGTGCTTTTCATGCTTTTTTTTTTTTAACTATTTACCTTTCAATGATGTTCCATAATTGCTCAGTTTGTATAGTGTTAGTACCATGTATTGGTAGATATTTCAGAGCATTCAGTAGCCTCTAGACTTCACCAGAGTTGCAAGTTGAGCAATGTGATTTGTATTTGTTTCTGATTTAGTTTGTGATATTTTGTTGTTCGTGCAGATTGAGATAGTATACAACTTTGGCCGGGAAGATCATCTAGAAAATTAGAAGCTGCATTCTTTTTTCAGCAATAAATAAAGGTTGGTTATACGATTAGTTCCTTGACGTATTTTTTGCTGCAGTTTTTGTTAGTTTAGGATTGAGTTTGTAAGTTAGCTTTTTGAACCACCTAAGTGTGTAGTGAATTATTGATGTTTTTCAAATATGAATGCTGGCATCATTGCCAGAGACTTAAATGAACATGAAAACAAAGGTAATGAATTTTAGGTCAACATGGATCATGTTCTTTGAGGTAGCATTAGGGATGATTGATGTTTATATGTTGGGAAAAAATAACATGTAAGATATATATATATATATATATAATGTAAGATATGCAATGTGTGTTCAGTACCCTCAAGAATTTATGTTAGCTCAATTAGTAACATCTCGTCATCTAATAAGGGACTTAGGTTCGAATTTCATTTTACCCCAAAATTAATTAGTGTTTTGACTTGATTTTAAAGAGCAATCATCTTAGAGGAGACACCATTTGCTCAAATCCTATTGTATCTTTAAAATGAATGTTAGCAATGTGTTTCATGAGCCGGCACACACACATAAGCACATCTTATGTAGCTATAACACATGATGGTCTAATGGAAGTATGGAGAGTATGGAAGCACTTGCTCTCTCTCTCTCTTCTCTCTCTCTCTTCTCTCTTCTTTGCATAAGATTTTTTGTATTGATATTGGCTTTGTGATTTCATTACTGATGCAGATTGAGATTATCAATGACGATGATGATGATCGATGCTGGTATCTTTGATGTATTTCTATTTGATGCCAAATGGAGTCTTTGAACCTTGTATGCTTTGAGATGTTCAGTTGATCATTTATGTGTATTTGGTTTTCCATTGAAATGGATTGTTGAAAGAACCAAAATGCTAGCTTAACATGCCGCGTAATTTCAAGTTTAATTCTGTCCAATCTGTCTTCTTCCCTCCGAAGGAAAGATATTGCGGCCCAGGTGGGCAACTATGCAATATTGATGAAGGTCTATACCACCATGATGAGGAAAACCTTTGGTCATTGACCTTGAACCCGAAGCAAAAGAAGCGATTAAATTATTTACTAGATAAAATCAAACTTTCACACAGTCAACGCAATTTGTTATGAGGGATATTTGGTACTATTTCGGGATTACATACTAGAAAACACCCAAGCAAGAACGACAAAATTTTGTGGAGAGATATAAATAACATTTAATTAAATAGAAATATAAAGGATAAAATATAAAATTCGGCAATCACATTAATTGAACTGTAAAACACATAAAGCATTAAATAAAAAACCAAACTTGAATTTGATTTTTTTAATTTTTGGTTGAGAAAGTAATGAATTTGAAATGTTATTATTGTACTTTTAAACACTTCCATTAGAATTTTGAGATTCAAGCCCGCAGAAATCTAGATTGAAAGTTACAACGAGATGAGAGATGGAGAAAAATGGTGGTGCTTCTTCTATGAAGAAATGCAACTCTTATAGAAGTCTACTTTGTTGAAATTTTATTTTTTGTCTCCATTACCTACGATTGACTAGCTGACTTTTTTGTTATCATTATTTTGTCTTTGATTTTCTTTAATCATGAAAGCTTTGCTTTTCTTTTAATCATGAAAGCTATTAGGGGATATTTTTTAGTCACTTTTGAATTTGGATGATGATGAATGCTTTTCTATTGATTTATTTATTTATTTCATTTTTAACTTTGATTATTTTATTAAGAAATTAATATATATATATATATATATACACAAACACATAGCAATTAGCAAGTTATGATTGATAAAAAATATAAAGTTGAATACAAAAAATGAGATAACGGATTTCTATTCTTTTAGGTGGATGCTTTGTTTTTGTTGATTGCATTTTGTACTTTGCTAGATTCTCTTTCTTTTTTATATTTTTGAAATGCACACTTTATAAATTTATTAATATATTTTCTTAACAAAGTAAATTGTTTTTTATTCTTGACTTTTCCCGCTTTTTCAGCGCATCAGTGGGTCTCGTGTAGTGTTCACGGGACTCACAAATCTCACTTTTCAGTAACTTTTTCATTAAAAAAGGGTCCCACGGTACTATTCACACATTTAAAAATTATTTTGCTATAGTGTTTTTTAGTTTTCAATTTTCAACTGTATCCAAACGAACCCTAGGTAGTGTTACATCACTTAATAACTTATTATTAAATTCATATTTTAAGAATCCTACTGTTGAATTACATGTTCTATATGTGTTTAACATGCATGCTAATTTTCATGCAAATCAGATGTTATTTACCATGTGATCCATAAACTCATATTTTATGTATTATTTTAAATTACAAAAACTTTAATTTAAACAATTGATTGATAACATAACTATTAATATTTGATCACCATGAATTTTAGCAAGCATGGAGAGTATATGAATATAATGTAATCTAACAGTAGATTTGTCAAAATTCGCATTTAATAATAAGTTATTAAGTGGTGTAATATCGCTTAAAGTTACACTAGGTGTAACTTGAACCCAACTCATATATTATATTGAAAATAGAAGCTTATAACTACAGCTTAATATATAATTAGCCTCATCACATGCGCTTTGCACGTGTGATGATGCTCTTTTTTTATTTGGAGTTTAATGTAATTTTTTAATTTGAATTTTTTTTTTTATTGTTAGTAAGGTTACACGTGAAAAGATTTTTAAGAAGCTAAAATTTAGGATTTTAAAAATGAGTAAACTGCTGGATTTGGTATGTGCTAGTTTTTAAGAAAAAAGTTTATTTGATATTAAAAAAAAAATTGTTGTGTTACAATTTAACCATATTTTTTATTTTTTAGGAATAAGAATTATCTTATTAAATTAGGGGTATTTTTGACATTTTTCAAAACTTTAACTAACTTTCTGGATCCTCTTATTAATAATAATAATAATAATAATAATAATAATAATAATAATAATAATAATAAAAAAAACAATTTAGAGTTTAAGCCTTATAAATTGTAATCACGTGAGGGATGGATAAATATTAGAATTTGACAATTGACATTAAAAAAGTTATTTTTTTTATTTGAAAAAAAATTTTAAATTATTTAATTTACTTTTAAACACACTACATTTATTTATTTTTATCTATTCCTCCTTTGCACATACAGAATTAAGAAAGTTACTGGCTCCTTCAATCTCAACTTTCACCAATATCTATCTCTCCCCTCTCAAGTCTAAATTTTGAACTTACTTTTAGAGTTACATTGACTGGAAACTAAGAAACCATTGAAGAAGAAGGGGCAAACCCACAAAAACCATTGATGAGGAAGAAAAAGATCAAGTGTGGTGGTGTTGCCATGTTGGCAGTTTAAGCTATATTTTTATTAAATTTTTTTGGGAGAAATTTTAATCTAAGTTCTCTCATGAGAGAGACCAAGCAATGTCATCGAACCACAGAACTCTTATAGCAAAACAAATTATAAAATTGAAGATTGGGTCGTGTTTAACGGTAATTTAGTGGATTTGAGGTGACTAGGGAAAATAGAATTTTTGGGATTAATTCTTTGCTTAACTTTTATTATTCATCTTAAATACAATAGGAATTAAGGCCAATGATAACAATTACATTTGAAAAACAAACTAAGATAATACCTATCACTAATACTAAAATCTAGCAAGCAATCCTTATTAAGATAACTTTTATCACTAAGCCTAATTTATCTAACCCATCATCCCTGGTCAAAATAGAATATGATCAAATTTTTTTGGTTGATGTTTGGAAGAAGAGAAACCAGGCATTAAAGAATAAAGAACAGGAAAATAATATGTTCAAAATTTGTTGGGTCATGAGTCACGCCACAGAGAGAGAGAGAGAGACTGAACCGCACGCTAAAGATGAGTGCAAGCGACGTATCACATATCAACCTCAATTTTTTTTTTGAGAATGACATATCAACCTCAATTGGTACATAGAAGTAGAAGAATTTCCCTTCAATTCATTCCTTGGCCCCTTTGAGCCAATACTCACATGACACGATGTAAATATAATCATCATTGTGCCAAAACATCTATCTCAGAATACTAAATTCACCATTAATACCATTCATGGTGGTAAATAGAAATGGATCAAGACATTTTAATTTTGGAACTAGTCTATAGCTCAAACAATGTCCACAAACGTAAAAGTTTTCATACTTGAACTTAGTATACATACATAACCACAAGTTAAGCTTTTTTCAATTAAGCTTACTTCAATTTTTCATTTTTCTTTTGGCTTTAGAAGGATGATGAAGTACCAAGAGCCGATGTGATGAAGATGAAGATGAACCGAAGAGATACTGCAGCTGTATGTGCAATAGCCCTGCGTATAACAAGGTCTCTAATCACCATGGTCCTGCTCTTATGGACAATTCTCTCTGGGGTTGAAATTGCTACTGAAACTGAAGCATATATGGATTATGGATATAGCCAGTGGGCTTTCCATGTTGGAGTTGTGACCATGTTCTTTGGTTTCTTGTTTTTGGCTCTTGGAATTCCCATTCTAGCAGACTTGTTTCTAAAATTGACAGAACAGTTGCAGCAACAAGAGGAGGAAAATGGCACTCATCAAGGTAGCAACTTGAAACTTGAAAGCTTACATCCTTATATACATATTAAAAAAAAAAAACCTGAAAGCTTACATATCTATTTAGTTTTCCAGGAGTAATCATGCAGATAGGATCATCATATCAATTTAGCCCTTCATTTCTCTCTCTATTTATCCATAGCTAGTAAATGAATTGTATAGTGAAAATCCAGAAAGAAAAATTCTGGATAGGAAAGAAGAGCCAAGATGAATACCACAAGCATACTTTTGGGGATTTAAAGCTTTTTTATTTATTTATTTATATATAGGATTTTTTGGATTGTCTTGTATAACCTCTATTCGATAGAAAATTTGGTAGAAGCATTAATGAATTAGATAATATTATAAATATTCTTGATATATAAGTCACTGCTGCTGACAAACATAGCCAGCGGTAAGAGTTGTTTTTTTTTGATAATTCAGCAGCAAGAGTTTTGTGTAGGATTCTTTTCATGACATTTTATATACAGCAAGCATTAACGAAACCAAACAATTATAATTTCCATAGGTATATCCTGTGAGCTTTTCCCAACATTTGCTCTCACATCTCTGCTTGTACATTTATTTCTTCAAATTTTTTTATTGAAAATATCATTACATGAAAAATGAGGCAGCAAGGGAGATGACAAACCGTGAAGTCATTGGTGGTATCCTTGTGAATGTGATCACAGTCTTTATGCTTTTGTGGGGCATTTACACTGGAATTAGACTTGCAATGGAACCTAGAGGAGACAGCAAATACCATTTCCTAACTTTCTCGATTGGAGTTATCACCATTGTCTTCGGTTGCTTATATTTCATCTTTGGACTTGCAATAACGATGGAGCTAGCTTTGGATTTGTCTAGCAGGTTGCAGCAGAAAGAGAAAAAGGGAAGCAGCATTCATAAAGGCCACAACAAAAATGTTAAATGTTTTGTTTAACATTACCAATTTATTCTACATCCTGTATAATTTCCTATACTTCTCAATTTATTTACTTCTGATTCGATTAAGAATGAGTTCAGGCCATGCAACAAAGTCAATTCATGGTTTGGGAAACTATCTTACATTACAAAAAATCCATATCCTATCCTATTTTCTGACTGCTTTAGCTTTCTAAAGATATGCATCCCCAACCTTATAATTCCTTGCCACATCATTGCTATAAGATGGGAGCAAAACTTTACATACAGGATCTCAGTTCTCCTATTACAGATATATATTTAATAGTTGGTCAAAAGAAGAAAGGATGCACTGTAAAATAGCTATTTATATATATTAATCTAGAAGATGTTAATATAATCTTTGAAGCGTTTGGGAAAGTATATAATGTTAGATATACAATGTGTGCTGATGTTCAGTCTCCTTAAGAATTAATGTTAGCATGCGCGCACACAAACGTATCCTATATGTAGTACCACAAATAATGGTCTAATGGAAGGACTTGTTCTCTCTCTCTCTCATTTGCATAAGATTTTTGTTTTGATATTAGCTTAGTGATTCTGTTACTGGTGCAGATTGAGATTATCAATGACAATGATGATGATCAATGCCAGTGTCTTTGATGTATTTCTATGTGATGTCAAATGGTGGTTTTGAATCTTGAATGCTTTGAGATGCTCATTGATGTGTATTTGGTTTTCCCTTGAAATGGATTATTGAAAGAACCAAAGTTTCAGCTTAACATGCTTCATAATTTCAAGTTCAGCATAATTTGTTTAATGAATAACTTTAATTCTATTATTTGTCTTCCCCCCTCCAGAAGAAGATTTTCCGATCCTGGTGGACAACAATGCTGCATTGATCCGAGTCTTATCCTTTAACACAAGCCAACTTAAAATTATATTTGATTTGATTAACAATTAAAGTGTTACTTTTGGTGGGTTTCATGAGTCTTAAAGGCTACTACTAAATGTATCAAATAACTAGATGAACTTGACATATCAAATAAAAATTTATCTCAACTCCTTCTCACCCATTACTAATAGAACTCCAAAAATATTTCTTGGTATTGACGAAGCAGGTACTAAAGTTTAACAATGAATCACTTTTTAGAGATCCCAGCTCAAAAATTTACGGGAAAAGCATACACGATCAAATTTTTTTTTTTTGGGTGTTGATGCTTTGAGAATTAAAGAAAGAGAAAAACCAGGCATTAGTAAAGAACAGAAAAACCATATGTTCTAAATTTGTTGTGTCACAAATCACGCTAGAGAGAGAGAGAGAGAGTGGCTAAACCACGTGCCAAATTGGTGCATAGAAGAAGTCAGAGCATTTGCCTCCATTGCAGTTCCTTTCTTGACCCCTTTGAGCCAATATCTCACAAAGGCTTTACCCCATCTAATCATAATTGTGCCAAACATATTGTATCTCATAAAACTAAATCACCGTTAATAGTAATATCATTCTATATGGAAAACAGAAATGGCAAAAAGATATTTCTAGTTTTGAAACTACGAAGGCTCAATCTCAATTCTCAAACCGTATTCATAACAATCAACCTAAAAGTTTAGGCTTAACTTAGTATTCACAGATAACCATAATGTTTAGTACCGTTTTTATTTTGTGTTAAGGGTAGGCGTTACCAAAAACCTTACTTCAATTTTCCTCTTCTCCTGGATTCATTTACCTTGTGCTTTATTCTTTCTTTTGGCTAAGATGGTTAGTGAAGGAGCGGGGGACGAGGTGAAGATGATGATCCAAAAAGACAATACCACATCTGTACGTGCAATCACCCTGCGTGTAACCGGGTCTCTGATCACCAATGTCCTGCTAATGTGGAGCATTCAATATGGACTTGAACTTGCTACGCAAACTGAAACATATATTGGTGAAGAGTGCAATTTCAATGCCGGAATTATAACCATGGTCCTTGGTTTCATCCTTATGTTTGTTGAAATTCACATTCTTGCAACCATGTTTCTAGAATTTGCGACAGAACAGTGGCAGGAACAAGAGGAGGAAAATCATCAAGGTAGCAATTCGAAAGATGACATATCTGTTTAGTTTGCCAAATTTTCATGTTGGAGTTATAACCATGTTCATTGGTTTCATACTTTCATGCTTCTGTTTATTGAAATTCCCATTCTAGCAGGAATGTATCTAGAATTGGCAGAAAATTTGGAGCAACGAGAGGACTTAGAGCCAGGGGAGGAAAATGACACTTATCAAGGTAGCAACTTGAAAGCTGACATATCTGTTTCGTTTTCCAAGAGTGACCATGCAAATAGGATCACCATATCAATTTTAGCCCTTCATTTCTCTCTCCCTTTATCCTTTTATAGTAAATTCAGACCCCGCATATACTGGGAGCCTTATAAAGTTATATACTGGGTATTTTTGAATCATTTTTTAGTAAATGAATTGCATTGAGAAATATTTAGATTGAAAAATTCTGGACAGGTTAGCTAGAAGAGCCAAGATGAATTCCACAAGATTATTTTTGTGGGATTTAGAACCATACAGATCCCCTACTAGTATAATTATCATTAAAGGAAATATAGTTTGGATTGTCTTTTACAACCTCATCGATACAAAAAAAGATGGTAGAATCATAAATGACTGCTGGCAAATTGAACCTATAGGCTATAGCATGAGTTTTGTGTTGGATTCTCTTCATTACATTTTATACACAGCACTAACAAAACCAAACAAAGTCTTGTTTCCATAGATCCTGTAAGCTTTTCCACCATTTGCATTCATATCTCTGCTTTGCTTGTACTTTTTTTATTATCCCTTTGAGTATTCTTAATGAAAATATCACTATGTGAACAATGAAGCAGAAAGGGAGATGACAATCCGTGAAGTTATTGTCTGTCTTTTTGTGGACGTGATCATACTCTTCATGCTATTGTGGATCATTTTCACTGCACTTGGACTTACATTGGAACCTATAGGAGACGGCCAATACTCTATACACCATTACCTAATAAAAAACGTTGTTGGAAATGTCACAGCGCTCATCGGTTTCTGCTATTTTGCGTTTGGGGTGGGAATAGCAGTAGAACTGTCTAGCATGTTGCAGCCGAAAGAGAAGAAGGGAAGCAGCATTCATGAAGAACACAACACAAATCTTGAGTGTCTTGTTTGATGTTTCTCAGAAAAAAGTTTGACATTACAAATTTGTACTGCATATTGTATTAATGAACTATTTCCTTCTTATTCAAATACTAAATTATGACTTCACTCTTCAGGCCACGCACAGGGTCAATCCATGGTTTGGGAAACTATCTTGCATTAAAAAATTCAAGATTTGTTTGGGAACCTCTTCCTATTTTATGATCAAATGTATTAGCTTCCTATTTTATGATCAAATGAATTACTTGCCAAATCACTGTTACAAGTTGGGAGCAAATTCATACATAAAATAGCTCTCTATGTCAAGCTAGCACATATAGTAGCTTTCAATATTGTCCTCCCAAGCTTCAGTGACATCCGCCGATCACTGATGACTAAGGGTTGTTCTCTCATGCAGAGATTCAATAGAAAAACACAGGTCACATCTGCACTACATCTATCGTAAAAAAACTAGTAAAGTTAAAATTAGAGGTCCTTATAATTACTTATATAACTCATTTCAACCTTACTATACACCCAAAGTAAGTCGAACACACACATACAATCTAATCTAATCAAATCCAAATAAACCATGTTTCGCAAAAACAGTTACCGGTTTTTTAAAAACATGACATATTTCTTCTCCCCACATCTGATTTGGCTATGGCCAAGGAAGCTGAAGGAAACTGATGTTTTCATTTACAATTGTTTAAACTAACTGCAACAAATAAATGTACAAAATTTCCCCAAAACAATGGGATAAAAAGACTCACTAGTTTATAATACATGTCAAATTTCTTCGCAACCAAAAAGAGCATCAAGGGAATCACTTAAAAAATAAAGCATATTTTATTTCAACAAAAAAGAACCCAAAAACAAATAAGGAGTCAGCAACATGTGAAAAAGAAATTGTTGAGAGAGAGAGAGAGAGAGAGAGAGAGATGAGCTTGAAAGGGGCCCAGGAGTGGACTTGAGGACCTCAAACCCATCCTTAAGAATGTAATAATAACTTCATTATATACATAAATTTTGTAGCATGATAATCTATTTAGACCAAAATCCCCTAACTGTACTTTGTTTGCATTTGCCCATCCCCACCCCAATCCGTATGTGTAACTGTGTATATATATATTTAGAATATTTGTATATATAATTTTAAAATTTTTTTATATCGATGCCAATTATAATTTGTTTTATTAATACATATCATATTATCATCCCTTAAACATATTTGTTTCTCTCCCTTAGTACCCCATTGTTGCCCTTTCTTTTTCTATGGTCTCTATTTCTTCTTGTTCTAGCTATACCTCTTTAGAGAAGGCAAAATACCTTTGCTATTCCTCATGGAGAAGTGGACCATGACCACCAAATTAATCTATATCTATATATTACTAAAAGCTAAAGTGTGACATTTATTACTACTGATATCCTATTGTGCCACCTCATCGCCACGTCATTCGTCACATAATTATTATTTATTCCTATTTTTTTTACAAAAAAAAAATATAAATAGATTATTGACTTTATATATTCATCTTTGTCGGTTTTAACATCTATATATATTTCTTTTTTATTTCCAATTTTCTATAAATTTTTTTTTTTTTTACATTCACTTATTTTTTTAAATATTTTCACTTTCTTCAACCTTTCTTCTTCTCTTACCTTTTCATCTCTCCACTACCCTCCACTTAAATATTTCTATTCATTTTTTCCTTCATCTTCCTTTATTTGTCTCTTCTTATCCCTTCCCTCTTACTATAAATTTGTCATTCTTTTCCATTCTTTGCATAGTTTTCTCTCACAAAAAAGTCCTTTCTCTCTCTCTCTCTCTCTCTCTCTCTCTCAATGTTTTGGTGGATTTTTATTTTTTATTTCATCTCCACATTAGGTTGATAAATTTTTGTATTTTTAAGAACTATAATTTAGGTTGTTACGATTTAGTTTTGTGTTTTAAGTTATTATTATTATTATTATTATTATTATTATTATTATTATTTTGCTCTTTAATTGTTAAATTTTATCCAATTACATTATAAAAAATTAAAGATAGTAGATAAAAATAAAATAGTATTCCATTACATAACATAATTTGGATAATTTAGTGTTTATTGTTATATCTTTTAATTTTTCTTATTTTTTTCTTCTCTTCTATTTTACTCAATATTGAAATTCAACCACATCCTCCTTATCATTAAATTATTTATATTTTCTCCCTCTTTTTGTTTTAAAAAATAAAAAATGTAATATTTTACTTAAATTCAAATAAAAAAAAATTGTGCTCATCAAATTGTACTTTTTTTTTTTTATTTTAACATTTACACTTTCTCCAACCTTTCTCCTTCTTTTTACCTTTTCATCTCTCCAAACATTCTACCTTGATATCACTCTTCCTCTTTCCTTTTATCTTCCTTTATTTTGTTTCTTTTTATTATCATCTTCTTAGTATAAGTTTGTCATTCACTCTTCTATTCTTTACATAATTTTCTCTCACAAAAAAGTGGTTATTTCCCACTCTTTCTCCCTCAATTTTTTGGTGGATTTTTATTTTTATTTTTCTTGCATCTCTATTTTAGCTTGATAAAGTTTTGTATTCTTTAGAACACTATTTTGGTTGATGGGTTTAGTTTTGTGTTTTAAGTTTTTACTTTATTTTATTTTATTTTAATTTTTTATGACTTTGATTGTTAAATATTATCATATTGCATGATAAATAATTAAAAATAGTATATAAGAATGTACTATTATTATATTACATAGAATTATTTGTATAAATTAATATTTATTGTTATGTATTTTATTTTTATTTTTTTCTCATATCATTTTATTTAACATTTAAATTCAGCCACATCCCCCATATATATCATTAAATTATTTATATTTCCACTACTTTTTTATTTTAAAAAATTTTAAATATAATATTTTGCCTAAATTAAATAAATAAAATTGTCCACATTAAGTGGAGTAATGCTAGGGAAACACTCATTCTCACACCCAATGCATCAAAGGAAGAATGAAATACAAAACAAATCAAGTTAGAAACACTAAATTAAAAAAAAAAAAAAAACTAATAATGCATATTTAATGTCATAGAATCATCATCAAATTTTGGAAAAAGATAGGTTGTCAATGGAGAGAGAGAGAGAGAGAGAGAGAGAGAGAGAGAGAGAGAGAGAGATGGTATAGAAAAAAACCAATACAAAGCAATAAAGAGTAGATAAAGAAAAAAAACCAAACGTCAATTAGTAATTGTTGATTGGAAAACAAAGAAATTGTAAGGAGAAGTAAAAAATAAAATAGAGATTACCGTGTTAAGAACATTAAAAACTTTACAGTGTAGTAACATAAACCGTTAAATTCACTTAAAAAATTAAATCAACAATCAACAATTAAATACAATCATAGTACTAAATTTAAATTTAAAACTAATCAAACTCTAACTATGAAAATCATATTAATCATAACTAAAAAAGAGATGCTCTTTGATAGTAGTAGAAATTACATAAGAATTAAAGTTAGAAAATTTTAAAATCCATTTTTTGACATTTCATTTAACCTTATTTATAATATATATATATATATATATATATGATTTCATACACTATTACTTTCGAAAATCTAATGAACAATGCTACCTCTCATTTATCATCTTTGTTACGCAAATCATCAATTAGTAAATATATGATAATGGTAAGAAGCGTTACAAATGAGATCACTAAATATATATATATATATATAAAATTAATTAGTCACTATCATTATGGAGTAGTAGTCTATAATTTTACGCATCCAAAAAAGTGGAATATATAGAGTTTTCTAAAAGGTATGCGTAAAAAATTAATTAGTCACTATCATTATGGAGTAGTAGTCTATAATTTTACGCGTCCAAAAAAGTGGAATATATAGAGTTTTCTAAAAGGTATGCGTAAAGATTCACTATATATGTGTGTGTGTGTGTGTGTGTGTGTGTGTAAAGGTAAAAAAATGTATATTTAAGGTTTTTATTAACTTAAAAATTAATGAAAAACCAATGGTTAATAACTAAAATTATAGTATTAATAAAATATTTAATGAGATTATCTTAAAAAAATTATCACGCACAACACGCGGGTATGCGACTAGTGCATATAATAACCATGTTAGAAAGTGCAACCCCTGCATAAACAATTACTCTAGTCTAATCCCTGTTGAGAGGAAATAAAAAATTAAAAAGTATTACAAAATCAAATGCAAGAAAAATCAATAAAAAGGAAACACATCATACCATGATAATCAAACTACGGGCATTGAAATTAATGTTCAGCTTTCAGGTGTGTCAATTGTGGTAATTAGTTCATAATTATGCTAAGAAATAATGTTCTACTTTCAGGTGTGCAATTGTGGTAATTAGTTCGTAATTACGCTAAGATTCTCAAACTAGAATCGCTACAAGGTGTCCAAAGTTGACCACATTAATACAACTACATTAAGTTTAATATAACAAGAAATTAACATAATATTACACTAGAAACACTGAGTTTAAAATTTTACCCAAAAACTAATTCACTGTCTCCAACACTTGGAAATACAAGTATAATACAAAAAGGCTACACCTCTGTAAAAAAATTGCAAGCCCCAGTAGAATTGTGAGCAAACTAGTTGAGGAACTTGCCAAAAAATCACAAAAAATTAATTTTTCTGTCAAATTTCGATCAAAAACTTAGCTCCACGAAGCTAAGAATAAGAATTAACAATGTAGGAATGCAAAAAGCAAACTAGAAAACATAGGTAGTATTACGTCACAACAATGCTTCACACATTGCAATCTACAATGAAAAACAACTTCTGAATATATATGTTAATTAATTATATGGCATGGTCTCTCTCTCAAGTCAAAGAGAAAAGAATAGTAACAAAGTCCTACATTTTTTAACATAATTTCTTCAAAGCAAAAAAATACCTCAAGCAAAACACCAAACCTCAACTAAATACATCCAATCCCAAAACAAATTTGACTAATCCAAGAATTCATCCCGTCCTTCTCTATTGAACCTTGTTACAAATGGTCGTTGTTGTTTAAGGAAGTCGGTGGTTGCTGAGGAGGTTAGTGGCATTTTTTGGTCACTCATTTGTTCCCATGCCCTTTATCTATTGAATTTGCAAATCACTTTAGGAAGTTTATCATAGATTCTACTATTCAAACCCTTAATGGGCATTTGCCCATTTCGCCAAAACTTTTCACCAAAATGCTCCATATTTGAAACAAATTAGGATAATGCTCCTGTTTTGAAGCTCAATTTTCTAAAAATTTAGTTTCAATTTAAAACTCGATTTTTAGACAATTGAGTTATAGCAAACTGAAAAAAAAAAAAAAAAAAAAAAAATTCTGGAACTCGAGTTCCATATAAAGTACTCAAGTTCCATGAACTCGAGTACCATGTGAAGTACTCAAGTTCATGGAACTCGCATTCCTCGAAAAAATTCAAGTGGAACTCAAGTTCCATGAAATTGAGTACTTCACATGGTACTCAAGTTCATGGAACTCGAGTTCCAAAAACAAAAATAAAAAATAAAAAATAAAAAATTCTTTAGTCCACTTTCGCTATAACTCGATGTTCCAGAAATTGAGTTTCACATTTAGAACTCGATTTTTAGAAAATCGAGTTTCAAAACAGGGTATTTCCCTAATTAGTTTCAGACATAGGACATTTTGCTAGAAAATTTGTAAGAAATGGATAAAAGCCCATTTTGGCTTGTAAAATCCAAACACCCTTAAATTTCATGGATAAAATCTAAATTCTAAAATTTTAAGTGTAAAATCCTAACACCTTCAAATTTTAAGAGTGTAATTTACAATTTATCTTAAAATTAACAAGGGAGCTATATGAAAGTGGAGGAAGAAAGTTTGATATGGAGGTAGCATCTGCTACGACCATAACAGACATTGTCTTAAGAAGAAATTCGTCAAATACACTTCTGAGAGATGGAAGTGGAGTGATTTTAGGAGAGATAACCGGGTAAAAGCCTCTGACAATCTTAATTGTCCTTTTTTGATATTTTATTAGAAAAAGTTCATGTTCACGTTCAATTCAAATCACTCTCAATTATCGATATATAAAAATAACAATAAAAAAAGAGATAAGGAGAAAAAAGAAAAAGTGGGCCAGTGATGCTTTTGAGCCAATTGGTCAAAAACTCTGAAGGCAGTACAAAACTGTATTCAGTGGCGCAAGTTAGGCATGTCCCATGTATACAAAATATGGTAGAACCATGCATGACCGTAACGTATGTTTGTTTCCAGCAAAGACAAGTAGACAACTCTCATTATTTCTTGCTATCTGTCTCAACCATGACAACATTCAACGGTTACTCAAACCTAACCTAGATCCATTATGCTTTTATATATATATATATATATACATATTTCCCCCTTGAATCGTATATATTATAGCTTAAATTCTATAATACGAGTGTCTGTTTGAGGTCCGCTTATTTTGCTAAAATTGAAAACTTTTTGCTGAAAATACTGTAAATAAAGGTAAAAATTAACTGAAATAGTACTGTGAGACTCATGAATAGTACCAAAAAGTGTAGTGGGACCCATGAATAGTAGCAAATAGAGCAAACTTTAACCAAAATAAAAAAATAAAAAGCCACAAAATTAACTAAACTTTAACCTAAACCAAAACTAAAACCCACACAATCAACCAGCAGTTACACAAAAATATACACATAACCCAAACCAACTTCAACCAAAATCAAAACTAAAAAACCAGAAATTTAACAACAAATATATATATACAAATATTACTACAAAATAGAAATGAGAGCTAGAGAGACTTACCTTACTTTGGGTAGGGTTTGTGGTTTTGGGTAGTATTTTTGTGTTTGAAATTTTGGAAAAGAAATGGTGGCTTTTGAGTAAAGAAGAAGAGAGGAGGAGGGGAAGTGGGTTAAGGAAGAGGGACAGGGAGAGGAAATGTGGGTGAGAGGAAAATATCTGAAGTAAAGAAGTGGGAGACCAAAAATGAGAGGCCAAAGTGGTGGGAAGTTGAAAATAATAAGTGGGAAGTTTGAAAATTTTTAAGTGGTATAAGGAACTTATTGTGATGAAAATGGCACTTCCTCTGTTATAAGTTTTAAACCTATTATGGCGACTTTTTCACTTATTGCAACGACTTTAAACTGCTATAATAAGTTATGAAATTTTCAAAATTTTTTAAAATTTTGAAAGCCCAGTTTTTTACTTCAGACCTATAGCAGTGGTTTTAAAACCGTCGTAATAGGTATAAAAACTACCGTAATAGGTGTTTAGGGATTTTTTTTTCCTACACTAAAAGTAATAAAATATAACTTAATACTAAAAATTAATAAAATATAATTTAATAATTAATAAAATTATAAGATGAAACTCGAGGACCAAAATTAATAAAATATAATTTAATAATCATTAAAATGACTGAAATACCCCTAAGACTAAAAAAAGGGCAAGATCCATAAACTTTGAAAATGAATAAAACACCCCTACCACCCAAAAAATAATTGAAATACCCCCTACAACATGAAAAATGACCAAAATACCCTTGAGGCCTAAAAGGAAAAAAAATACCCTTGAAACCTAAAAAAAATACCGAAATTAATAAAATATAATTTAATAATCCTTGAAAATGACTGAAATACCCATAAGACTAAAAAAAGGCCAACTTACCCAATAAACTTAAAAAATCTCCGAAACACCCTTACCACCCAAAAAATGGCTGAAATACTACCGAAACATGAAAAAGAACTAATATACCTTTGAAGCCTAATAAAAAGACCAAAATACCATTGAAACCTAAAAAAAGACCAAAAAACCACCAAAACCTAAAAATGACTAAAAACACCCCCTTAGCCTAAAATGATGACCAAAATACCCCCAACGGCTAAAAATGAATCAAATACCCCCTAGGCATTAAAAAATGACCAATATACACCCTAAGCCAAAAAGTGACCGAAATACCCTAGAAACTTAAAAAAAAAAAAAAAAAAAAAAAAAAACAAACAACAACAACAACAACAACAACAAAGTACCCTTGAGCCTAAAAATGACAAAAAATACCCTCTAAGTCTAAAAAAATTACCAAAATACCTCCAAAAGCTAAAAAAACCAAATACCCCCTAAGCATTAAAAAATTTTACACACATACATCCTGAGCCTAGAACCTGACCGAAATGCCCTGGAAACTTAAAAAATTAATAAAATACTCAAGTCATTTTTAATGTTTAAAGGGTATTTGGTCATTTTTTTAAGGTTTTGGGGGGTATTTCGGTTATTTTTTAAGGTTTCAGGGGTGTATCTGTATTTTTTAGGTATCGGGTGTGTTTTGGACATTTTTTGTGTTTACGGGGGCATTTTGGTCATTTTTTCGATTTATGGGGGTATTTTGGTCGTATTCAAGTAATTAAGGGTATTTTGGTATTTTTTAGGCATGGGGGTTACTTTGGTTATTTTCGATGTTTTGAGGGTACGTTGGTCAGTTTTTAGGTTTTGGGGCTTATTTTGGTTATTTTCTAGGTTTCAATGGTGTATCGGTCCTTTTTTAGGTATCGGGTGTGTTTTGGACATTTTCTGTGTTTACGGGGGCATTTTGGTGATTTTTTGCGCTTTTTGGGGGTATTTTGGTCGTATTCAAGTAATCGAGGGTATTTTGATCTTTTTAGGTATGGGGGGTACTTTGTTCATTTTCAATGTTTTGGGGGGTACTTTAGTCAGTTTTTAGGTTTTTGGGGTTATTTCGATCATTTTGTAGATTTCGAGAGTGTATAAGTCTTTTTTAGGTATCGGGGGTGTTTTGGACATTTTTTTTGTGTTTACGGGGGCATTTTGTTCATTTTTTCGATTTATAGGGGTATTTTGGTCATATTTAAGTAATTGAGGGTATTTTGGTCTTTTTTAGGCATGGGGGTATTTTGCTCATTTTCTATATTTTATGGTGTACTTTGGTTAGTTTTTACGTTTTTGTGGTTATTTTAGTCATTTTTTAGGAATCAGGGGTGTATCCATCTTTTTATAGGTATTAGCAGTGTTTTGGACTTTTTTTGTTTACAGGGGCATTTTGGTCACTTTTTCGATTTATGGGGGGTATTTTTGTCTTATTCAAGTAATCGAGAGCATTTTGGTCTGTTTCAGGCACAAGGGGTACTTTGGTCATTTCGATGTTTTGGGGGTATTTCTGTCATTTTTTATGTTTCGGGGGTGTATCAGTCTTTTCCTAGGCGTCGAGTGTGTTTTGGACTTTTTTTGTCCTTTTGGGGGGGGATTTTGGTCATTTATCAGACTTATAGGGGTATTTTGGTCTTATTTAAGTAATCGAGGGTATTTTGGCTAGTTTTAGGCCTAAGGGGTGCTTCAGTCATTTTTGATGTCTTAAGGGGTGCTTGGGTCATTTTTGATATTTTGGGGGTATTTCAGTCATTTATTAGGTTTCGGGGGTACATCGGTCTTTTCCTAGGTAACGAGGGTGTTTTTACTTTTTTTTTTTCTTTTTCTTTTTAATGTTTTGGAGGGTATTTTGGTATTTTTCTAGGTTTAGAGGAGTATTGGTCATTTGTTAATTAACAAATCTCTATAAGTGACCTATCATAGCGCTTTTGGGGCGTTGGAATAGGTGGGCCCTATTCTAGTGCTTCTAAAAGCGCTGGGGTAGGTCTCTCTTCATAAGGGCATGGAGTGGTCCTATTCTAGTGCTTTTAGAGTGCTGGAATAGGTGGACCCTATTCCAATGCTTCCAAAAGCGCTGGGATAGGTCTCTTTCCATAAGCCTATTCTAGCGCTTCCAAAAGTGTTGGGATAGGTCTCTCTCCATAAGGAAATAGAGTGATCCTATCCCAACGCTTTTGGAAGCACTGGAATATGGTCAACCTATTCCAGCGCTCTAAAAGCGATGGGATAGGATCACTTCATTCCCTTATAAAGAGAGGCCTATCCCAGCACTCTAAAACGCTGGGATAGTCTTTCCCATAAGGGAAATCAGTAACCTTATTCCAGCACTTTTAGAGTGCTGGGATAGGACAACCATATTCCAGTGCTTTTAAAGTGCCGGGATAGGATAGTTTCAAAAATTAAATTAATTAAAAAAAAAGGATAAACCTAACCTATAGCGACGGTTATAAAATGTTGCAGTAGGGCTTTCTATACTAGCATTTTTAGAAACCGCCGCTATAGGCCTCCTATTGCAGTGATTTATAAAGCACTGGTTTTGAGCTGCCGTAATAGGGTTTCCTATACCAGCGGTTTCAAAAAGCGTTGATATATGCTTCTCTATTACGACGGTCAAAAAGCATTGGGATAGGACGATTTTTTGTAATGTGGTTCTATTCCTTGATTTCCTTCACCCAACAAAGTTAGAGAATAATGTTTACAATCCGTTTTCACTTTCCGGTAGTGATTTTTTTTCTTGGACACATTCTACTATTGAAATGGTCAAAGAGTTGTTAATGCAATTTTAAAAGGTTTAATCTATGTATATAATACACACAAATTTACAAATTGAGAAATTTCAAAATCAAAGGGTCAATTGAATTAGAGAAGGCTCAATGCACAAACACATTCGACTAACCTAATAAATTCATTTTAGTGGTTTTGTTACTTTGTTCCTTAAGTTAGGAGTAATGCCATACCTACCGAAATTATATATGGTGAAACTTTATAATCACAACAATTTTGACAAAAATATTTCATGCTAATATATCATATTGTTAGAGGTATGAAAAAAGTAAAGTGAAAATACATTGTTGGTTCATGAAATTTACCAAGCGAGCATTTTTAATTCTTAAAGTTTCAAATTAGCATTGTTGTTCATTCTATTAACCGATGTTAGTCTAATTGCTTAGGTGGCTAATAGTAGAATTAATAATGTGACATTTTTTAAGTGATATGACATCATTTTTATTATTAAATTAAAATTTACAAGTAAGAAACACATTACCTGTCTCTTTACCCAAAACAAACCCGGATAGTCTCCCCAAATTCAAACTCAATTACAAAGAAATCCCTAAACTCCTGAATTGATATGCGAGACTGTTGAAACTGAAGAAGAAGGTTCAAAGCACAAAACGGGGTCGTGTGGAGGTTCCTTAAACAGAGACCAAGCTACGGGGTCGTTTTGGGTTAGTAAGGAGCTATTGGATTTAATTGAAGTGGTGCCGTTTCATGAGCAATTCATTAATAACTTTGAAGAAACGATGTCGTATCATTTAGAGAGTTTAGAACCAATTTCTGTGAACAGCTAACTCCACGTGTTGGTCAGTGATAGGTAGATGTTCTAACACCGCTAATAAATGGGAGGTTATTATTCTGTTATTTTCCTTTATTCTCCTTGGATCATGTATATAAGGGCGTATATGCTATCTATTAACTCAGTTGCTTGCATTCCATTTTTCAATCAATAAAATATGAGTTCTATTTAGAGAGTGTGAGTTCTAGAAGTATTTACATGGTATTAGAGCTTCAAAGCTCATCAATGGCGTCTGCTGAAGCAAGCAACCCCTCTAATCCTTCCAATAATCAATCCACGCAACCAATTTTGAGTTCTAGAGATGAAACTAGTCCTATTCCCTATTTTCTCAGCTCTAGTGAAAGTCCAGGTAGCATTTTAGTTACTTAAGCTCTGCTTGGGATGAAGAACTATCACTCTTGTTCTAGAGCCATGGTTTTAGCCCTCACTACAAAGAAGAAGATCAGCTTTGTAAATGGTAGATTTCCAATGCCAGATCTTGATTCACCTTTGTATGAGGATTGGCTAAGCTAAAATATCATAGTTCTCTCTTGGATTGTTGGGAAATTTAGACCCCGGTTGATAGAATTAACAAGTTTTAGACCCAAGTTGATAATTAGATTTATTATGAATAAAACTTGTTAAAACAAACAAATATCAATATTATGTCAAAATCATGCAGCGGAAAAAATAAATAAGAAAAAATATGATGACCCAAGAAAACCAATGAAACAAACTAGTTTTACAATAAAAAACCTAGGGGGAAACCTTCCCAAAAAGAAATCCATTATAGTAAAGAGAAGTTTCAGATCTAGTACAAAACCTTTGTCCCTAGATTCTACAATCCCCATAGATGAACTTATAGCAGAAACTTTCTACCTCTTCAGAACCTCTGAACTCTTCAATATATGAACGCCACCCTTTGATGCACGAATCCAATTACATGACTAACCAATTGCGCGGACCCCAGTACACGACTTAATAACCAACTAGAAGAAGATTGTTGGTTGCAAAGTTCTTCACTTCATTAACAATAAAGATCAAGAAGCACTTGGTTACAAAATCCTAAGGCGCAAAAGACATAGTAGCTTTTATCAGAGAGAATAAGGTATCAGTTACCTTTTGCATATGTTCTCCTTGTATTCTCTTATGTGACGGCTTCTAAAATAAGCCTTATATATGTCTAGGGTTAGGAGAAAAGAAAGCCCAAAGACACATTCACGGATCCCAAGAAAATCTTATCAGAATTTTGAAATTCTTAAACCTCAACAGATAGGAGCTGTCAAGCAGCTGTCGAGCAGGTGTCAAGCACACGGGTTGAAACAGCTTTCTTAAGCTCGATAGATGCAGCTATCAAGCTTTAATGAATTTGCACTATTCAACTTATTTATTGAACAGACTTGAATGACTTTAACACTTGATTTTGAAACCTTGTGATAGGCTAAAAGCTTATTGACCCATTGTGATTAATTAACCAATTAATTTAACCAAGTTTATTAATTAAGTTAATTAACATGCAATTGCATGGCAGCCCAAACAAATCACCAATAAACTAATTATGCAGTGGAAAATAAATAACACGGTGATTTGTTTACGCATGGGGAAAACCTAACGGTAAAAACCCCACCGGGTGATTTTCAGGTCACCACTCCCGAAACTCCACTATTATCACAACAAGCGGTTACAAGTAAAGGAATCCCAAGTACCTTACCAACCTATAGTTGAACCCTTACCCCAATACCCAATTGGATTTGTTTTGTAGTGACAGATTCCCCTTTTGATGCATGGCTCCCAAGTACGTGACTAACCAATTGCGCGGATCCTAATACGTGACTTCAACACCAACTAGAAAGAATTGTTAGCTGCAAAGTTCTTCAATTCATCCTGCACAATGAAGATCAAGAAGATGCTTGGTCACAACCCAAAGGTGCACATACACAGCAACTTCTTCAAAAGAGATGAACAAGGGCAGAACTTTGTCTCCAATTACAAATTGCTTGAACAAAGTTTGCTTAATGCTTGTGCAACTTGTATCTACGTTGACGGCTTTTAAAACAATCATTTTATATGTTTAGGATTAGGAGAAAAGAAGTCCCAAAGACACATTCACAGATCCCAAGAAATCAGATCAGAAATTCTAATTTTTATAAACCTCGACAAATAGAAGCTGTCGAGCAGGTGTCAAGATTACGGGCTAGAACAGCTTACTTAAGCTCGATAGATGTAGCTGTCGAGCTTTAATGATTTTGCACTTTCAGCTTGTTTTCTTGGACAGACTTGAAGGCTTTCATACTTGATCTTGAAACATAGTTTCTTGAAATATTTCAACACATCTTAGATCTATCTAAATACAAGTAAAGTGCGTTTTTTCAAAGGATTAGCCAATTACATAAAAGAGTGACATATGTCCTTAACAAGTGAACTACATATGTCCTAACAATCTCCCCATTTGGCAATTCGTGACAAAATCACAACTAACAAATGAACATATGAGAGAAGTCATAAATCACTCAACTCATACTCACTTATTGAATACAATAAAATCTATCCTAACACAAACTCTTGATAGACTTTGCAAGAAGAGAGTTTATGGCAAGTAGACTTTGACAACTTGTATTTCTGAAACACTTTAAACAAAACTCATCAAGGCATCTTGTGTGAAACAGAAATAATAGATTGCATACAATTAAAAGAAGCATGTGTATAAAGAGGAAAAAGAAACAACACATGTAAGAGGTAGATGAAAGAAACATACATCAATATATAGAAAGAACTAAGTACATTGTATGTCAGTAAATGGTCATAAGACCCAATGTACATGAACAATGTATCTAAAGAAGAAAGAAAAGAAAAGATACATCACATCCTCACTACATCCCTCAAAACAATAACAACACTCCCCTTAACAAAATGTCCTATACTAACTCTCCCCCTAAGTATGACTACTCTCGTATCCAAAACTACTCCCCCTTTTTGTCACGAGTGACAAAGGGCAAGAGTGTCAAGTAGACATCTCATCGGTAAAGCTAGCATCTCCATCATCATCATCATTAGAAGCATCGTCATCGCCATCATCATCATTATCATCCTTAGAGTCAGAAGCCACTAGAGGAGGTGGTGAAGGAGTAGCCTCAGGAGCAAAACCACCCATGGTCGCCTGCCGTCTAGCAATATGGCCAATACGAACATTCACCTGATACAACTCAGTGGAGAGTGTATCAAGGCGAGCATCCATGCGCTGTAGTTGCGCCATGATGTCTCCAAGTGACACATCGCTCATGGAGGAAGAGGGAGCGGATGTAGATGGAGCAGATCGAGATGGAGAAAATCGGGAGGAAGGAGTGGAATTCGGTTGTCGTGACCTAAACTGTGCCTCACTACATTTTACACTAGTGGCGTCTATGGTACACATGAATGTGAAAGGGTTGGACGCAGGAAAAGGAACAGAAAAGTGGCGTAAGATCCTCGTGATAGCAAAAGGAAAGATGAGCTTATCACAGGTCGCGGCATCTAAATGAACATCTATAATAGACAGAATGAAATGCGAAGGAAAATCTATGGTAAGATACTCTAGGAAGGATAACAAAAATCGAGCACGAGGCTCTGTGATGGAGTTGTAGTGAGAAAGCAGATGGAGTACAAAAGTCATCACCATGTTTAGGAATCTAGGACCTTTAGCAAAAGGCCGACATGATGTATACTAATGCTCACCCCACTCAGAAGGGCGCTCACAAAAAGTAGAAATGAGCTCATCTCTGGACACAGTTCATAGACGCTCACAAGAAGGATAGTCAGGAAACTCTATCCTAAGAACCTGAAGCACATTTGCAACTAGCTATGGTGTGACAGGATGCGCATACCTCGAACGCTAGTGAAAAAGAGTGGTATTGAATGATCAATCCCATGCATGGTGGAGTAAAACTCCTAGATAAGCACGAGAGGACAGGTGACCGGGACATCACACAGTGACTCCCATCCCCGACTGTGAATGACATTGGGAAGGTCAGTGTCGGCGAAGTCCGTTAGAATGACTTGGCATTTCGAATGAACACCTCGTCTAGAAAAGTTTTTCGAGAAAGCCTTTCGAGAATCCTTATCACGGAACCGAATGTTAGAAGGAGTAGGATCAGAAGATGATGCCCTGGAACGAAGAGGGTTCCGAGACGGAGTAGATTTTCGCATAGGTGCTGTAGACACAACTAACGTAAACAGAATGAGAGAGGCAGAAAGGGAAACAATCAGAAAAGTCCCAAAGCAATTCAAATTTAACAAGTATATTGAATATAGAGTACGTATTGATGAGGAATGCATGAACATGTGACATGCAAAACAAAATTCATCATGGGCTTAGCCCAATCCAATCCTACAAGCACACAAACATATTACCTACATCTAAATACATGAAAATACCATTATAATGCAAATGTGATGCAATGCATGAGATTTTGAACACATTTAAATGAAAACCCATCCCAAAATTTTAACAAAAACTCATCAATTTTGAAAAACTCCAATATTTTTCAAAAACCCCAAAACCTAAGATTCAAAAATATGAAATGCATGAAGAATGAAAAGAAAAGAGATCATACCAAGTGATTTGAAGCAAGGAAGGGCCGAAAATCACGTGGGTTGAAGGTTTTGAGTGAGAAAAGAGAGTTTGGGAGGTGAACAGGTACGCACAGATCGAGATAGATCGAGGAAAATGAGAACTGGATCGCACGAGGGGCTTAAATAGATCCTCAGTAAATCTCGATAGATACAGCTATCGAGAGGTATCGAGACATCTATCAAGGGAGGTGTTGAGAAAAATGGTCTTCGACAGATACAGGTGTCGAGGAGGTATCGAGGAATAAATAACAGAATCAAGAACAGAAGCTTGATCGATTGACAAGGTATCGAGGAGGCAGGAACTTTCTTGATTGATCCACAAGGTGTCGAGGAAGTGTCGAGATTGCGATAAGAAAAAGCTTGAGAAGCTCAACAGATAGCTAGGTATCGAGGAGGTATCGAGTCAGCTTTTAAAAACAGTTTTTCAAGAAGTGAAAAACACAAACATGAATGCAATCCAACAACTCAACAATGATCCAATCAACATGATAGGTTCTCAAAAACATCTCTCAACAAAATTTTAAGCACATGGATCCCCTAAAACACACGTACACACTAAACAAGTCTAACCAATTTTATATTTCAAAAACAAGTCAAGACAGTTTAATAAGCATACATAAGCATGTGTAAACCTAGTGATGGCCAAATCATATTGTACCTGCACATGTATCAAGAGTAGCAAAGAATATTGCGTGTTGTGTGTGAAAAACATCACAAGATTGCATAAGTGTATACATGTTATGCTGATTTGAGACATGAGAAAATCACTTTAACTCACACACAATCATAACTATTTGATGGGGACTATCACCTTCGAGGTACATTCTATAACTCCCACATCTCCTTAAATACAGGCTTGCAATCATATTTAAAGCATTTTTAATCTTTTTGCTTTTTATTTTCTTTGCATATTTTCTTTTTAAGCATATCATGCATGGGCATATAAGAGAAAAGAAATATCCATTGATATTTGACATTCCAATTTTGCTATGCCGAAGTACACAAATGTCATAGACATCACATTTTTGCTATGTCGAAGCATACAAATGTCATTCATGATTGGCGGGCAACAGCGGTGAGATGGTTATTTATGTCTTTCTCTTAGAAATTTTTAGTCCTACCTGTCAAAAAGAGTGATATGAGTGTTAAGTCTAAGAGATAACTTAATCTTACTCATCACAAACAAGAGCCACAAAGCTCACTTACTTAGTTGTGCATAGAGATGCTCATCTAAGCTACAAATGATACAAAGTTTAGAAAACTTTATTTCAATGGCCATCCAAGGTACACAAGTACCAATGTACACAAAACACACATTGTTTTTGTATTTTCTAATTTTTCAATTTTTTTATTATTTTTTATATCAAAAACAAAATAAACAAAAATTGAAAATAAACAAACAAAAACATGTTATCAAAGCAAAGTATAAAACTAGACTGACTTAGAATAAAAGCAAAACACACAAGTAATACAATCAAACGAAAACAAGAAGATAGAAGAAAGTGATATAATCACTTAGAGTCCTTTTTCTTCCACACCTTGGAAGAACCTTTCCTTTGATTGAATCCTTGAACCGGCGGTGAAGGGGAAGAATTGAACCCGTTCAAGTTCGAAAGCAACATGAGGGTTTTCAGAAGATCTCCAAGAAGAGCAAGAAAGGATTGAAGTTAATTTTGGCTTCCAGATGCTATCATTCTGTTGCTCTATTAAGTGGCTAACCACTTATAGCAATTTGGCCGAGTATGACCGGCAACACCACAATGATGATAGAGATGCTGCTTCTTGTGTTTAGGCTTTTGAGAGATAGCCTTCTTAACCCTAGGGTTTTTAACATCTTTCTTATCTTGCTTAGGGGTGCTCCTAAGATAGATTTACCCTTATTTAAGTTTTCACTAGCTAATTCAGTTTTAGCATCAATGTTTTCAATTTCAATATTATTAATAGGACGAACAAAAACAGTAGAACTAGTAGAAGCAATATTAGAGGAAGAAAGACCATATCTTAAACCTGTTCGATCTGAAGTAGATTTCTGAATGCTGAGCATCTCATCAAGCTTTGCACTTGAAGTCCTCTTCAATTGAGCTCTAACTTGAAATAGCTCCGCCTCAAGCTTCTTGGTCTTTTCAGCTAAGAAATTATTCTCGAACGTCAGCACTCCAATAGTCTGATTTGCCTTATCGAACTTTGTGGACAACTCTTCACGGTCAAGTTCCACATCGCTGAGCTTCTTGGTGGTCATCCTATAGAGTTTCTTGTGTTTCTCAGATAGCTTGTATAGTTTCTCATAGGCTAAATGGATATCATCTTGATCATCCATCTTCTCACACTTGGTGTCCACCAATTCTTCTTCTTCTTTCACTTCATCAACAATCCCTTCAGTAGAATTGACTGTGGCATTGAAGGCATTAAAGATTCCGTCATCCTCACTATTGGAATCGTCTTTAGGCTCAGTGTCACTTAAGGTAGAAGCAAGTGCCTTGCTCTTCCCAATGCTCTTGAGATATGTGGGGCACTCTTGTTTCATATAATCGAAGCTGTGACACCCAAAACGCTTACGTCCTACGGGAATAGTGTACTGACCACCTTCCTTTGCGTCCTTCTTCCCTTTGTCTTAGCTCTTAAACTGAGAAGAACTAGATTGCCTGCGGTCCTTGTCAAAGCCCTTTCCATTGACATTCTTCATAAATTTCTTGAACTACCTTGTGATATAGGACTTCATCTTGGAATCTTCATCATCCGAAGACTCATCTGTCTCACTACTCTTAGCCTTCAGTGCCATGCTCTTTCCTTTATTTGTCTTGCCAATTCTGGTTAACCCAAGCTCATAGGTCTACAAGTTTCCAACCAACTCAGTCAAAGGAATCTTGTCAATATCTTTTGATTCCTCAATCACTGTAATCTTGGCATGGAATCTCTCAGGTAGAGATTTGAGCACTTTTCTCACAATCTTAGGTACAGGAATGGTTTCCCCAAGATTGAAAGCATAGTTCACTATGTCCTTCACCTTGGCATAGAACTCATCAAACGACTCATCCTCCTCCATCTTAATCTCTTCAAAGCTTGTAGTAAGCCTCTGAAACTTTGAATCTTTGAAAGCCTTGGTTCCCTCATAGGTTGTTTGGAGGATGGTCCAAGCCTCCTTAGCAGTTTCAGTCGACGATATCTTCTTAAACTCCTCATTGGTGACCGTACTGAACAACGCATTCAATGCCCTGCTGTTGAAGTTTGCCACCTTGATCTTGGCGTTATCCCGATTGGCCGGCATTTCCTTTGGCTTAGTCCAGCCAATCTCTACAGCTTGCCATACCTTTTCATCTAAAGACTGCAAGAAAACTCTCATGCGTACTTTCTAGTATGCATAGTTAGTCCCATCAAATAAAGGAGGTATGATTAACGACTGTCCTCTATCCATGACAAATAGCGATCAATGGATCAAACACAGTAAAGATTATCCTAATCCGAGTGTGCCTACTCTGATACCATTTGATAGGCCAAAAGTGTATTGACCCATTGTGATTAATTAACCAATTAATTTAACCAATTTTATTAATTAAGTTAATTAACATGCAATTGCGTCGCAGTACAAACAAATCACCAATAAACTAATTATGCAACGGAAAATAAATAACACGGTGATTTGTTTATGAATGGGGAAAACCTAACGGCAAAAACTTCACCGGGTGATTTTCAGGTCACCACTCCTGAAACTCCACTATTATCACAACAAGCAGTTATAAGTAAAGGAATCCCAAGTACCTTACCAATCTACAGTTGAACCCTTATCCCAATACTCAATTGGACTTGTTTTATAGTGACAGTTTCCCCTTTTGATGCGCGTCTCCCAAGTACGTGACTAACCAAATTGCGCGGATCCCAGTACGCGACTTCAACACCAACTAGAAAGATTTGTTGGCTGCAAAGTTCTTTAGTTCATCCTACACGATGAAGATCAAGAAGATGCTTAGTCACAAAACCCAAAGGTGCACATACACAGCAACTTCTTCAGAAGAGATGAACAAGGGCAGAACTTTGTCTCCGGTTACAAATTGTTTGAACAGAGTTTGATCAATACTTGTGCAACTTGTATCTACGTTGACGGCTCTTAAAACAATTATTTTATATGTCTAGAGTTAGGAGAAAAGAAGTCCTAAAGACACATTCACGGATTCCAAGAAATCAGATCAAAAATTATGATTTTTATAAACCTCGACAGATAGAAGCTGTTGAGCAGGTGTCGAGATTACGTGTTGGAACAGCTTACTTAAGCTCGATAGATGCAGCTGTCGAGCCAGTTGTCGAGCTTTAATGATTTTGCACTTTCAGCTTGTTTTCTTGGACAGACTTGAAGGTTTCCATACTTGATCTTGAAACATAGTTTCTTGAAGTATTTCAACATATCCTAGATCTACCCAAATACAAGTAAATTGCATTTTGTCAAAAGATTAGCCAATTACATAAAAGAGTGACATATGTCCTTAACAAGTGAACTACATATGTCCTAACACCTTGTTTCTTGAAGTATTAAAAACATCTAGATTTACCCAAATACAAGTAAAGTGCGTTTTGTCAAAGGATTAGCCAGTTACATAAAAGAATGACATATATTCTAAACAAGTGAAACACATATGTCCTAACAATGATTAATTCTATGCACATAAATGTTTCTTGTAGCATCATTTACTATGAAACTGCAACAGAAATGTGGATTGAATTGAAGAATCGTTTCTCACAAGGTAATGCTCCCAAGATCTATAATCTGCAAAGGGAGATTTCTCGTATCTCTCAGAATTAGATGTCTATAATAGACTATTTCACAAAGTTCAAGTGCTTATGGGATCAATTGCTCAATGATGATCCACTTCCAGAATTTTCTTGTGGAGCTATGAAGGCCATAGTTCTTAGAATCGGACCGGACTGGGAGGTCGAACCGTGAAAACCGAGAACTGGGATGAAAACCGGTTTTTTAAGCATAAAGAATCGGGCATATGTGGCAATTCCGTGAACCCCTAAAACTAGGGTTGGACCACATGAACCGGTAAGAACCATGCGGTCCAACCCCTTAGCAAATTTTTTTTTTTTAATTTTAAAAACAACTTAACACAATTTTATTCTATTTAATTAAATTATCCATCTCTTACAAGGAATATAAAAAATTATAATTAAAATTCTTCAAAGATATTCAACTTTACTTAAAAAATTAATCATAAATTTTAATGTTTTCATGGTTATTATTTTATTTTATTAACTTTCTTATTTAATTATTAAATATATGCTTGAAAATCATTAAATTTTCCTCACATATATAGATATATTAGTCAATTTTGCTAGTTTTATAAATTTAATATTTATATTTAGGCTTTAATTAATTATTAAATTAATTATGACGTCATCACGGTTTGACCTTGATTCGACCTCAAAAACCTTGAACCTCTTCCTTTTACGGTTTAATGAACGGTTCGGGTCTGAAAACCTTGAAGAAGGCTTTGAGTACCTCACATGACAAAGCCTATGTGATGAGGTTTCTGATGGGGTTGAATGAGAATTTTGACACTCTTCGCAGTCAGAGTCTCATGTCTGATCCTTTTCCCCAAATTAGCAAGGTTTATTTACTTGTTCTTCAAGAGGAATCACACAAGAGCATTTGTCATGGAAGTTCTTTTTCACCACAGCCTGACGCAGTTGCAATTTATGCCAATTCCAAAGGAAATTCTGGGAATTCCAATTGGAACAAGAGACTTAACAAGAAAGAAAGGCCCTTATTATTTTTAAAAATTTTATAATATGCCTAACATCACACAGAATACACATACCGTTGTATTTATATTTTCAAAACAAAAGCTTAATTTGTCTACCGATTAATTAGGACATACATTAGATGGTTTTTAAGGGCAATACGTAGTTTCTGTTTGCTTTTGGTCAGTGCTAGTTCTGGGTAAGGGTTTACCCATGGCTTTGTCCCTTTGTTTCTAGTTCTGTTGTGTACGTACGTTTGGCCAACAGATGCTTGTTCTGGTTCTGGTTCTTTGTTTTAATGATTATCGCTTATTTACCTAAAAAAGAAGGTATATGGCACAAATGCATATTTTAATAACATCACAAACCCAAAAAATGATGTAGTTTATATCGCCATATGTACATCTAAAACAAAATTTAAAAATAAAATAAAATAAAATCTTTACATCTCAATTACTTTTCTTTGGGGGGAGTATGTTACACATTTCTCGTTAAAAATTGGTTTTTTGCTCTAAAACAATTTATCACTCTTCTGCGAAAAACACGTGAAAAGTGATAGTGTTTTTAATGTTCAAGACACAACAATGATAAAAGGAAGGTGTTATTTCTAAACTTTATTTGTACCAAATTTCATATAAAATCAGCAAGTGTCCCACAAACGTGGATTAAAATAAATATATATGAGCTCAAAGCTGTTTCTATAGCAATTTTTTCTATCCAGTAAATTTTAGATATTAATAATTGCCTTCATGCGAACGAAGTTTTTAATATCAAATATCAAAACAAGAATTATATATTAACTTTCCCGGTGGATGCCATAACCTTGAGCCTGTGCTTCACTTTTCATCCATTAGTTATTTCATTACTAGGCCATCCAACTTTATCTCATCCCAAGTAAACAAAAAGGAAGCAACATGAGCCACTACAAGGAATGAAACTTCTCCAGTTGTTGCTCATGATTGATAAAACCCATTTATCCAAATCCTGGAATAACAATTAACAAAAAAATTGATAGATCACCAAATAACAACAAGAACATTTGGATGGAAATAATAAATAAAAGACAAAATTTAGCTACAAAATTGATTGTAGGCTTAGGTTATAACCTTACTCAATAAAATAAACATTACTACATATTTTGAAAATCTAACAGTTGAATTTTATGTTCTTTATGTTGGGCTTTGTGGAGTCTAGTTATTTGATCCGGATGACGACCCGACCCAAAATAATGTTTCGTGGTTTTTAATGGAAGATTTTCTGAAGCTTAGTCCATGTAGTGGAGGATATAAAAACCGTTGTTTTGGTGATTAGGGTTTCTTGTTGTAGTTTTTGAGAGTGAAAAAAAATGGTATTGCCACATTTTGTATTTTTCCCTGATAATAGTAAAATTCCTGCAACTCCGTGGATGTAGGCAAATTGTCAAACCACGTAAATACTATCTTGTGCATGTGATTATTTTTCTTTATTGTGTGTTTTCTCTATTTTGTTTCTCACAGGTTTGGGAATTTCGTGTTAATTTCCTACAACTAGTATCAGAGCCTAGGGTTAGGTTTGAGTGGGAATAATGGCAGAGAAAGTAGGAAAAGCATTTGGAATAGAAAAGTTTGATGGCATTGACTTTGGATTTTGGAGGATGCAAATTGAGGATTATCTTTATGGGAAGAAATTGCATCTGCCGCTTCTAGGGAAAAACCTGCAACTATGAAGGATGAGGAATGGGCTCTTCTTAACAGACAAGTACTGGGAGTTATCAGATTAACTCTGTCTAGGTTTGTTGCACACAATGTTGTAAAGGAGAAGACCACAGCAAATCTAATGAAGGCTTTTTCTGGTATGTATAAAAAGCCGTCAGCAAACAACAAGGTGCATCTGATGAAGAAACTATTCAATTTGAAGATGGCAGAGAATGCATTAGTAGCACAATATCTGAACGAATTTAACACTATCACAAATCAATTGTCATCTGTAGAAATTGATTTTGATGATGAGATCCGTGCACTGATCATTTTAGCTTCTTTGCCAAACAATTGAGAGGCAATGAGAATGGCAGTAAGCAATTCTACAGGAAAGGAAAAGCTAAAATACAATGACACACAATATTTAATTTTGACTGAGGAGATTCGCAAAAGAGATGTAGGTGAAATCTCAGGATCTGGTTCTGCCCTAAACCTTGAGACAAGAGGCAGAGGTAATGACAGAAATTCAAATCGGGGTAGATCAAAATCCAGAAATTCTAATCGGAGTAGAAGTAAATCTAAATCAGGTCAACAAGTATAATGCTGGAATTGTGGGAAAATGAGTCACTTTAGGAGGCAATGCAAAAGTCTTAAGAAAAAGAATGAAGATGATTCTTTTAATGCTGTAACAAAAGAGGTACAGGATGCATTACTTCTTGTAGTAGACAGTCCACTTGATGATTGGGTTTTGGACTCAGGAGCTTCATTTCATACCACTCCACACTAAGAAATCATACAGAACTATGTTGCAAGTGATTTTGGTAAGGTGTATTTGGCTGATTGTATAGCCTTGGATGTTGTGGGTATGGGAGACGTCCAGATATTGTTGCCCAATTGGTCTGTTTGGTTACTGGAGAAGGTTCGACATATTCCTGACTTGAGAAGGAATTTGATTTCTGTTGGACAACTTGATGATGAAGGGCATGCAATACTATTTGTTGATGGTACTTGGAAGGTTACAAAGGGAGTTAGAGTATTGGTCCATGGAAAGAAGACTAGTACTCTATATATGACCTCAAGTCCAAGAGGCACAATTGCAGTTGCTAAAGCAAGTACTGATACAAGCCTATGACACCGCAGACTTGGTCATATGAGTGAGAAAGGGATTAAAATGCTGTTGTTAAAAGGGAACCTACCAAAATTGAAATCTATTGATTTTGACATATGTGAAAGTTGCATCTTAGGAAAGCAGAAAAATGTGAGTTTCTTGAAAACTGGCAGGACACCGAAGGCTGAAAAATTGGAGTTAGTACACACTGATTTGTGGGGGCCTTCTCCGATTGCATCCATTGGAGGTTCAAGGTATTACATCACTTTCATTGATGACTTAAGCAGAAAGGTATAGGTTTATTTTCTGAAAAATAAATCTGATGTATTTGAGGCTTTCAAGAAGTGGAAGGCTATGGTTGAGATAGAAACATATTTGAAAATAAAATGTTTGAGGTTAGACAATGGAGAAGGGTACATAGATGGAGGGTTCGATGAGTTTTGTGCTGCATATGGAATCAGGATGGAAAAGACCATTCCTGGGACACCACAACAGAACAGTGTGGCTAAGCACATGAACAGAACTCTCAATGAGCATGCTAGGAGTATGAGGTTGCATGCTAGATTATCAAAAACTTTCTAGGCTGATGCTGTTAGCACTGCAACTTACCTGATAAACTGAGAACCATCAGTTCCTATGGACTTCAGACTTCTTGAATAGGTTTGGAGTGGTAAAAAGGTAAAGTTTTCCCATTTAAAAGTTTTTGGTTGTGTTTCTTATGTTCATATTGATTTTGCTGCTTGTAGTAAACTTGATGTAAAGTCTAAAATATGTTTTTTCATTAGCTATGGTGATGAGAAATTTGGCTATTGGTTTTGGGATGAAAAGAATAGAAAAATCATCAGAAGTAGAAACGTGATATTTAATGAATAGGTTATGTACAAGGACAGGTCAACTGTAGTGCCAGATGTTACAGAGATAGATCAAAAGAAATTTGAGTTTGTCAACTTAGATGAATTAACTGAAGTACTGTCCAGAAAAGGGGTGAAGAAGATAAGGAGAATGTAGATTCACGGGTAGATCAAAGTATAACTATAGCTGAAGTCCGTAGATCTTCCAGGAACATAAAACCTCCACAGCGTTATTCACTTGCTCTAAATTATCTCCTGTAACTGATGGTGGTGAGCCAAAGTGTTATGATGAAACCTTGCAGGATGAAAATTCAAGCAAGTGGGAGTTAGCCATGAAGGATGAGATGGATTCCTTGTTAGGGAATCAAACATGGGAATTGACTAAATTGCTAGTAGGAAAGAAGGTTTTGCACAACAAGTGTGTATACAGAATAAAGAATGAGCATGATGGTAGCAAATGTTACAAGGCCAAATTAGTTGTCAAAGGGTTCCAGCAAAAGAAGGGCATTGACTACTCAGAAATATTTTCTCCAGTTGTAAAGATGTCAACAATCAAACTGGTACTGAGAATGGTGGTTGCAGAAATTTTACATCTTAAGCAGTTAGATGTGAAGACTGCATTCCTTCATGGTGACTTGGAGGAAGACATTTACATGATTCAGCCAAAAGGGTTCATTATTCAGGGACAAGAGAATCTAGTCTGCAAACTGAGAAAGAGCTTGTATGGCCTAAAACAAACTCCAAGACAGTGGTACAAGAAATTTGACAGTTTTATGCATAGAATTGGGTTCAAGAGATGTGAAACTGATCACTGTTACTATGTTAAGTTCTTTAGCAATTCTTACATCATTTTATTGTTATATATGGATGATATGCTCATTGCAGGGTCTAGCATTAAGGAGATTAATAATCTAAAGAAGCAATTATCAAAATAGTTTGCAATGAAGGATTTGGAAGCTGCAAAGTGAATCCTTGGTATGAGAATCATTAGAGACAAGGCTAATGGTACATTGAAGTTTTCACAGTTAAAGTATGTGAAGAAAATTCTCAGCAAGTTCAACATGAATGAAGTTAAACTAGTGAGCACACCTTTGGGAAGTCATTTCAAACTGAGCAAAGAATAGTCACTGAAGATAGAAGAAGAAAGGGACCATATGAACTAGGTGCCCTTATGCCTCAACTATTGGTAGCTTGATGTATGCTATGTTGTGTACAAGGCCAGACATTGCATATGCAGTGGGAGTTGTGAGTAGATTCATGAGTAGGCCAGGAAAACAACATTGGGAGGCAATCAAGTGGATTCTGAGATATCTGAAAAGTTCATCAGATACATGTCTTTGCTGGTGATATTGATAGCAGAAAGAAAACTACTGGGTTTGTATTTACTTTAGGTGGTACAACTATATCCTAGGCTTCAAATCTACAAAAGATTATTACTTTGTTTACTACAGAAGTTGAGTATGTTGCAACAACTGAAGCTAGAAAGGAGATGATTTGGCTACATGGCTACTTAGATGAATTGGGTAAGAAGCAGGAGATGGGCATTCTACACAACGATAGTCAGAGTGCAATTTTTCGTACTAAAAATTCAGCTTTTCATTCAAAGTCGAAGCATATATAGACAAAATACCACTTTATTTATTACCTTGTTGAAGATAAGCTAGTAATACTTGAGAAGATTTGTGGATCTAAGAACCTGGCAGACATGTTGACTTAGGTTGTCACTATTGAGAAGCTGAAGTTATGTGCAGTTTCAGTTGGTCTTCTAGCTTGAGAATAGGAGGATGCATTACAGGGATGAGGGATTGTTTTTTGGAGGATTGCAGTTGATGTTGGTGATTGAACTAGTCTCCAAGTGGGAGATTTGTTGGGCTTTGTGGAGCCTAGTTGTGTTTGATTCGGATGACAACCCGATCCAAAATAATGTTGCGTGGTTTTAATGGGAGATTTTCTGAGGCTTAGTCCATGGAGTAGAGGATATAGAAACCGTTTTTTTTTTGTGATTAGGGTTTCTTGTTATAGTTTTTGAGAGTGAAAAAAAAAAAAAAATTGTACTGCCATACTTTGTATTTTTTCCTTGATAATAGTGAAATTCCTGCAACTCCGTGAACATAGGCAAATTGCTGAACCACATAAATACTGTCTTGTGCGTTTGATTATTTTTCTTTGGTGTGTGTTTTCTCTATTTTGTTTCTTACAGGTTTGGGAATTTTGTGTTAATTCCCTACACTTTATGCTCTTAATAAACATTTCAAATTTTGTATCAATCAGATATTATTTACTATGTGATCAATAATCTTATATTTCATACATAATTTTAAACTATAAAAAATTGCAATTTAAACAATTTATTAATGACATAGCTATTGATGTTTAATTTTCTATCATTTTTGCAAGCATGGATGATAAAAGAAGAAAATATAATTCAAAGGTGGATTTGTCAAAATTCACCTCCAATAAAAAGATATTAAATAAGGTTGTAGTTTTAGACTACAACCAGCTGTTTATAACTCCAGTTTACAATTATAAATGTTAGGCTCTTTTGTAGATATACTCTGGTTATGTAACATATTATAAACTTGGTTTAAAACACTAGTATTGTTGTTTCTGTATATGTTTTAATAAGTATTACTGTTTACTAAAAAAAAAATCACAACTAATTTTGTAGTTAAACTTTGTCTATAATAAATTGATAGCCTTTTTTATTCGTAATTTTTGGTTACATCTGATGCAAGATTATTGTATATTAAATTATTCACATACAAATACCAATTTAATTGGTATACAAAAATCATTAGATTTTCATGTTGCATCATTATGTACACCGATTATTTGAAAATGGTATATTGAGTATTGACCAAATCTAATTCCGTAGAAGTAACAGTGCCAAATTATAATTTTGTTGTAAGTTTTTTTTTTCCTATGCGAATTTTCCTTAAAAATGTTGGATCTGCGGTAAAAATATAATATAAATAATTATATAAATAACACTTATTATTTTATTTGTAGAAGTTTCTAGAATTAAAGATTGATGTAATTGCTAATACAAAAACTCTTCATTACATTTGAAACTCCTGTGCACATTTTCAATTACCACACAAATCAATATAAATAAAAAGTATAGAAATAAATATTTCTATTTATTAGTCAATTACTCCATATAATATTAAAATACACCAACAAAATATGTCAGTCTACACATAATATACCTAATAATTTTCCTGTATATATGTACCCCATAATATACCTAATAATTTTTCTATATACACGTGTTAGCACACTACAGTCCTAACTCCCACGTGTACAGCATATGAAATTATGGATGAACCGATGAACCGTGCATGCATGACCGTAACGCGCGTATGTACGTTAGTTTCGTGCAAATACAGCTTTCATTATTTCATGCTATCTGTCCGAACTAGTACATGTGTGTACACCGACTCACCCCAAGCATCTATGGCACTTCACCTCTACATGTGTGTTTCGTTTGTTTCTCAAGAAATAAAAATGGGTAATTGTACTTGCATAAGAGAATGTGTCATGGGGTATAACTTTTTATTGTCAATCTGTCACACATTCGGAGTTTGTGATGTGTGGTGTGCCTTTATATTCAAACCATTCACCTCTTCTTTATGTGTATATGTTTGTTTCTTTAAAAAAAAAAAAAAAAAAAAATTTCTACCTTAATTTATGTGGGAGACACACATCTTTTTACTTTTTATAAATTGTATTTTGAATTCTAAAACCTCTTTTTAAAGTTAACTTAAGTATTATAATGTAAATCAACGAATTTAATCATTTAAGGTTTATAAAAAAGATATAACCAGTTATATCCTATTATTTCACCCAAAAAAAAAAAAACCATATTATTTAAAAGTACCAATTTAAACTCTACTATTTCAAAAATAATTAATTAATATATATATATAACCCCAAACACAATGTTGTTTTACCTAAATGAATTTATGAGTTTTAATTTTTTTTTACTTTTTAAAAGATCATGGTTCAATTTTTTACTTTTGAAATTATATACTTTTAATATGATATTTCTAAAAAAGGTAATTAAAGTTTACCACCTATAATAAGGCCGTTTTATTATTATCAATTCATAGTTTAAGAAGTGTCACTTAATACTACCAACCCGTTTTAACATCTTATTGTATTTTTGTTGGTGGCTAAAATATTGTTCACGTATGTTCCTAAATTTGCATGAAATTCATTCTCTCTTCCAAAACTTTTTAAAAAAAATTTCTATAAACAATCGTCTTCACCTTTAAATATTATTGTTGACTTCATTTTCAATAAATAATATATATATATATATATATTATTGTTCACTTTAATATTTTTATTCCTTATGTTCTGACAACCCATAAAAAAATTGAAATCATTAATTTGACTTATGAGTTATTTGAAAATGTTAAACTATTGTTTGATCTATGGATGTTGACTTAATTCACGAGTTACATTAATTCGGAATAAGTTTATCTCCAAATTAATTTGGAGGAAATATTCCTTCAATTCACTACATAAAGATTTATAAAATTAACCATTCATGTGTGTTATCTAAACAAGTCACATGACTCATTAAATTGGTTATGCGATTAAAAATATACATGAACGGTTTTATAAATTACCATACAATGGGTTGGATGAGATTCATTCAAATTGGTTTGGATGAAAATTTTAATTGTCGTATCATTTCTCATAATTTATTTGTAGAAAGCCACATAATGATATTTGAGGAAGAATGAACAATTCCCAAAGGATTAAAAAAAAAACTATGTGTGAATTTCACACATCCAAAAATCCGATAATGATAAAACTAAATGTGGACATAATTATATGTCTAGCTAGGAAACAAAAATTAATATATTTCAATCCGAAAATATATGGATATTGAGAGTATATATGATTTCCCCATCCAAATGCTATGCTAACAATTATTCCTAAATAAAGTAACATGGTTTTTTTTTCATTCTATAATTCAAATTTGAGAGATTGTATAGTTTTTTTTTTTAGGAAATAGTAATATTTATTAGAATACACGAACCAAAAGTAGTATATAAAGACTGTATAGTTTAAGAGAGAAATATGATGCATGACACAAATCTTGTCACTCAGTAGATTTTGCCATAATACAAATACAGTGGGATTGCTTGTTTGGGGTGGACTCTATGTCTAAGTTTTTTTTTTTTTTTTTTTTTTTTTTTTTTTTTTTACAAACTCTATGTCTAAGTTACAATTAGGCATATCTGCGAGTTTTTTTCAATGTCACAAAATTGATTTTGCAAGTGAATTGGTTATAGTTTCTGATAGGCCAAGAATGTATTGAATCCTTAGGTAAATTAACCAATTAATTAGCCAAGTGAATTAATTAAGTCAATTAACATGCAATACGTGTGGTAGCACAAACAAATCACCAAATAACTAAATGCAGCGGAAATTAAATTTAACACTGGAGATTTGTTTACAAATAAAGAAAACCACGGAGGCAAAACCCCATTGAGTGAATTTAAGGTCACCACTCTCGAGAATCCACTATTATCAAAACAAGCAGTTATAAGTAAAGGAATCCCGTTACCTTATACCAACTTACAGTTGAACCTTTACCCCAAAACCTAATTTGACTTGTAATGTAGTGACAATCTCTCCTTTCAATGTAAGGCTCCCAGTACATGACTAACCAATCAATGCATAGATTCCAGTACGTGACTAACACACCAACTTGAGAAGGATGTTGGCTGCAAAGTTTTTCAATTTACCTACACGATGAAGATCAAAAAGCTCCTTGGTTACAAAACCCTACTGCATACAAACGCAGCAACTTCTTCAAGAGAAAGATGAATTAGGGCAAATTGTCTCCGATTATAATATGCATCGATAAAACCTTTGCATCAAGTGAGACGGCCCTTAAAATAATCATTATATATGTCTAGGATTGTAAGAAAAGAAACCATACACAAATAGCTTGGATATGCGTGAAAAACACATCTAGAAATTTGAATTTCGTAATTCTCGATAGATACAGCTGTCGAGCTATTTGTTGGGCTTCGAATATTAAATCTCGATAGATACATCTGTCGAGTTATTTGTCGAGCTTTAATGAACAGCACTTATTCACTTGATTCTTGGATAGATTCGCATGACTTCAATACTTGGACTTGAACTCTTGTTCCTTGAAGTATTAAAAACATCCTAGATCTACCCAATTACAGGTAAAGTGTGTTTTATGAAAGGATTAACAAATTCTAAATGACATATGTTCATAATATGTTTCACATATGTCCTAACAATCTCCCCCTTTGGCAATCTGTGACAAAACCACAACAACCAAATGAAATATGAGAGAAGTCATAAATCACTCAACTCATACTCACTTGTTGAATACAATAAAATCTAATCCTAACACAAACTCTTGAAAAACTTTGCAAGAAGAGAATTCATGGCATGATAGATTTTGACAACCTGTATTTCTGAAACACTTTAAACAAAACTCATCAAGGCATCTTAGTGTAAAACAGAAATAAAAGATTGCATACAATAATAAGAATCATGTGTATAAAGAGAGAAAAAAAAAACAATACATGGAGAGATAGATGAAAATGTGATAACAACATCATCCAATATATATAACAATGATAAATATAATGTTTGCTATCACTAAGTGGTCATAAGACCGATGAACAAAAGACAATGTATCTAAAAGAGAAAGAAAAGAAAAGATACATAAGTCCTCACTACATCCCTTAAAAAAAAAAAAAAAAAAAAAAAAAAAAACAACAACAACAACAACAACACTCCCCCTAACAAAAAGAAGGTCCTATGCTAACTCTCCCTCTAAGTGCATGACTACTCTCATACCCAAAAAGATACATAAGTCCTCACTACATCCCTTAAAAAAAATAAAACACTCCCCCTAACAAAAAGAAGGTCCTAAGCTAACTCTCCCTCTAAGTGCATGACTACTCTCATACCCAAAACTACTCCCCCTTTTTGTCACGAATGACAAAGGGCAAGTCACTGAGAAGCAATCATCTCCTTGTCACTAGAAGAGCAACAACCTCATCATCATCACCAGAGCCATCATCATCATCCTCGTCCTCTGAAGCTTATGGAGATGGAGAGGGAGAAGCAATGAAGCCACCAAGGCGAGCCTGATGTCGTGCAAACGACCCACACGGATGGTCACCTGACTCATCTCATTAGTGAGAGTGTCAAGGCAAGCATCCATGCGCTAAAGCTATGCCATGATCGCCTCAAGCATCACACCACCCGTGAAAGAAGAAGAAGGAGCGGAGGTGGATGGAGTGGAATGGCCTGGAGGAGTAGCTGTCTCGGTCCGTGGTCGTTTCGGTAGAAGCAGGGCCTCGCTTCGTCTAAGGGACACCGCGTTAATGGCACCCATAACAATGAAGTAAGGAGATTCGAGATAAGAGACAGAGGAGTGGCGAATGATCCTCGTGATAGCAGAAGGAAAGATAAGCTAATTATGGGTCGCTATATCCTTATAGAAATCTATAAGGGAGAGTATGAAGTGAGATGGAAAGTCAATAGTAAGGTCCTTGATGAGGGACAACAAAAAGCAAGCACGAGACTCTGTAATAGAATTATAATGAGACAAGGGATGTAGAACAAATGTCATCACCATATTCAGGAATCTCGGACCTTTTGCAAATTCTGAGCGTGAGGTGTTTTGACGGTCACCCCATGATAAAGGTGTCTCACGAAAGAGAGATAGAAGTTCGTCTTTAGACACAATCTTCAGACGAGGACATCTAGGGTAATCAGGATGTGATTCTCGCGGAACATGTAGCACATCGGAGATAAGCTCTGGAGTGATTACTATACGAGTACCTTGAACAGAATTAATGAAATGAGGTATAGAATAATCAAAACCGTGCATATTGGAGTAAAACTCCTGTGTGATCATAGAGGGACAACTCACGGGTATCTCACAAAGAGATTCTCAACCTTGTATGTGTATGACAGTTGGAAGAGAAGTATTGGAGAAGTCCAATAGGATAACGTGGCGTTTCGAATGAATGCCATGTTTAGAGAAGTTCTTCGAGAAGTCTTGACGAGCCTTCTCATCACAAAACCTGACATGGAGAGGTGTGGAATTAGAAGATGATACCCTGAAACGACAAGGGTTCCGAGACGGAGCAGATTTGCACTTGGGTGCCATGTGCAGACTATTTGAGAGAGAGAGAGAAAGAAAGAGGGAGACAAGCAAAAAAGCACCAATCAATAGAATGTACCAAAATGAAAAGAAAAGGTACATATGCATGAAAAATGCATGATCATGTGATGTGCAACAAAAAAATCAACATGGGCTCAGCCCAATCCAATCCTACTAGCAATTTGGACTTGGAGCTCTAGATTTACAATCATTTGCCATTCGTGTGCTAAGTCAATTTTGTAGTGCAACTGGTTGTGAGAGAAGTTGGAGCACATTTGAATATGTTCACTCAAAAAAGAGAAATAGATTGGAACATAAATGAGTAAATGATTTGGTCTTTGTCTATTATAATTTGAGGCTTCGAGAAAGGTAAATTTATCATCGTTACTCATATGCAAATGAAATGTACTTTCATATAATTATAATTTATAAAATCTTTCTAATGTTTAATATTCTCATCGGTAGGAACATTCAAAACAATAAGTATGCATTGGATCCTATAAGCTTGGATAACATTGACTTGATGGGAGATTAGGTGGTTGAAGAACCTACACTTCTTAATCCAGAAGTCATAAATTGGGATTGTCTTAATGAACCAGTAGCCCTAGTGAATGTGGAAGAGGATGTTGAACTTGAAACTATTGATGTTGATGACGACAACAACAATGAACATGGCTTGACAAATCTTCCAATAGGTCCTGGAAGTTCTTGTGTGTGTTCTTTTGATGACGAATTTGATCCTTTTCTCATGGATGATGATGAAGAGGAGGAGTAATATTATGTTATAAACTTTGTTGGCTATTAGTTATTATGGACTTATGTAATGAGTAATGACTTGTTATAAATCTTCTTACTATTTGATGTTGTATTGAGATTTAAGACTTAAGAGTTAAGACTAAATAGTTTGTATTATTTGATATTTAGTTATTGACTTGTAAATCTTCTTATTGTATGATGTTAAATTGATGTTTAAGACTTAATAGTTAAGACTAAATTATTTGCATTATTTGATATTTAGTTATTTATTTATTAGAATTGACAATTTTATGTTCTACAAGAATATATATAAATTATTTTTTAGGAACCCCGAAACACCTTGAAATGGTACGCCAAAATCGGCCAGTTCCAAAATATTCCATTCCACTAGACAAATTGAAATAGGGTCCGAAACAGTATTCATAATGTTGGCACAAAGTGTTCAAGCCCAAAATTTTGCCAGAAAGAACACTTTTCTTTGCCAAGAACCTCTCTATTTTTTTGTGTATATTGCAGTAATTTGGATTAGGTTTGAATGAGTCTATTTATAGGCTTAATGGGCCTCACAAAATTACTATCCAAATTAATCTGATTAATTAGGTCCATTATTCTGATGTAGTGGGTGTAACAAGATTAATTGCTGGAATTTAATATGATGAGCTGGAGTTACACAATTAATGGTGAGATAAGGAATTTTGAAGAATGAAAAGGCCTAAATGGATAATCCATTAAGTGGGTTAATGGCTTTACTCACCAACGGATATGATAATTATTTTGAACTAGTTGCAAACCCACACAGTGCGCGTGATGATTTTTTAGATAAAATACTATTTTAGTCCCTAAACTTTATAAAGAGTTTTTTTTTTTTAATAGTTTTATCATATTTTTCATAATCTTGTCTATAACATTTTTTACTACTATCATATATTTATTGGTTGATGATTTGCATAACATTGACATTAAATAAGAAGTAGAACTATTCATTAAATTTTTTAAGTCATAATGTATGAAGATTATGATTTTATAGAGAGATATATATATATATATATATAATTTCCCTAGTTAGAGTTTGATCAGTTTTTAGTTTAAATTTTGTACTATTATATTTAATTGTTGATTTTATTGCACTATAAAGTTTTCAATGTTCTCTATATAGCCATCTCTATTTTATTTCTTACTCCTCCTGACCACCTTTTTATTTTCCAAATAACAGTTATTAATTGATGTTTGATTTCATTTCTTTTTTTTTCTTCCTTCATTTATTCTTTATTACTTTGCATGTTCCCTTGCTAGTTGTAAATTTATGGCTATCAATAAGAAATAGATATCATGGCTAGCTTAAATAGTTATAGATGCAGTTATGTTAGTGGTATGTCAAAGGGTTTTCTTTTTTTTCTTTTTTTTTTTCTTCTAAATTTTCAAAGAAATATGGAAGTCATTTCTCTAGTTTGGTCTCAATCAATTAAGATATCCGTAATATATATACGGAATTAATAATGAGCCTTAAAGTTTTTAATGTATGAAGTGGTTAGGTTAGTGGTACGTCAAAGGTTTTATAAAAAGAAAAATTTTTTAAAATAATTCAAAGGAAATGTAAAAGGCCTTTTAAAAAAAAAAAATTATGACCTTTTGAATTGTAGAAATATGCTTGTTTTAATTACCTTGTTTATAGATTTCATTATTAAGTTATAAGCATCTAAATTACAGTAGATGAATATATAAATGCAAAATTATATGTAAAGTTACTACCGCACAAGATAAATATGTATAGATAATTTTTTTTTTTAAAATTCATGAATCATTATTTCATTATTTACTTATAAATATCTAAATTAAAGTTAAAAAAAAAAACTAAAATAGATGAATATGTAAAGGTAAAATTATATGAAAAAGTTAAAATTACCCAAGATGAATGTTTAACCGCTTGTAGATGTGTGTTTTTTGAAAACTAAAAGTACACACAATTGCTTTAGCTGAAACTATATAACTATGCAAATATTATTGCGAGTGGTTCCATCATTTGCAAATTATCAAGTTTGGTGGCCTTACAAAACATATATTTTATTTTGCAAAAAATTTTACATGAACTCCTCTTTTGTGACAACCTTTTTTTTTTTTAAATTTTTTTGCCAAAACAACTTAAGAGTATTAAGACTTAAGTTAACACATGTGGCAGTTGTAAAACACGTTAGTGATATAAAAAATAGAAAGGTTTAAATATTTTAAAAAATATTTTTAGTAAATTGTAATATAAAATATTTTTTCTCAATATTTTATGTAACTTTTCCCATAAGATCAATATTGTTGGCATCCTTTAAAGATGATACATAATATTTTTGAAGATGTGTGTTTTTGAACGTTTAACCACTTGTAGATGTGTGTTTTTCAAAGACTAAAAGTATACACAATTACTTTAGTTGGAACTATATAACTATGCAAATATTGTTGCGAGTGGTTCTATCATTTGCAAATTATAAGTTTGGTGGTCTTACAAAACAAATATTTTATTTTGCAAAAAACTTTACATGAACTCCTCTTTTGTGACAACCTCTCTCTTTTTTTTTTTTTTTTTTTTTTTTTTTTTTTTTTTTTTTATGCCAAAACAACTTAAGAGTATTAAGACTTAATGTTAGGTTCTAAGACTTTAGGATCTAAAATGTATTAGAACTTCAATGTGTAATGTTGGCAAACCATGATCAAAACTTAGAGGTTAGATTTAGGCTGCTCAAAGTGTGTTTATGTGTAAAGTTGGAATCGAGTAATTGCAGGAAATTACTATTCAATTTTTGCAAGGCTCGATCGATCAAAAATTAGACTCAATCGATTAAAGCTCGTACAGATTGTTTTTTCTGCAGAATTTCCAACTCAACCTAAGCCCATATGACATGTAGGGTTTTATGTTTTACTTCAAGTATAAAAGGAAAAACCCTAGCCACGTTTTAGAGGTTGTTGATATGCTAAATGTGTGAATCTCTTATGAGATCTAGAGGTGTTTATCTTCATACATACTTAAGGTTATCAAGATCAAGATTAATGTCAAGAGCTTGGTGATTTCTTCGGTTGCTGTTTCAAGAGTTTAAAGAAAAACACAAGTGGGAGTACTTATAGTTGCTGTGGATTAAGGAAAGAAGTAGTCCGTGGACTTGGAGTTGTCATGTGGTTGTGGTAGTAAGTTTTCTATTCAAGGAAGCAATAGGATGTTAGTGGTCTAAGTTTTATTGTAAAATTTCAATTCTTTCATAGTGGATCTGTTTTACCTTGAGGATAGCTAGGTTAAATCCTCCCCAAGTTTTTTACCGGTTTGGTTTTTCTGGGTTATCATATCGTTGTGTTATTTACGTTTCCGTACTATTCACATGATATGATTTGAATGTGTTTAACCTAGATCTTATTAATGAACTTGTTAATCAATTTGGCTTAATATTAGGTTAAACAACTTGTTTTAAGGAGTCTAAAAATGTACACTTAAGTTAACACATGTGGCAGTTGTAAAATACGTCAGTGATATGAAAAATAGAAAGGTTTAAATATTTAAAAAATATTTTTAGTAGATTGTAATATAAAACATTTTTTTCTCAATATTTTATGTAACTTTTCCCTTAAGATCGCTATTGTTGGCATCCTTTAAAAATGATACATAATATTTTTAAAGATGTGTGTTTTTGAACGTTTAACCACTTGTAGATGTGTGTTTTTTGAAGACTAAAAGTATACACATTTGCTTTAGTTGAAACTACATAACTATGCAAATATTGTTGTGAGTGGTTCCATCATATACAATTTATCAAGTTTGGTGGCCTTACAAAATAGATATTTTATTTTGCAAAAACCTTTACATGAACTCCTCTTTTGTGACAACCTTTATTTTATTTTATTTTTTTGCCGAAACAATTTAAGAGTATTAAGACTTGAGTTAACACATGTGGCAGTTGTAAAACACGTCAATGATATGAAAAATAGAAAGGTTTAAATATTTAAAAAATACTTTTGGTAGATTGTAATATAAAACATTTTTTCTCAATATTTTATGTAACTTTTCCCATAAGATCAATATTGTTGGCATCCTTTAAAGATGATACATAATATTTTTGAGAAGAAGAAGCAGAGACGATGCTAACACATAATATAAAATTATTAAGTTTGTGTGATTTAAATTTGTGGCAAAAAAATATTAATGTATCTATGATAAAAGTTTTATCTAAATTATATATAGAAGTTTATTTTTTTTAGACTTGATTCAAAAAGTTCATTCTCAATAGCCTTTTAAGTCTACAAATTGCTCAATCTATGGGCCTAGACATATTCAAAGAGTGCTATCTAAATTATAAATTATATGACCCTTTATCACACAAATATATTGATTCCCCCAATGTATGATAAACAAAGGCAGGTTTGTGTCTAGCCATTTTCTTGATTTGTGCAGCTTAATTTAATAGTATGGAGATGTGATTGGATTTGAAAGTTGAATAAAATAAGATGAGAGGAAAAAAAAAGTAAAAATGATATATATAGCAATAAACATCAAATTATCCAAGTCATTCTATATAGTATAATAACATTATATTACTATATATGTTAGGTTTTTAGACCCCTTGAACCACAATTGGATTAACCTAGTTAATTAGCCAAGTGATTACTTAGTCAAATGAAACAGTTCTAGGTTAACACAAAACAATCATATCATGTATAAAGCAGCGGAAAGATAAATAACACAAAGATATGATCACTCAGGAAAACCAAACCGGTAAAAAACCTGGGGAGAATTTAACCTAGCTATACTCAAGGTAAACTTGAATCCACTATATGAAATAATTGAAATTCATACAATAAGACTTACAAGCACCCTCGCTTGACTTCCTATTGCTACCCTCCAGTAGAACTTATTGACATGACCACGTGCAAGCTCCGAATCCATGGACTCCTTCTTTCTTAGATTCTCCACCAGATACAAGCACTCCCGCTTGTGTTTCTTTAAGCTCCAATAGCAGCAATTGAGTTGATCATCAAGATGTTGAAGTTATCTCCTTCTTGACAACCCTAAGTTTATGTGAAGGAAAGCTCCTCAAGGATCTCACAAGAGATTCACATAAATAGCAAATATTAGCAATAAAGACCTTAGAGAAGTTTGGGTACAAAACCCTGGATCCAAAAGAGGCACCCTTTTCTCTCTCTTAAAAGTCTCTTAAAAACATGCTTAGGGTTTCCTTTATATAGTGGGAGAAGTAAATTTAAAACCCTAATCGTTAATGGGCTTGGACTGAGTTGGAAAATTCTGCAGAAAAACTATCTGCTCAATATTCGATCGATCGAGTCTAAGCTTCGATCGATCGAGCCAGGCCGAAAGTAACAAATACTTCTGCAGCCTCTCGATTCCAACTTTACATAAAAGATACAACTTTGAGCAAGCCTAAACAAGACTAAATAACCTGTTTTGATCATGGTTTGTCAACATTACTTATTAGAGTTCTAAATACATAAAATCCTAAGTCTTTAGAACCTAACAATATACTATATGTAAAATGCAATAGGATAATATTTAATCAAAGAAAATATAAAAGTTAAAACACAAAACTAAATTGCATCAACCCAAAGTAGAATTCTAATTAACACAAAAATTCATCAACCTAAAGAATTGATGCAATAAAAATAAAAAAATCAAACAAAAAATGAAAAACAAATTGAGAGAGAGAGAGAGAGAGAAGTAATCTTTTTTGTGTGAGTAAACTATGCATAGAATGAAAAAGAAAATGTCAAATTTATAGTAAGATGTTGACAATAAGAAGAGTCAAAATAAATGAAGATAAAAAGGTAGAGAAAGAATGATATTAATGTAGAAAGTAGTGGAGAGATGAAGAGGTAAAAGGGAGGGAGAGTTTTGGAAAATTAATAATAAAAATAATGATTAAAAGATATTTTAATTTTTAAATAATGGAGTTTCAAGTCACCTTAAATGAGAAAATGATTTAAAAAAATATATAAGAAAAATTGGAAACAAAAAATGATGATCTCCCCCTTACGCACGTATCTAGCCCAATATTTGAGTCAATTCACATTAACCCATTAATCATCACAATTAAAAAAAAAAAAAAATAGTCTCTCTCATTTTCAATGTGGGATTAAACTTTTTACTAACTCCTCATCTTTCATATTCACTCCCACATGTTTACTTTTATATTGTAATATTTATTCATGTTAATTAATTAATATTAAAATGCTCCAACACCTATGTAATACTAGAAAACCCAAATAATTCTATCTTTACTATTGAGCTTTATGTGTTACAATGAACTCATTGATGGGTGCATATGTATATAGTAGACTAACCTTGGACTTAAACTAAATTTAGAGTAATGTAATTTAATTTTAACTACAAGTACAATTTGGATTAGGAATCCTTGTACAATTCAGATTAGGATAATAAAATAGAGTCATAGACTTGAACTTTGATTATATTGTTAACATAAACTTAATCTCAAGGTAGATACTTGATAACAACTTAAGTTTAGAAGTGATGTCGCGGAAGCCTAAAGAAAGCACACACGATATTCTCTTGATGAAATGGAAGAAAATTGACAAAACGTCTATGTCTATTGATAATAGTCTAACAACTGAATTGCCTTTGGAGAGGCTACAATGCGTTTAAATAGTAAAATAAAACCTAGGCAACTAGAAACCCTAAGGCAACTACAAAAGCATATAAAATCCCAATTTGACTAAATAACATGAAAAACACCTAAAAAAAAGAAGAAATAAATGCCCTAAACCTAAAATAACGAAAATTACATAAAAATACCAAATATAAAAATTACAGAATTTAATTTAAATATTCTATGCTACATCAAGAAGGAAAGTATCACCAACTGAGCATAAATGATTAGTTGGAATGAAGGCTAGATGCCATGTGCCCATGCACATGGTGATCAAATCTTAACGTTTCTAAGGACGATGCAAATCATATATACAAAATTAAAGTGGCAAACTAGGAGGAAAACCAATAAAGGCTAACTACCAATGAGATGCATGGTTCTAGAACTCAACCAAGGTGGTAATTAAAAGGCATAATGAGAAGAAGAGTAAGATACCAAGTAGAGAACGACACTATAAATGTGCATTTAAGCGGTGTTTTTCAAAAAGTTGGTTGATATTTCGGTTTCAAAACGTGATATATGGCGTTTGAAAGAATGCAGTTTCTAGTAAAATCACAATACCAAACACACGCATATTTGCATTTTTGATAAAAATGCGCGTTAAGAGTTTTAGAACAACATATCCAAACAGGTTCTTAGTGTAATTAGAATCATTAAGACCTCCTAAATTGGCTGAGAATTTTTGTTTTAGGCCATTTAGAAAGCCTATAGTCTATTGATGGAGAAATTGACCTAAAATTTAGAATCTGTGCAAAAAAATAAAATAAAATAAAGAACCAGGTATGGGGGACCAAATTAATCGACACGTAGAGATGAAGTGGATAACATAGGGTGGCGGTTGCATTGGCTGAACAATGATGATAGGCAACAAAAGACGAGAACTCTAGTTGTTGGACAATAACAAGGTCGGTATGGTGCGTAAGACTAAAGACAGTTAGGCATGTGGAACACTCAGTAAACATTCTTCTCCGTGCTTAAAGTGTTTAGAGTCTAAGAGAAACAAATCTGAAATGAAAAGTTAATTAGCATATTGTAACTATTTCAAAAAATGACTCACTTACAATTCAATCCAATTAAATTCACGAAATCAGGGATATCACAACTGAGTTGTTTTGGTAAATAAGTAAGTATAAACAAACGCAGATCATATCATATCTAAGCCTAGATGGAAGATAGCCCTTATAATTGGAAAGAACGCATGGTAGTGCTTATGAGTTTTTTATGGACTTTGTACACAGAAAGGAATGTATTAGGATAGTTACAGTTATTTCTGTTCTTTCTCTATGGATAACTAAGAGGTCACCTACCATAATGCCATCATACTAAGAAAGAAAATAACAGAAGTTCCAAATTTGTTAGAGAAAACTGGAACTTTGATTTGTCTCACTGCCTAATGTAGAGATAGGTTTTCGGTTTTCCATCCCATTTCATATTCTACTACGGGATGTGCAAATTTGTGACTGGACCAAAAATCGCAGGAACCATCCCAAGTAATACAGATAAAAACAAGATAATGTCAAGCTGGATATTCACAATTAAGTACAACAGATTAGGAAGAATCTACCAGAAATGGCATGTTTTCTTATTGCTGGATGGGTGAAACCTCAAATATGCATGTTTCGAAATGGCTAATTTCCTTCTAGAAAGTCAATTGACTTAGGTTGTGCAATGTCATATCTAGGAAACAACCTTACTGAGCTTCTACCAACGACTTCTTTGTTTTTCTTTCATTACCTTTTTTTTTTTTTTTTGATAAGTTCTTTCATTACTTGGTACATTGTAATATTCTTGGTAAGTAAGCTCAATACAAATGAAGGATGTTAGGATTTTGACATAAGAAAAATTGTAAGTTGGAGAGTATATGAATAGAAATGCAGTTAAAAGGCGCATATTTCTGCTGGTATCTGTGATTGAAAGGCAACTGGATTCACCAACCTTGACTCTTTGCTCTTCTTGCTGCACAGGCATTACAAACTTATTCAGTCAAATCACATAAATTGAATATAAATCTTGCAATTAACACGACTTACCACCATGATGACTACCACTCCTACCACCATGAATTGTCAAAAAAGTCAATTCTATGACAGACTGAATCAATGTCCAAAAGTCATGCAAGTAAAAGTTAAAGTCCTAAAACAATTCCGACATATCTTATTATGCAGGAGCATGGGGTAAGTTGGATGACAAATGGCCAAAGAGTTGTTTAAATAAATTGAAGATTTTTACTTGAAAATTATATTGAACTGTCTAGTAAGTTGCAGAGTGTAATATCTAGCATCTTAAATAAGAACAGCTATAGACAAAGAGGCAACATAAATGACTTTTTGATAAGTAAATAATTTCATTAAAAAAGAAAAGTAAAAAAGAAAACTGCCCAAGAACAGGCTGTATACCAGAGGCAATGCGCCTCCAATGCGAAAACAAAAGGAACCTGAACAACAAAAGAAAAATGGTTAAGTCCAGAAAATCTAGAAACCCTTCTACAAAAAACAAAGAAGTTGACTCCACTCATATAGGTCTTTAAAAATAGATATTTCATCTTAATCACACTGATTTCAGCTCCCTCAAAGCACCGATCATTCCTCTCTCGCCAAAGGCACCTGATTAGACACAATGGAACAACTCGCCATATCGTCCCACTACCTCCCCTGCCAACACATCCCACACCATTGAGGGCATCACCCAAGAGAGACCAAATAAGCAAAATATCATTGCCCATAGGTCTGAAGCTACAGTAGGTAACGCTAATGTTTAAACCATCCCAAACTGAATTTTGTAACACTCCAAGTCCTTCAAGCCCAAAAAAGGGCTAGCCCAATGGGGAGGGACATCCAACACTTAAGACTTCTCAAATTTAATATAGGCCGAAAGGGGCAAGGCCCATTGGATTTAAAGTTTGATTAGGTGGGATGTGGGAATCTGAGTTGCATTACAACATAATCCATACCAATTTTAACTTTGCTCTTGCAATAAAGAAAAAAGAAAAAGAAGAAGACAATAATGTCTGCTTTAGTACACAATGCGAGTGGCCTAATTTTCTACTTTGTTTGAACTAATTTATATAGAGTCTTACAGAGCAAAGTAGTAGAATTTTGTTCCTAAACATAAAATGAAAAGATAAAAAATAAAAAATAAAAAATACCGTCATTCATCTTCTTCCGGCCGGTATATATAGCGGGTGTATGAGTTCAACCGCAGCTCCGAAGTTCCTAGTCCCTTTTCTTTAATTTTTTTCTTTTCTTGAGCTGCTTTTAAAGCTGTCCGAGTTTCTTCTCTTACATTCTCCATTGTCTCCTATAAAAATTAGGAATAGAAATATAAGTTTCAAAATAAAATAAAAAATTCACATGCATTAAAACTGAATAAGAAATCAAAGTACCACAAGTGGTTCCGAGATCGAGTTAACGTGTTGCTGCATAACACGTAGCAACAACTTTGTTCTGGCTGAAAAATCAAGTCGAGGAAGTTCTTGAATTTGATTCTGTATCTTCAATATCCTCGGGTCGAGGATTGCAAAATAATGACCCCCGAATTGATCTTCGTGTTGGCGAAAGAAATTCGTCAGAGTGTCTTTAACTACAGTAAAAATTATCAAACTATTCTAGTTAGTCAAAAAGACATAAAGAAACGCATTTAATTCTTAAAGAAAAACGCATTCTTGATGTATATTACCTTCATTGTTGGCAACATCTCCCATAGAGATGTTGACAATTTCCGAAGGAATGACATGGGAGATCTCAAGTTGGCTTCTCAGTGTTTGGAAGGTGGTATTGTAATCTCCAGTACGATTGAATATGTTTCTTAAACTCTCCACGTCCGTTGGTGGCTGTGGTTGCGCAGAAAACCTTGGAAATCTGAAAACGCTATAACCTCTCTGGTGCAAACTCAATTAAAAAAGATCTCTAACCGGCTCCTCTGCCATTTCTTGTTCTTGGTTAGGGAGTATTAGAAACAGAGTAAAAGAGAGAGAGAGAAAATGAAAACTAAGTTTACTCTCTGATTGAAAAATGAAGAAGTGATTATCAGCTTTATATACATGGAATTTTCCCTCCAAATAACTAACTAATTATTAAGGTGTTGTTTGGATTTTGACAAACTCAGTTAACAAAACTGAGTTTTGTTAACTCAAAACCAAAATTCGTGAGGCTCACATAAGAAAACATTGTTTGGATGATTTTTTGTTTGTTCATTGAGTTAACAAAACTGAGTTTTTTGAGTTTTGAGTTATCAATTTTGGAAATACCGGAAGTTTGTTTTCAAGTTAAGAGATTGATAACTCAGTGGCATTTTCTGTAATTTTTCTTTCCAAATGGGACCCACAGTAGTGTGTAGTTACATCACTGCAAACCCACTGACCCACAGAAGCTCCCAACGGATATTTTGGCTTAACTTTCCCAACTACCCAAGCTCATCACTTCTTCATCTCCCTTACCATTTTCCTTCTCCTAAACCCACAACAACTGAAGCAGAGCTCCAAGTTCCGCCGATTAGCACTTACAACCCGAGACCCACATAGCTCCGTTCACCAATTTTTGTTTCCAGTGAGACCCACATAGCTCCAATGGGTCTTTTTGCCTTTACTCTCTATTTCTCTCTTCTCCGTTTCCTTACTCTTCTCTCTATTCTCATTGTTTTTCTCTAATCTATCTCTTCTCGTCTGTGGTGGCGTTTCAATGGTGGAGTTGGGTATTGATGTGTGGCGTTTCGGTGGTGGATTTCGGTGGTGGAGTTGAATCGGCGGCTGGAGTTGAATCAGTGGCCGGTGTTTTGGTGGTGGGTCTCGTCTATGGGTTTGTTTCAGCTGGGGGTGGGTCTCGTCTATGGGTTCGGGTCGTGGCCGTGGGTTTCAGATCGGGTTTCAAGTTATAGGTTTTCGGTGGGCGTGGGCCGTGGGTTTGATTGTGGTGGTATCTGGTTTGAGATTTGAGAAATGGGTATGATTGTGGTGGTATCTTCTTCTTTCTTTTTTTCTTTCTTCAGGTGTAGTTCTTCCCTCTGTTTCTTCTTCTTCTTTATTTCTTTTCTGTTTCTTTCTTTCTTTAAATCTTCATTTGCTGCGAGACCAATTTGCCTCTTTGCGTGACCGATTTTTTGTGAGACTGATCTAGGAAGAAGCATTTTGGCGGTGGAGAGGAAGAATTGAAAACAAAATTTTTGCCGTGACTATTTGTGAGTTGTGTATTTGTGGGTTCCAATTTGTGTTGTTGAGATCTTTGTAGGTTGTAATTGGTGTTTTTAAGGGTTGAGATTGTAGGTTTGTGGTGTTCTGTGTGTTGTTGAGAAAAAAAAAAAAAAACTAAATAATAAATTAAATCACAGAAAAGGAAGATGGGTTTGTGGTCACTCTATCTGTAGTGTTGCTGATGATGGGTTTGCCATGGGAACAGGAACTTGCTGGTGGTATGGTGGGTTTGTTAAGGGAGGTGAGTTGATGATTTTTATGGGTTTGGGTTTGTGCTTTGGGAGAGTAAAACAGAGCTGAAGGGGGAAGGGTAAATGAGAAAAGAGAAAAAGATGGAATGAAACCTTCCATGGGTAGGCTAACTGCTTTACTCTGACCAAGTTACAGGTATGGGCCCACAAAATGTTGAAAACTTTGAGTGATGACAAGGTAAGTGAAGTGTGCCAAACGGGTGGGTGATAGAAATTGGGGTATTTTAAGAGATGAGTGAGGAGTGAGGAGTGAGGAGTGATGAGTAACGAAAATTGAGTTATGAGTGATGAGTGATGAAAAAAATAAACCAAACAAGGCCTAATACATCCAATTACTATTTGACATCTGTCACTTCTATTTGCTTCTTCTTGTTTCTCTAACATGTGGACTCCCGTTTAATCTTTCCTTCTTTCTTCTTTACTCTACTTGTTCCAACGTGCTGATCTTCTTCAATTTTAATACTCCCCCACAAGTCTTGAACTAGAAGATCATAGACTTGAAGATGAGTGTCAATTTGCAACTCCTTTGGCAATTGCTTTGGCATGAAAATATCTCGCAAACCCAACTTTTGTGTCAATCTCGTGAAAGAATTGAAGCCTAAAGCTTTGGTAAACACATCAGCCACTTAAGCATTTGAATTCACATGAAAATTTTTAATCATTCCCTCCAGAATTTTGTCTCGAACTAGATGACAGTCTACCCCAATATGCTTAGTCCTCTCATGGAAGACTAGATTAGCAGCTATATACAAGGTTGCCTGATTATCACAGAAGAGCATAGCTGGTTTGGAATGCTCAATTTTTAAATCCTCAAGTAGTTGAAGTGCCCAGGTTATTTCACATGCAACACTAGCCATTGCCCTGTACTCAGCTTCTGCTGATGATCTTGAAACAATTCCTTATTTCTTTGATCTCCATGCTATCAAACACTCTCCTAAATACACTGCATACCTTGTCAGTGACCAAGGCATCTAGCCCAATCAGCATTGTAGAAGGACTTAATGTGTAAATCAGAGGTGCTTGAGAAGAAAAGTCCCTTTCCTGGTGAACCTTTTATATATTGAAGGACTCTGTGAGCAGCAAGTAAGTGAGGCTCTCTAGGTTTTGAGACAAACTGACTCAACCTATGCATAGCATAAGTGATGTTAGGCCGTGTTAAGGTTAAGTATAATAGTCTCCCAATTAACCTTCTATACATTCCAGGGTTTGCTAACAACTTCTCTTCATATTTTGAAAGCCTTAAATTCTGCTCCATAGGAAATCTCACTGGCTTTGATCTAAGAAAACTAGTATCCTTCAAAATTTCAAGTGCATATTTTCTTTGTGTCAAGTTGATGCCTGCATCAGTCCTTGCTACCTCAAGACCTAAAAAATACCTCAAAGAACCAAAGTCTTTTAAGCCAAATCTATCATCTAGTAACTTCTTCAAACTGTTCACACAATCAGGATTGTTTCCAGTGAGCAAAATATCATCAACATACACTAAAAGCACTGTAAATGAAGTCCTTTAAGTGTGAGCAAACAGTGAGTAATCAGACTTGGATTGAATAAATCCCATTTGAAGAATGGTTTTGGAAAATTTGTCAAACCATTGTCTTGATGCCTGTTTAAGGCCATAAAGACTCTTGTTTAATTTGCAAACAACATTCCCCCATTTGCTGTGAAAACCAGGTGGCAGACACATGTACACATTTTCATTCAATCACCATGTAAGAAGGCATTGTTAACATCCATTTGGTGAAGAAACCACCCTTTCACAGCAGCCAAAGTGAGCATAATCCTGACAAACATAGACTTAGCCACTGGTGAAAAGGTCTTAGATAGTCCAAGCCAAAATTCTGTGTGAAACCCTTAGCAACCAGCCTAGGCTTATATCTTTCAATAAAGCCATCAGGGAGATATTTAACTATATAGACCCATTCAGGGTATTGCACTGCCTGATGAAAAGAGACAGGTTCTGAAGGAGTTTGTTAGGACATATATGATTCACTTGTTAGGAACATATGTTACTATTTTATGTAGTTGGCTAATCCTTTGACAAAACGCACTTTACTTGTAATTGGGTAGATCTAGGATGTGTTTAATACTTCAAGAAACATGTTGTTCAAGTCTAGTATTATAGCCATGAAGATTAGACCAAGAAACAAGTGAAGAAAAACTGTTCAATAAAGCTGAATAGATAGCTCGACAGCTGCTCTACACCTCTCAACAGCTAGGATATCTATCAAGATCTTTAGTTGATTGTTATCGCAATCTCGACACCTCTCGACAGCTGGCTATCTATTGAGCTCTTCTGTTGATTGTTATTGCAATCTCGACAACTGATGGATCGATCGAGAAAGCTTATGTCCCCTCGACACCTCCCCCGATAGTTGTATATGTCAAAGTTTAAAGCTCGACACCTGCTATCTATCGAGGTTACAGAAATCAGAATTTTCAAATCTGATTTTTGGGTCAGGCTTATGTATTTGTGCAGGGTTTCTTTTCTCACAACTCTAGACCTATATAAGACTTATTTTAGAGGCCGTCACATAAGAGAATACAAGGAGAACATATGCAAAAGGTGACTGATGCCTTATTCCCTCTGAAAGAAGTTACTGCGTCTTTGCGTCTTAGGGTTTTATAACCAAGTACTTCTTGATCTTTATCATGTTGATGAAGTAAAGAACTTTGCAGCTAACAATCTTCTTCTAGTTGGTGATTAAGTCACGTACTGGGATCCGAGCAATTGGTTAGTCACGTACTGGGATTTATGCATCATCAAAGGGTGGCATTCATATATTGAAGAGTTCAGAGGTTCTGAAGCGGTAGAAGATTTCTGCTGTGAGTTCATCTACAGGGATTGTAAAGTCTAGGGACAAAGGTTTTGTACTAGATCCGAAACTTCTCTTTACTATAGTGAATTTCATTTCGGGAAGGTTTCCCCCTAGGTTTTTTTTTTTTCTGTGAAACTAGTTTGTTTAATTGGTTTTCCTAGGTCATCATATCTTGTCTAATTTATTTTTTCACTGCATGATTTTGACATGATATTAATGTTTGTTTGTTTTAACAAGTTTTATTCGTAATAAATCTAATTAACAACTTGGGTTTAAAACTTGTTAATTCTATCAATCGGGGTCTAAATTTCCCAACAGAGTTGAATTAACTGCCATAACAAAGGACTTAAAAGTAGGGCCAAGGTGAGAATAGTCCAAATAAGTTGAAACATCATATGGCAGACCAGAGTTAGGCTTGGTGCTAACAGACTTGCAAGCATACTGAGATAGGTAAGGAGGTGGTTTATGTGATCTAGTGGACCTTCTGAGAATAGGATTGGAAGTTGAAGGTGAGGTAAGTGGTGAAATAGGAGGTAAGGTACTAAGATTAGAAGTCAATGGAGGAATGGCAACAAGGTTAGGATCTGCAGAATCAGATGCTACATTAGGTGCTGCACTAAATGGTGCAGCAGGCAAGATGTTAGGTGTTGTATCAGATGTTACATCAGATAGGGTGCTAGGATTCACATCAGATGTGGCAAGAATGTCAATGGAAATAGAGGAAGAAAGATTAACAACACTAACAGATTGAGATGATTCTGAAGTACAATGAGGAAAAATGAAATCATCTAAATAAGAAAGGGAAGGTTGTGACTTGTGAGGAGAGAGCATAAGGGAAAATATGCTCATAGAAAATAATATTTCTGGAGATGTGAATAGAATTGGAAGTGAGATCAAGTACCTTATAACCCTTAATGCCTTGGGGATAGCCTAAGAACACACACTTCCTAGCTTTAGGTGCAAATTTGACTCTATTATAAGGAAAAGTTGAAATGAAACACAAACAACCAAAGCATTTGAGATGATTATAAGATGGTGCTGAATTAAAAAGAAGGTCATATGGAATTTTGTTACCTAATGACTTTAAAAAATTACCAAAATACCCCATAAACCTTAAAATGACCGAAATACTCCCTGAAACTTAAAAAATGACCAAATTACCCTCGAAATTTAAGAAAATGACCAAAATACCCCCGAAACCTAAAAATTACCAAAATACTCCCTAAACCTAAAAAATTATTGAAATGCCCCTAAATCCTAAAAATGACTAAAATACCCCTAAAACATAAAAAATGACCAAAATACCTCCCTTAAACCTATAAAATGACCAAAATACCCCATAAACCTAAAACATTACCGAAATACCCCCTAAACCTAAAAATAACCAAAATAACCCTGAAACCTATAAATTGACCAAAATACTCCTTAAACCTAAAAATGACCAAAATACCCTAAAAACCTAAAAATTACCAAAATATTCCCTAAATCTAAAAAATGACTGAAATACCCTCAAAACCTAAAAATTGACCAAAATATCCCCTAAATCTAAAAAATGACAAAAATACCCCCAAAAACCTAAAATTACTAAAAAAATAACCCCTAAACCTAAAAATGACAAAAATACCCTCGAAACTTAAAAATGAACTAAATACCCCCATAAACCTATAAAATTACCAAAATACCCTTGAAACCTAAAAATGACCAAAATAACCTCGAAACCTAAAAGTTGGCCAAAATACCCCTAAACCTAAAAAATGACTAAAATACCCTTAAAATAATAAATCAAGACATGTATTTCAAACCACTTTCCTCATCAACTAATCGATGACTTATAATAATAAATCCAGTGGTGATTTTTTACAACATTTTTTCACAAATACTGTTAGGACATATGTAGTTCACTTGTTACGAATATATGTTATTCTTTTATGTAATTGGATAATCCTTTGACAAAACGCACTTTACTTGTAATTGGGTAGATCTAGGATGTGTTTAATACTTCAAGAAATATGTTGTTCAAGTCTAATATTAAAGCCATGAAGATTGGACCAAGAAACAAGTGAAGAAAAGGTGTTCAATAAAGCTGGACAGATAGCTTGACATCTGTGGATAGATGGCTCGACAGCTGCTCGACACTTCTCGACAGCTGGCTATCTATCGAGCTCTTCTTTTGATTGTTATCGCAATCTCGACACCTTCTCAACAGCTGGTGGATCGATCGAGAAAGCTCCTGTCCCCTTGACAGCTTCTCGACACCTCCTCGACACCTAACTATTTATCGAGGTTTAATGAGGCTCGACAGATACTATTTATCGAGGTATCTATTGAGGCTACAGAAATCAGAATTTTCAGATCTGATTTTTGGGCAAGGCTTATGTATTTGTGTAGGGTTTCTTTTCTCACAACCTTAGACTTATATAAGGCTTATTTTAAAAGCCGTCACATAAGAGAATACAAGGAGAACATATTCAAAAGGTGGCCGATGCCTTATTCTCTCTGAAAGAAGCTACTGCGTCTTTTGTGCCTTAAGGTTTTGTAATCAAGTGCTTCTTGATCTTCATTGTTGATGAAGTGAAGAACTTTGTAGCCAACATCTTCTTCTAGTTGGTGATTAAGTCACGTACTGGGATCCGCACAATTGGTTAGTCACGTACTGGGATTCGTACATCATAAAAGGGTGGCGTTCATATATTGAAGAGTTCAGAGGTTCTGAAGCGGTAGAAGGTTTCTGCTGTGAGTTCATCTATGGGGATTGTAGAGTATAGGGACAAAGGTTTTGTACTAGATCTGAAACTTCTTTTTACTATAGTGGATTGCTTTTTGGGAAGGTTTCCCCCCAAGTTTTTTACTGTGAAACTGGTTGGTTTCATTGGTTTTCCTGGGTCATCATATCTTGTCTTATTTATTTCTTCGCTGCATTTATTTTTGACATGATATTGTTATTTGTTTGTTTTAACAAGTTTTATTTATAATAAATCTAATTAACAACTTGGGTTTAAAACTTGTTAATTATATCAACCGGGGTCTATATTTCCCAACAAATACATATTTGGCATTATATACTTGGCGCATAATAAAAGTTGTGTAAATAATAGGTCCATGTTATATAGAAATTGCTCCAATTGCAACTTCCTATCTTAGCAAAGTTGTGAAAATTTGTGTTTCTATATAGCTCCTATTGATTTATATATCTGCATTGGAATCAAGATTGTCACATTACATGGTTAGGTGCTACTGGCTCGAAAGCCCACGAGCAAGTGTATGAAAAGCTTTGATTGATGAACAATGTGTTGATCTTATTTTAAATCCAATACCTTTATCATCATCGATATATATATATATATATATAAAAGTAAAACTGAGAGAAAATCCAATTAGATTTCAAATTTGAATTCAATTAGAGTTTAATTTTGTGTCACATGTCCCATCTAATCTAAATTTTAAATTTTTGTGCTAAGTGAGTTAATTCAGTGTAAAAATTGAATTTCAATTAGAGTTTAATTTTGAGTCATGTGTCCTATCTAATCTAAATTTTTTAATTTTTTTGCCAAATGAGTTAATTTAGTGTAGAAAACAAAGAGTTCAATATAAATAAACCTTTAAAAAAAAAAAAAACTAATCATGTAAATAAAAATAATTCAAATTTATAAGTCATTTAGATAATATATCATGACTATGTACAATTCATTACTAATTAGGTTATATATCTCCTTCTCAAAAAAAAAAAAAAAGGTTATATATCTATAGATATAAGAGGATTTCCCACTTTCAACTGGACTTTTATATGATTCAAAAATACCCTCATTAATGAAAGGTAATTTCATTTAGAAATGAGAACATAAATGTCAAATAAAAAATTCTATTTTGAATTAAAAAAGAGAACTCCTAAAATTTAGGATTTTTTTCCCTTCATATTAAAAAAAAAAAAAAAATTATAGTTACTATTTATCTCAAAAATTTATCATTTTTATTTGTTTGAAAAATAAAAAAAAAATTATAAATTATAATAGAGGAAAATTGTTAACCTTTACCCAAAATAAATAAAAGAGTCTCTTAGCATGCGCATTTCAAAATGAAAAGAATAGCTTGACTCCCATTTCAAAAATTTTTGTTTTTTAATTTTCATGTTCACCATCTTTAAGTAGTTCATTGGAGGAAAATGTCTTCTTTATATATATAAAAGGCCACTTTTTAGACAAAAATAAAAATATGCATTTTGGGGAAAAATAAAAAATAAAGGCACTTAATAATTATACACTGCTTTGTCAAATTTCCGGTAGCATCTAATATATGGTCTATGCATATAAACAAATTTTCAAAGATATATGGGTATGAAAAACAACCATGGTAATTGTGAATGGTAAATATTGTCTTCCTTATTTTCCTCTATGACAAATATGGATACGTGCGAAGGATTATTAGGTTATACATAATAGAAACTAAAATACCATTGGCTCCATTAGTGTATTGAAAAGTTATTGGTTTTTTTTTCTGTTTGAGATACTTGAAAACTACTGGTTCTTGATTGGCAAAATTATACTGCACTAAAACACCATCAAAATGCTATTTAGTGCAATCAAAACAGATAATTTATTGGTTACATTAGGATAAGGTTTTTACTTTTTATCCTTTTGAGGTCAAAACCACGTAACTTTATTGATTATCAAAAGTTACAATGGTATAAGACTATAAGTATAACATAATATAGGAGGTAGGACATGCCAACACACCATCCAAATTGCATGTTCGATTATAGGCCTACACGTCTATCACCATGTGTGTATATATATAAACAAAAGTTTAGAAAAAATTCAATTAGAATCAAAATTAGGTTTTTTTTTTTTTTTTTTTTTTTTTTTTTTTTTTTTGTGCTTTTCATACAAATTAAATTGTTTAGGTCTTTGTTGTTATTTTTTCTTTGAACTAATGAGCATATTTTTTATACAGTTTCTATTAAGATATTTTGTATGCAAAGATATTGAACGTAACAAACTGTAATTGAGCTGAACGTTCCTATGCAATTTATTATTTGACCAATTTAGGAGATACTATTTGATCAATTTATTATTTTATTTTGTTTTGTATTTAGTAGAATTTCACAGAAAATAATTGTGAATTGATATTGTATATGTAGTATCCAATAGTGATTTTTTTTTTTTTTTTTTGTATCCAATAGTGATTTTTAAAATTATATATGTAATAACAATGTAATGAGAAACTTAGCATAACCAATATCATGAAAATTGCACAAAAAAAAAAAAATTTTAGTACCTCTAAACGTCCTAGTCAAATTATGTCATATATGTTTAATAACTTAAGCTAACATCAATAACACTACTGCAATTCATCAATCTCTTGTGTAAGCACGGGTTACATACTAGTCTATATATCTATATATTTATATATATATAATAATAATAATAATAGGTGAAACTGAGAAAAAGTCAAATTAGAATTCCAAATTAGAGTTCCAATTTTACGTCATGTGTCTAGATTTATACGGAGATCATGCCATAATTATCCTTTAGATTCAAAATTAGATTTCAATTATGAGCTAATTTTTTGCCATGTGTCCCAATTTTTTTTTGTGTGCCAAATTTGGGGATCACACCATAAATATCCATCAAAGTATTCATTGTGAATAAGTAATTTTGATTCAATGAATGAAATTTTTTAGTCATCTACTTCAATCTCGATACAATATCTATGGCTAAGATGTTCTTGAAAGAATAAAATGTAGCTACATCTCCCTTTACTCTCTCTCTCTCTTTCAATTTTCCACTCACAAATCAGAACTCTCATTTAGCTTATCTACTTCTTCCATCTTGTGCCAAAAATGAAATCCAAGGATCACATTACTAACATTCAAATGTAATCAGCAAACTAACTCAAACTCATCGCTCTTCATCTCCTTTCTCACAAAGACTTCAACCTGTCATTAGAATTTGTGTTGTAACTTGGATTTTTGCTCTATATCATTTTTAATTTTATTACCATATGCTCTATTCCATTATCTTCGTGTTTATTATTATTATATTCAAGAATTGTATTCCACTTATAACGTTCATTTTAATTTTTTATTTTTCAATAACAAAATCTTTGGTTTTGGCATATACGGTTCATACTAACAGTATGATACTATTACAAGACAAGCAAGGGAAGACCCATCTTGCTAAGTTCTATGTTCCTTTCAAGGATTCTAAGAAACACAATGTCAAATACAAGGTACGATCTTCATGTTTTACTTTTTAATTAGATCTTTTTAATTTCATTGTAGTAGTATTATTTTTTGGGATGAATTTTTTTTAGGTATTAAATTCAGTGGGTTTTGTAGGTTCATCGATTATTTCCGTAATGGTAAATAGAGATTTGAAGCTCATTATTTTTTTGAGGTAAAAGTTTTTGTACTTTGACGTTAGTTACTATTATATTCTTTATATTCATATATTTGTATTTGTGACACTTGGGTACAGATCATCAAAATCCTCTGGAACAAAGCTCTATGTGAAAAATATGTTTTGCTCTTCTTCTAACCTCTTCCATGACTTCCACTAAATGATAGCAAGATTAATCTAAAACATCGGTATTACATATCAATTGTGCACAAGAGTTTCATGTTGTGATTAACAAGAAACTGCCGTCTATCATGTGAGCATGTGACTAGTAAAATACAATATAAAATATAAGCCTTTGATTTTATGCTGTCCTCTACACATAAACATAAATTTTAGAAATCTATATTATTTATGTAATAAATTGTTGGGAAATTTAGACCCCGGTTGATAAAATTAACAAGTTTTAAATCCAAGTTGTTAATTAGATTTATTATGAATAAAACTTGTTAAAACAAACAAACATCAATATCATGTCAAAATTATGCAGTGGAAAAATAAATAAGACAAGATAAGATGACCCAGGAAAACCAATGAAACAAACTAGTTTCATAGTAAAAAACCTAGGGGGAAACCTTCCTGAAAAGCAATCCACTATAGTAAAGAGAAGTTTTAGATCTAGTACAAAACTTTTGTCCCTAGACTCTATAATCCTCGTAGATGAACTTACAGCAGAAACCTTCTACCGCTTCAGAACCTCTGAACTCTTCAATATATGAACGCCACTCTTTGATGATGCACGAATTCCGGTACGTGACTAACTAATTACACGGATCCCAGTACACGACTTAATAACCAACTAGAAGAAGATGTTGGCTGCAAAGTTCTTCACTTCATCAAGAATGAAGATCAAGAAGCACTTCGTTACAAAACCCTAAGGCGCAAAGACGCAAAGACGCAGTAGCTTCTTTTAGAGAGAATAAGGCATCGGTCATCTTTTGCATATGTTCTCGTTGTATTCTCTTATGTGACAGCCTCTAAAATAAGCCTTATATAAGTCTAGGATTGTGAGAAAAAAAAACCCTACACAAATACATAAACATGGGCCGAAAATTAGATCTGGAAATCTGAATTCCTGTAACCTTGATAGATACCTCAATAGATAGTATTTGTCGAGTCTCATTAAACCTCGATAAATAGCTAGGTGTCAAGGAGGTGTCAAGAAGCTGTTGAGGGGATATGAGCTTTCTTGATTGATCCACCAACTATCGAGAAGGTGTCGAGATTGCGATAACAATCAACTGAAGAGCTCAATAGATGCAGCTGTCGAGCTTTAATGATTTTGCACTTCTCAGCTTGTTTCTTGGACAGACTTGATGACTTCAACCCTTGATCTTGAAACACAGTTTCTTGAAGTATTAAACACATCCTAGATCAACCCAATTACAAGTAAAGTGCCTTTTTTCAAAGGATTAGCCAATTACATCAAAGAATGACATATGTTCCTAACAAGTGAAACACATATGTCCTAACATAAATAATGTTAATGTGGTTTTAAAAATGATACGCGTTCCTAAATTATGTTCATTTAAATTAATTTGAATTAGTGATAAAGTAACCTAATAATAAACAAATTCAAAAATTCTTATTAAATTAGGTTTGAATATTATTTTATTCTCAATTAAATGTGAGTTAATCACATTCAAGCTTAACACAAAACCCATCTCTTAGCCTCGCTTTCACTCCTGCAATGGTTGCCTAATAATTGATTGGACGCACTTTAGCGCCACTCATGATCTCACATAGGTCATCCTCCTCCACAACCATGGACTTGATTGTAATTTTGTTTTTCTTCTTTTATGTTGTTGCTTTTTATTCTATGTACTTTTAAGTGCTTAAATTTTGGTGGGTTTGGGTTTGTGGGTGTTTTCCCTTCGGTTGCCTTTAGACGTAATAATTGGAAAATTTGTGATCTTTCATAATAATAAAAAAATTTTAAAAAACTATTTCACTTTCTATAGTACTGTTAACATCTTTAAAATATATATATAATTTGCAAGGCATTCTCACAACTCTGGAGACCGGTACCTTTCTCCTGTCTCATTAGATAACCACTTTGTATATATAAAACATTATAGTAAATCCCAAATATTTTACTTCACCTCTTCTCCATTCTAATTAATCATAATTACAGAGGTTTCTGAGCTTATTGATAGGTTAATAGACATTTACTTTAATAATTCTCTTTGATGGATTACCAATGGATTTTTTGTTTAATTCATCTCTTACAATGTTCAAATATAAAGTTGTTAAGGATGAAGAAGATAATGTTGTTCAACATATTCCAGCATGTGACAAAAAACCAAAATCTGAATTAGAACTGATAATGCAAACTACGATGTCATTAAGAGAAATTAAAGCATTGGAAGGCTCAGGAGAGGTAAAGGTTTTCTTTACCTTGAATTATTTCAAATACATCTTTTTTATGCAAACTAAAACTAACACAATAAATGATTTTGCAGGAAATGTTTCTTATTTGCTACGCTAATATTGTAAACATAGAAGTAGAAATTCGGTGGAATTATACCTTATGTCAACTTTGCAAATGAAAAGTAAAGCAGCAAAATAATATGTTTTTCTATGCTAGGTGACCAAATTATTCATTACTTACATTATATAGCTATGAAAATGATAGCATTGGAAACCAAAATGATAATTTCTTTAATTATAGATGTAAAAATAAGCTTATTACATTTTTTATTTCTTTCATTATTATATTCTGTTAAATCCAAGTGAAAGATGACAACTTCTTTTGTTCTTTTTGATAAAGGAGTAGAAAAAATAATTCAAAAAATTGCTCTGAAACTTTCTTCAAAGTATATAATCTAAATTCTTAACCATTTTCCAATTTTAGTTTAATTATTCAAATTTTCAATATTTTTCATTTAATGGTTGTATATGTATAAGCAAAGTGCAAGAAACTAACAAAACAATAAGCTCTTACTATGAAACAAAGGCCAAAACCAAAATATCAAATTGTGGTCAATAATCAATCGTAAAACATTATGACAAACATATAGAGAGCAACTCCATCAATCACCATTAATATGAACCGTGCAACAATCTAATTGAATTCCAAAAAAAAGAAAAATATGTATGAGTAGTTCTAAAATGATAAAATCTTGAATATATCCATGTCATAATTAAATTACATTAACTAATGTTCTATATATTTAATAACTCATACCACTACTACAATTGATAAGTCACGTGCATAAACACGGCTTTACATACTCGTCTATTTATCTATATATATAATAATAGGTGAAGCTGAGAGAAACTCAAATTAGAATTCCAAATTAGAGTTCCAATTTTGTACCATGTGTCCTAAATTATTTATTCTTAAAGAGTTTTATTTCTTAATTTTAGAATTAAATGTGGGACCATATCATAAATATTTATCCAAATGAGTTATTAAGTACAAAAACAAATGAATCTAGAATAAATGAATCGTAAAAAAAAAAGTGTTTCATAATAATAAAGAAATAAATAACATGAATAATTTACATTTTATAACTAATAATATCCTTACAAAATTTTTTTAAAAAATTAACAAAATATAAAAATGACTATCACTAGTATTTAAATTTTATATATAAAAATTTTGTTATACATCTTATTGTATATCTTAAGTGTATCAATGCATATGCATGGAGTTACAAGCTAGTCTATATATATATATATATATAAAACTGAAGCCTTTGAAGCTCCCACAATTTTTCACATCAGCACAATATTAAAAAAAAAAAAAAACATAATAAAACCCTAAAACCCACGGCAGCCCCTTTTGTCATCTGCTTCTTTCTTCTATCTTTTAGTCACGCTTTACTCTGCTCCTCTCTCAAACCCTAAAATGCCAGCCTTATTTGTCTCCACTCCAGTCATGTATCTCCTCCCCTATTTGGGTATTGGTCACATTTCCTTACCTCCGGTATTCCCCTCCTAGTTGCTTCTCTCCCTTCTGGCTTTCAATTATTTTGAAAAAACACATAGGTTGAAACTTGGTGTACTATCAACATATCTGATGCGTTAAATTGTCACAAATGTTTAAATTTATCATCAGTTTCATATTATATATAGTTTTTCTGATTTTACATTGAGTTTACTTGAGTTGCAAATCTTTGTTTGCGTCTGAATAAGTCTTGAGTTTAACTGATCTAATATGTTTTTCATCTTTGAAATTTCAGAATATATCAGGAAACCATAAGAGAATCTGACCAAAGTGGGAATCTACGTAAGGAAGATGAAGACAAGGCACGGGGTTTCTTCGGAAGTGAATGATAAGGTATCAAGGTTAGGTGTGCGTGTGATGGGTTCTAAATTATTTGGCTCTTAGAGCTCTGATTGTTTATGTTTGTGCATGAGTTCCTCTTATATTTTTTGATCATCATCTATCCACTTTGTTCTCTCTTCAAATTCTCATGTGTGGCTGTCTCTGTGTTGATCTGCACTAGCAAAAACTTTGGCAACTAGGGACAAACAATATTTTGTAAATAGTCCACAGGCCCCTCTTGGATGCTAACTATGGTGTATGCTCCTTTTAGTAGTTGTTGTATCTTCATTATATTGGTTGAAACTTGGCTATATGATGTTTTTAGAATGAATTGACTATTTAAATTTTATATGACTTTAAAAGGTTTGCTTCTCAGTTGAATGCAGTTCAGCTGTTTGATAAAATTCCTCTTTCAAAATATGCTCAATATACGTCTAATATGAATGTGTATATTGGTTATGTTTCTATGCTTTTAAATTTGCATCATTGTTTGTAGTGTGAAACCCAGTTGAAATTTTCACCATTCCAATCAATCTTTTTTGTATATAATAAACACACAAGATAGTCTAAAGAATTACATAAAAATTATTACTTTTTTGTTTGATAAGTTGTGGTATTTTATTTGTTAAGGACATATTTTATGTAGTTGGCTAATCCTTTGACAAAACGCACTTTACTTGTAATTGGGTAGATCTAGGATGTGTTTAATACTTCAAGGAACATGTTGTTCAAGTCTAGTATTAAAGCCATGAAGATTGGACCAAGAAACAAGTGAAGAAAATGTGTTCATTAAAGCTGGACAAATAGCCCGACACCTGTGGACAGATAGCTCGACAACTTCCCGACACCTCCCCGACAGCTGGCTATCTATCGAGATCTTAAGGTGTTTTCTTATCGCAATCTCGACACCTTCTCGACAACTGGTGGATCAATCGAGAAATCTTCTGTCTTCTCGACACCTCCTCGACACCTAGCTATCTATCGAGATTTAAATCTTGACACCTTCCGATTGATCGAGGTATCTATCGAGGTTACGGGAATTCAGATTTTCAGATCTGATTATTGGGCCAGGCTTTTGTATTTGTGTAGGATTTCTTTTCTCACAACCCTAGACCTATATAAGGCTTATTTTAGAGGCCGTTACAGAAGAGAATAAGAGAATACAAGGAGAACATACGCAAAAGGTAATCGATGCCTTATTCTCTCTAAAAGAAGTTACTGCGTCTTTGCGCCTTAGGGTTTTGTAACCAAGTGCTTCTTGATCTTCATTCTTGATGAAGTGAAGAACTTTGCAGCCAACATCTTCTTCTAGTTGGTGATTGAAGTCGCGTACTGGGATCCGTGCAATTGGTTAGTCACGTACTGGGATTCATGCATCAACAAAAGAGTGGCGTTCATATATTGAAGAGTTCAGAGGTTCTGAAGCGGTAGAAGGTTTCTGCTGTGAGTTCATCTACGGGGATTGTAGAGTTTAGGGACAAAGATTTTGTATTAGATCTGAAACTTCTCTTTACTATAGTGAATTGCTTTTTAGGAAGGTTTCCCCCCAGGTTTTTTACTGTGAAATTGGTTGGTTTCATTGGTTTTCTTAGGTCATCATATCTTGTCTTATTTACTTTTCCGCTGCATTCATTATTGACATGATATTGATGTTTATTTGTTTTAACAAGTTTTATTGATAATAAATCTAATTAACAGCTTGGATTTAAAACTTGTTAATTCTATCAATTGGGGTCTAAATTTCCCAATAAGTGGTATCAGAGCGGGTTCACTCTGATTGGATTAATTTCTTGAGTGTGATCCATTGACCCCTGTTGTCATGGATAGAGGACAATCTTTATTTATTCCTCCTTTATTTGATGGAACTAATTATGCGTACTGGAAAGTTCGTATGAAAGTTTTTTTGCAGGCTTTAGGTGAACAGGTATGGCAAGCTGTTGAAGTTGGCTGGATTAAGCCAAAGGAAGCGCCTGTGGATTGGGATGATGTAACAATCGTAGCGGCAAATTTCAACAGTAGGGCCTTGAATTCTTTGTTTTATGGGGTGACCAATGAGGAATTCAAGAAAATATCTTCCACTGAAGTTGCCAAAGTAGCATGGACTATTCTTGAGACCACCTATGAAGGTACCAAGGCAGTAGAGACTGTGAAGTTTCAACAACTCACTAGTAGTTTTGAAGAAATAAGGATGGAGGAGGATGAGACCTTTGATGAGTTTTATGCCAAACTCAAGGATATTGTGAATTCTACCTTCAATCTTGGAGAATCTATTGCGGAATCCAAAATTGTTAGGAAAATCCTTAGGTCCTTACCTGAAAGATTCCATGCCAAGATCACTGCCATTGAAGAAGCAAAGGACATTGATCAAATTCCTTTGATTGAGCTTGTAGGGAACCTTTAAACCTATGAGATGGGATTTGGCTCAATGGGAAAAGGTGGAAAGAGTAAAAACTTGGCTCTCAAAGGTATAGAGGAAGAGATTGAGGACTCTGAAGATGAAGTTGAAAGTGAAGATGAGGATGAGGATTTAACCTTCATAACTGATGAGATTATCAAGCATCTTCAGTTTAGGAAAAAGGATAAGGGCAAACCTCCTAAGAAATCTCAATCCTCTAGGAAGTACAAGAATGAGAAACCCCTCATTCAATGCCATGAGTGCAAAGGTTTTGGTCATATGAGGATAGAGTGCCCAAACTACCTCATGAAGGAAAAGACCAATGAGTCAAAAGATAAAGGGTTGGTTGCTACTTGGAGTGATACTGAGGATGACTCTTCTGATGAGTTTGTGGATGAATTTCGTCACGTTATGGCCTTTGCTGCTTCAACCGATAAGGTGATTGTGGAGAGTGCTAGTGACAGTGAGGATTCTTCTGATGATGAAGTACCCAAGAAGTTGACCCTTCAGGAAGCCTGTGATAAGCTATGCACTGAATTCATAAAATCTGAAAAGACTTCTCATCTTTGTAGAAAAGAGCTTAATGAGGTAAAAACTGAAAAGGCTAATCTGTTAGTCAAACTAGATGAGACTACAAGGTTAGTTGAGACTCTTGTTATGGAGAACACCTCATTAGAAGAGAAGGTCAAGAATCTTGAGGTTGAGCTTAGTCAAGCTAGAACTCAAATAGAGAGGATGTCTAGTGCAAAGCTTGATGAGGTATTGAGTGCTCAAAAACCTAGTTCTGACAAGACTGACTTAGGATATGCTGCCTCCTCCGGCCCTTCCTCTTCCACGGCTTCTGGATCAAGGACTATCTTTGTGCCACAATCTGAGAAAGCTAATAAAGGTATGAAATCCAAAATTGATTTGGCTAATTCTAAATCCTTTGTTAGACCTAATGTTTGTCACCATTGTGGTGTTGCTGGACACATTCGTCCTAATTGGTTTAAGTTTTATCCTCATAAGCAATTGTCCAAATGGTCACAGGTTTCTTCTCAAGGACTTACACCTTTGTTTGGAGAGTTATTAAAAGTTTTGAGCTTTTTAACTCAATTTCAGGAGAATTCTAATTCTTCTAAGTCCTTTAGTAGACATACTAGGATACGTGCCTTTTCATCTTCACGGCCAAAGACTCGTGCTGTGTGGGTGAGAAAAGAGCCTAAGACTTAATTATCTTTTTTGTTTGTCCTCTGCTTTAATTCTTTCTATCTAAAGTAGGACTCTATTTGCTTGATTTCTTATTTGCTTTTTGGAATCATGCTTTCATGCATTTGCATTTTTCTATCATGTCTTCAGGCATATGCATTTTTCTTTCATGCTTTCATGTTGTTTGTCTATTTTTGTTTGGTTGTTTAGTTTTTATTTTGTTTTGTTTTCAAAATAAAAATAAAAAGGAAAAATCAGAAAATTACAAAAACAGTGTGTGTTTGCGTACATTGGTACTTGTGTACCTTGGATGGCTAATGAAACAAAGTTTTCTAAACTTTGTATCTTTTGTAGCTTAGATGAGCATCTCTATGCACAACTAAGCAAGTGAGCTTTGTGGCTCTTGTTTGTGATGAGTAAGATTAGGTTATCTCTTAAACTTAACACTCGTATCACTCTTTTTGACGGGTAGGACTAGAAAATCCTAAGAGAAAGGCATAAATAACCATCTCACCACTGTTGCCCGCCAATCATTAATGACATCTGTATGCTTCGGCATAGCAAAAGTGTGATGTCAATGACATTTGTGTGCTTCGGCATAGCAAAATTGAAATGTCAAATATCAATGGGTATTTCTTTTCTCTCTTATATGCCCATGCATGATATGCTTAAAAAGAAAATATGCAAAGAAATAAAAAGCAAAAAGATTAAAAATGTTTTAAATATGATTGCAAGCGTGTATTCTAGGAGATGTGAGAGTTATAGGATGTACCTCGAAGGTGATAGTCCCCATCAAACAGTTATGATTGTGTGTGAGTTAAAGTGATTTTCTCATATCTCAAATTGTCATAACATGTATACACTTATGCAATCTTGCAATGTTTTTCACACATAACACGCAATATTCTTTGCTACTCTTGATACATGTGCAGGTAGAATGTGATTTGGCCATCATTAGGTTTACATGTGCTTATGTATGTTCACTAAACTGTCTTGACTTATTTTTGAAATATAAAATTGGTTAGACTTGTTTTAGTGTGTGAGTGTGTTTTGCATCTTTCTTTTGTCATCCATAGCATTTTGTTTCATTACATTCATGAACTTATATGGATTTCTTGTGCCCCCATGATCATCTTTAATCATCTTTATGTTTCTCGGGTGAATCTTTCTAACTTCTTGTACCCTTTGTCAATCATGACAAAAAGGGGGAGAAATTGTGGAGACTTTGTGGTTTCTTTCTTTAAGATTCTACAAGTTAGGGGGAGAAATACATTCCTTTGTAAGGGGGAATTGTGTTTCATCTTGTTAGGGGGAGTGTTTACTTCTTTCTTCTTGTACCTTGGGTCTTGTGACCATTTTTACATACATTGAACTTATCTTCTTTATATGTTGATGTATGTTTTTTTCACCTATCTCTACATGTGCTGTTTCTTTTCTATCTTTATACATATGTTTCTTTATTTGTATGCAATCTATTATTTCTGTTTCACACTAAGACGCCTTGATGAGTTTTGTTTAAAGTGTTTCAGAAATACAGGTTGTCAAAGTCTACTTGCCATAAACTCTCTTCTTGCAAAGTTTTTCAAGAGTTTGTGTTAGGATAGATTTTATTGTATTCAACAAGTGAATATGAGTTGAGTGATTTATGACTACTCTCATATGATCATTTGTTAGTTGTGGTTTTGTCACGGATTGCCAAAGGGGGAGATTGTTAAGGACATATTTTATGTAGTTGGCTAATCCTTCGACAAAACACACTTTACTTGTAATTGGGTAGATCTAGGATGTGTTTAATACTTCAAGGAACATGTTGTTCAAGTCTAGTATTAAAGCCATGAAGATTGGACCAAGAAACAAGTGAAGAAAAGGTGTTCATTAAAGCTGGACAGATAGCCCGACACCTGTGGACAGATAGCTTGACAACTTCCCGACACCTCCTCGACAGCTGGCTATCTATCGAGATCTTAAGGTGTTTTCTTATCGCAATCTCAACACCTTCTCGACAGCTGGTGGATCGATCGAGAAATCTTCTATCTTCTCGACACCTAGCTATCTATCGAGATTTAAATCTCGACACCTCCCGATCGATCGAGGTATCTATCGAGGTTACGGGAATTCAGATTTTCAGATCTGATTATTGGGCCAGGCTTTTGTATTTGTGTAGGGTTTCTTTTCTCACAACCCTAGACCTCTATAAGGCTTATTTTAGAGGCCATTACAGAAGAGAATAAGAGAATACAAGGAGAACATATGCAAAAGGTAATCGATGCCTTATTCTCTCGGAAAGGAGTTACTGCGTCTTTGCACCTTAGGGTTTTGTAACCAAGTGCTTCTTAATCTTCATTCTTGATGAAGTGAAGAACTTTGCAGCCAACATCTTCTTCTAGTTGGTGATTGAAGTCGCGTACTAGGATCCGCGCAATTGGTTAGTCACGTACTGGGATTCGTGCATCAACAAAAGAGTGGCGTTCATATATTGAAGAGTTCAGAGGTTCTGAAGTAGTAGAAGGTTTCTGCTGTGAGTTCATCTACGGGGATTGTAGAGTTTAGGGACAAAGGTTTTGTACTAGATCTGAAACTTCTCTTTATTATAGTGAATTGCTTTTCGGGAAGGTTTCCCCCCAGGTTTTTTACTGTGAAACTGGTTGGTTTCATTAGTTTTCTTGGGTCATCATATCTTGCTTATTTACTTTTCCGCTGTATTCATTATTGACATGATATTGATGTTTATTTGTTTTAACAAGTTTTATTGATAATAAATCTAATTAACAACTTGGATTTTAAACTTATTAATTCTATCAATTGAGGTCTAAATTTCCCGACATTATTAATGGAAACAATGAATATATGCTCAAGATAATGAGCATGAGCACATCGTAATTAAAAAATTCTGCTTAAAAAGATTGCTTCTTTCAACTTTAGTCTGCAATGTTTTATATTCTACAATGTTCTGTTGATCAAATTGGTTACAACCTAATAATCCTAAGTGGGTGACATTATCTGCCCATTTAGTAAGCCATTCTTTTTCACATCTTTGCTAAAACTTCTATTTTGTAGAGTGCTTTGATATGCTTATCTAAGTAACATTTTGTGCTAACCTTATATGAATTTTCTAATATGTGTTGGTGTCGTTGGATTTGATTATATTTGTTGAAACTTTGCTATATGATGTTTCCAAAATGACTTTACTATTTAAATATTATATGTTAATTATCCTTAATTTAATGTTAAGTTGGTGCTAAATGTTATTCAAAATCATATTTTGAGAGGTACTTTTTGGTTTTTTTTTTTTTTTTTTTTTTTGGATTATTCCAATCTTCTATTAAATTTGTTTGAAATAGTAAGCTTATAATTTAGTACCCGTTTGGGTACAGCTGAAACAGACCTAGCATCTGCGTTTCAGCGTTTTCCTTTTTTTTTTTTTTTTTTTTTTTTTTTTGAGAACATGCACTGACCTTTTTTTGCTTTTCCAGTGGGTCCCATGCACTGTTCACGGGACCCACAAACCTCTTTTTTCAACAAAAATTTCATTAGAAATGGGTCTCACAGTATTATTCACACATTTAAAAATTATTTTGTTACAGTGTTTTTAGTTTTGCTACCAATTTGATAGTTATCATCATTGAAAGTGTCAAAGTTTATAATTTTAGTACAAATTTTGTAGTTTGTTATTGTTATTATCATGCTTAGTTTTTGTGGAAATATAATAATGATGACTATGAAAGGCTTATTTTGTATATTATTTTAATTTATGAAAGGATCTAAGAATATATTCCGCTCTCAAAATGGTTTTTACCCCAATTGTTTTAGGGGCTCTATATACTTGAGAGACTCTTTGAAGTTTGAAGTTTCTGAGTATGCTCTTAGTTTTCAATATTAATTTCTGGTGTCTATGTCAAATTTATGTTTCATCCCCCCCTTTCTCTCTTTTTGTATCATTGCATTATTATTTTATTTTATTTTTTAATAATGACTTCTATGTGGTCAGTCAAAAAAAGTGGGAATGTAATTTATATATATAATTATAGGTTATTTTTGGTGGTGTAATTGGGATTCGACCATCTTTATATAGCTGTTGGGTATGATTTTTTTTTTAAATAAAGATTCTATTGATCATTGACGGAATGCAACACCTACTCTTCTAAGTTTATGAAAATTATTCTGAAGGAAAAATGTCAACAAAAACTTATTTCGTTCAGTAGGTTAATTACATACTTTCAACAAAAATAATTGTCAACAACTTGCTTTAAATTATCCCTTGCATCGCACGGGTTAGCGACTAGTATATATTAATAGGCAAAGCTCATAGAAAATCTAATTTGATTCTACAATTAAAGTCCAATTTTGTGCGTCAAAAATTTTCTTAATTTTGGTGCCAAATCTAAGATCACACCTTAAATATCCATCCAAATATTCATTTTATTTATAGCAATGCAGATACCAAGGAGTCAAATGAAACAAGCGTCAAATGATGCTCTAAAGAAGAGAGAAAAATCTAGAGGGAAGAAACAAAGAGGGATAAGAGAGATGGTCGACCCACTTCCCGTCCGCCTAAGCTTCCCACCCTTATTTCCACACAAAAAGAAACTTAATGTAGAGGAAATTAATGCCAATGTGTTAAGGATAGACCTTAATCCACAAATTAAAACTCCTACAACTATGGAACCATCTGATAATGATCAACACAACAACAAATAGCAGCAGACAATGATCAACGCAGTAACAAATTTCAACTCGACTGGTACTTCTCTCTCTCTAAATTTCGGCTTCAAACTTAATCTTTTATGAAATATTTGTTTCTTCCAAATATCACAAAATACTAAATTACACTTCCAAAGATGCTAATAACGGCTTGACTAAGGTTCATCTCTCTCTCTCTCTCTCTCTCATTTAGTTTTCATTCCCTTAATTTGAAATAGTGATGAGTTTGTGTCAATTATTGATCTTTGCAACATTAATGGTTTAGTTTTATTTATATTGAGGTAATATAAATTTTTTGTGTGGGATTTGGTACTAAAGTGGTAAAAAGGTGGTAGGTAATTCTAGGGGCGGCGCTACAGCCTATTCAGGGGGTTCAAATGAACCCTTTGACTTCAAAAGAAAAAAATAATAATAATTTATATATAAAATATTTTTTTGTTAGTTTAATACTTTAATTTATTCTTAAAAATATTTTTTTGCACACCTTGACTTAAATCTTGCACACCCTTATTATAAGTATTTTCGACTCTAAGAGTAAAAAATAAGTATTTGTGAATTATAAGTGTAATTATTTTTTATAAGTTTATATTATATGTGTGTGAGTATGTCTAATATTGACTGTGTATGTTACTTTTTGTTATAATGTTATTTGCGTAAATTATAATGTGTGTGGATGTTTGTGTGTACAATATAAATATAATATGACTTTATATAATTTAATAAAAACAAAGTCAAATATATATATATATATATTTAGAGAGTTTCAACCTATGACATCCGCTCCTGATAATTGCTCTTTATTATCAGACCAAGACACCAATCAGTTTTTGGTGTAGGCGGGGATTGAACCCCAGATCTCTTATACAACTATCAGAGACTTTACCAGTTGAGCTAACTGGAACCCACACAAAAAAAAAAAAAAAAACAAAGTCAAATAGATAATAATAAATGTATAAAGATAAACATGTTAGACATACTTAACAAAATAAAATTGTCATAAACTCATAGCTACCCACATTGGCAATAGATACTTGTAATGAACTATCATGTAACATTCAAAATTTGAAAACTTGTAAAATAAAATAAAATTGTAAAACTTCGTGTATTATTATTATTTTTTGTCGATAACTCAATATATTCAAGTTCTCTTTTTATTAAAAAATTTTAATGACCCCCTAAACAAAATTGCTGGAGCACTGGTTAATTCAAATTATTGGTGTCATAGTATTGGAACTACTAGAAATAGTGGACACTAAGTCACTATGTTAATGGAGTGCTTTGAAATGGATTAGGATTGGAAGATTGTCCATTTTATCCCTAGCCATAAAATTTTAGTGGAATTATTTTGGACAGCTAGAATTATTTTAGTGGATTGTATCACAATTCTGTTTTATTTCATGTGAATTTCTGAGCATTTTAGAATAATAAAACCATCATAATATCGGAGCCACAATCATTAACCACAACAGCAGCAACAAAACCAGAAGTTTCAATTGGTTTGTCATTTGGATACATTCAATTGTTCTTCTTCCAATGTGTTCACAAAAAATTAAATAAACGATATCCATGGTTGAATTGTTAACTAACAGCTCCTACTGAAGATGACTTCAGAACATTCTCTACAGTCACATAAGAGAAGTAATAAAGAAGGGCTGGCAGCGAACATGCTAAGAATGGGTACTTCTTGGGATTTGCCAGATTCTTACTTGGAGTGTCCTCCTTAATACGTATATAATTAGATTATAGATATATAAAGATAGAAGAATTACTAATTCCTAAGAATAGAAGCCTCAAAAGTCTCGCAAGAAGAAACTTAGGCAAAGAAAGGTGGCAAGATTATAAAATAATAAGTTGCACTAGATAGCCCTTCTCTGCCCTTCTCTTGACATTAGAAGAGAACTTTAGAACTAATTCTTGAAATATACTATAAGATCAAGTACTACTTTTGCTCCATTCATTTAATTTAGGGTCTCCATTTATTTTCAGTTAGGGATCAATCTAGCTATAGAAAGTTTCCAAATGCTCAATTCTGTTAATTGATCCCCATCAGGCATGCTAAAGTTGGAGAATAAGGAATGAATGATCAACGATGTCTCGGATTTGAAGCTGGCTTGAATTAAGAAGAATAAAAATTGTGTTAATGCGAGTACCAATAGAAGTATATATTGGGTTGTACAAAGTAATTGGATTCAAGTCTCTAATATCAAAGGAGAACATGATATTAATTAGTCTATCTCAACGGAAATAATGGGCTAAAAGTGAAGGACAATGAGGTGAGCTGTTTTGTTGTCTCATTTTACTTATTTTTAGAGTGGAACTCTTATTAGACTATTTCCACCATCTACTAATTAGTAATCCAATCCAATTATATCTATCATGTCTCTCTTAATTGCTTTACCCAAAGTGTAACAACTCAATGCATTCTTAGGAAAATAAAGCTTATTTATACCTGTAGTTTAAAGAATGAGTACGAATTTGATAAGAATGGGGTGTAAAACCCATGTTTTTGGTTGGGAGGGTAGAAAAATAAGAGAATAGAAAATAGAATAGATATAAATTTACTATGTCCCAATTAGGTAAAACAAAATTAATACATTATATTTTTATTAAAAAATTATGTATCAATGATTACTTCATTTTTTTTTTAAAAGTTCAACATCCCAAAAAACATTTCTCCAAAATAAAAAATCCAAAACTTTTAAGAAAAGAAAGGATAAGCACAAAAGAAAAGAATAAAAAAAAAAATTTAAATGGAAGAAAGGATATGCACAAAAGGGAAGGGAAAAAAATCCAAAGATAAGATGAATACTGAAAAAGGAAAAGACATAGAAGTGGACTGGGACAATTTCGTCCAAAACATAGAATAGTTTTCCACTAGAATTTTCTCCCCCAATTAGGGAGGAAGAGTTTTGGTGGGCCTGGAGAGAAAACTACCACGCCCACCATTTTCTTCCCTTATTTTCACTTCCAACTAAACACACATTTTTTTTTCATTTTCTCTCTTATTTTCATTCCATCATTTTCCATTCTCCCTATTTCACCCTCAACCAAACACATCCTAAAACTCAATACATCCTACCACATCAAATAACATCTCAATTAACTCCTACCTAAGTTGGATTTTCATATGTGTATTTGAATTGATTAAGTGTGGTTGTGATTACTATTTAATATGTGATAGATGATGTGGCATATTGGAATTAAAGGTTGTAAAACCTAACTTAGGTTTTACACCACATCCTTATAGAATTTAATCTCTTAAACATGTGCAAGTGCAACTAAGGGTGTGCAGAAAACCCACCGACCCGCCAAACCCGACCCGACCCACCCATATTTAAAATATATTATATATATTTAATAATTTTTTTTTTAAAATCAGTTGTAGGGCACTTATATATATATATATATATATTTAAATATATATATATATATTATATATTTAATAATTAAAAAAAAAAACCAGCTGTAGAGCAGCACTTCCTCGGTTCCTCCTACTAATACTAATTTAATATATATATATATATATAATATTATATAATTAATAATTTTTTTTAAATAACTAGTTCTTCCTATCCTATATAAAAGTCAATTAGCTCACACAAACCCTAATAAATTACTATTGTTGTTTAGTCATTAGTGTTGTTTGCCTTTAAGGAGTTACATTTGATACTAATCTTTAGGTTTTTTTAATATTTTAATGTTTATATTTTTTTCTACTCAATTTAATAATAATAAATAAAAAATTTTGTCAAACCCATGGGTTCAACCCGACCCAACCCGACCCATGTGGGTTGGGTTAGGTTGGGTTGGACTTATGTGATGGATTGGGTTGGGTTGAATTTTTTTTGACTCACCATGGTGGGTTGGGTCAAAAAATTCCCTCAACCCGACCTAACCCGACCCATGCACACCCCTATGTGCAACTGTATCTATGGAGCATAATATTTTTTGTTGTTACTAATTTCCTTTTGTAGGTGATATTTGCAACACCATGCCTTAGTTCCATGATACATATTTCGAAGTATAAGAGCTATAAATCTACAACCTAATTGTAAACAAATTTATGTTGTGAGATCCATGGAGTTAATATTTTAGCCATTGTAACAAATAGGATTAAATAAATAAAAAATCATGTCAAAATCCATGATTGGGTTGTGATTTATCGTTTTTTTCCCCTTCTATATAATATATGTTTCAATATTTTGCAACAATTAAAATTTAAAACATGTTAAGTATAAATAGAAGCCCATTCTCTCTCTCTCTCTCAAGAAAACCCTGACACTAATTTTTGTTTTTTTGTTGTTTTTTTTTATTAATTATTTAAATCTTACATATTGAGGGCAGGTTGTGCATTTAGGTGATTATGCTAAGGTGTTAAAATCCCCATATTGAAGTTGATGAGAGCATAGATATAAATGTGTAAGAAGATGAAGATGTTATTGTTAGGTTCTAAGTACTTAGGAACTAATGTATTAGAACTCTAATTTGTATTGTTGGCAAATCATGATCAAAACAGGTCATTAGTCTTGTTTTAGACTTGCTCAAAGTAGGAATTTTATGTAAGCTGGAATCGAGTTAACTGCAGAATTGAGTGTGCAATTCTATCTGGCTCAATCGATCGAAAATTTGACTCGATCGATCGAAAGTCATGCAGAATGTTTTTCTACAGAATTTTCCAACTCAGCCCTAAGTCAATATGACGTGTAGGGTTTTATGTTTTGCCCTAAGTATAAAAGGGAAACCATAGCCACGTTTTTAAGGTTGCTCTGCTTGCTATGTGTGTAAATCTCTTATGAGATCTAGAGGTGTTTATCTTCACACATGCTTAGGATTATCAAGAAGGAGATTTGATTGAGAGCTTGATGATTATTCATTTGCTGCACTAAAAAGCTTAAGGATACACAAGCGGGTGTGCTTGTACTTACTGAAGAATCCAAGAAAAAAGGAGTTCGTGTTCTTGGAGTTTGCATGTGGTCATGTCAGTAAGTTCTGTACTAGTGGGTAGCAATAGAATGTTAGTGGTCTAAGTTCTGTTGTACAAACTTCGATTCTTTCATAGTGGATTCAGTTTACCTTGAGGATAGCTAAGTTAAATCTTCCCTAGGTTTTTTACCAGTTTGGTTTTCCTGGGTTATTATATCATGTGTTCTTTATTTTCCGCACTTTGCATGATATGATTTATGTGTGTTAACCTAGAATTGCATAATTTACCTAAGTTAATCACTTGGCTAAATAACTAGGTTAATCCGGTTGCGTTTTAAGGGGTCTAAAAACATACAGTTATCATGATATCACATCCAATGAACATTATTTCCAAGAATTTTGCAATTTACCCTAAAATTAACAAGGGAGCCATATAAAAGTCTTATAGTTTAATTGTTGTTTTTTAATATTTTATTGGAAAACAGTTCATGTTCACATTCAATTCAAATTAACCTCAATTATCGATTTTATCTATTTATATAAAAATATATTTCTTAAAAAAAAAAAAAAAGATGAAGATAAAGGGAAAAAGAAAAAATGGCCTAGTGATGCTTTTGAGCCAATTGGTCAAAAATTCTGAAGGTAGTACAAACTGCATTTAGTGGCGCAAGTTAGGCATGTCCCATGTATACAAAATATGGTAGAACCATGCATGACAGAGATTCTGGCCTTTTGCCCTTTTTGGGCAAAATATTTGGCATTATGCCCTTGTTTCTAAACTATATAGGGGTGTGCCCTTGCTTTGATACTCGATGACCCTAGAATCGAGTTACTTAAATTACTCGATTATCACAAAGCCGAGTTCCAGGCAGGTTCTTGCCACGCTGGATCACTAGCGTGGCTTTTGGGCAATAAAATATTCTCGCGTTACTGTTTGTAACTCGGCAATGTGGAAACCGAGTTACTGACGGGATTTCAAATCACTTATTAGCATGTGAAGCTGAATCCGATGAGTGGAAAATTGAGTTATTAATGTTACTTGGCTCAGGTATAATCGAGTTGTTCTGCTACATTCTGACCCAATTTCAAATCACCTATTTGCACGTGAAGCTGAACCCGATGAATGGGAAATCGAGTTATTAATGTTACTCGGCCCTATTATAATCGAGTTGTTTTGCTATTTACTCCTCCCCTCCACAAATCAGCTTCTCATGCAATTCTCCTTATCATTTTCAGATCAGCTTCTCCTCTTTTTCATAATTTTCTATCAGAAGTTGGTGTTATCTCTCTATCATCTCAGTTGAGAAACTCATTTTCTTCTTTGAAATACATAGAGAATTTTATCGAGTAGGTAAAAGTAGTTGTAGATATTATAAAAGTTTATCAACCATAATGTATGTTTTTGTTAGAGTAGAATTTTCATTTAATAGGTTCTTGTTAGGTTTTTAGACCCCTTAAATAACAATTGGATTAACCTAGTTATTTAGCCAAGTGATTAACTTAGTCAAATTATGCAAATCTAGGTTAACACAATCATATAATCATATCAAGCATAAGCAGCGGAAAGATAAATAACACAATGATATGATCACCCAGGAAAACCAAACTGGTAAAAAACCTAGGGAGGATTTAACCTAGCTATCATCAAGGTAAACTTGAATCCACTATATGAAAGAATCGAAGTTCATACAATAGGACTTAGACCACTAACATCCTATTGCTACCCACCAGTAAAACTTACTGACACGACCACATGCAAGCTTCGAAACCACGGACTCCTTCTTTCTTGGATTCTCCAGCAAATACAAGCACTCCCGCTTGTCTATCTTTAAGCTCTTATGGCAGCAACTGAATGATCATCAAGATGTTGAAGTAATCTCCTTCTTGATAACCCTAAGTTTATGTGAAGGAAAGCTCCTCAAGGATCTCACAAGAGATTCACACAAACAGCAATATAAGCAACATGAGCAACACTAAAACGTGGCTAGGGTTTGCCTTTTATACCTAGGGCAAAACATAAAACCCAAAACGTTTTAGGAGTTAAGGCTGAGTTGGAAATTCTGCAAAAAAAAAAAAAAAAAAAAAAAAAAAAACAATCTAGCCGACTTTCGATTGATCGAGCCAGGCCGAAAGTAACAAATACTTCTGCAGCCACTCGATTCCAACTTTACATAAAAGACTCAACTTTAAGCAAGCCTAAACAAGACTAAACAACTTGTTTTGATCATGGTTTGCCAACAATACACATTAGAGTTCTAAATACATAAAATCCTAAGTCTTTAGAACCTAATAAACTCCCCCTTTGGCAATCCGTGACAAAACATAAACTAAAAGCTCAAAGTTTACAAATAAAATCCCTTTACAAAAATAATGCTCATAACTACAAATCCAATCCTAACTACTATCCATCAGTTGCAAGTGTAGACAGCAGCTCAATTGAATTAACCTGTATCTTTCTGAAACACTTAACAAACGCATAAACGCATGTGTGACAAAAAAATAGTAAATCAACAAGTATGCAAACTAACTTTCCCCCTAAGTTAGATACATCAAAAACAATGTTAACTCCCCTTTAAACAAAACATTCTTGTATTTTTCACACAACACAAAATAAAGACATATATCAATGAATAACTCATAAATATAAATCAATAAGCAGTGAACACAAGAATCATATGAAACAATAAATGCATCTGGAAGTATCTCCACCTAACATGAATAGCCCAAAAAAAAAAGGATCAGCAACATCCTCACCAAAATGACCTGTAGAAGTAGAAGGAAGGGGTGCGGTACCAGAAGGCGCAGTCCTAGGATGTTTAGAGCCAACTTGCATATGAGCAGACCTCTGCCTAAGAAAGGAGGCACCTATGGGAGCAATAACATGAACGGGCTCAGAAGAAGGGAAGTCCACTAGACCAAGATACAACAAAATCCTATGAATGAAAATAGGATGAACAAGAGCATGAGTTGTAGACGAACTCCTATAAACTTCGTTCAAAGAACGAAGAAACAGATGAGGAAAACTGATGGGAGCATCAGTAACAAAAGCGTACAAAAATACACATCGCTCAAGAGAAATGGTGTGAAGATGAGAGATAGGCCATACAGAATGGCATGCTATCCTAAAGATGAGATAGTGCAACTCAGGTAGCTCAGCAGTGGTGATCCTAGGATCAAAACCCCACTGGATAGAAGTCCCAGTGATGTAAGACATGACGTCATCCAAGGGAGGAGACTCATCATAGGGATAGATAGGGCGCTGGACCAAAAGTACCCTTAGAGCATCGGCCACTACCGTAGGAGTAATGGTGAACTCTACACCTCGTATCCAACTCTTTACCAACGTGTTGGAATCATAGTTGCGGATAGAGATGTTTGAAAAGAACTCTCTAATCAGGGTAGCTGGAGGAGGAGGATCAGAAATATCCAACAGTGGTAACCAGCCCCAACGCCCAAAATTAGCCCTAATGGCTGGATCAGCCTCATCTAACAACACCTTACGCTCAGCCCATATTTTTCTCTTAAGGCTTAGTGTCTTAAAGGTCTCTTGGTTTTTCTCACTCGGAAACCTCTCACAGTTAAAAGAAGGAGGAGAAGGGGTTGGAACAGACCTATTAGCTCCAGTCTTCCTAGGCATGATGCTAAGGGAAGAACAAAGACACAAAGATAGAACCAAAAAGAACAAAGCAAAAACACAAACCAAGGGCAGACTGCAAGTTAGCACAAAAATAGAAATAACAATTCTATATGATGCATGAATAGTCAAAATGTCATGTTGCATGTTCTAATGCAGTGAAACTAGGTTTAATTTAAGTTTATGTTCATAAAATTGGCTTGAGCATAGAGTTTCTAACAAAAACCCCAAAATTTGAAAAACCATTTGTTTGTTTTTATAAAAGATTGACTAATTGACCATCACACAAGCTAGAATACACATTATAATGATCAGTTACATCAATTCAACAAACCAATTTCACCAATTAAACTCAATTTGAACAAAATCCCCAATTCGGGTATATTCAAGCCCTAGAAAATCCAATTTCTCACAAATCACAAAATTGATCAAATTAACTCATCAAGAACAAGTTTATAACATCATATAGACAAAACCCAATGATCAATTTTAGAAAATAAGGCTAGATTCATCAAAAATCCCAATTGTGAATAGGTCCAAAAATCCCATTTAAAATGCATGAATTTATGCGTGAAACTTGAAAATAAACTCAAAAGGAAGGGTATAAGTGTCTTACCGGCCTTTGGAGAGAGAAGCCTTGCAAAAGGAATGATCGAAAATGACAAAAAATAGGGATTGAGCCTTGACTGAGTCATATGGAGAGAGAAAAGAGAAAAACTTTTTGAAAAAGTGTTTTGACTCAACTGAAAATTAGATTTTAAAAAACTTCTCATACGATTTTCGATTGATCAAAAATTACTTTCGATCGATCAAAAATTACTTTCGATCGATCGAAACAACCCGAGACTCATTAGACATTTTAAGCACAATTTCGATCGATAGAAAAACATCCTCGATCGATCGAAATTCTGGGAAAAACAAAATTTTTGAAAAACAAGGCAATTTTGCAAGAGACTCCTCAAAGCATTGAATTTTTCAACCAAAATGCATGAGTATGAGATGAAATGCTTTTTCAAAAACATAAGCTTTAAACCTAGTTTTTCCCAAAAATTTGATTATCAACCATTCTCCCTTTAAATTCTCAAGTAACAAATATGTTGTGCATAATACTCAAGGTATTTTCAAACTTGGTTGGTCAAGCAAAAAACACAGACAATAACATGTATAAAGTTTAGCAAAAAGTAACTTGTGTAGTGTGTGCATCTAGCAAAAGCTTGAGATACATGTGAGGTGATATGTGAATAGAAATCAAACACAAAGTCTACAAAATTCATCACATAGAATTTGAAAGAGACTATCACCAAAAGAGTTACATTATATAACTCTCACATCTTCTAGAACAAAAGCTTGCAATCATGTAAGTTTCTTGATTTGCCTCATATTGTACACACCAATTTTAATTGTTCAGAAACTTATTAAATAGCCGGGATAATGTACACACCAATTTTAATTGTTTGATTTAGCTTTAAGGCCAATAATGTACATACCAATTTTAAGCATTTAAACCGAGGCTACACCTTATGTTGTTTTCGTGCATGTGCTACACTTTCTCGAACATAAAATCTTACGATATGCACTAAAGTGTTCATGAACAGTGATGAGATGGTTATTTATGCCTTTCTCAAAAGGTTTAAGTCCGACAGTCAAAGACATGTGACTTCAAGATCAAGACAAAGTGATCAAAAACCATAAACATCTTTCCCACACAACATGCACTACAAAGCTTCAACTAGTAAAGTGCAATAAATAAGCTCATCCAAGCTAAACAAGATACACAAGACATGTTATGTGAAAATAAATTGACCAATCTTGTTTTCAAAACCAAGAAAAATAATGCCAAACACAATTTGCTTCCCTTTTCCTTTTAAAATTTTTTTTTTTTATATATTTTTTTAAGAGAAAACAAAAGAAATCCTAGAATGAAATGCATGAATGTTATGTAATGCAAATCCTAGAAACAAAAAGACTACAAAAACCAAAGAATAATGGTCACAAAGGATAGAGCATTGAAGCACAAGGACCATGTCAAAAAGACTCAATTAGATCGAGTCTTTTGCATCCAAAACCTTTTAGATGCACCACGAGCATTTGAGTTCTTATTCATTTGAGTGATTCCCAACTCCAGGATTGGAATAAAGGTTTAAAGCCTTTACCAATTCTCCAATGAGTGCCATAGGATCTTGTGCTTGAGGCACATGCACTTTTGGTTTGTTTGCTCTCTTAGCAGCTTGAAGCTTGTAACAGTTAGGACGAATGTGTCCAGATTTCCCACAAAAATGACAAACCCAAGCAGGTTTACTATGCATCTTGTCCTTAGAAGGGGTAGACTCTTTAGGTTTAGACTCTTTCAGATCAACCATAATCTTCCTAAATGGTGAAACTTCTATAGGTTTAACAACCTCACTCACAGGGGGTTTGACAGTTTCACTCACAACCTCACTTACAAATGGTTCAGAAGAAGATGAAGGAACAAAGATAGTGGAATTAGGTACAAATGCAGAGATGCTATCAACAAAACCTAATCCGGATTTGTCAGAAAGAGATTTTTGAACACTCAACATATGATCAAGCACTTTTGGTTTGTTTGCTCTCTTAGCAGCTTGAAGCTTGTAACAGTTAGGACGAATGTGTCCAGATTTCCCACAAAAATGACAAACCCAAGCAGGTTTACTATGCATCTTGTCCTTAGAAGGGGTAGACTCTTTAGGTTTAGACTCTTTCAGATCAACCATAATCTTCCTAAATGGTGAAACTTCTATAGGTTTAACAACCTCACTCACAGGGGGTTTGACAGTTTCACTCACAACCTCACTCACAAATGGTTCAGAAGAAGATGAAGGAACAAAGATAGTGGAATTAGGTACAAATGCAGAGATGCTATCAACAAAACCTAATCCGGATTTGTCAGAAAGAGATTTTTGAACACTCAACATATGATCAAGTTTAGAACTAGCAGATCTAGCAACAGATAAATCAAGTTCTAATTTCTTAACCTTATCAATCAAAAGCATATTCTCAGTTTTCACGTTGTTCAAAAGTTCATTAGTATCAAACAGTTTAACAAGCAAATTCTTCTTATCAAGCTCAAGAGATTCAATTTACTTCAGGCCAAGTTCAACATTCATAGTATCCTTTGCAGCAACTTTGCAAAGTTTATTGTAGGCCTTTTCATGATCTGCATCCTCAGAGAGTTCCCCATCAGAAGGGTTGTCTTCATCAAACACGCTTTTATTAACTACAGCAGTAGCAGTGAAAGCAATGAAGTTTCCATCCTCGTCACACCCAGACTCATCATCAGAAACTTCATTATCACTAAGGATTACAGCCATAACTTTACCCTTAGACCTCAAGAATGTAGGACATTTAGATTTCACATGACCATACCCTTGACATCGAAAACATTGAGGACCCAAAGAATTATTAGGAGATTGACCTACTTTTTCTCTAGGTTTTTTAGAGTCCGTTTGGATAGAGCTTATTGTTGCTGAAAGTTGCTGAAAACTGATTGTTGCTGAAAACACTGTAGCAAAATAATTTTTAAATGTGTGAATAGTACTGTGGGTCCCACTTTTAATATTTTTTAATGTATGAATAGTGCATGAACAGTGCGTGAACAGTGCCGCACTGTTCATGCACAGTAAATTTTGTCCCCCAAAGTCAAAAAAGCCGGCCAAAAACAAAAAAAAAAAAAAAAAAAAAAACAGAAAACGCAACTCAAGTTTCAATAAGAAGATGGGCTATCCAAACCCACACTTAGTATTGCTAACCTTAACGGGATCATTCTTCCTAAAGTTTCTAGGTTCAGCAGTGTTTGTACTTCTTGCCAAGTTTCTAAAATTCTTGGCAAGGTAAGCAATCTTTGTAGCAGAGAGCTCATCATCAAATCTACCAACCTCAACATCATCAACTGACTTAAGAGCCATTGCCTTGGATTTGCTAGCTTTGGGTAGGTCCAGCTCATAGAACTGAAGATATCCTACAAGTTCATTAACAAGGATGGAGTCCACAGCCTTGCTCTCAGTGATGGCAGTCACCTTGGGTTTAAAATCTTCAGTTAAAGATCTAAGAATCTTCCTAACAATTTTAGGTTGATCATAAATTTCACCCAGATTATATGCAGAATTAACAATATCATTAAGCTTAGTATAGAATCCATCAAAAGTTTCATCATCAGACATCCTAATGCTTTCAAATCTAGAAGTTAATTGCTGCAATTTATTAATCTTAACTGCCTTTGTGCCTTCATGCACAGTCTGGAGGATATTCCAAGCAGTGTGAGCAACCTCAACATTAGAGATTTTCTTAAATTCCTCCATAGAAACAGCGTTAAAGATAGCATTCTCTATTGAACACAGCTGCTTCCTTTTGAGAAGTTTGCCACTCACTCACAGGAGTAGTGGGTTTCTCCCATCCGTACTCAACGGAATTCCAAACTCTCTCATCAATGGATTTCAGGAAAGCTTTCATCCTTACTTTCTAATAGGCATAATTATTCCCATCAAAGTGAGGAGGAATAACTAGAGAGTGTCTGTGTTCCATGACAACAGGGGTCAAGGATCAGCTCAGAGATCAAAAGATCTACAATAAAAGAGCAACATGCTCTAATACCATTTGTTAAGTTTTTAGACCCCTTAAACAACAATTGGATTAACCTAGTTATTTAGCCAAGTGATTAACTTAGTCAAATTATGAAATCTAGGTTAACACAATCATATAATCATATCAAGCATAAGTAGCGGAAAGATAAATAACACAATGATATGATCACCTAGAAAAACCAAACCGGTAAAAAACCTGGGGAGGATTTAACCTAGCTATTCTCAAGGTAAACGTGAATCCACTATGTGCAAGAATCGAAGTTCATACAATAGGACTTAGACCACTAACATCCTATTGCTACTCACTAATAAAACTTACTGACACGACCACGTGCAAGCTTCGAAACCACGGACTCCTTCTTTCTTGGATTCTCCATCAAATACAAGCACTCCCGCTTGTGTGTCTTTAAGCTCTTATGGCAGCAACTGAATGATCATCAAGATGTTGAAGTAATCTCCTTCTTGATAACCCTAAGTTTATGTGAAGGAAAGCTCCTCAAGGATCTCACAAGAGATTCACACAAACAGCAATATGAGCAACACTAAAACGTGGCTAGGGTTTGCCTTTTATACCTAGGGCAAAACATAAAACCCTAAACGTTTTAGGAGTTAGGGCTGAGTTGGAAATTCTGCAGGAAAAAAAATCTGGCCAACTTTCGATCGATCGAGTCTAAGCTTCGATCGATCTAGCAAGGTCGAAAGTAACAAATACTTCTGCAGCCATTCGATTCCAACTTTACATAAAAGACACAACTTTTGAGAAAGCCTAAACAAGACTAAAGAACCTGTTTTGATCATGGTTTGCCAACAATACACATTAGAGTTCTAAATACATAAAATCCTAAGTCTTTAGAACCTAACAGTTCTGTTACTTGTGCTTTAGTATTTTCTTGAATGAGTGTTATGTGAGTAGATTAGGGTTATATTAGTTGTTTGGTGCTACAAGAAATGCACAATAATCTATAGAAACGATGATGAGTGTTATGTGTGTACATTGGATTATATTGGGTCTTTGCCAGTGTAAATTTCATTGACAAAAAATAAAATTCTTTAGATTTGCCAAAACTAATGAACAGTTAATTTTTAGATTTGTAAAATTTGAATGTAAATACTCATCATTGGTCGAGACATTAACAACAACATTTTGTATTGCACACAACTTGTAGACATTAACAACAACGTCTAATATTTATGGTCAAATTTGAGTGTTAGTAATTCATTTTTAGCATGTAATAGTACACAAATTTATGAATGTCTTTGTCGTGTACCATCTTATGCAGCATTACATTACTTACCAACAGTTGATGCACACTGTTAACTTGATCATTTGATGTTATTGTATTCAGTATCAATGTCTGGTTCTGGCAACCCACAACTCTATAAGCCTCATGATGTGTTCATTACTCTAGGTCGCTGCTGGGTATTGGAAGATGTTCAACTATCCAATCAATCTGAATTTGAGAAATAGTGCTTACGTTCACAATACCATGAGACAGGAGTGGGTTTGGTTATTTCATGAACAGCAAATGTTTTATGATGAGTTGGTTGGTTTTAAGTTACTAGTGCCTCGGCGACTCGCATCGCAGATGCCCAGAGACATGATTGACGAACTTCGTAAAACATTGAATTGCATAAGAGAAGAAAATAATCGAATGAAGATACGTCTTAATCAATATTGAACCTAAGTCGAGATTCGCGAGTCAGTGAAGGGAGGGTGGTACGAGCATGCACAATTCATGCAATCACTTCTTGCTGATCCCATTTATCAGTTAGACGTAGAGATGTCAGATAAAGAGTAATCATGTCGTGGTGTAATTAGACTTTGTTGGAGAACTATTTTGCTTAACTATGTTTTAAATGTACATGTGTCACTGTTGTTGCATTTGTACTATGTAAACCTTATTATTGATTGTGAGGAGCATGCACATTATTCGTAATCTAGATTATTCCCACATAACGCATAAAAGTTAAATATTCCCACACATGATGTTTTTCAATAAGCACCTAGAACATAACACAGAAAAGTTAAAATAACTTACACGATGTCACCAATATGCATGCATTGCATATTGAACACTAACACTTCTAACATTATTAACTTAACCCTAGACATAACACACATAACATACATACCACATAGGCATTCACTCTAACAGGTAGTCCTTGTAGTTAAGGACATTGTTACGTTCCGCCGGAGTGAGTTGCCTGTTCATTGCGGCGGCCAGCTCTTCCGCCAGTTGTAGCATGTGATACCTGAACCTACGGAGTATCATCAGATTGTTTTTTTTTTTTTTTTTTGGTCACTACATGCTTATATTGGTGCATGTTTCGCCAGGGCAGTGTGAGTGAGATACAGTCAACAAGAGGCACTCCGAGTCACACGAGATCATCGTGTAGAGCATTGGATTCGTTCACACGAAAGTCCCAGTCCTGCTGCACTCCGGCATAGTATTCCCTCTTGTCGGAATCTCTCCCCCTCCTATAGTTATCTGGAAAACGAGGTAGCATCCAATTGTGCATTGACATTGGAAAATGTGACTTCTGATCGGTATGTATAGATGTTTTGCAAGGGTAGATGTAAATGGGACTTCGGTATGCGTAGATGTTTTGCAAGGGTAGATGTAAATTGGACTTTATATAGGAGTTTTGCAAGGGCAAGTATTCACATGGATGTGACTATATGTAAGGGTAAGCATTCAAGTGAATAAAGATGATATGACTTGACAGTGTATTGTTAGTGAGGTGTTAAGGTGCACATGCAAAACTGCAAACATGACTTGGCTATACAGTGACACTTGTTGGTGCATGTGGTTCGCTGAGGTAGCTGTTTGATATGGCTATAGCATGTGCTACAGCAGTGGACTGGTGATGTGTACTGCAAAGGAGGTTGTGTATTTATTCATGTGAAGACTATTCAGCATTCCTATGCTTCATCTGACATGACTTGACGAGATAGTGTCGAGCTGTGTTAAATGCATCATAAACTTTTCAGGGATGCTCTGCATCCTTGAAAACGGTGCATTGCAAAAGGATGCATATCTATGTATTGACGTGCGTGTAGGTGATATGATTGGACAGAGTTCATGTGAAGACTATTCAGCATTCCTATGCTTCATCTGACATGACTTGACGAGACAATGACAAGCTGTGTTAAATGTATCATAAACTTTTCAGGGATGCTCTACATCCTTGAAAACGATGCATTGCAAAAGGATGCATATTTGTGTATTAACGTGCTGTGGGTGATATGACTGGACAGGGTTCAACAGTGCGAAGCTGTTGAGCAGCACATGCAACACTGCAAACATCAGTGTAGCAATGGTGGACAGCTCACCCCCAAAATTGATGCATAAACTTTTCAAGGATGCTCTGTGTTTTCAGGTCAGTATGGATGGGTATTTGTGGTCAGGGTTCAACAGTGCTGAGCTATCCACCGTAGCTACACTCACTGCTTCCTATGGTGGTATTTAGCAAGTCGGATTGAAGAAAGTTGATAACAACATTTGGTTTTGTAATGGTTGGCAGGATTTCGTTGAATACCATTCTATTTGTTATGGTTATTTTTTAGTGTTCAGATATGAAGGAAATTCAAGCTTTCATGTTCTTATATTTGATAAGACTGCCATTGAGATTCAATATCCACCCAGCAAGAACTGTAAATTGGAAGATCATTAGGTAGAAATAATAGACTTAAATGAAGATGATACAAACATATCCTTCAGATGATTTGCCTACAAAACACGAAGTCGAAGAAAAGTTTGTTACAAAAAAATTTTCTTGTACATAAAGACGAAGAGAGAATGAGTGGTTAGTCTGGTTTGGATGAGTCTATATGTAATGTATCTGTATAAAGTAGTACACTAGCAGAACTAAGATACACGGATACGGGTATATGATACAGCAACTCATGGTGCATATATATGAATTATTCATATTATTGAATCATATGTGTGGTTGGTCTGTGTGGTTTGGATGAGCCTATATGTATTGAATCTATTAAATTTTCCTACAAGTAATGTGCAATAAATCTAAGTTGGGTGATGAGTGTTATGTGGATAACATTTCAAATTACATAGACAGAATATTGGAAACTTCAACATATCTAAGGTTTTTCCTACACTACAAAGCAGAGGACATTGTTCAACCAAAGCACAAGAATCATATGTAGCAACAAAGAACAACAGTGAAAAAATGAGCAAGTGATTTCATATACACTTAGCCAATCCATTGAAAACATTGCAACATACTGACATAGCAATGTAATACATTACCAGTTTCATGTCACGCTTGGTGGGAGTATTATTTTGAACAAATGTGAGTGTCTACACCTCAAGGGTGATGGTCCCAGTTGGGCCCCACTCTACTCTGGCGAGTCCTTGCTTTAGGAGCTATATGGTTTTTCTATGAAAGAGTGGTTGGTCTATGTGGTTTGGATGAGTCTGTATGTTTTGAATCTATGCGTAAATATTGATATTAAAATTTCATATGTAGCAACAAAGAACAGCAGGGAAAAAATGAGAAATTGATTTCATATAAACTTAGCCAAAACTAATGAACAGTTAATCTTTAGATTTGCAAAATTTGAACGTACATAATCATCATTTGTCAGACATTAACAACAACATTTTCTCTTGCACAAAATGTGTAGACATTAACAACAACGTCTAATGTTCGTAGGTAGAAATTTTTGGAAATCATCATTGCTTGAATCTGAGAAGTCTGAAATATCTCTTTCATCATCTAACTCAGTAATTTCATTAATAGACTTCATGGCTCGCTCTTGCGCGTTCCCCTTTAGATGTTTCCTAGCTTTTTGGATTGCGTGAAAACGGTCTAGTCGCCTTTGCATTTAATTGTTCTCTTGTTCAAGACGGGCAAGTATGTTGGTAAGTTCATCCCTAGGTAACTCGGTTGAGCGTGCCTTAGGAACTTGTAACCCGTGCCATCGACAATACACCTCCAACTCACACCTCTTCTCGTATAGGGTTAACCATGGTGGTTTTGATACGGTGAACTCTATTGCGGTGGTATCTGTACTTAGTTTTGTAGGTTTGCCAACCATGATGTGCCCGACGCTTCCAAGACTCTCATACGTGTATATTGGCATATTAACGAAATTTCTCTTCTTTCCAACCCATTTCCCTCCATAGTGGTCTGTGTATGTCTATAGTTGTTGATCTACTGGAACTTGTGATGATCCACATGTTGAAGTAGATCCAAACTTGTTTCGCATTTTACGATTTAACATTGAGGCATTGCGACTCATAGCTTAGTCAATCTACAAAGTTAGTGGGGTAGAAAGAAGATCATTATTGTGGTGCATTTATAACCTCATTTCATGGTCCAAGCATTACATTTTCAGTTATTAGGGCTTGTCATGTCAATACAGGCTGGAAAAACACTATATGAGCAGGATTTTAAATGTTCCCAATGTCATGTGTCTAGATTCATGTGGGGACCACACCAATTTAAATATGAAATATAATAAATTTTCCTCCATCTGTCTAAATTTAACTGGGATCAGTTGTAATTACGCTTACTTTCATATAGAAGTTAGGTGAAAGTTAGTTGTGCTCCCTTTTTTTTTCCTTTCCCACACCCGTGTATTTTCAAGTTCACTGCCCCTTCTACAATAATCAAAACCCAAAATCGTTCCTCTCCTACTCAGCTAACAGTGCATGTTCCCAGTTACCACACCGATTCAGGCACCTTAACATACAGCTCCCCTCTTCATTTTCGTGTATAACCATTTCCCCATCAAATTCGTGTATAATCATTTCAAAATTCGTAAACACATTATTATTATGTATTGTTATTTAATATGATACTATGAACCTTATAAATAGTAACTGAAATGTTATAACACTATTTCAAACAAAAACAAAAAAAAAAACAAAACAAAACAAAACAAAAAAACCAAAAAATGAATACTTTAGAAAATCTTCATACTGACATATTGGTTGAAATCTTTTCGAAAGTAGGCAAAGATTCGGCAACACTCCTGGGAAACATTAAGTTAAGGTATAAAAAACTATTTTCTCAATTTGTATCAACTTATTTATTTCCCTCTATATAAATTATTCAGTTTATTAATTTAATTTTTTTCCTTTTTCTTAATTAGTTGCAAATGCTTCAACAAGTTAACAGAAAGCAAACTAGTCTTCCAACAAATTCAACTGACCCCATTTTTCAATCACCCAGCTCTACTACACGATAAAGAAAAAAGCCCTAATTTTTTAGTGCTATGAAGCAGAAAATCCCGATGCGCTACTGATAGTGGGAAGCTGGGAATACTTTTTGAATGAAGAAGTTGTTGAAGGAAAAAATTTAATTGAAAAAGCTCTTCCATTTGGCAATTTTATTGCAGCTTATGTACATGGAATCATGCTACTTTGTGAGTCAAATCGTGGAAGCATTGATAACCATTTGGAAATTTTAAATGATGAACATGGGAAGCATTGGATTCAAAATTGCCGAAATATGCTTCGACACATAGCTGCAAGAACCGCCCTGTATCAAATTCCAAACTTTCAAGCATGCCACAAAATTGGAATGGGACATTGGAACGAGATGAACCTTATCCTTACAGTTATGCAGAATTTATGGTTACGTGCAAAAGATGCTCAATCGGCCTTGAAATGTTTAAGTTGGTGAATAGGCTTCTTTAATTCTATTTTATTTTTTATTTTTTATTTTTTTCCCCTCATTGTAGCATTACTTAAATAATAAGATGCAATCTTCTGTTTTTTTATTAATTGTTTGTTAAGCTTTGCAAAAGTTTTACAATTATGATTTCCTTAATGGTTTGCCAAAAGGAATGATTATCAATTGTAGAAAATTCAAATTGTAATGAATTGTTATCCTTGTGATTATCAAAAATTTGTACTTACGTCTCATTGAATATAAAAACCAAACTAAATTCCTTTTTAAGATTTCAGCTAAACTCTCATTTTCATCCCATAAAATTTGAATCATCTGCATTTTCTAATAAAGTTTGCTAAATTATAAATTAGAACCATCATTTCTAACTAAAAATCTCCGCATTTATTCATCTAATCTACCAAACAATACCTACTAAATAATAAAGCACAATCTTTCTTATCCAAAGCATATTTTATGTCACTATGATGACAATACATCTGACTCATGTGGAAGGACACATTAGTAAAATAAAAGTAAACCCCACAGGTCACACATCACATAGCTCCCAGAAATCAGTTATACAAATTCATTCAAACTATACTAATCTAAGCTAGCAGATAGACAATCCAAACAGCATTTCCTATACACCCAATGTACAATTCACCTATGCACACAAACCACTCTTATGCCAATTATTTATAAGCAATTGCAAGTAAAGCCCTAGTTGATAAGCCATATCATATAAGGTTTGCTGGTCTGCTCGACTGAAATTGTAAAAAAATTACGTAATACTAATTTTTGTTAATGAAAATTTCTAGTTAATAATATGAATTTAGACTTAACTGAACCTTTTAAAGATGAATAAACTCATGATTAATAAACAAATAACAAAAACCAATAGTATCACTTCAATAATAAAATGCAATATTTTTTTTCATTGTTTTATTTAATTATATGGGTTACATACTAGTTTTATTAAGGGAATTAAGCAAGTTGGATGAGAATTAAGACTGATTGGTTTTGCATTTACGTGTGTCGGTATTGGATAAGATTCGTTTCAACACGACTCTCTCTATTTATGCGTGCAGGTACTTATATATTCTTCTTCTATACTTTGGTCCAATAACTTAATATTTAATGTAATTTTAGATTGCTAACACTTTTCCTGGTTTTTGGGTTATAGATTTGGTGAACAATTTGGGTGCAATTGCTTCAAATGGGACCAAGGAATTTATGGAGGCATTGCAGGCTAGAGTGAATGTGTGCATGATTGGCCAATTTGGTGTTGGGTTTTAAGGGAATTATGCTGCTTGAAGTGGTAATTTACACTACGTTTTTCCTAATGTAATTTACGCTACTCTTTTTTAGAGGGTGTTAAGTAAACAAGTTTTTCCATGTAATTTACAGTATTTTTATAAATGTAATTTATGCCACTTTTTTTAGAGGGTATTATTATGTTATATTTTTGAGCTACTGGATAATGTTACCCAATTTAACCCTCACATGAAGTTTCATGTTATCTAAGAAATTGTTGTAAATGGATTTCTTTTGTAACATAAATTATATTTATCATTTGTATAATTCTATGTGAAATTTAATTTGCAATTTTTTTTTATAATTATTACTTTTCTACTCCATAAACAATGTTACGTACATTTACTCAGTTTTAAGGGTAATTGATTTCTTTAAAATTTAATATCTTTTTAACTTTTGTTATGGATGTGTAGTAAGTGGCTAACCCCAGTTTGATCCTTTCACCGTAAAATAATTATATTTGAAATTTCAACTCTTTTTCACTTTTGTTATGGATGTGTAGTAAGTGGGATTTTTTTAAAACGTGTAGTTTTCCTTTTTTTTGATAAAATTTTAAATAAGGATAGGGTCACACCAATTCCCCACCTTAATCTTTTAAATTTCCCTAAAATTTAGCCTTTTATTTTCTTGGACAATCACATATGTTAGTGCCTAAATATAAGGATATGGATGGAGAAGTGGAAACATATATATGTTTGGATAATTAGCGACAGGAAACAGGAAACAGAGGTATTAATTATTAAAATAAATCTATATAACGTTTGTTAGGTTCTAAGGTCTTAGGATTTTATGTATTTAGAACTCTAATTTGTAATGTTGGCAAACCATGATCAAAACAATGTATTTAGTCTTGTTTAGGCTTGCTCAAGGTTGGTAAAATATTGTAAAGTTGGAATCGAGTGACTGCAGATGCATTGGAGCTTCTCCGCCTGACTCGATTGATCGAATGTAATTCTCGATCGATCGAAAATTGGCCCAGATGCGTTTTCTGCAAAAATTCCAGCTCAGCCCTAACTCTTTTAAAACGTTTAGATTTTATGTTTTTGCCCTAGGTATATAAGGCAAAACCCTAGCCACGTTTTTAGAGTTGCACAAGTTGTATTGTTGCTCATACATTGCGGTTTTGTATAAATCTCTTGTGAGATCTAGAGGAGCTTTCCTTTACACAAAACTTAGGGTTTTCAAGATTGAGATTACTTCAACATCTTGATGATCAACTTGGTTGCTGCCATTGAAGCTTAAAGATAAACAAGCGGGGAGCTTGTAGCTGATTGAAGGAATATAAAGAAAGAAGTAGTCCGTAGACTCGGAGCCTGCGCGTGGTCGTGTCAGGAAGTTTTACTGGTGGGTAGCATTAGGAAGTCAAGCTGGGAGCTTGTAAGTCCTTTTGTAAGAACTTCAATTCTTTCTTAGTGGATTCCGTTTTGCCTTGAGGATTGGTGGGTAAAATTCTCCCCAGGTTTTTCCGTGTGGTTTTCTGGGTGATCATATCCTATGTTTATTTTTTCCCCTGCTTTATATGTCTTATATGCATGATATGATTATTTGATTGTTTTAACCTAGAATTGCTTAATTTGACTAAGTAACAACTTGGCTAATTAATCTAGGCTACGCAATCTGGTTGTTTGTTTAAGGGGTCTAAACCGTTCAAGTGGTATCATAGCGGGTTGCTCTTCTGTTGAGATTTTTATCTCTGAGCTGATCCTTGACCCCGGTTGTCATGGAGCATGGACACTCTCTGTTTGTTCCTCCTCACTTTGATGGGAACAACTATGCTTACTGGAAAGTAAGGATGAAAGCATTCCTGAAATCCATTGATGAGAGAGTTTGAAACTCTGTTGAATATGGATGGAAGAAGCCCACTACTCCTGTGAGTGAGTGGCAAACTTCTCAGAAGGAAGCAACTGCATTTAATAGCAAAGCTATGAATGCCATTTTTAATGCTGTTTCAATGGAGGAATTTAAGAGGATCTCTAATGTTGAGATTACTCATACTGCTTGGAAAATCCTCCAAACTGTGCATGAAGGCACAAAGGCTGTTAAGATAAACAAATTGCAGCAATTAACTTCTAGGTTTGAAAGCATTAGAACGTCTGATGATGAAACTTTTGATGAGTTTTATGCTAAACTTAATGATATTGTTAATTCTGCTTATAACTTGGGTGAAGTCTATGATCAACCTAAAATTGTTAGGAAGATACTTAGATCCTTAACTGAAGATTTTAGACCCAAGGTGACAGCCATTACTGAAAGTAAGGATGTTGACTCCATCCCTATGGATGAGCTTGTAGGATCGCTTCAGTCCTATGAGTCTGACCTACCCAAGACTACCAAATCCAAATCAATGGCTCTTAAGTCTGTTGATGATGTTGAGGCTGGTGGATTTGATGATGAGCTCTCTCCTACTGAGATAGCTTACCTTGCCAAGAATTTTAGAAATTTCCTTAGAAACACTAATAGGAAGCCAAGGAATACCAACACTGTTGAACCTAGAAACTTTAGGAAGAATGATCCCACTAAGGTCAATAATTTTGAAAAACCTAGAGAACAAACAGGTCAATCTTCAAATAATTCTTTGGGTCCTCAGTGTTTTGGTTGTCAAGGGTATGGTCATGTCAAATCTGAATGTCCTACTTTCTTGAGAAATAAGGGTAAAGCTATGGCTGTAACCCTTAGTGATAATGAGGTTTCTGATGATGAGTCCGGTTGTGACGAGGATGGAAACTTCATTGCTTTCACTGCTACTGCTGTAGTCAATGAAAGCATATCTGCTGAGGAGAACCCTGCTGATGGGGAACTCTTTGAAGATGCAGATCTTCAAGAGGCCTACAACAAACTTTGTAAAATTGCTGCAAAGGATGCTATGAAAGTTGATCTAGGCCTGAAGAAAATTGATGCTCTTGAGCTTGAAAAGAAGAACTTGCTTGTCAAATTGTTTGATGCTAATGAGCTTTTGAATAATGTTAAATCTAAAAACATGCTTTTGCTTGATAAAGTTAGAACTTTGGAACATGATTTATCTGTTGCTAGATCTGCTAGTTCTAAACTTGATCACATGCTGAATGTTCAAAAGTGTTCTTCTGATAAATCTGGGATAGGATATGTTGAAAGCATCTTTGATTCTGCACCCCATTCCACTGTCTTTGTTCCTACTTCTTCTTCTGTACCTTCTGTGAGTGAGGTTGTGAGTGAAACTGTTAAACCCCCTGTGAGTGAGGTTGCTAAACCTGTAGAAGTTTCACCACCTAAGAAGATTATGGTAGACTTAAGAGAATCTAAACCTAAGAAGCCTACCAAATCCAAGGACAAGATGCATGGTAAACCTGCTTGGGTTTGTCATTATTGTGGTAAGTCTGGACATATTCGTCCTAACTGTTACAAGCTTCAAGCTGATAAGAGAGCAAACAGACCAAAAGTGCCTGTGCCTCAAGCACAAGATCCTATAGCACTAATTGGTGAATTGGTAAAGGCGTTAAACCTTTATTCCAATCCTGGAGTTGGGAATCACTCTAATGTGAATAAGAACTCCAATGCTCATGGTGCATCTAAAAAGTTTTGGATGCAAAAGACTCGAACTAACTGAGTCTTTCTGACATGGTCCTTTTGCTTCATTGCTCTATCCTTTGTGACCATTGTTCTTTGGTTTTTGTGTCTTTTTGTTCTAGGACTTGCATTACATTACATTCATGCATTTCACTCTAGGATTTATTTGTTTTCTCTTTTAATAAATAAAAAAAAAAAAAGAGGAGAAAGCAAAAACTATGTTTGACACTATTTTTCTTGATTTCTGAAAACAAGGTTGGTCAATCTTTTTACACATGTCATGTCCTGTGTACCTTGTTTAACTTGGATGAGCTTATTTATTGCACTTGACTAGTTGAAAATTTGTAGTGCATGTTGTGTGGGAAAGATGTGTGTGGTTTTTAGTCACTTTGCCTTAATCATGAAGTCACATGTTCTTTAACTGTCGGACTTGATCCTTTTGAGAAAGGCATAAATAACCATCTCACCACTGTTCACTAGCCAATCATGAACACCTTAGTGCATATCATAAGATTGTGTGCTCGAGAAAGTGTAGCACATGCACAAAAAGAACATAAGGTGTAGCCTCATTTAAAATTAAAATTGGTGTGTACTATTAGGCTTGATGCCAATTCACTTAATTGAAACCGGTGTGTACTATTAGGCTAAATGCCAATTCATATATAAATAAGAGGCAATAATGCAAGAAACTTACATGATTGCAAGCTTTTGTTCTAGGAGATCTGGGAGTTATAGGATGTAACTCTTTAGGTGATAGTCTCTTTTAAATTCTATGTGATGAATTATGTAGACTTTGTGTTTGATTGCTATTCACATATCACCTCACATGTATCTCAAGTTTGTACTAGTATCACACACTTCACAAGTTACTCTTTGTTAAACACTGTACATGCTAGTGTGTGTGTTTTTGGTCTGACCAACAAAGTTTGAAAATATCTTGAGATTTGTGCACAACATATTTTTTGCTTGAGAAAATTAAATGGAGGATGATTGGAACGTGTTTTTGATGAAATTGGGTTTAAAAAATTTGGGTTTTTGAAAAAGCATTCCATTTCATACTCATGTATTTTGTTTTAATTGATCAAATGCTTTGAGGAGTTGTTTTTAAAATTGGGCTTGCATTTTTCAAAACAGTGATTTTTCTCAAAATTTTAGTGAGCCTCTGCCCATTTCGATCGATCCAGTGTGTTTTTTGATCGATCGAAAAAGTGTCCCAGAATGTGTCAAAATGACTGTCACATTCGATCGATCGAATGTAATTTTCGATCGATCGAAGATCGTGGAAAAGCTTTTTTAAAAGTTCAGACCTGACTTTTTCAAAGAACTATTTCAAACTTTTTCAAAGTCTCTTTTCTCTCTCCGACGAGGCAAGCTCAATAGTTCCAATTTTTTGTCGTTTTCCTCCGGATTTTTTGTGAGAAATCTCTTTCCTCAAGCCGGTAAGACTCTTTTGCCCTTCCTTTTCAACTTATTTTCAAGTTTTCATGCATTTTTTCATGCATTTAAGGGAGATTTTCGAAACTTTTTCTTTTTGGGATTGTTGATGATTCAGACCACATTTTGTGAAATTGATCAATGGGTTTTTGTGGGGACACGTTCTAGATATGCTCTTAATAGTTTAATTTGATCAATTTTGTGTTTGATGAAAAATTGAAAATTCTAGGGTTCCTATTTGATCCGAATTGGGGCTTTTGTGAAATTGAGTTGAATTTGATGAAATTGGCTTTGTGCATTGATGTAATCAGGCATTATAATCATTGTATTGTGTTTTGTAATGCTTAATTCATCAATTTGGTGCAAAATTTTTCAAGTGGTTTTCAAATTTTTAGGGTTTTTGTTAAGAAACTCTATGTTCAAGCCAATTTTGTGAAATTGAACTTAATTTGAGCATGTTTGCTGCATTAGTACATGCATCATGGCATTGCATTTGTTCATGCATCATATAGATTGTTATTTTTTTTGTGCTAACTTGCAGTCTGCCCTTGGTTTTGTTTTTGTTCTTTTGTTTTTGTCTCTGTATCTCTGTCCTTTCCTTAGCACCATGTCTAGGAAGACTAGAGCTCGTAGGACTATTCCCTCTCGTTCTCTTTCCCCCCCTTCCTTTGACCGAGAGAGGTTTCCGAGCGAGAAAAACCAAGAGATCTATGAGAAGCTCAATCTTCAGAGGAAGATTTGGGCTGAGTGTTCTGTCATTCTAGATGAGCTAGATCCTGCCATTAGGGCAAACTTTGAGCGTAGAGGATGGTTGCCTTTGTTAGATGTGTCTGACCCTCCTCCTCCGGCTACCTTGATTAGAGAGTTCTTTTCGAACATCTCTATCCGCATCTATGATTCCAACACTCTAGTTAGGAGTTGGATACGAGGCGTAGAGTACTCCATTACTCCTCAGGTAGTGGCTGATGCTCTAGAGGTACCGTTGGTTCGTGAGCCTGTCTATCCTTACACTGAGTCTCCCGAGCTGAGCGATGTTTTGTCTTACATCACTGGGACTACTGTCCAGTGGGGTTCTGATCCTAGGATCACTTCTGCTGAGCTCTCCGGGTTGCATTATCTTTTCTTTAGGATAGCCTGTCATTCCCTCTGGCCCATCTCTCATGTTCACACCATTCCTCTCGAGAGGTGTGTATTTTTGTATGCTCTTATCACCGATGCTCCTATTAGTTTTCCTCATCTTTTTTATAGGAGTTCATCTACTTCTCATGCCCTTGTTCATCCTATTTTCATTCATAGGATTTTACTTTATCTTGCTCTTAGTGACTTCCCTTCATCTGAGCCTGTACATGTCATTGGTCCTATAGGTGCGTCTTTTCTTAGACAGAGGGCCGCTCATCTTCGAGCTGGTTCTAAACACCCTAGGTCTGAGCCATCTTCTAGCGCTCCTCCTCCTCCTTCGTCTTCTACAGGTCATGCTGGTGATGATATTCCTGATCCAGTTGGTGATGATGCTGCTGCTGCTGCTGTTCCTCCACCTCCTTCGGCCGACTTCGATGTTCGTCGTACTTTGGAGACTGTCATGACCGTTCAGGTGGCTTATGGTCAGATTTTGGTGGACCTGCTGGATGAGATGCGTGCTCTGCGAGCCAACCTTGCGCGTCTTCATTCACCTTTACCACTACCTTTTGATGGCGACTCTTGATTGCCCTTTGGCATTCCGTCACAAAAAGGGGGAGTGGATATCTTGTCTTGTAGAGGAGTTTTGACTTTTTGAGGAGATTTTGTAGTTAGCGGGAGATATTTTTTTTAGCATGAGATTTTGTTTTGTGGAATTTATTAGATTGTATCTAGGTGCTTCACTTTGTATATCATTTTTGGGGATATTCATGTTAGGGGGAGTAACATTGATATATTGATATACTTGTTTTTTATTTGATTCTTGTTGTCTCATGATTCACTGCTTATTGATTTATATTTATGAGTTGTTCATTGAAATATTTCTTTATTTTGTGTTGTGTGAATCTTACAAGAATATTATACCTATTTATATACTATTTTCTGTCACACATGCGTTTATGCGTTTGTTGAGTATTTCAGGAATATACAGGTTGTTTCAATTGAGCTGCTGTCTACACTTGCAACTGATGGATAGTAGTTAGGATTGAATTCTAGTCTTTATGAGCATTATTTTTGTAAAGGGCTTTTACTTTGTAAACTTTGAGCTTTTATTTTGTGTTTTGTCATGGATTGCCAAAGGGGGAGTTTATTAGGTTCTAAGGTCTTAGGATTTTATGTATTTAGAACTCTAATTTGTAATGTTGGCAAACCATGATCAAAACAGTGTATTTAGTCTTGTTTAGGCTTGCTCAAAGTTGGTAAAATATTGTAAAGGTTGAATCAAGTGACTGCAGATGCATTGGGGCTTCTCGGCCTGACTCGATCGATCGAATGTAATTCTCGATCGATCGAAAATCGGCCCAAATGCATTTTCTGCAGAAATTCCAGCTCAGCCCTAACTCTTTTAAAACGTTTAGGTTTTATGTTTTTGCCCTAGGTATATAAGGCAAAACCCTAGCCACGTTTTTAGAGTTGCACAAGTTGTATTGTTGCTCATACATTGCGGTTTTGTGTAAATCTCTTGTGAGATCTAGAGGAGCTTTCCTTTACACAAAGCTTAGGGTTTTCAAGATTGAGATTACTTCAACATCTTGATGATCAACTTGGTTGCTACCATTGAAGCTTAAAGATAAACAAGCGGGGAGCTTGTAGCTGATTGAAGGAATACAAAGAAAGAAGTAGTCCGTGGACTCGAAACCTGCGCGTGGTCGTGTCAGGAAGTTTTACTGATGGGTAGCATTAGGAAGTCAAGCGGGGAGCTTGTAAGTCCTTTTGTAAGAACTTCAATTCTTTCTTAGTGGATTTCATTTTGCCTTGAGGATTGGTGGGTAAAATCCTCCCCAGGTTTTTCCGTGTGGTTTCCTGGGTGATCATATCCTATGTTCTTTATTTTTTCCGCTGCTTTATATGTCTTATATGCATGATATGATTATTTGATTGTTTTAACCTAGAATTGCTTAATTTGACTAAGTAACAACTTGGCTAATTAATCTAGGCTATGCAATCTGGTTGTTTGTTTAAGGGGTCTAAACCGTTCAACGTTCATCCAAAAGTATAAACGTGTATGAGTATGGCAAATTTAATCTAATTTTAACTATAAACTAGCCTTTGAGCATGGGCGTGCTCAAAGGCTAGTATCTGTTTAATCTATGTTTATGATCTCTTTTTATTTTTTTGGTATAGCCATTGCAGAACTAATCGATAATGCAATGATGAGGTAGGTTCCTTTCTGTTATCATTTCAATGACTGTAGGTTTTCTTCAAATATGCATACGTTATCAGTTAGGTTACCTTATCCACATTCCAGTTGAAGGAAAAAAACAAAGAAAAGGATCATTCAATATAAAAGTCATCACACGTTGTGAATATGGTCATATTATCATAAAATTAAAACCATGTTTGTGGACCTTGAAGAGTACATATAATAATATACAAATACTAGTAAATCACATTAAATAACTTTCATATAATCTATGGAAGCTACAAAAACTACTGTCCCCCTTACGCTACAATCCCTACTTCCCCTGTCTGTTATGTATTGCCAAAGGCAAACATCAAGAGTCAGAGGGTGAAGGAGGCGGAAAAGCACTCCTAAACTCTGAAAAATCTGCTCTCAAAGCAGCAACCTTAGCAATAAGCCCATCTAAAAGCTGTCCATGAGCTGCTTGAGTTGTCATAAAGGTCTCCATCATAGCATGAAGAGAGAAAGGAGGAGGAATGGTGGGCTCCACAGCTGCGCTGTCAACATGTACCTCATCATCACCATCGTCAGCAAGAGCAGCTGTAGGATCAACAGGACTCTCCTCAGCATGAACATCTGCAGTGGTGGACTGTACTCATGGTCTTTTTAATGAACCAACACTCGATCCAACATTCTTCTTTTGTGCACTCCCTTGTTTGAGAAAGATGGCTCCTATAGGGGCTGTTTGTGGATCAACTCTAGAGAAGGAAAGTTTTCTAAGTGTAAATAGTATAGAACCCTATAGATGAAAACTGGAAAGAATAGACCATGCTTCTTACACTTGCTCCTATGCGCCTCAACAAGCGTTTGAATAAAAAGGAAAGGAAAACAAATAGACGCATCAATGACGAGGGCGTACAAAAAGAAACATCTCTCTATAGGAATAGTATGGACATGGGAGATGGGGAAGATGTTATGACAAGCTATCCTAAAGAAGATGTAATTAAGCTCGGTTAACTCACTCGAGTTAATTCTTGGGTCAGATCCCCATGTCACTGATCTTCCGTAAAGAAGAGTCATGACATCAGATATAGGAGGATGCTCCGAGTATGGATAAGTAGATCTACAAACATGAGGTACATCAAGAGCCTCAGATACATCATCCTTTGTTATGACAAAACTTTGACCTCGAATCCAAGTACCTAGATCATCATCAGAATGAATATGGAGATTAGAATAGAACTCTCTAATCAGGGTAGTTGGAGGGGGTTTTAAATCTTTACATAGAGACAACCAGTTCCTACACTGTAGATTCCTATGGACAAAAAGAGGTAATTCATCTAGATTGATTTGTCTTTCTGGCCAAATTTTCCTATCCTTAATTACGTTTTCAAACCTTTGCTCATTTGTAACCGTTGGAAACCTTATTTGATCAAACGCAATTGCAGGCTTAGATGAGGAGGCAGACACTCTTTTGGCTTTGGTTTTAATGGTTTTAGACTTCTTAGGAGCCATAACTAGGATCTACAAAGACAGAACGAAAGCACAACAGAAAACCAATTTTCATAACTACGTTAGAGACATATAAACACACTGTACATATGCATAAGGAATAGACTACATGATGCATGGATACAATTGGGGCATGAATGAATGCATTGAAATGATCAATTCTCTGTAAATATATGAACATTGATCCATGCATTCAAGTTATTTTAAAAACAAGCGAACCCACACTGCACATTGTGCAGTGGGTGTAATTTCAAGCAATTATGCCCAATTCAACAAAACATGCGAACCCACCAATGACTACCAATCCATCAAACTTTAGACGGTGGTCAATTTCAAGCAATTATACCCAATTCAACAAAGCCCCAATCTGAGCTATTAGAACAAGATTGGCGAATGAACCAACATGCATACCTAGATGTGAAAATTTTGAATATAAACAATAGAGAATGTGTCACCAACATACATACACAACAACCCATGAACCAATTCAGATCAAAACTACTCCTATTCATCAAAATCCCCAAGTTCCCAATATGAAGACATGTACCCTAATTTCCCATTTTTCACAAATCATGAGTTCTTTGCAATTAAAGGGTAGAAAACGTGTGTACAACATCCATACAAAAAAACCCATTACATATTTCACATCAAAACACCCGCACCCATGAAATTCCCCAAATTCCATATGAACACATGAACCCTAAATTCACGTGTTCCTTTACAAATAAGCTATGTTTATGTAATTAAAGGGTACAAATCATATGAACAACATGCATATGTAAAAACCCATGAACCATTTCAGACCACAACACCCAAAATCATGAAAATCCCCAAACTTGCATAGTTTAAAATTTCAGCTTTTAGACTGAGATTGATGCAGGATTTTCAGTTAATTTGAATGGGAAGTAAGGGTAAAAGAGTCTTACTATAGTTAAGGATCAATGTTTGGAGCCTAGGAAGTGCTTTTGAGCCGAAGGAATCGAGAGCAATCGAACTGCTGCTTCTATGGGGAGTCGAGTACAGCAATCCAACACTAGAAATAACACTGACCAGTCCAAATATGCAGTATCCACATAACTCGATATTAGTATAATCGAGTACTATTGTACTCGCTAACTCCAAAATCGAGTTTTGTAAAATGTGACCGATCCAACACCAATCGAGTAGCAATATATTTTTACAGAGAAGTTTGGCTGGACTCATGTATTTTTTCAATGGGTCGAACCCTAGTTCAACTGATCCAAAGGGAGGGACATTTGTCAACGATGCTCGACTTCACCGGTGTCAAGTTATGTAATTATAACTCGTTGCCTCCAAAGTCGAGTACTGTCTAGTCGTCATGGATAAATTAGCAAGAAACGACTGTACGTTACTCGATTTTACCATAACCGTGTTCAATAAATTTGACCGATCTAACACCAACCGAATAACAATCAGTGTGTATAAAGAAGTTTGCTGGACTCAGGCATTTTTTCAATGGGTCGAAATCCAGTTTCGACCCATCGTTATTCTACATAAATACTCGACTAGTGTAGTGTCGAGTTTAGTAATATAACTTGCTTCCTTTGAGACCGAGTACTGTTTGGTCGTGGTGATCACAGGCCTGAGAAAACGACTACATGTTACTCGATATTAGTGGTATCGAGTTACTTAACACTACTTAATATCTTTAAAATCGAGTTATATGGAAAACTCCATACACACTACTCGATACACGCTCTCTACTGCTGTTTCTCTTGTTGTCAGCTGCAGCTCAGTTTTATCAATACACCAGCTATGAAAGTTTATTAGAATTTTCATGAAGCACCTGTACATTGCAATAAATACACTTGTTGCTTTTGAGATTGCCCCTGCTATAAAAAATTTTGCCATCAAGTTGTAGAAGCTGGAAATCATACTGAACATAAGGCACTACTTGTAATAACTACAATTTACATGTAACTGAATTGTTCGCTTGACCAGCTTAGTGAAACCCCATCTAGTACATAACATTAATGCCATTAACAAAGTGCATGACCACATAAGTACATAACAAAATTACAGAACTTAGTATCAACTTCCAAGCAAAAAATGATCAATCTAACACCGTCTTCTCGTCATGAAACCGAGTTACTGGTGTCATTCAGGTGCTTCCTCAGGCGGTAAGGATCATCTTGGCTGCGCAATGTACGTTCGTTATCACCCATCCACCTTAGCTACTATACCTGCTGTGAACAATTCAAATATGTTACGTACATTGGAGCTATATAAGTTATTAACAAGCAACATAGCCACAACAATGCTCAGATTCATGACTTACGATGAATAATGTGACAAAACTATTGAACAACCTCATTTCACAATTCTCCAATGAGCATCATATTTAAATACCAATTGGACTCATTTGCCTATCCATGGATGAACACCAACACTTGTTTCATAACTAGTCCAAATACTTACTATGGCAATAGAGAACAATTTACTACTACTGAGTTGTTAACAGTCACGTAACGATTTATATGACAAAAGTTGTTAAGAAATGGAAGCTTTACCTATGATGCAGCTCCACCACTTGTTGACTCCACATTTCAAGTAGGACATGTTCTACTATTGTGCCCCTCTTGGCGACACAACCCACATCTTGATTTTGGTCCATTCTCGATCCATAAGGAGCTCAGCAACTCCCTATCATTATCATCCTCATCCATCTCATTGCAGATTCGTGTGGACTTTAGCTGACCTTTGTTCCGAATCAATCGTGGGTTGGGCATCACTAGCCTAGTTTCTTTCGAATCCGGCCATTCTAATCTGTATTTCAACTGTTGGAATACCGGTTTGTAGCTGTGGTACCTATGAGTCATGCTATAGCAAGGATCAATAAACTACTGCGCATCGTGCTTATACATAGCACAAATTGCTATTACGTGTGAACACGGGATCTTCAATGCTTCCCATTTCCCACACGTGCATGTCATACCCCGAAGATCAACCCTATGTGTGAGTTGTCCGCCCCCAGTACTCAGAGGATTACCTAGTGTGTCAACCTAATATAATCGCGCTTGTGCTCACATCTGTGTCACCATATGGTCATTTGCCTTCGCTTGATTTTTTTCGAACTTGTCCATGGCATACTTGCACCATTCTTGACCCACTTCCAACTGATCTAGAGTGAGATTACGACGAGCGTCAAAGTACAAGTTCACTTTGAAAAAGGTGAACCTCACCATTGCCATTATTGGCGAGCTGCGCACACCTTTCAGTACTCCATTAAAGCACTTTGATAGGTTGGTTTTCATTGCTCCATATCGATGCCCTCCGTCGTGTGCAAGTGTCCACTTTTTTTTGTTTTCAGCTTTGAGATACCTGTGTATAGTCGGCTTGACATTGCAAATAAATTCCAGTGTGGCTTCAAACTATCTGACTTGATCGCACTTGTTGCCCTCCATACCAAGTTCTTCAACTCCGGAATTTTCCATTTTTTGTTCACATTGCTGGCTACATGGTGGAGGCATTACTGGTGATGGACCTTGGGAGGCTACAACCAAGTCATACTTGTGTCATCAAAGTAGGCTTTTATCCCCGAATGTCAGTCAAAGATGATGCAAAGATTGGCCCCGTCCATAATATTGGTCAACCATGCCAAGAACCATCCCCATGTCTCCTTGCTCTCACTCTCAACAACGGCAAACAAGAGCAGATAAATCTCGTTGTTAGCATCCATTGCCATTGCTATCAATAACTTCCCTTGTACTTGCCATAGAGGTGCGTTGCATCAATGCTTATCACCGGTCTGCAATGCTTGAACCCTTCAATACACGGACCAAAAGCCCAAAAGGCATAGTTAAACGTGCAAGTTCCCAGCACGTTACGGTTATCGCACTTCAACTGTGTCACTATGGTCGGATCCGCATCTTTTAACACCACCAGAAACTGAGGTAATTCTACGTATGACTCATCGAAATCCCCGTAGATGGCCGCAACTGCCTTCTGTTTTGCATCCCAAACCTTATAGTGAGACGCCCAATGGTCGTGCTTCGCATACAGAAGACTACACAAGGTTGCTATTGTTCCTGAAATGTCTTCTCATATGTATGACTCAAGTGTGATGGCAATGAACTTTGAATCCATCATCCTTCCAACATGATCCACCTGGAGTGACGAGCAAGTGTGAGGACCCTTACATGTTGTGATCTACCACATCTTATGACTTTTGCTGCTGATAGCTCGAACTGACCACGAGCATGCACTGTGTACACACGTTACAACCAGTCTCTCGAGGTCTGAATTTATGTACTTAAATTTCTTATTAAGCCCCACAGAGAACATGGTTAACGCGTGCTGAACCGCAGCTTTATTCAAGAATAGCATCCCCTTGCTCGGTTCGTCCCCCGGGCGCCAACTCATCAGACTTATTTCCAGGGATGGCGACGGGTTATGAATGTTATCCCATGTGTTTGACGTGAACCAGTCAGGGTTAGGGTTCGGATTGGGGCAAGCATCCATATTGTTTTCAACTTGTGGTTCATCTAAAAATTCCGGATTGTCCAAAGGTCCATCATTATCAATGAACTCCTCGTACGTATCTCAAGTGTCATCCATTTTGATTGCCTCGTCCAAGTTGGTTTGGATATCTTCATTTCCGTGAGTATACCTTTGACCCTCACGGGTATGGATAGACCCTAACACTTTGGCGTCTTCAATATTGTCCATAGCAACCGCATTGCATGGTCCAATGTTGTAGGGCAAAGACGTCTCAGCTGTAACACTCGAGTACACAATGGTTACAGGAACTGCTTCTTGCTCTCCAGCTTTGCTGGCATATTGCAAACCCCCGTCAACATTAAACCTAACAGTGTCAACAGTGACATACAAGTCAGAACCTATGAATTGCGATGTCTGCTTTATCACTTCCCACATTATGTCCACATCATCGCCACATTGTAACGGAATTGAATTGTAGAAAACTTGGGTACCCACCAGTTGCTGAGGAGCTCGAAATACAATGGAGATGTCGTGGAAAATCTTGTCTAACCCCAAAGTTGACATTATCTTCCGTTTCAGTTTTCTCATGTGTACCCCATGTTTCACTTCAATAAGTGTCTACTTTTGGTTCAGACCTCGGTATGATAGCCCGTGCAAATCATTAATATATGCCTCCCCATCATAGTAAACGTAGAAGCAATGCGGACTCATAACGGACATGAACCACAAATAGTAATAGTTGTATCATGCTGTGTAATATAGTGAAACCATAGGCTAACTATATATGCCCTATGTTTAGTTGTTCATGCAGCTAAACAAACCAAAGTAAATTGTGCTAAAAATACCCATATTTTTTGTCATAAATTTTAGGCGAGTCATAAAGTCTTATGCTAAAAAATACTATTGAATAATTGTATCATCTAGTCCATTAGACACCTAAATTCGAAAACAAAAATGTTCGCACAATGTGTTTGGGTTTCATGTTGGATATTGTTAAACAAATGAGAATTCTGAAGCATTGCAAATAAGGGAATTAATTCCTACCATGCAACATGTACCACATTATTATGTTCAAATACCCCTCATTGAAGACCCACAACATTCAAAAAATTTGTGTTATCAGTTAAACGTACCACATAATTATGTTCAGATACCCACCATTGAAGACCCAATTCAGTCAAAGAATTTGTGTTACCATAAATTGGACTCATGCATTGTTCAAATACCCCCCATTGAAGACCCAGTTCATTTAAGGAATTTGTGCTAACAGAAGTTTGTACTACATTATTACGTTTAGATACCCTCGATTGAAGACCCACAACATTCAAAGAATTTGTGTAGAATAAATTGTACCACATTATTATGTTCAAATACCTCCCATTGAAGACCTAGTTCATTCAAAAAAGTTGTGCTAACAGAAGTTTGTACTACATTATTACGTTTAGATACCCTCCATTGAAGTCCCACAACATTCAAAGAATTTGTGTAGAATAAATTGTACCACGTTCTTATGTTCAGATACCTCCCATTGAAGACCCAGTTCATTCAAAGAATTTGTGGTAACAGGAGTTTGTACTACATTATTACATTTAGATACCCTCCATTGAAGTTATATTAACATTCAAAGAATTTGTGTTATTATGCCCAGGGCCACATTATTATGTTCAGATACCCCTATTGAAGACCCACAACATTCACAGAATTTGTGTTGTTATATGCAGTATCAATTGTTACCTATCAGGTGAGATGTGGACAGAATGGAGAAGACGTGGACAACAAACAATGCACGTGGTGAAACTGGTCAATTTAACTTGGAACTGGCAATTTGATGGTTTGACACAATGGTAGAACTCTCAGACAGGTCTGCGTTCAGAAGGGAACCCACACAGCTCAGCTTGTGCATGGCAAATGGTCAATGGTCCCAAAAGGTCATGGAGTAATTGATATAGTTGCATAGTACTCGAATTTATTCAAATCGAGTACTTATAACTCAGTTATACAGAGACCGAGTATTATTTTCTTCACCTAATTTCAGTTAGGCAGCAGTTATATATACTTGTCTGTGTGAAAGGCGAGTTTTATGTGTACTGTACTCGAAACTATCATAATCGAGTATCTTACCCTTTATATCTAAGGACAGCTTCCTGTCATTTTGGTTGGGGGAGGGGGGGTATGAGCAGAAGAAAACAGTCAAAGATGGAGAAGAGAAGCCTCCTTTACTTCTAAAGGTAACATGCCCACATGTTTGATAGTTGTGATTAAACAATTTACCACTATACAATTATAGATTTATGCAACTGTTTGTTAGATCTTGGAACAAGCAACGTCAAGGTTGCTGTAGTCCACCGGCACGTGTTGGTAAAGTGACATGGTACATGTTTATCTAATAGCTCGTATTCGAAACTTGGTAAGTTCTAACCCCAGCAACACCCCATGCAATTTTCACATACAATGTTGTTGTATGTTCCTCTTTTAGAGTGACAGATACTATGTTGTTTTCATTGGTCGTGCTCCTGGCATATACAACAATTGGGCAGAAGCAAGTAGACAAGTTCATAAATTCACAAACGCCGAACACAGGTCATACAAAGATCGAAAAGAAGCAGAATGTGCATACATGGAGTTCTTGCAATGTAATGGTAGGAACATGCAGTATGGTGCTTCCCCATCGTGGACATCTCCTACCATGTCGACATCTAGCCCAGGGGGGATGTCTTAAAGCGAAGGAACTAGCTATTGCAATGGAGACGTGAGGAACAGATTGTTGAGGTATCAGTTAGATGTTGCCATTGAGGAGCGTGACCACGCAAGGAGGATTGCAACCTTGAGTACTAACATGCTCAGTGATGTGGTAGCCCATGTTATGGGGGATGATGAAGTTCATGATTCGACACGAAAAGGAAGCGCAAAATGATGGCGAAACTATGGCTCCTGCTTGTGGCATTTATGAATATAGTAATACTAATGACATGTGTTTTTATGGCCCCTATGCCTCAAGTTTGCACTACAGATGGGTTGAAATGTTGTTTTGTGGCATTTTCGTTTCCCTTTTGAACTTGAATTTGGAATCTGTCTTGGCCTGTTGGCCTGTAATTGCTTGTGTTGTTGTTAACATTGGCTAGGGTGTTTTTGTAATTGTACTTGGCTTTGGATAGCCAATAAGTGCTTGCAACAATGGGCAATCTGATGGAACCACTTGCAACAATATTTGATTAATTATATTGTTCCAACTACTACAATTGTGTATACTTTTAGTCTTCCAAAAACACACATCTACAAGTGGTTAAACATTCATCTTGGGTAGTTTTAACTTTTCATATAATTTAATTTTAAATATGAACTACTATTTTAATTTAGATTTTTTCTTTCAAAAAAAAATTAATTTAGACATTTATAAACAATGAAATTATGATTCATGAATAAAAAAAAAAACCATCCAAAAAATGGGTGAACTATGCATATCTATACTATTATTTAAGAGGCTTCTCCTGTTTGGATTCCTCAATTTTGATGCCCAAAATATCCTCAAAATGACCATTTTGTAAAACTTAAAGAGTAGGGTTAACCCACTTATTCTAACACACGTTTCTAATATTATATTCTTAAAAAAACCTTAGGTTGAGTAAAAAAAGAAAAAACACAACTAAATAGTAAAATTGCTAATATTTTATTCTTAGAAAAAACCTCACGTTCAGGGAAAAAAAAACAACTAATGAAATACCCTTAATTTAATAAACTTATCTTTATCTCTAAATCAGAAGAAATGGTTTAAAATATTAAATTGATATATATTGAAAACAAAAAAACCTAATGGAAAAGCCATGTTGTGTCAAAAAAATTATCTACCACGGTTCTATTTTGAAAAAACAAAACTCCTAGGTTTGTAAAAAAAAACTACCCCGGCCGCTCCTTTTTTTTTTTTCAAATTCAAAAAAAAAAAAAAAAAAATGCTCCTTTTTTGTAAGTATGTATTGTAAGTATTATGTATTGTAAGTAGCTGACTTTTTTTTTAACCATTTATTCGTCTTATTAAGAAACTACCTTTTGATTGTGGACTTAATAGAGGGCACAAACAATATTTTGAAATCATTTTGTTTACATTTTACTAACTGAATTGCATATACCGTTTTGCAACTGATTATTTTCGTTCTTTCAGCTTTTAGAATTCTTTTCATTTTTTATGTTGCATTATATTCTTAATTTTTTTTTTTTATAATATTCCCTTTTTTATTTTTATTTTTGTCATTTGATAGTGCAAGTTAGGATATAGATAATTCTGAATACATTTTAGTAACCATTAAATTTGATTATCCAAACATTTTAGTAGGGAGATAGTGAAATGTTGTTGTAAAACATTTGGAAGGGTTAATAAAAGATGATAAATCATAATCTTCTTTGTCATACACTATCATATATATATATATATATATGGTTTATGGATGGAAATTAGAAAACATTTTTATTATTCAGAAATTGTATACTTTATGAGATCCTTATATATTGTGGTCATGAATTGACCAAAATATAAGTTTCAAATGTGACTAAAAATAACCTATTAACAACCTGTTTGATTATGACCCAAACAAAAAATTTTATTAATTAAACATTAAACTTAACTCGAATAACCTGTTATCAACTCCCATATATCTAAATTCATAATTCAACCATAAATAAAGTTGTAGGGTAGGAATTTGATCCCCCCACATCTATTTGTTATCCGACGCGGTGCCTGGCGCGATGCGGTTTTTGTCCTTCGTCCCCGAGTGCAGGCATGCTTAACAAGCAAGCGCTTAGCTTGGACTTGCGTGCAACAATCCCACATCGGTTAGAAAGAGCGCCCCACTACCCTTTATAATGCTTTAGGAGCTTGGGTAGTGTACCATCACTCACATGTGAGTGATGGTACACTACCCAAGCACCAGATGCGTTATAAAGGGTTAGTGGGGCGCTCTTCTAGCCGATGTGGGATTCGAGCCAAAGCTCGGTGCCTTGCGCAAGTAGCAAGCCCGTGGCCTCTTGGGTTCCATACTCGGTGCGAAGGCAAAAGACGCATCGCGCCTGGCACCGCGTCGTATAACAATTAGATGGGGCGGTGGCAAGCTAAGGCTCATCCCAACCCCAAAAAGCGCTTTTTGTAGGGTAGGAATTTGATCCCCCCACATCTATTTGTTATCTGACGCGGTGCCTGGCGCGATGCGGTTTTTGTCCTTCGTCCCCGAGTGCAGGCATGCTTAACAAGCAAGCGCTTAGCTTGGACTTGCGTGCAACAATCCCACATCGGTTAGAAAGAGCGCCCCACTACCCTTTATAATGCTTCAGGAGCTTGGGTAGTGTACCATCACTCACATGTGAGTGATGGTACACTACCCAAGCTCCTGAAGCATTATAAAGGGTAGTGGGGCGCTCTTTCTAACCGATGTGGGATTGTTGCACGCAAGTCCAAGCTAAGCGCTTGCTTGTTAAGCATGCCTGCACTCGGGGACGAAGGACAAAAACCGCATCGCGCCAGGCACCGCGTCGGATAACAAATAGATGTGGGGGGATCAAATTCCTACCCTACAAAAGTAATAAAAATTCAAATAATAACAAAAGCAAATAATTATTTCATTCCTAAAAAATAAAATTACTAGTCCAAAAGGTTCCACCCTCCATACTATCAAATTCAATAAAATGTCAAAGTTCCATCATAAATAACCAAGATTATTACATGGCATCCAAGTTCCATATCAAAAACTAACAGACATTATAGATTAAGAGAATACAAAACCAAAATGATTACATGGCGTATCAAATATCCTTGATGGCAAAATCCAAGTCCAACCATCCAAGTGCCATATCAAAAAGTAAAAGACATCACTGATTAAGAGACTGGATTAGAAGAGATTGAGGGTTCCATTGAAGACCCAATGCCTTCCTTGTGCTCATCGTTATTGATATTCATGCTCATTTTATCTTCAATGAGCTCTTCCAATTGTGATTGTGCAAGGTCTACATCAAATAAATTTTTTCTCACCTCATTAAAAACTTATCTATGCATTATAAATAAGAAATTTAAAAACTGTGGGTAATCAAGCAATTGAAGCAATGAATCAATTAAATAAATAAGTCATTTGCATAGTAGTAAGAATAAAAATTACTGGTAATAAAATTGTAGTGTCTATTGTCTACCAAGTCTGCCAACAAAATCTATAAACTATTATATTTTGAATATGCATGAACATAACTTGTATTACATTGGTCAACCATACCATCATGCATCATTCAGCTCAATTTATTCCATTTAAATTCTCAAAAATATTGGGCATATTCTATATGTTCTATTTTGATAACTCAAATCCTTTGTCCATAGAGCAACTTTTCTGCCATTTAAAGTTTTCTCTACACCTTTTCATGATTAATATTTAAAATAAATATTGACATTTTATGGGAAATCCAAAACCTTTTTGACATATATATTTTCTTTTTAAAAAATCATCATAAAACTTAGAACTCATTCAGCCAACATATAAATCAAAAATACATTACCTATATCTGCCACTGTAGAAACAAGAATGCTCAATGGCACTTCAAATATGCTTGGACATAACTCCAAATGGTGCTTCAAATTTTCAGTAACATCTGCTCCGGCAGCAATATATTCCTTTCCACACTTCTTGCATTTGCATGTAGGCTTTCCTTCATCTTTTGTCAGAAGCATCTGAAAGTAACGCCAAACAGTTGAAGTCCTCCTCCTTTTGTAGACTTTGAGCTCAGTCTTAGCCTTCTTTGGCGGAGGAAGTTCAGCCACTACATCAAGTTGGGCATCTAAGTCAATGTCTTTTCCTTCACACTTAATATCAGTAGGAATCATCTCATCACTTTCCATCTAGACCAATTTAAAGAAAAATTATTGATAAGGAACTTAGTAATTCTACGAACAATTAAAGAATGACAAATGAATTTAAAATCAACAAAACAAACAAACAAATCTACTATTAGTACTAAATAGCCAACGTTACAGTGATTACGAATCTTCAATTATTTTATTTTAAGATGTCAGAAACAGGAAAAACTTGAGAATAAATCATAGAGCAAGACAGATTATTTTAAAATCAGCAACAAATAAACAGATCTAATTTAATTTTTTATATCAAGATCTCCTATTAGTACTAAAAATCACCAGTATAGTGATAAACACAAAACAAATGGATATACAAATGGCACAGTATATGTTTTCTGCATAGTGTTATTTTCTAAACTAAAGATTGGAAAAACTAGGGCAAAGAGTGCAACAAGTGAAGGCTCTTTGAAACTTAACACTACTCTATATACAAAGAAGGGAACAACAGAAATGACCAAAACGTAAAGCATTCTCTGCAGTTAATCAATCAAATTACTGCAGAGACAATCTTTACCCATTTATTTTATACAACTAATAAGACTTCTTATCCTAAAAGAATCTCTCACCTCACCATAAAGTACATTAAAATTTTTAATTCTACTATAAATCAGACTCCATTACCAAAGTTCTAACTAGTTTGTTATTTATATTACTAATTTAATTAACATAATGCTACTAAAGAACTAATTATATGAAGTTTCAATATTTATTTTAATCATCTAACATAATGTTTTTTAATACTTTATTTATTCAATTATGATGATTTTTGTCATGAATTCTATTTCTATTTTTATATATGAACTGATATTATGTTCATACGCTACACAATTTAATAAAACTTATATGTGAATCAACAAATTATATTACTAATATAATCCAAGTTATATTATCTTGATCATTAGCATGCCACTTGAAAATTAAAACTTTAATAGAATTTCACATATATATAATAAAGTAATCATCTTAATAATTAATAAGTCACATGGCAAAAGTATAGTAATTATTCTTCAAATAACGCGTATGTTAATTACTTGACAATGACAAAACATAATATATAAGATTAACTTTTATTATATTAAATGCAACATATGATAGATTATCAAAATAATTTAAAATAAATTATAAATTTGTATTTTCTTCAAATTATTTGTAATAGAATTTTAGTTGATGTCAAATTATAAAATTATTTTTTAAACCGAGGTAATAAAGTTCTACCTACAGAAAACTATCTTACCAACTAATAAGTCCTTTTTTCTGGCTAAATAATTAAAGTGAAGGATATAAGTAGTTAAAAGTGTAATAAGTGTAAGCCCCAAGCTCACTCCAAAATGAGCACTCTAATTAAGAAGTCATTTGTTATTTTAGTAACCGTGTAGGTGATATGATAAATCAGACTAAATATTTACAAGTGACAAAAATTCCATCTAATAAAACTTTATCTAATAAAACTTCCATCTTTTATCTCAAAAAAATAAAATAAAAATAAAATAAAAACAATCAACATCATCACAATTAACAACATGTACACACGTTGCCAATTATTTTGTTTTCAGATGACAGATACAAAGAAACTTTAAAAGAAATCATAGAGCAAGACGTAATTATTTTAAAATCAACATAAAAAATAAACAAACAAGTCTACTATTAGTACTAAACAATCGACATGATAATATTAACACAGTAAACAAAATCTACAATTTATTGAAAATTTCATTAGTAAGTAAACAAAATAAAAATATATAACATATATACCTTGCTAGTGGATTTGATGGTTGAAAGCTAAATACAAAGAACAGAGGGAAGCCACAGTTTTCGGGAGAAGCTAAATTAGAGGGGTTGGCTAGGGATTTAAGCGAAAGAGGGAGTAGAAGGTTGAGAGACATGTTTAGGCTAGGGTTTTGATTTTATAGTGTAGAATCAATCTATAGTGTAGTGTAGATGAAATAGGGGCGGTTGGGGTTTGAGGAGAAGAAGAAGAGTCACAGACAAAGTACTGGTTGATGACGAAAACAAAGAGACACAATATTGAGATTCAGATTTGAGACAGGCATAAGGTCTGATGATTCTGAGGGGAAGACCAATTAGTTTTACGTTTTACAATAATTATCGTTTTTAATACTCGACTACATCACTGTCAAGTATTATAATTATTGTTCACTGCCTAGAAAGTCGAGTGCAATCTCGTCGTGGTAATAACATGGTACAGTACTCGATGATCAAATTGCCGAGTACAAAAATACTCACTAGCTGTAAAGCCGAGTTCGGTATAAATGACTGATCCTAAACCAATCGAATAGCAATCGTTTTTTCCAGAGAAGTCTAGCTAGACTCATGCATTTTTTTGATGGGTCAAACCCCAGGTTCAACTGATCCAAATTCTTCATCAATACTCGACTACGTTAGTGGCGAGTTATACTTATAACTCATTTCCTACAAGACCGAATACTGCTGTCTGGTCGTGGAAATAACAAGGTGCAGTAATTGATGATCTCATAGGCGAGTACAAAAATACTCACTATCTGTAAAGCCGAGTTTGGTATTGTTGACTGATCCAACACCGATCAATAAGCAATCGTTTTTTACAGAGAAGTCTAGCTGGACAGTAGCCAACTTTTTCGATGGGTCGAACCCCAGAACGACTGATCCAAAATTCTTCATAAATACTTCATGAATACTCGACTACACTAGTGTCGAGTTGTACTTATAATTATTCAAATGATGCAATTTCAAATAATTTATTCACACCAAATTAGCGTATATACACGTGTTGGTAGATCAAATGCAAAGAAAAAACTTTCTGCAGTATTTCAACAATCTTAAATAGACCCATACAACATCTTACTACTAATTTTATTAATTTATTCAATTATTTAGTTGGGTGTTTCTCAAAAAAAAAAAAAAAAAATCACCTGGCTAGTTACTTGGTCAATACGAAAGCATAATATGGAACAAGGATTATATATATATAAGTTTTTAAAAAACCTAGGTGTTTTTATGCAACCCACTATGTGGCTGTTAAAAGAATCATCCTCATGTATTATTTAACACGGTTATGCCATGTAACCGAGTAAAAAAATTCCTATTATCCAAATTGCATTATGTGACTCGCTTATATATATATATATAATGCAGTGAAGAACAAATAAAATAAATTTAAAATTCCAGAATTTAAATTTCCATCCACAAAATTATACTGCATTCATCAGTTTTATTTTCAGAACACTATATTGCATTCATCCTGAACAAATCTATAGCTAAATTTGCACTAGAGTATTTTTCTTATAAAAGAGAGCCACATAAAAGGAAAAATTCAACAAATCTATTGCTAAAATTAAACTTCTTGAATTCAAATTTCCATCCATCATCACTATATTGCATTCGTCTAAAGCTGCCTTTGTTCAAATATGCAGATACATAGATACAAAAAAATAGAAATGAAATTTTCCATTTCACATGAAAATATAGTAATGAACTTTTCCATTACATATGAAAATATCCACCCTTTGCAATTATAATTGGTACCTAACTCAAAGCTTACTCAAACATGCACATATAGGACCTAAGATGCTTAAGTAGCTTCATTAGATACAAAATATGTTTAAAAAGATTCAATAAGCTTAAATCAGTTGTACAAAATATCTGTCCAAATTGTCATATATGCTCTCCAAAAATCTGTCAAAGTCTTCTATGTCCAAAAAATCTTGTCAAAGTTGTGTCCACTAGCTATTACATCAACAATAAGACATTGTCCAACTACCATGCAAAAAACAAGGACATCAACCAAAATGGTGGTTTTCAAAGTTTATCAATATTAGGATCTACTGAAGCCTGCAAAATATGCCACCAAATATGAATCAGTAAATGAAAAAAAAAACAAAAAAACAAAACAGAACTAAATGAAAATATTAGTTTAAGTTATAGAAAAATTCATAACGTCTACGCACACCTGACTCAAGCCATATATCCCAACGTGATCTTGTCCAACCAAAAATCCACGATTAGAAGATTCCTACACTCTTTCCTTGGGTATGGAGGAAATCCTTGTCCATTCTAGGATTATTGGGTATGGGGCCATAGCAATTGGCCAATCATGGTATTTTATTAATAAGTTTTATTTAGTTTATTGGTGTTCATCCGTGTGGGGTTTTGGTTCAATTCATTGAGGGTTTAATGTTCAGGCAGATTGTAGGCGGATTCAGTTTATGTTTCTTCTTACTCGTACGCAATCCTACATCAAGTCTTTTTCTCTTCCCTATTAAAACCCTGGTCATTATTGAATCCTAAAGCAAGGAAGTTATTTATGCTCTAACTCAAGAACAAGTTTTGTACACAAAATGGTTTACCTGCATGTATCTCATCCTCACTCAACATGCTCTTGTCCCTTAAAATCATTAAAATGAGGTTCCCCTCATGAATCTAAAACCACAGACAAGACCAAAAGAAATTGACCCAGCAAAGCCTTTTTCTTTGTACCAAGACTAGAAGGGTTTTTAAACTAATGTAGAACAAATGCCTTTTCTATTTTGCACTTACCAATCAACAAAAAGAAATGCGTTCTCTTTGTACCAAGTATGCTGGTCCTGCGACATATGTATGGTCTGAAATTTAACAAGTTGCTGTCTCTAACATGCTATGTCCAAGCTGAAACATAACACTTATGTTGTGTCTGTGTCCAAATTTCATGGATCTAATTTGATGTGCAGGGCCAATTTTAATAATAATAATTTGATGTGCAGGGCACCTTTTTTCGGTCAGTGGTCTTGCAAATCAAACAAAGCTTAAAGCAAGGAAGGAAATTTATAAACAAAACTAAGCAAATTCAATTTCTAAGCCATACTGGACTTATGTATATCTAGAGAGAGGAGAGAGAAATTTAGTCACTTCAAAGTAACCATTTCCTTTTATTGCCAAAAAAAATCCCAACTGTCTAATATTGTTTTTGATTTTTCTCTTTTTTTTTTTGGTTGTGAATTGTAATTATGGAAAAATGAACATCAAAAACTAAAATAAATTAAGAAGTCCAGATATTGGGCAAGGTTTTACCCCCATATGCTCCACATCATCAAAAGATCAATGTTGTTTTCGTTTCCTCACAGCTGCCTTCGCCGGTCTTGTCTTACCTGAAATTCAAGGCAGAGCACATTACTTGAATGCACACATTCCCTAACAGCCAAAGTAGAGTTTAAAGAGAGGGATCGCACATTCCCTAAGGCCACAATGATGTGGAAATGAGCTATATAGCTTCTCTTTTACTCATCCACTATATAGGGGTCAACACTGAATAGGCTACATCATTGTGTAGATTCTGTAAGGATTTTGTGGAGTGAAAAAAGAAAAACTAATGAGAAAAATTCTATAGCAATGATTGATCACACTTGACAGCACTAATAAGTTGGATGATGAATTGGGTACACCTCCAATGTCACATGACGACTACAAATTCTACAACCACAAATAATGATGGTGAATACATGATTAACTGCATTGCAACAATGGCAATAGTAGTTCAATACTATAGAGGATATACTTAAGACTCTTGGATTATGCGTTTGATGATGAAGCCTTTGAAATATCTACCAAGTGAAGTGAGTAATAGTTGACAAACCCTCTGCTTAATTTATTATCAGAAAATGTTTGATCTGAGTATGATCATCACTTAAAGCAAACAACATCATATGCAAGTCCTGTGACATTCTATTAAGGTAAATGATAAACGGTTTACATAGCATGGAGGTATATTGGCTAAATAAGAAAATCTAATGCAAACTGAGCACAGGATTGTTAATCTGAACATTCTAATTAACAGATAGCAGTTAAGAAAGATGTCGTCCTAGCCGTGCAAATAATTACTTTATCATTCTAAACATAGAAGACTAGGACATATAATAATGGAGGTAGACATAGGAATAATTCCTTTATGAGTTTTATATATCTTTTATCATTATGCACAGTCTATGGATTTCATAAATGTTTCCATAAATCATGGTATTTACCATCACCAGTCCCACAACTAGGGGGATGTATGTCAGTGCGGATTGATCTTTGCAACCCATGTACTTGCCCAATATTCTCACTCTGTATCTGTTTGATCTGTGCAACCGGTTCGTTAGGGTTAGGAAGTGAAAGGTCCTAGGTAGGCTTAGCTTTAACTATAGGTGGGGTCGATCGGCCAGGTGTGGGTACAAATATACAGCCACCGTCGTGGGCAGAGCCCCTGAACAATGGGGGAGACAATCAAGTGGGTGGTGGGGATTAAGGGTCGGCTTGAGCACAGGATGTGTGTTCTGCACTATCGTCATGGCCAGCAAGGTGGGATGGCTGGGCAACAGCGTCAGATGTGCATCGCGATGACCCGACGCCATCCATGTACATGCCCCAATCGCCCTCCAACGCCTCATCATCTATACAAAAACAGCTGTATTTATTAAGGTGACAACAAGGGATTGAGTCAGAAAATGTCTTAACATGAACCATTGGCATTTGACCCTTTACAGGGGATTTAATTTGGGGAATGAAACCTCTCATTTACACACTCACACGCACAAAATGTCGTCCGAGTTGCAGCCTCATGGTTGCTTTCTTTTTCAGTGTTCTTACTTTTTATTCTGATTGCATATTTTTCCATTTGCAATGAAAGTATCATATTTTGCTCCAAAAAAAAAAAAGTCTACTATTTGCTGCAATTTTTTTTTTTTATTGAATACTTATTTCAACTTTAACAACAAAATTTAAGAAAATTCTTGAAGGTGAGTGATAAAATTTGATGTTTTAGGATGGAGAAAATTTTCTGACCAAGTGTGGAGAAAGATTACTTGCACTATCAGTTAATGCATTACTCATAAAAATCCAAAAAAAAACTTTTTTTTTGTTGTTTTTTTTATTGGAACAGTCTGCATTCATTCAACTGAAAATGGAAGACAACAAAGTCCAAAAACAAAGCTAGAACAGAGCTAAAAACACAGAGCAGCTACAAAGCTTATACAATAACAATAAAACATTGTTTTTAACACAGGATTCAACATGTATAATTACCCTAGAAACTAGAAAGTATAAAGGAGAGGTTCATTTGTAAGTAAGTTCGTAGAAACTCAGTTTGAGTGGGCTCATAGAATCCAATAACTATTGTAAAGTGTAAACCCTACATGACAAGGGTCAAATGCGAAAGCAATCCAAATAGACCTGCACCTAGTGCATGTTGTTCATATCCAATAACTATTGTAAAGTGTAAACCCTACGCAGTAAAACTAATGCTTAGGACACCTAGACTACCCTATATAAACCTTGGTTTGTTGATAAAATCTAATAAAACTTTGTTTTTAATTCATTATTGGCATATTTAGTTAACTATTAAAAAAAAAAAATTTAAAACCTTTGAATTACAAAGTCTAGCTTTGTTTACTTGTTTATACTCTATCATTGTTATTACCAGTAATTTTTTAAACTCTAATTTTATGAACTTCATAATGTGATCACAACTTTGAATTTTCCTCATATAATGCTAAGTTTATTTTCATGGTCGCGTAGAAATATTTTTAAAAGGAATTACATTGGCAAACATATTATTGTGCTTTATACTCGATAGAAAAATGAATAGACTTACTGTTTTTTCATCAATGTGTTAAATATATTAGCATTGATGTGTATATGTTAAAAGTGGATAATAGTATTGTGATTGTAGTTTATAAGGAATGAATGAAACAGGTTTGCATTCTTACATTTCAATACATATATATTTTGGTTGGAAGAAAAAGTGCTTATTCCTACTGGTTGATATTTAAAGTGCTTAGTTTTAATATTTAAAGTTCGGGAGAACATTGTAACTAATTATACCATAATTAAGAGAAGGACGTGCATATTAGCCCTAAAAACTACTTACCAAACAATATATACTTTGCTACTATAATACATCCTCTAAATAAATTACAACTGAAAGTAGTAGAAGTGGAAGTCAGTAAGAATTGGAGGTATTAGAGTTGGAAGTTACCCTAGTCATCCTCATCCTCATGACCACCTCCATGACCTCCACTACGTCCACACCCTTCAGACCCACGACCTCCCCTACCACGGCTTGTGGCCTGTGTGCTCGCCTTAGTCGATGTGGCATGCGCGTTCTCCAATGCCACTCGATTCAACTCTCCGACAAGATCCAGCGTACTCTTCAGGTGGTTGTACACTTGGGAGTCTAGTTCGCATTGCAATAGTAATTCCACATTGGACTCAAGCTACGAAATAATTAAGTCCCGTTAAAACTTTTCTGGTTACTTTTGTGTTGTGCATGACTAATTTGGAAACAAATTATGCATGTTGAGTTTATTCATATATATATAAACATTGAAATGGCACACCAGTACATATGCTTGTGACAAATGCATATCTAGTGGCAAGAAATGAAATGTTCTCTAAAATGAATGTCAAAATATTGATTCAATGGCTTGTGGTACTTTAATTTTTAGAATGCATGCAGCAACACACATATATTGTCAATCCATCAAAGAAGCATCGAATTGTTGCCTTACCAGGATTTCCCAATACACCGACTCACGCGTAATGTACCTTCTGGTCGTCCTTCGGTATGACTCCATGTAAGCAGCAAGGTACGTTGTTTCCCCATCCAATGTCGATGCGTCGGCAAGATGTTCCTCTCTATAGGCCCATCGGCCAATGTAGACAGCATGCTCTCGCACCCAATCCCTCTCTAGTTTACCTTGGAGGGAGATTCTATGGAGATCAACCAATGTATCCACAATATCCGGTGGCGCTTGCTTCATCCCGAACTGACGAAAGACACGTTCGGGATGATGATCCTCTACTATCCAAAAATAGATCAACGGCATAATGACCCTCCATATATGTCGGCCAGTAGTGCAATATGGGGGAAACGAGTCTAGGACATCCCTGTACGGCTCCCAGACAACCTGCATAAATGGTCAACAAAAAAAAAAATCAGATACATACTTATTTATGTCAATCCTCAATGTGAGCAGATATGTAAAAGACCATTGAAGAACCACTTCACTAAAAATCCTAAGACATTCTTGACCTATTTCCCTCTCTTATTGGCTTTGACATGGTAAGATGCACTCGGATACTACTGGTTGCACTAGCTAAAACCGATGGACAAATTTTAAGGGTACAAAACTAAATATGTGTGGAATCAAAACGACAAACATCAGTGTAAAATTACTTACTAATGAAGGTACTCTATATTGACTACCCACCTTTTTGAAATGTTCGTAACTAATTCCTTATATATCTATGGTTTAATCGACCAAAGTTACATTATTAACTATACACATGCAATAGTTGACAACCTTACTAAGTGAAAAACAAAAATATGGAGAATTATATCCTTGTGACATGAAGCGGTAAAATACCTGGTGTGCCCGTATACTCGACAGTAACGCCCGATACGCAGCTAGCACATGTGTGGCATGCTCTGTTGTGCTCTTCGGCCCCTTCCATCTAGTAAACATACAAGTTCATACAATGCTCATTAGTTAATATCAAACAATAATGCTGCCGCGAAAATAAATGCGTAGCAAAAATGAAGCCATTAATTAGCTTTCATATTTTCAATGGAAAATACTTATTAGAAATAAGTAACGAAATACCTAAAACCTTTGCAAGGCTTAAAATTTAAATGGATCTGTAGTTATAATTGATGAAGTGTTGCAAACAAATAATTTCTAGTTTGGCCAATTTTATGCCCTCAGAACTGAAAATATATTAATTCCCATATGATAGGGGGAAAAAAGTGAATTAGGATGTTGTCATAAACATGAAACTGATATTGGAGCTATCTGGTGTGGTGTACCATGGTCTACTGCACTACATGTGAGTCAAATGCACACAAAGGGCATTAAGACCACTATAGTTTAGATGTTTTATCCGAAGGTGATTTCATTGGTTTCATCCCCACTTGTTACTATTAAAAAAAGATTTAAAAACAAAGGCTAGACTGTGAATTTCTGAGCATGTATGTGCCTTAAGAAAATATAACAAACACAAACAAATTCATTGTTTCATAATAATACAAATTTAGATATAAATTCAGAACAAAGTATATAAATTGGTTAACAAACAACCCATTTTTTCCTTGTTGAAAAAAATGACCAGTTTACATACTCTACCAAATGAAATTATTACAGAGACTTTTTCATGAGTTAGCCAAAATTAAAAAACAAACATCTTCAATATTAAACTTAAATATGTTCAGATTATGTACTATTTACAAATATTTTGTACAACCTATTTTTATAAATTGTGGCCGAGTACATATTAAGTACTGAATGACGTGTGTGATTGTGATTCCCATTGCACTAATAGATGCATCTAAGTGTACTGGCTTAGCATTATCTATTAAAACAAAGTATTTTGTATTTGTAATTTTCTTCTGCACTCATAGCAGTATATATTGGCATGCTATCTTGTTAAGTAATCCATTAAATTAATGTCAATTAGACTTTTGGTTTGAAACAGGGGTTACTTCTCGACAGCAGTGTCCTTAGTGAATGTGTTAAGTTTTTTAGACCCCTTAAACAACAATTTGATTAACCTAATTAATTAGCCAAGTGATTACTTAGTCCAAATTATGCAATTCTAGGTTAAAACAATCATATAAGCATATCAAGCATATAGCAGCGAAAATATAAATAACACAATGATATGATCACCCAGGAAAACCAAATCGGTAAAAAACCTGGGGAGGATTTAACCTAGCTATCCTCAAGGTAAACTTGAATCCACTATATGAAAGAATCGAAGTTCATGCAATAAGACTTAGATCACTAACATCCTATTGCTACCCACCAGTAAAACTTACTGACACGACCACGTGCAAGCTCTGAGACCACGGATTCCTTCTTTCTTGGATTCTCCCAGCAAGTACAAGCACACCCGCTTGTGTATCTTTAAGCTCTTATGGCAGCAACTGAATGATCATCAAGATGTTGAAGTAATCTCCTTCTTGATAACCCTAAGTTTATGTGAAGGAAAGCTCCTCAAGGATCTCACGAGAGATTCACAAAAACAGCAATATGAACAATATGAGCTGTCTTAAAACGTGGCTAGGGTTTGCCTTATATACCTAGGGCAAAAACATAAAACCCTAAACGTTTTAGGAGTTAGGGCTGAGTTGAAAATTCTGCAGAAAAATACAATCTAGCTGACTTTCGATCGATCAAGTCTAAGCTTCAATCAATCGAGCCAGGCCGAAATTAACAAGTATTTCTGCAGCCACTCGATTCCAACTTTACATAAAAGACACAACTTTGAGCAAGCCTAAACAAGACTAAACAACTTGTTTTGATCATGGTTTGCCAACAATACACATTAGAGTTCTAAATACATAAAATCCTAAGTCTTTAGAACCTAACAAACTCCCCCTTTGGCAATCCATGACAAAACACAAATTAAAAGCTCAAAGTTTACAAATAAAAGCCCTTTACAAAAATAATGCTCATAACAACAAATTCAATCCTAACTACTATCCATCAATTGCAAGTGTAGACAGCAGCTCAATTGAATCAACTTGTATATTCCTGAAACACTCAACAAATGCATAAACGCATGTGTGACAGAAAAATAGAAAATCAACAAATGTGTAAACTAACTCTCCCCCTAAGTTAGATACATTAAAAACAATATTAACTCCCATTTAAACAAAGCATTCTTGTATTTTTCACACAACACAAAATAAAGACATATATCAATGAATAACTCATAAATATAAATCAATAAGCAGCGAACACAAGAATCATATGGAAGAATAAATATATCTGGATGTATCTCCACTTAACATGAATAGCCTAAAAACAATATCAAATGGAAGTATACACAGTGAAGCACCTAGATACAATCTAATATCTCCACTAGCTCCACAAAACACAAAAGTAATCTCCCCCTAACTACAAAATCTCCTCTATAAATGACAAAACTATACTCCCCCTTTTTGTGATGGAAAGCCAAAGGGCAATCATAAGCCATCATCAAAAAGAGGTGGTGAGGGTGAATGGCGAAAATGCACCAAATCGGCTCTCAGCGCACGTAGCTCATCAAGCAAATCCACCAAAATCTGACCATGAGCTGCCTGGACGGTCATGACAGTCTCCAAGGTACGACATATATCAAAGTCATCCGAAGGAGGTGGAGGAACATCAGTAGCAGCAGTATCACCAACAGGATCAGCAACATCCTCACCAGAAAGACCTGTAGAAGTAGAAGGAGGGGTGCGGTACCAGAAGGCTCAGACCTAGGATGTTTAAAGCCAGCTTGAAGATGAGCAGCCCTCTGCCTAAGAAAAGACACACCTATGGGAGCAATAACATGAACGGGCTCAAAAGAAGGGAAGTCCTCTAGACTAAGATATAACAGAATCCTATGAATGAAAATAGGATGAACAAGAGCATGAGCTAAAGACGAACTCTTATAAACTTCATTCAAAGAACGAAGAAACAAATGAGGAAAACTAATGGGAGCATCAGTAACAAAAGCGTACAAAAACATACACCGCTCAAGAGGAATGGTGTGGAGATAAGAGATAGGCCACACAGAATGACAGGCTATCCTAAGAAAAAGATAAGTAGTCTCAGGAAACTCAGCAGACGTGATCCGAGGATCAGAACCCCACTGAATAGAAGACCCAGTGATGTATGACATAAGATCATCCAAGGGAGGAGACTCATCATACGAATAGACAGGGTGCTGGACCAAAGGTACCCCTAGAGCATGAGCCACTACCGTAGGAGTAATGGTGAACTCTACACCTCGTATCCAACTCTTTACCAAAGTGTTGGAATCGTAGATGCGAATAGAGATGTTCGAAAAGAACTCTCTAATCAGGGTAGCTGGAGGAGGAGGATCAGAAATATTCAACAGTGGTAACCAGCCCCTATGCTCGGAATTAGCCCTAATGGCCGAATCAACCTCATCTAACAAAACCTTATGCTCAGCCCATATTTTTCTCTTAAGATTCAGTGTCTCAAAGATCTCTTGGTTTTTCTCACTTGGAAACCTCGCACAATCAAAAGAAGAGGAGAAGGTGGGGGAATAGACCTATGAGCTCTAGTCTTCCTAGGCATGATGCTAAGGAAAGGACAAAGACACAAAGATAGAACCAAAAAGGACAAAAACAAAAGCACAAACCAAAGGCAAACTGTAAATTAGCACAAAAAATAGAAATAACAATTCTATATGATGCATGAACAGTCAAAATGTCATGATGCATGCTCTAATGCAGTGAAACTAAGTTCAATTGAAGTTCAAATTCACAAAATTTGGCTTAAGCATAGAGTTTCTAATTAAAACCCCAAAATTTTTAAAAAACCACTTGTTTGTTTTTATAAAAGATTGACTAATTGACCATCAAACAAGCTAGAACACACATAATAATGATCAATTACATCAATTATCAAGCCAATTTCACTAATTAAACCCAATTTGAACAAAATCCCCAATTTGGATTAATTTCAAGCCCTAGAAAAATCAATTTCTCACAAACCACAAAATTGATCAAATTAACTCATCAAGATCATGTTTAAAACATATCCCAACAAAAACCCAATGATCAATTTCACATAAAATAGCTTGAATCATCAAAAACCCCAATATGCATTGGTTCGAAAATTTCAAAGAAAAACGCATGAAAAATGCATGAAACTTGAAAATAAACTCAAAAGGAAGGGTATAATGGACTTACCAGCCTTTGGAGAGAGAAACCTTGTAAAAAGAATGATCGAAAACGACAAAAAACAAGGATTGAGCCTTGACCGAGTCATATGGAGAGAGAAAAGAGAAAAACTTTTTGAAAAAGTGATTTGACTCAACTGAAAATCAGATTTTAAAAAACCTCTCATACGATTTTCGATTGATTGAAAATTACTTTCGATCGATCGAAACAACCCGAGACTCAATAGACGTTTTAAGCACAAATTCAATTGATCGAAAAACATCCTCGATTGATCGATAATCTGGGAAATACAAAATTTTTGAAAAACAAAGGCAATTTTGCAAGAGACTCTCCAAAGCATTGAATTTTTCAACCAAAATGCATGAGTATGAAATGAATTGCTTTTTCAAAAACAAGCTTTAAACCCAGATTTTCTAAAAAAGTTTATTTTCAACCATTCTCCTTGTAAATTCTCAAGCAACAAATGTGTTGTGCATAATACTCAAGGTCTTTTCAAACTTGGTTGGTCAGACCAAAAACACACACAATTACATGTACAATGTTTAGCAAAGAGTAACTTATGTAGTGTGTGCAACTAGCAAAATCTTAAGATACATGTGAGGTGATATGTGAATAGAAATCAAACACAAAGTCTACAAAATTCACCACATAGAATTTGAAAGAGACTATCACCAAAAGAGTTACATCATATAACTCTCAGATCTCCTAGAACAAAAGCTTGCAATCATGTAAGTTTCTTGATTTGCCTCATATTGTACACACAAATTTTAATTGTTTAGAAACTTACTAAATAGCCGGGATAATGTACACACCAATTTTAATTGTTTGATTTAGCTTTAAGTCCAATAAAGTACACACCAATTTTAAGCATTTAAACCAAGGCTACACCTTATGTTCTTTTTGTGCATGTGCTACACTTTCTCGAGCACAAAATCTTACGATGTGCACTAAGGTGTTCATGATTGGCTAGTGAACAGTGGTGAGATAGTTATATATGCCTTTCTCAATAAGTTCAAGTCCGACAATCAAAGACACGTGACTTCAAGATCAAGACAAAGTGATAAAAAACCATAAACATCTTTCCCACACAACATGCACTACAAAGCTCCAACTAGTAAAGTGTAATAAATAAGCTCATCAAAACTAAACAAGGTACACAGGACATGTTATGTGATAAATAAATTGACCAACTTTGTTTTCAAAATCAAGAAAAATAATGCCAAACACAATTTGTTTCCCTTTTTTTTTTTTAATTAAAAGAGAAAACAAGAGAAATCCTAGAATGAAATGCATGAATGTTATGCAATGCAAGTCTTAGAAACAAACAAACAAACAAAAAGAGCAAAAACGAAAGAACAATGGTCACAACAAAATAGAGCAATGAAGCATAAGGACCAAGAAAGCCAAGAATGATCAGGGAACACGAATCACACCAATTACTTGACAAAGTGTCTCAAACTTACTTCCATCAAGAGGTTTGGTGAAGTTGTCAACATTCTGACGTTCAGTAGGGATGTACTCAAGAGAGACAATCTTTCTTTCAACATGATTCCTAATAAAGTGATATCTAATCTCTATGTGTTTAGTCTTAGAGTGTTGAACAGGGTTTTTAGAGATATCAATAGCACTAGAGTTATCACAGTAAATGTTAGGTTTTAAGGTCTTAGGATTTTATGTATTTAGAACCTAATTTGTAATGTTGGCAAACCATGATCAAAACAATGTATTTAGTCTTGTTTAGGCTTGCTCAAAGTTGGTTTAATATTGTAAAGTTGGAATCGAGAGACTGCAGAAGCATTGGAGCTTCTTGGCATGGCTCGATCGATCGAATGTAATTCTCGATTGATCGAAAGTCGGCCCAGATGCGTTTTTCTGCAGAATTCCAACTCAGCCCTAACTCTTTAAACGTTTAGGGTTTTATGTTTTTGCCCTAGGTATATAAGGCAAAACCCTAGCCACGTTTTTAGAGTTGCACAAGATGTGTTGTTGCTCATACATTGCGGTTTTGTATAAATCTCTTGTGAGATCTAGAGGAGCTTTCCTTTACACATAACTTAGGGTTTTCAAGATTGAGATTATTCAACATCTTGATTATCAACTTGGTTGCTGCCTTTGAAGCTTAAAGATTAACAAGCGAGGAGCTTGTACCTGATTGAAGGAAGACAAAGAAAGAAGTAGTCCGTGGATTCGGAGCCTGCGCGTGGTCGTGTCAGGAAGTTACTACTGGTGGGTAGCATTAGGAAGTCAAGCAGGGAGCTTGTAAGTCCTTTTGTAACAACTTCAATTCTTTCTTAGTGGATTCCGTTTTGCCTTGACGATCGGTGGGTAAAATCCTCCCCAGGTTTTTTAACGGTTTGGTTTTCCTGGGTGATCATATCACTGTGTTATTTATTTTCCGCTGCTTTATATGTTTTACATGCATGATATGATTTTGTGATTGTTTTAACCTAGAATTGTTTAATTTGACTAAGTAACAACTTGGCTAATTAATCTAGGCTACGTAATCTGGTTATAGTCTAAGGGGTCTAAACCCTGTCAAGTGGTATCAGAGCAGGTTGCTCTTTTGTTTGAGATTTTCATCTCTGAGCTGATCCTTGACCCCGGTTGTCATGGAGCATGGACATTCTCTTTTTGTTCCTCCTCACTTTGATGGGAACAATTATGCCTACTGGAAAGTAAGGATGAAAGCATTCCTGAAATCCATTGATGAGAGAGTTTGGAACTCTGTTGAATATGGTTGGGAGAAGCCCACTACTCCTGTGAGTGAGTGGCAAACTTCTCAGAAAGAAGCAGCTGCATTTAATAGCAAAGCTATGAATGCCATTTTTAATGCTGTTTCAATGGAGGAATTTAAGAGGATCTCTAATGTTGAGGTTGCTCATACTGCTTGGAAAATCCTCCAAACTGTGCATGAGGGCACAAAGGCTGTTAAAATAAACAAATTGCAGCAATTAACTTCTAGGTTTGAAAGCATTAGAATGTCTAATGATGAAACCTTTGATGAGTTTTATGCTAAACTCAATGATATTGTTAATTCTGCTTATAATTTGGGTGAAGTCTATGATCAACCTAAAGTTGTTAGGAAAATTCTTAGATCCTTAACTGAAGACTTTAGACCCAAAGTGACAGCCATTACTGAGAGTAAGGATGTTGACTCCATCCCTGTGGATGAGCTTGTAGGATCTCTTCAGTCCTATGAGTCTGACCTTCCCAAGACTGCCAAATCCAAATCAATGGCTCTTAAGTCTGTTGATGATGTTGAAGCTGGTGGATTTGATGATGAGCTCTCTCCCACGGAGATAGCTTACCTTGCCAAGAACTTTAGAAATTTTCTTAGAAACACAAATAGGAAGGCAAGGAATACCAACACTGCTGAACTTAGAAACTTTAGGAAGAATGATCCCACTAAGGTTAATAATTTTGAAAAACCTAGAGAACAAGTAGGTCAATCTTCTAATAACTCTTTGGGTCCTCAGTGTTATGGTTGTCAAGGGTATGGTCATGTCAAATTTGAATGTCCTACTTTCTTGAGGAATAAAGGTAAAGCTATGGTTGTAACCCTTAGTGATAATGAGGTTTCTGATGATGAGTCCGGTTGTGACGAGGATGGAAACTTCATTGCTTTCACTGCTACTGCTGAAGTTGATGAAAGCATATCTGCTAAGGAGAACCCTGCTGATGGGGAACTCTCTGAAGATGCAGATCTTCAAGAGGCCTATAACAAACTTTGCAAAATTGCTGCAAAGGATGCTATGAAAGTTGATCTAGGCCTGAAGAAAATTGATGCTCTTGAGCTTGATAAGAAAAATCTGCTTGTAAAACTTTTTGATGCTAATGATCTTTTGAATAATGTTAAATCTGAAAATATGCTTTTGCTTGTGATAGGCCACAAACTGAATGACCCCTTGTGATTTAAACTAATTAATTAATTTAGCCAAGTTATTAATTAATCAATTCAACATGCAAATACGTGGAAGCACAAACAAATCACCGAATAACAAAATATGCAGCGGAAAATAAAAGACACGGTGATTTGTTCACGAATGGGGAAAAACCCTAACGGCAAAAACCCCACCGGGTGATTTTCAGGTCACCACTCCCGAAACTCCACTATTATCAAATCAAGCGGTTACAAATAAGGAATCCCAAGTACCTTACCAACCTACAGTTGAACCCTTACCCCAATACCCAATTGGACTTGATCTGTAGCGACAGTTCCCCCTTTTAATGCACGGCTCCCAAGTACGTGACTAACCAGATGCGCGGATCCCAGTACGCGACTTCAATCACCAACTTTAGAATGAGAGGTTGGCTGCAGAGTTCTTCAGATCATCCTATGCATGAAGATCAGGAAGATGCTTGGTCACAAAACCCTAAGGTGCACAAAACACAGCAACTTCTTGAAGAAGATGATCCTAGGTTAAGAACTTTGTCTTTAGAGCACAATTTGCTTGAACAAGGATTGCTCAATGCTTATGCAACTTGTGTCTATGTTGACGGCTCTTAAAACACTCCTTAAATATGTTTAGGGTTAGAAGAAAAGAAGGCCCAAAAACACATTCACGGATCCCAGAAAATCAGATCAGAATTCTGACTTTCGTAATTCTCGACAGCTAGCAGGTGTCGAGGTAGGTGTCGAGAAGGTGTCGAGATTTAAAAACCTTGCACTTCAACTTGCTTTTTCTTGGACAGACTTGATGACTTCAACACTTGATCTTGAAACATTGTTTCTTGAAGTATTAAAAACACCTAGAACTACCCAATTACAAGTAGAGTGCGTTTTGTCAAAGGATTAGCCAATTTACATAAAATATGACATATGTTCCTAACATGCTTGAACACATATGTCCTAACAGCTTGATAAAGTTAGAACTTTGGAACATGATTTATCTGTTGCTAGATCTGCTAGTTCTAAACTTGATCATATGCTGAATATTCAAAAGTATCCTTCTGATAAAGCTGGGTTAGGATATGTTGAAAGCATCTTTGATTCTGGACCCCATTCCACTGTCTTTGTTCCTTCTTCTTCTTCTTCTGAACCTCTTGTGAGTGAGGTTGTGAGTGAAACCATTAAACCCCCTGTGAGTGAGGTTGTTAAACCTGTAGAAGTTTCACCTCCAAAGAAGATTAGGGTAGACTTAAGTGAATCCAAACCTAAGGAGCCTACCAAACCTAAGGACAAGATGCATGGTAAACCTGCTTGGGTTTGTCATTATTGTGGTAAGTCTGGACATATCCGTCCTAACTGTTACAAGCTTCAAGCTGATAAGAGAGCAAAAAGACCAAAAGTGCCTGTGCCTCAAGCACAAGATCCTATGGCACTAATTGGTGAATTGGTAAAGGCGTTAAACCTTTATTCCAATTCTGGAGTTGGGAATCACTCTAATGTGAATAAGAACTCCAATGCTCGGGGTGCATCTAAAAAGTTTTGGATGCAAAAGACTCGAACTAACTGAGTCTTTCTGACATGGTCCTTGTGCTTCATTACTCTATTCTGTTGTGATCATTGTTATTTGGTTTTTGTGTTTTTCTTTTGTTCTAGGACTTGCATTGCATTACATACATGCATTTCATTCTAGGATTTATTTGTTTTCTCTTTTAATAAATAAATAAATAAATAAATAAAAAAAGAAAGCAAAATCTTTGTTGAACACTAATTTTCTTGATTTTTTTTGAAAACAAGGTTGGTCATTCTTTTTACACATGTCATGTCTAGTGTACCTTGTTTACCTTTGATGAGCTTATTTACTGCACTTAACTAGTTGAAACTTTGTAGTGCATGTTGTGTGGGAAAGATGTGTGTGGTTTTTTTAATCACTTTGTCTTGATCTTGAAGTCATATGTTATTTGACTGTCGGACTTGATCCTTTTGAGAAAGGCATAAATAACCATCTCACCACTGTTCACTAGCCAATCATGAACACCTTAGTGCATATCATAAGATTTTGTGCTCGAGAAAGTGTAGCACATGCACAAAAAGAACATAAGGTGTAGCCTCAAATTAAATTAAAAACTGGTGTGTACTATTAGGCTTGATGCCAATTCACTTAATTCAAACCGGTGTGTACTATTAGGCTGAATGCCAATTCATATATAAATAAGAGGCAAAAATGAAAGAAACTTACATGATTGCAAGCTTTTGTTCTAGGAGATGTGGGAGTTATAGGATGTAACTCTTTAGGTGATAGTCTCTTTTAAATTCTATGTGATGAATTGTGTAGACTTTGTGCTTGATTACTATTCACATATCACCTCACATGTATCTCAAGTATTTGCTAGTTTCACACACTACACAAGTTACTCTTTGTTAAACACTGTACATGTTAGTGTGTGTGTCCTTGGTCTGACCAACCAAGTTTAAAAATATCTTGAGATTTGTGCACAACATACTTGTTGCTTGAGAAAATTAAATGGGAGGTTAATTGAATCTTGTTTTTGATGAAATTGGGTTTTTGAAAATTTGGGTTTTTGAAGATGCATTCCATCTCATACTCATGCATTTTGTATTCATTGGTCAAATGCTTTGAGGAGTTGTTTCAAAATTGGGTTTGCAATTTTTCAAAACTGTGTTTTTCCCCAAAATTCAGTGTGCCTCTGCCCATTTCGATCGATCCAACCAGATTTTCGATCGATCGAAAAAGTGTCTCAGATTGTGCTAAAATGACTGTCACATTCGATCGATCGAATGTAATTTTCGATCGATCGAATATCGTGGAAAGGCTTTTTAAAAGAGGAATTCTGACTTTTTCAAAGAACTATTCAAAAACTTTTTCAAATCCTTTTCTCTCTCCGACAAGGCAAAGACCAAAAGATTCAATTTTTTGTCGTTTTCCTCCGAATTTTTTGCACAATCTCTCTCTTCTCAAGCCGGTATGTCCTTTTTACCCTTCCTTTTCAATTTATTTTCATTATTTCATGCATTTTTCATGCATTTTAGAGGAGATTTTTGGAACTTTTTCATTTTGGGATTTTTGTTGATTCGGACCAAATTGTTTGCAATTGATCAATGGGTTTTGTTGGGGACACCCTATAGACATGTTCTTGAGTGATTAATTTGATCAATTTTGTGTTTTGTGGAAAACTTAAATTTCTAGGGTTTATAATTGATCCGAATTGGGGCTTTTTGTGAAATTAGGTTTAATTGATGAAATTGGCTTGTGTAATTGATGCAATTGGTTATTATAAACTGTTTTCAATAGTCTGTAATGATTGGTTCATCAATTTGGTACAAAAATTTTCAAGTGGTTCTCAAATTTTTAGGGTTTTTGTTAAGAAACTCTATGTTCAAGCCAATTTTGTGAATTTGAACTTAATCTGATCTTGGTTACTGCATTAGTTCATGTATCATAACATTGTTAATGTTCATGCATCATATAGAATTTTATTCTATATTTTTTTTGTCTAACTTGCAGTCTGCCCTTGGTCTTTGTGTTTGTTCTTTTTGGTTTTCTCTTTGTGTCTCTGTCCTTTTCCTTAGCACCATGCCTAGGAAGACTAGAGCACGTAGGACTCTTCTCACTCCTACTCCTTCCCCTCCCTCCTTTGATAGTGAGCGGTTCCCGAGTGAGAAAAACCAAGAGCTGTATGAGACTTTAAACCTTAAGAGGAAGATTTGGGCTGAGCGGTCTGTCTCTTTAGATGAGCTTGATCCTGCCATTAGGGCAAATTTTGAGCTTAGGGGTTGGCTTCCCTTGTTTGCTGTGTCTGACCCTCCTCCTCCGGCTACCTTGATTCGAGAGTTCTACTCGAACATCTCGATCCGCGTCTATGATTCCAACACTCTTGTTAGGAGTTGGATACGAGGCGTAGAGTACTCCATTACTCCTCAGGTAGTGGCTGATGCTCTTGAGGTACCTTTGGTTAGGGATCCTGTCTATCCCTATGATGAGTCACCCGAGTTGAGTGATGTCATATCTTACATCACTGGGTCATCTATCCAGTGGGGTTCTGATCCTCGGATCACCTCTGCTGAGCTTCCTGAGACTACCTATCTTTTCTCTAGGATAGCATGTCACTCACTCTGGCCCATTTCTCATCTGCACACCATTCCTCTTGAGAGGTGTGTTTTTCTGTACGCTCTTGTTACAGATGCTCCTATTAGTTTTCCTCATCTTTTTCTTCGTTCTTTGAATGAAGTTTATAGGAGTTCATCTACTGCTCATGCTCTCGTCCATCCTATTTTCATTCATAGGATTTTATTGTATCTAGGTTTAGAGGATTTCCCTGCTTCTGAGCCTGTTCATGTCATCGGTCTTATAGGTGCGTCTTTTCTTAGACAGAGGACCGCTCATCTTCGAGCTGGTTCTAAACACCCTAGGTCTGATCCCTCTTCTAGCGCTCCTCCTCCTCCTTCATCTTCTACAGGTCTTGCTGGTGAGGATATTCCTGATCCAGTTGGTGATGATGCGGATGTTGCTGCTGTTCCTCCACCTCCTGCGGCCGACTTCGATGTTCGTCGTACTTTGGAGACTGTCATGACCGTTCAGGCGGCTCATGGTCAGATTTTGGTGGACCTGCTGGACGAGATGCGTGCTCTGCGAGCTGATCTTGCACGTCTTCATTCACCTTCACCACCACCTTTTGATGGCGACTTTTGATTGCCCTTTGGCATTCCGTCACAAAAAGGGGGAGTGGATATTTTTGACTTGTAGAGGAGTTTTTGACTTTTTGAGGAGATATTTTGTAGTTAGGGGGAGATATTTTTAGCATGGGATACTTTTGTGTGGAGTTCATTAGATTGTATCTAGGTGCTTCACTTTGTATATCATTTTTTTTTGGGATATTCATGTTAGGGGGAGTAACATTGATTGATATATTGATATACATGATTTAGTTTGATTCTTGTCTTATGATTCACTGCTTATTGATTTATATTTATGAGTTGATTCATTGATATATATCTTTATTGTGTGTTGTGTGAATCTTACAAGAATATTATACCTGTTTATATACTATTTTCTGCCACACATGCGTTTATGTGTTTGTTGAGTATTTCAGGAATATACAGGTTGATTCAACAAAGCTGCTGTCTACACTTGCAACCGATGGATAGTAGTTAGGTTGAACTTTTGTTTATGAGCATTATTTTGTAAAGGGCTTTTTACTTGTAAACTTTGAGCTTTTGATTTGTGTTTTGTCACGGATTGCCAAAGGGGGAGTTTGTTAGGTTTTAAGGCCTTAGGATTTTATGTATTTAGAACCTAATTTGTAATGTTGGCAAACCATGATCAAAACAATGTATTTAGTCTTGTTTAGGCTTGCTCAAAGTTGGTTTAATATTGTAAAGTTGGAATCGAGAGACTGCAGAAGCATTGGAGCTTCTCGGCATGGCTCGATCGATCGAATGTAATTCTCGATCGATCGAAAGTCGGCCCAGATGCGTTTTTCTGCAGAATTCCAACTCAGCCCTAACTCTTTAAACGTTTAGGGTTTTATGTTTTTGCCCTAGGTATATAAGGCAAAACCCTAGCCACGTTTTTAGAGTTGCACAAGATGTGTTGTTGCTCATACATTGCGGTTTTGTGTAAATCTCTTGTGAGATCTAGAGGAGCTTTCCTTTACACATAACTTAGGGTTTTCAAGATTGAGATTATTCAACATCTTGATTATCAACTTGGTTGCTGCCTTTGAAGCTTAAAGATTAACAAGCGAGGAGCTTGTACCTAATTGAAGGAAGACAAAGAAAGAAGTAGTCCGTGGATTCGGAGCCTGCGCGTGGTCGTGTCAGGAAGTTACTACTGGTGGGTAGCATTAGGAAGTCAAGCGGGGAGCTTGTAAGTCCTTTTGTAACAACTTCAATTCTTTCTTAGTGGATTCCGTTTTGCCTTGAGGATCGGTGGGTAAAATCTTCCCCAGGTTTTTTACCGGTTTGGTTTTCCTGGGTGATCATATCACTGTGTTATTTATTTTCCGCTGCTTTATATGTTTTACATGCATGATATGATTTTGTGATTGTTTTAACCTAGAATTGTTTAATTTGACTAAGTAACAACTTGGCTAATTAATCTAGGCTACGCAATCTGGTTATAGTCTAAGGGGTCTAAACCCTGTCAGTAAACAACCATGGTATCTTGTGATATCCCATAATCATTCAAAAGCTTTTTCATCCAAAGAAGCTATGAGCAACAACTTCCAACAGCAATATATTCTACCTCTGCAGTAGACAAAGACACAGAATTTTGCTTTTTGCTCATCCAAGCAACAAGATTGGCTCCTACCTAAAAACACGCACCAGTGGTGCTTTTTCTATCATCAGCATTATCAGCCCAATCAGAATCAGAAAATCCAGCAAGAGACAGATTAGACTTTTTGCTATAAAATAATCCATACTCACAAGTTCCACCTACATATTTTATGATTCTTTTAATAGCATTCAAGTGTGAAACCTTAGGATTAGATTGAAATCTAGAACAAACACCAACACTAAAAGCAATATCAGGCCGACTAGTAGTCAAATACAAAAGGCATCCAATCATGCTTCTATATAGTGTAACATCAACAGACTCACCTGATGGATCATTTGTTAATTATGCATTTGCAGCCATTGGTGTTCTAGCATGGGCAGCCTTGTCCAGTCCAAATCTCTTGACTAGATTTCTTGCATACTTTGCTTGGTTGATGTAGATTCCGAACTCCGTTTACTTCACCTGCAATCCCAAGAAGTAAATTAGTTCACCAACCATGCTCATTTCAAATATCGCCTTCATTTCATCTGCAAAAGAATGAGCAAGAGAATCATTAGTAGAACCAAAAACACTATCGTCAACATAAATTTGAGCTACAACAAAACCATTCTTATCCTTTCTTATGAAGAGAGTAGTGTCTGCAGATCCCCTTTTGAATCCGTGCTCAGTGAGATATGTAGTCAATCTATCGTACCAAGCCCTAAGAGCTTGTTTCAAACCATAGAGGGCTCTCTTCAACTTCTAGACATCATCCGGTCCGTAAGGATCAACAAAACCCTTTGGTTGTTCAACATATACCTCTTCTTGCAGCATCCCATTCAAGAAAGCACTCTTGACATCCATTTGATACAACTTGAAGTTCAGATGGCTTGCTATGGCCAACAGTATTCTAATGGATTCCAGTCTTGCTACTGGTGCAAAAGTCTCATCAAAATCAATTCCTTCCACTTGTGTGTATCCTTGAGCAACAAGTCTTGATTTATTTCTAATGACAGTGCCATGTTCATCTGACTTGTTCTTAAAGATCCATTTAGTTCCAATTACACTTACTCCCTTTGGTCTAGGAACTAATTCCCACACATCATTCCGAATAAATTGATGAAGTTCTTAATGCATAGAATTTACCCAATCAGCATCTTGAAGTGCTTCATCCACCTTCTTTGGTTCAAATTGGGATAGATAGCATGAGTGAGTAATCACATTTAAGGCTTTTGATCTCAATCTCATGTTATCATTCAGACTACCCAATATATTAGTGGCAGGATGATTCAATCTAACTCTAAAGGATGGACCTTTAACCAGAGATGTGGAGGTACCTTTCTGTTCTGAAAGAGAACTAAGCTCACTTTGTGCTTGTTGAGTTTCATGAACCGGAGTGGATGGTTCTGAACTTGATGGTACTGAAACTGCATCATTCAATAGCAACAGCTCTTCCTCACTATGTTTCCCCACATAATCAACAGGAAGTGAATCATCAACTTCTAAAGACTTATCTTGAACAGGAGTAGTGTTTTCTGAATGTGCCTCTGAACATACTTCATTATCGATCACAACATTTGAAGATTCCATGACTGTTTTGGTTCTTAGATTGTATAATCTATAAGCTCTATTAGTGGAAGAGTATCCTAGAAAGTATCCTTTATCACTTTTTACATCAAACTTTTCTAGGTTCTCTTTGTCACGTAGAATATAACAGTCACTGCCAAATACCCTGAAATATTTGACAATTGGCTTCTTCCCTCTCCAAAGTTCATAGGGAGTCTTCTTGGAATTAGGTCTGAAATACACCCGATTAAGTGTGTGGCAGGCACTATTAACGGTCTCCCCCCAGAAGGATTTGGGCAACTTCTTATTGTGTAGCATGACACGTGCCATCTCCTGAACAACCCTTTTCTTCCTTTCCACTATTCTATTCTGTTGAGGTGTCTTGGATGAAGAAAACTCTTGATGTGTGCTTTGATCATTGCAGAAAGTAGCCAGCTTGGTATTCTCAAATTCTCTTCCATGATCACTTTTGATTCTGGCTACCACAGTATTTTTCTCAACCTGCAATTTTTTGCACAGATGTATCATCTTCTCAGGAGTTTCAGCTTTATCTTTCAAAAGCACAACCCAAGTATATCTAGTAAAGTCATCCACAACAACTAGAATATACTTCTTTCCACCTAAACTCTGAACTCTGGCAGGACCCATAAGATTAATGTGTAATAATTCTAGAGGTCTTGAAGTTTGAACACTAGCTACAGGCGGATGTTTGGATTTCACTTGTTTACCTATCTGATATGGTCCACAGATGCACTTATCTATCTTCTCAAACTTAGGTAAACCAATAACTGCATCACACTTGGAAATCTTCTCCAATTGCTTATGACTTGCATGCCCCAATCGTTGATGCCACAACTCAACCTAATCGATCTTTGCACTAAAACACTTGTTGTTTACACTTGGTGTTATACCATAACAATTGTCAACTGTCCTTACACCAACACACATACAATGACCTCCTCCATCAAGTATCTCACATTCATACTTAGTGAAGAGAACATTCAACCCATTGTCACAAATCTGACTGATACTGAGTAAGTTGGCCTTCAATCCATCAACATACCAAACATCTTTAAAGACTGGCAACCCTGGAATGTCCACAGTTCCAATGCCTTTGATTACAGATTTGCTTCCATCTCCAAAAGTGACTGTCCCAATCTTTCCTTCAAAGAGTGTCTTGAACAAGCCTTTGTTTCCTGTCATATGCCTGGAACAACCACTATCCAAATACCACGACAAGAATCACATGCCTTTAAGGCGGTTAAGGCAGTATAACACAAATAATTATTATCACATGTGATTCGACCAAGATGCTCAAGGAAAGATTTAGTAGAACCAACAAGATACAAAAACAGCAAGTAGACATGTTGACATATAAGCAAAAAGATTTTCCAAGAATCCATGACAACAGGGGTCAAGGATCAGCTCAGAGATCAAAAGATCAACAACAAGAGAGCAACCCGCTCTGATACCACTTGTTAAGTTTTTTAGACCCCTTAAACAACAATTGGATTAACCTAGTTAATTAGCCAAGTGATTACTTAGTCCAAATTATGCAATTCTAGGTTAAAACAATCATATAAGCATATCAAGCATATAGCAGCAGAAATATAAATAACATAATGATATGATCACCCAGGAAAACCAAATCGATAAAAAACCTAGGGAGGATTTAACCTAGCTATCCTCAAGGTAAACTTGAATCCACTATATGAAAGAATCGAAGTTCATACAATAAGACGTAGACCACTAACATCCTATTGCTACCCACCTATAAAACTTACTGACACGACCACATGTAAGCTCCAAGATCACGGACTCCTTCTTTCTTGGATTCTCCCAGCAAGTACAAGCACACCCACTTGTGTATCCTTAAGCTCTTATGGCAGCAACTGAATGATCATCAAGATGTTGAAGTAATCTCCTTCTTGATAACCCTAAGTTTATGTGAAGGAAAGCTCCTCAAGGATCTCACAAGAGATTCACAAAAACAGCAATATGAACAATATGAGCCACCTTAAAATGTGGTTAGGGTTTCCCTTATATACCTAGGGAAAAAACATAAAACCCTAAACGTTTCAGGACTTAGGGCTGAGTTGGAAATTCTGCAGAAAAATACAATCTGGCCGACTTTCGATCGATTGAGCCAAGCTGAAAGTAACAAGTATTTCTGCAGCCACTCGATTCCAACTTTACATAAAAGACACAACTTTTAGCAAGCCTAAACAAGACTAAACAACCTGTTTTGATCATGGTTTGCCAACAATACACATTAGAGTTCTAAATATATACAATCTTAAGTCTTTAGAACCTAACAGAATGTATTACAAGTGGCATACATGTAGGGATTACGGTGAATGACAAATGGCATGACAATTGTATCAAACTAATCAAATAACATATCGACTGGCAAGGGGACCTGCCTTTACCGGCGGTTGTGGTGGCCTCGTAATAGGGCATATCAGTGGGAACCTTGAATATGCCCAGAGCTGCACCAACATCAGTGCTCCTCCCATCTGCATCGCCTTCGTCTCCAATGCCTTGCATAAGTGCCTGTATAGCCAGGCTAATGCTTCACTACCCCAACTATACCTCTTCGCGTTGTTGATTGGGTTCAGGAACTGTAGAGGCATCACCGACACCCAATCTGCCAACTTGTCCATAAACAAAATGGTCCCCAATCTGAGAAGTATGTGATAGCGCGCATGTTGCTGCACTACCTTGTTAGTAGCATCCACAGCTAGGGGGCCTCTAAATTATGCCTCCAGCCAGGTGACTCTTAGCCTCGCCCCAGCAAGGATAGACTTGTTTTCATGGGGATGCGGTATCAGGTCTGGAGGATGATGACCTAGTAACTCAAGACACAACGCTGGCCACTGTAGCTTAACACTCCCAGTCACTAGCAACCCATCAACAGGAACCCCTAGCATCACCTCAATATCTTGTAAGGTGATGCCCATTTCTCCATGCAGTAGGTGGAATGTGTGCGTCTTCGAATGCCAATGCTCGACTAGTGCTGTGATCAACGCGTGATCCACTTCCAAGTTTGGAACCTTGAATAACCCTTCAAAACCTGCCTCAGTTATGTAGCGAGCAATTCGTGGGTCTAGCCCATGCCAGGGTAACTTGCAAGATTGGCGTCTGCACTTTAGCACGCCTGCACTCCCTGCACACGAAAGAGCACTGTCTTAGGATAGTGCACACGAAATGACTATAAGAATGTACATAATAATAATATGCAAGAAGCAGTAGGCTAACTAGTTAGTTACGAACATTTTGCTATATGTTAGTTACGATGTTAACTGGTTATTCACTCTAGCTCAATAACAGATAGGATCAATTCAAGATCAATGACATTTTTTAAAATTAGCACTGAGGTGATGGGCATTATGTTTTGAAATTAATGAACAAAGTGCCTCACTATGTCAAATGGAGTAGGGAATTAGGAATTAAAGTCAGTTGTCTTATGTGTAGCCACGCCTAATTGTGTGTGTACATTTGGGAAAATAATGGCAGCAGATTCATTTTAATTGATTACTATAGCTTCTATATGAGATCTACTGACTTTGAATATTTCTGCTCCATATCATTTTCTTTATGTTGTTAATGAAAGAGCGTTTTTAAATTCACGATTATTTATGCTTCATACCATTTTCTCTTTGGATTAAATAAAATTCTGCCTAAACCAAAAGAGAAATGCTACCATGTCCAAATCTATTTACAAATAATCAAAGAACCCTACAGAAATAAAAAGAAATGATTTCGACATGTCCGAAGTTCAGTACAACTATGTACCTAACCGGCAGGCATCTCCCACAGTGTCGTGGATCGATGACCCGGCTGCTGCGTCAACTGTGTATTTACCGTGGGTCCAGGATCCACATTTCGCAGTTGCTGCATATCTGACACGCATGCAATCATGTTAGACATGTAGGTCTATGTTTAATAGTGAAGAAAAGCTTGGCTTTTGCAAGTAAACACAAGCAGGTAATTGAATGTTCTAGAACAAACTGACAGAAACAAATAAAGAGAGAGAGAGTGAAAGAGAAACAGAGTAAGAGAAAGATTTGACAGAAAATTGAAAACATATAATTGATCAACTGAATTGTCAAATGTCCAAGCTATGAACCTGAATGGTTTCTAAATAGCAGGTCAATGCATCACAACATTATGGTGAGCATAACACTCCGGCCATAACAACAGTGATGTCACATAAGCTGTTAAATAAACTCTGACAAAGAATTAGCTCACAAATAAGAGTGTGAGTAGCAATGTAGCTTATAAAGCTAGTTGTACATAATAAAGAACCATTATTCTAAGCTCACAAACACTGTACCTCATTACCTATCAAGAGCCACAGTTTATATCTTTAAAATGAACTACAAGAAACAAAATATATTTTTCACCATCAAATACCCATCTGCATAGTCAATCCAAATTTAGAAAAGGAACAGATACCTAAAAAAATTAGGAAAAAAAAAAAAGAAATTTCATAATGATTTTTTAGCATACATCATGAGTTCATGACCAAGCAACATAATTTCTAGGCTGATGTCAAAGACAACACCACACAACAACTACAAGAAGATACTTAATCAAAACACATTTGGCCTTACCCAGAAGCCCCAATTTTTCAAACCCAAGCAAAACATCAAGCTTTATACTCAAAAAGGAAATCCAGTGACTAAACAAAATTCTAAGGGTTTCGGTCACTAAAGAGAGAGACCAGAACTTATCGGAACTACTGCTGGCAGCGGTGGCTGCTAGCTGTAGTCCTGGGGATTCAACAATGGTGTGATCTGATGGAAGAGAGATTTTTTGAATTTTGGGTAGAGAAAGATTTGAAGAAAGAGAGTTTTTTTTTTTTTTTAGGTTACTGAAAGGTGAAGAGAAGAGAGCAAAGAAAGGGCAAAAAATGGGTGTCACGCGGATCGCTGAGCTGTCATTATTAGGTGTCAATTTGATATGCGTTGGATAAAAGCAACAGTTAGGATTAAAACTATTGCACCCCGTGCAATACCCTAGGTATTGCACGGGATCTCAATCCTAAGAAAATATTGAGGATGATTTGATGTGGGATGGAATCAAAAAAAACTTCCGCTGCCTCCTTCCATCGCTGCTCTTCTTTTTTCTTTAAACTGAAACTCGGCCATATTTATGTAAGCAATACGAGAGGATAGAGAAACCTACTCTAATATTATGGCACTGATCCTGTGATTTCTAATGCGAGGGGGATGCGTAATTTGTTAAGAAAAACGCTACAGTTACATACTATAAAAAATGGTGTCATGTCACATCATTATTTCATTAGTCACATGCACAATGACACTAGCGGACATTAATAGAAGGATTAAATAACAATGATCATTTGTTGAACTTCAAGGACCATTAGAGCTTATTTGAAACTTCAGAACCAAAAATGCACACTTAGTAAACTTCAAGAACTATTTTCGCTAAAAATTAATATCAGTGGTGGACTAATTTTGCCGAAAATTGATGGACAGAATAAAATAAATAAAAATTTACCATATGCTTTCATAGTGTAAAGAAGATTCATATTATATAATTGTTGCTCTAATTACAACTTACTCCATGGAAACACGAAGAACTTGCAATCTATCATCTCTATTTTCCAACTTTTCCTAACTATATTGATTCCTAATTTTTTTTTTTTTTTTTTTTTAGAGACAAACACACACACAAGGGAGAGGAAAAGGGGTTCTAACACAAAGGCACATCACAACTCCACTCAAAAGTCATGGTAACTTTTAAGGGAAGATGGGACAAGTTATACTACATACAACACGCCCTCTTAAGCAATATGGGACAATTACCCATTCTTTTTTTTATTTTGAGAAACAAACACACACATAAGGGAGAGGGAAAATGATTCTAACACATTGGATGTCCTACTCATTAGGATTATAGTAATGAAGTAACTAATATATTAGACATAAAATTTGAGAATGTAGCACATTGGATGCTTATTAGTATTACATTAGACGTAAAATTCATGTTTTTCTGGGTGTCCTACTCATTAGGATTATAATCATGGAGTCAACTGATATATTAGACGTAAAATTTGAGAATGCAGCACATTGGATGCATATTAGTGAGAGAGAGTTCTGAGAAATCGGCCAAGCAATTTGTCCTTCGTTTCTTTTTAGAAACAAACACGTTGAATATATATATATATATATATATCGTATTGTTATTTAATTGGTAGCTTAAATTTGAGGTGCATCAACTTGTGCCACATAGGATCATAGCCTTGGATGTTTTATTCCTTCCCAAGTTATACTTTGTGTTGGACACGTAATAAAAAGTACTCGAATTGAATAATTATCAAGCCTTTAACCTACTTATTAAGAATACTATTCCTTATTCGTGTAGGACTTGTACTACGGCAAGACCTAAAGCATATATATATATATATATATATAACACGGTTGCCGCAATATTTGAATAGGCTTCTCTATGATCTCGTAAATTGTGTTCTTTGTGTGATTTCTTACATAAACATGGCTGAGTTTCAAGTCAAAGAAAAAAGAAAAGCAGCTATGGAAACAGGCAGAAGTTTTTTTGATTCCATCCCACATCAAATCATCCTCAATATTTTCTTAAAGCTTCAACTGCGTTGCGTCCTCAGATTGAAGTCCGTGTGTAAGGCCTGGTATGTATTAATCCATAATGACTTCACAGACTTATACTTTAAGCTTTCAAGGGAAAACTCTTTTGGGATTGGTATTGGGATTAGTACTGGTCGGCATGCCCGCGACTATGATTCTAAAACTATGATTCCTTATGAAATATCTTCTTTACAAATAGGGGGTCAGATAAAGACTCTGATGATAAAAAACATATCTGCCAGCGGTGGATGTTTGAGCATTAGATATTCAATTAATGGTTTGATCTTCCTATCCGATGATGATGATTTTTATGTTTGTAATCCAAGCATTGGAGAGTTTGTTACCCTCCCCAGATTTACTCATCATCCTTGTCCTGATACTGTTACTTTTATGAAAAGGAGTATTTATGAAACTGGATTTGGATATTCTCCTTTGACAGACCAATATAAAGTGATCATTATCTTTCAAGATTTTTGTGAAAAAAAACCAGTTTCTAAAGTCAAAGTTGCAGTAATAACCGTGGGAATTTCTTCAAATTCATGGAGGATTATCGATGATTTCCCGCAATATAAATATCTTGGCGGACGAGGAACAGTATGTTTGAATGGCACTATATACCTGATGGGTTTCTGCGATCATCGTACGCATCTTGTTGAGGTTTTGGCATTTGATGTGGCCGATGAAACAGTCCGAAAAATCACTCCACCTCCGGAAATTTATGATAAAACTTTGCCCAAGTTGTCGGAACTTGAAGGGAAATTGTGTTTAATTGACTTCAACGACCTTGACCCTGATGAGAAATCTTTTGAGATATATATGATGGTAGAGGATCATCAATGGGAGTCTCGATATACATTCTTTTCTAAGGATTTCAAACTAGATTTTGATTATTTCCTATGTTGTACCCAATATCAATGCCTCAGACATGGGAAATTAATAATATGGTCAGAGTTGATTGATGGATGGCGTTTTTTTGATATCAAAAGCAAAACCTACGAAACTATTGAAGTTGCTGATTCAAATTTCAGTATAAGCCTTTTTCCTTATGAAGAAAGTCTAGCCTCTATATGTAGTATGAATGATATTCTCACTGCCAATTGCCTAGAGGTTGAAGCTAATGTGCCATGATTGCCTGGAGGCTGTTGTGCTTGATGTGAGGTCCTCTCACTGCCAATTTATTTTCTTTTATTGTGGGGCTAATTTTAAACTCTCAATTAGATATTGAAACCATTTCTTTTTCTTTTTTTGGTAATATCATTTCCAATTAGATATTGAAACCATTTCTTTTAATTTTTTTGGTAATATCCTTTCCAGTTTTTTCTTTCCAGTATATTTATTTTTCCTAAATAATTACTCAAATTAGTTACATTTCAGAGTGACATTTTTTAAGTTTGTATTGGTAAGTTGAGCACACACCTTGTGGATCTTGAATAATGACCTCACCCTCCAACCCATTATTATGAAGGAGAAGTGTCATATGAGCTATGGCTCATTGGCTTCAAAACTTTTTGACGAAGGTTGTTGAAGCAGCCCTCAGGTCATACATAGTAGGTAGCAAGAGCAGCTTCAAATCATTCAAAGTTTTTCTTTAAACTAATTTGGAAAGAACCACTTCAAACTCTTCTTATATCTTTTTATTGTATATGAATTTTAACAAATTCATCATTAGATTGCATTTTTTTGCTATATCCTTCATGCTTGCAAAATTTAAGTAGATCAAAGGTCAATACTTATGTCATCAATCAAAGGTTTAAATTTCAAGTTTTTGTAATATTAAATTGTGCAAGAAAAATAAGTTTATGGAGTGAATAATAAATAACATCTTATTTGAATAAAATTTAATATGCGTAGAACATACAATTCAATAATTAGATTTTCAAAATATGTAACTATGTTAATTTTTTAGTAAAAGTTTGGAGTGTTTCTTTTCAAAGTAATTTGGAGAGAAACTTTGTCTGTAACGACCCTGCCCCAACTGTGTAGATATTGTCCGCATTGGGGCCCATACCCCTCATGGTTTTGTTCTCTCCTAAAGCACATACAGTGGGAGAAAAGGCCTCTACACATTAAAGGGAGGTCATTCCTTATAAGCACATCTACATGTGCTTCCCTAGGCGATGTGGGGTTCCATGAAATGCAAGACCCCCTTTTAGGTCACTACAATCCACCCCCCTACGGGCACACGTGTCCTCACGTGTGGGGCACACAGTTCCGGCTAGGGCATAGCTCTGATACCATCTATAACAACATCGCCCCAACTGTGTAAATATTGTCCACTTTAAGGCCCATACCCCTCACGGTTTTTTTCTCTCCCAAAGCACATAGCAGTGGGAAAAAAGGCCTCTACACATTAAAGAGAGTCATTCCTTAAAAGCACATCCACATATGCTTCCCAAGGCGATGTGGGATTCCATAAAAGCACTCCTTTACATCCCTTTTCTTAAGGATGGCTCCTTAGAAACCTAAAGGTGCACTCCCTTGCTAAGAATCTTCCTTTTTGGATCCTTAATAGTATACTCTCTTGCTAAGGAGCTATCAAATGTGCATTGTCCCCTTTTCTAGGACCGTCCCTTGCTAAGGACTATCTACAGTATGATGATCCCTTACTAAGGACTAAATACAATACTGAGCTTTTAATCACGACTTGCCATAGGTTTTCAAAATATATTTAATATGCTCACAAAAATAATCCATTCATAATTTTCAAAAATATAAAGATATATTCACACATACATATTTAAATAAATTTAGATTGTTCCACAAGTTTTTCATAAGACGAATAGTCAATGTGCACATCAAACATTTATAAAATATCAATTTATATATAGAATATCAACATATTTCTTTGATATATAATAGTTTAACGGCCCCGCCCCAACTGTGTAGATATTGTCCGCTTTGAGACCCATACCTCTCACGGTTTTGTTCTCTCTCAAAGCACATAGCAGTGGAGGAAAAGGCTTCTACACATTAAAAAGAGGTCATTCCTTATAAACACATCCACATGTGCTTCCCTAGGCGATGTGGGATTCCATGAAATACAAAGCCCCCTTTTGGGTCACTACATTGTCCCTTCAGATCTGTTAAGAGTCATTGGTTTTAATACTCAAAATTATGTGGGCAAAGCTTGGGACATGCAATACCTTATCCAGGTATAAATCCTAAATATCATTTGTGCGCACACGTAAATGACTGTACCTTCCATACAGACGCATTACTAAAAAATTGTTTTTTTTTTTTTTTTTTTTTGGCCATATATACATCATCTAAAACAACATAAAGAAAAAAATAAAAATTATTTACATCTCAACTAATCTAGATTTTTTTGTTTTGATTACATGATGCCTTACCAAAATTGGTTTTTTGATCTAAAACAATTTATCACTCTTCTGCTATAAAGACATGAAAAGAGAGTATTAGTCATGTAATTTCCATTAAAGCCCTGTGGTTTCAAAAAGATAAATGATAAAAGGGTTTTGAATTTGAAAGCTTATAAGGTTCGGGTGATTCAAGCAGTCCTCCAATGTGTGAGATCAAGACATGTATTCCGAACCACTTTCCTCATTAACTAATCAGTGACTTATAAAAATAAATCTGGTGACGATTTTTTACGACTTTTTTCACAACCACTAATTTGACATTATATAATTAGTGCATAATAAAAGTTGTGTCTATAATAGGCCCATATTATATAGATATTGCTCCAATTGCAACTTCCTATCTTAGCAAAGTTGTGAAAATTTGTGTTTCTATATAGCTCCTGTTGAGTTATATATCTGCATTGATATCAAGATTGTAGCATTACATGGTCAGGTGCTACTGGCTCGACAAGCAAGTGTATGAAAAGTTTTGAGTTTTAGACTAGCCCAGTTAAAAAGATTTGGGTTGGGCTTTTGATCCTAGAAATAGCGAAAGATCATTCCCATGGTAACGATTTTCCCCTCTTTGCCTCTTTGGGTGTGTGAATTGTGATAATTAAGTTGAAGATGATAATGATAAACTAACCTCATTGCAACCATTTGCTTAAAAGCTTTATATGTATATCATTCATTTAATATTTTAAGGGAAAATTTTAAATATAATTCCTTAAATCTTTCGATTGAAATTAACTTCATGGTTGAATTGACCAACACAATAAAGATAATATTATCTTTTTTAAGAATAATTTAATTCTACCATATGTTTGATTGGTGAATGCAACCACATGATTAAATTTAGTTAAGGATCCTAACTCCTAAGGTGCAACACCTAATTAAGAACTTTTCCACATGTTTAGATGTGGAAAAGTTTTGAAAAAATTCAGTAGTTATATATATATATATATATATATTAAAAAATCTAAATTTTTAACAATTACAACTATGTATGGAACATGAAAAATGAATTATTTAGTTAGAAATATTGATTTTTTTTTCCAGTTTGATTATTTGCTCTCCTTTTTGTTTACCAATTTAGTTGTTGACCTTTGTCAAACTAATTTTTTTGTTCTTAATTTGTGTTTTTGGGAGATCAATTTGAATTAAAACATAGGGCTCCCCACAACCACAAGTATTGTAAGAGAAACTATTTTTAGTTAATATGGGAAGTTTGGTTGGTCAGATCATGTCCACCAGTGAAGTTTGGCCAAATTTTTTTAGCGGAAAAAGAAAGAGCCATAATATTATGAGATGTGGCAGCCAAATGAGATTGTAATAAAGAACAGAGTGTTCAACTTATTTTATATCCAATACCTTTATCATCATTTGTATAATTACAGTCCAATATAATAGATACACTTTTATAAATAAATCTTATTAAAAAAAACTTTTATAAATAAATAAATAAATAAAATGAATGAATACACATCAGTATTTATGTTGAATGCACAATACTTATACTTCTCTGAAATTTTCTTACTTCAATCATGCATCATTTTCATTCATATGATTACATGATTGACTAATGTCATTTTATTACAATCACATCAATTTATCTGTTGAAAAATACAATGATGCATTTTGTTTGGTATTATTTTCTAGGCATAACCTTCACTAGCATCCTTTTTTCTCTCATATTTTTATGCCTATTTCTAGATTTGAGTAAGAGACGCGTGCAATTACTCGATGCATCTAATGTAGCATTTATTTCATATTAGATTCTATCAGTTTTTTTTTTTTTTTTTTTTTTTTTTTTTTTTTGAATGTAGATTCTATCAGTTGATATCATTGCTAGAACCCATTGACATAATGTATTGAATGTCCAAAAATTTCTCAAAAATAAAAAACAAAACATTTTTACTATTAAAATTAAGGGTAAATTCTAAATTACACCCTTAGAGTTTAGAGGTACTTAAATTTTATACCTTGAAGTTTCAAAATTTGAATTTTACCCCATAAAGTTTAGGGCGTTTGAATTTTACACCCTTAAGTTTCAGAATTTAAATCTTACACTCTAAACTTCTGAAATTTCAGGATGTAAAATTCAAACACCCCCAAACTTTAAGAAGTAAAATTCAAACATCCTTAAAATTTAAAGGGTAAATTCCAAATTCTAAAACGTCAGGATGTAAAATCCAAACACCCTCAAATTTCATAGCATAAAAACTATATTCTGTAACTCCTTTGCAACTCTGCCACTACAAGTTCCATGCTTCTTCCATCGATCTTTCCAGAATGTCATCTGTTAAGATGTTCAATAAAAGTGGAGATTATATTATGAGGTTTGAACGGCTAAGTGGGAAAGGGCCGGCTTTGATATCCTTATTGAAAAATTGTTAGTTTCTTTCAATATCTCACTGCTCGTTGGACACTTCTCTACAGAGCAATATTTAATTTTTGTTTTTTTTTTTTTATAACCTTAATCTCAATTGAATTGGTTTTTTTATACTAATACTACCATGATCATGTCAAAATCATGAAATATTAACTATGTTAAATGCATTTCATGCAAAATATGACTACATTTCTATAAATATATTTGTAAAGTACTTTAAATATAAATTTTTAAAAAATTAAAAACTTGCAAATTCTAATTGGTGTCATTTCTATGTAATACATCAATTCAGTTTTAAATCAATTCTTTTTAAACCTTGCTCAAATTCATGATCTGCAAAAATATGGCCTAGTTTAGGGCTAATTCAACACATTTTGGGGTCAAAAATGCAAATGTAAAATGTATTGTTATGTAATATTTTTATGAGCGATACATGAATTAGGAAAAGAAAAAAAAAAGAATCCAAACTTTTTATATAATTTAATACATTAATTAGACTATTTTCACATATTATTTTTAAAAATATCAAAACAATGAGTATCAAAATAAATATAATATTTTAGATGGTCACTGTCTCTCTTGACAATGTTGGACTTTAGTTATTGAACAAAGTATTTTAGTCATGAATTTTTCTAAAAAACTATTAATTTTAAGGACAATAAAGATAATATTATAAATTATCTTTTCAAGGACAATTAAATTTCACAATATATTGATCGATGAATGAAACCAGGTTGAATTTATTAATTAAGGATCCTAACTCCTAAGACATAACACTTAATTAAGAACTACATCTTAGTTTTACTAATATTCTAACTGTTTAGGGAAAAATATTGAAAAAAATCAGTATATATATATATATATCAAAAAATATAAATGATTAACAATTACAACTATGTATGAAGCATAAATTATTTAGTTAGATATATTGATTTTTTTTTTTTTTCTAGTTTGATTATTTGCTCTCCTTTTTGTGTCCCAATTTTTTTAGAGAAATAGTTTCAACTTATGATGTCCACTTCTGATGGAAGCTCTTTATCATTTGAACCAAGACACCAATTGAGAGATAGTACTAATTGTTTGTCAAAATAATTTTTTGTTCTTTTTTTTTTTTAGAAAAAGTAAATCCATGCGACTTTATTGAAACACAAGCTTAAGGGATTACATCAATATGAATTAAAAAAGAAATGTCTTGTGGAACAGATTCCATCCACACCAAAAGAGGAAAAGATTTCTTAGCTCTCCTAGCTAAGGCATGGGAAACCCCATTACCCTGCCACCTAACATGAGAGAAAGAACAGGTTTGTAGCAAACCCATTATAGATTTACAGTCTTTTAAAATGTGACCAAAACTCGAGCGATCAGAGCCGTCTCCTGTTAAAGCTTTAAACACAATTTCTAAATCTCCTTTGATAACACACTGCTGAAAACCCAGCTCTGCTACCAAAAGAATTGTCCTCTGATAATAGCTTAATTTTTCATATTTATATCATTATTAGAAAAGCATTATCATACTTATTTTGAGTTAATTCATGCATTTTGTAGTTGATTTTGGAATAATGCTAAATAATCAATTTTGTGCTTAATTGAATTTTAATGCGTGAATTTGTCTTTCATAGGATAATGAAATTAAATAAGTGGATTTGTGTAAAGAAGAAAGCTAATGGATTTGTTCCAACAATGTTAGTAGTTTTCATCAACAAATTCATTCTCTATTTCTTCCTCTTTCACATTTCCCTTTTTTTTTTAACATTTTTCCTTTTCAGTTTATGACTTCTTTTTTTTTTTTTTTTTTTTTTTTTTGAGTGAGTCCTCCTTTGCTTCCAACTATTTTACCACAAATTTATTGTAATAAGACAATTTGATTGCATTCATTCTTGGAACACCTTAGGAAAGGGTTTGAGAAAGAACAGCTAAAATAATAGGCTCAAATGGGTGACTAGTGGTAATGTATCAAAAAAGAAAATAATAAAGGCTCAAAATTAACATGGCCTAAAATCATCTCTTAAGGATTGGGATAGTTCTTCAAAATCGATGACTTTAACATATTTAGGTGTGGTCTAAAATTTGATGAATTCTTAGCATTCGACCAAATCAAAGAATAATGAGACTAAGCAACAACAAAGTTATGTGCTTCCAAATGAAAAATGAGGTCAAAAGAAAATAACCCTCTAAAAAAATGAATGGCTCAAGAACTCACTTGGGTTATAGTCTCTACATTTTATTTTCAAGATTTTAAAAGTCATCTCTATCTCTCAACCAAGAAACATGTTCATGTGGCTAAAGTGCATGTGCATACTAGTTGAGCATGAAAAACAGTGGAATTCTTTAGATAGAAGTAGCATAAAGAACTTTGACTTAAAACTCTTGCTAAATCAACACTCTTTTTTTTTTTTTTTTTTTTTTTTTTTTTTTTTTTTTGAAAATTGGACTAAAAGCAAAAATCACTAAAAACAACCCAAAAAAAATTAACATAAAATAAAACCAAATGCAAATCATCTCAAGTTCCTCCCCCCAACCTAAAACTTACATTGTCCTCAATGATAACAAGGAAAAACAATAAAGAGTAGAGATTACAGAGAATACCTTAAAGAGATGAACATAAATGAACAGGAAAAAAAAAAAAAAAAAAAAAAAAAAAAAACTTTAACACCTACAAAAGGGGTTAGAAAACAAAACAGCAAAAATAAGAAAAAGGAAAAAAAAAATCTAAACTACAACACAAATACTAATGCTAATTGCTTGGCAAGTCCTGATAAATGGGATCCTCTAAATTAATGGATTCCTCCTCTTGTGAAAAATTCTCAAGAAATGGCTTAAGACGTTGTCCATTCACCTTAAATATGTTACCATTCTTAGGATTTTCAATTTCTATGGCACCAAGGGGGAAAACATTTTTAACAATAAAAGGTCTACTCCATCTAAATCTCAATTTTCTGGGGAACAAATGTAACCTAGAATTATACAAAATAACTTTTTGAGATGATTCAAAAGATTTCCTTAAAATTTGTTTGTCATGAAAAACCTTCATTCTTTCTTTAGAAATCCTAGAATTCTCATATGCATCACGCGGAATTTCTTCCAACTCATTCAATTGCAATTTTCTCAATGAACTAGCCTTGCCTAAGTTAAAGTTAAACATCTTTATTGTCCAATATGATTTATGTTCCAATTCCACAGGCAAGTGACAAGCTTTACCATAAACAAGTCTATAGGGAGACATACCAAAAATATTTTTATAGGCAGTGCGGTAAACCTAAAGTGCATCATTCAACCTCAAAGGCCAATCTTTACGATTTGGGTTAGCCATCTTTTCCAAAATTTGTTTAGTCTCCCTAGATGGTTAATCATTGTCCTTTAAATAAATCCTATGAGTACAAACCAATGGACTAAGTCCTTTATGTTAGACATGTTCCTTCCTATGACACCCTTATGTTTACTCAAAACATTTAATAACTTACATTCTTGCAAGGAATCAAGTTCAGAAGATATTACCATAGGAAAAGTCTCATCGGTTCCTTGAAAAACATACTTGAGATCATTTCGCCAGGGCTTCAACTTCCATTTAGGTACTTGCTCACCAGATGGCAACAACTTTATCACACAAGGCGGCAACTCCTTGTGTTTAAATTTCCAATTGCTCACTTCCATTCATGTGCAGATTCCAAGAGACAATGAATGTATGCAATTTCGGAATTCTCATCAAAGTTAAAATCACATGAATTGACTAAAAAAGTTTATAATGTTTGGTCTTGAACAATTGTTTCAATCAAGTTAACTTCATGCACGTCCTCTTCATCCCTAGTTTGCTTACAATTATTAAAAATATTAAGCTCAAGGGTCATATTCCCAAAAGATAATTTTAAAACTCCACTTCTACAATTTATCAATGCATTAGAAGTTGCAAGAAATGGGCATCCTAAAATCACAGATATTTGAGAGTTAGCATTAGAAACAGGATGCATGTCCAAAATAATAAAGTCAACAGGAAAATAAAATTTGTCCTCTTGAACCAAAACATCCTCAACAACACCCTTTGGAACAATCACAAACCATCGGCAAGTTGCAAAATTATGGAAGTGGGTTTTAACTCACCTAGACCTAATTGCTCATACACTGAATATGGCAAAAGATTCACGCTTGCCCCAAGATCAAGCAAAACTTTCTCTATTTTTGAATTACCAATCACACATGAAATAGTGGGACAACCTGGATCTTTAAACTTTGGAGGTCTATTGTTTTGAATGATTGCACTAACTTGTTCAATCAAAAATGCCTTCTTATGTACATTAAGCTTACGCTTAACAGTACACAAATCTTTCAAAAATTTAGCATATGATGGAATTTGCTTTATGACATCTAAAAGAGGAATGTTCACTTTAACTTGCTTAAGCACTTCAAGGATTTCAAAATTTTGATTCACTTTTTGAGGGGAAATCAATCTTTGGGGAAAAGGAGCAAGGATAGGACACCTTTCAATTTCATTAGATTTAGACTCAAGGACCTCATCACTACTCTTTATTTTGGAAGACTCATCATGTGTATTGCTTTTAGGAATATCTTTTTCAATGATTTTTCCACTATGAAGAGTAGTTACAGATTTTACTTGACTCACTTTATTTTCAAAGGAACTACAATCATCAACACAAAATTGACTTTGGGGATTCGGTTGTGGTTGAGATGGAAACTTACCCTTTTCTATTGTGCTCATGAATGTGGTTAATTTAGTAAGAGTGCTCCTAATGTCAATTTAGTAAGAGTGCTCCTAATGTCAATTTAGTAAGAGTGCTCCTAATATATATTATGGCTCTTTCTTTTTCCTCTAAAAGAATTTGGCCAAACTTCACTACTGAACATGATCTGACCAACCAAACTTCCCATATTAACTAAAATAGTTTCTCTTACAATAATTGTGGTTGTGGGGAGCCCTATGTTTTAATTCAAATTGATCTCCCAAAAACACAAATTAAGAACAAAAAAATTAGTTTGACAAAGGTCAACAACTAAATTGGTAAACAAAAAGGAGGGCAAATAATCAAACTGGAAAAAAATCAATATTTCTAACTAAATAATTCATTTTTCATGTTTCATACATAGTTGTAATTGTTAATAATTTAGATTTTTTAATATATATATATATATATATATAACTACTAAATTTTTTTCAAAATTTTTCACATCTAAACATGTGGAAAGTTCTTAATTAGGTGTTGCACCTTAGGAGTTAGGATCCTTAACTAAATTTAATCATGTGGTTGCATTCACCAATCAAACATACAGTAGAATTAAATTATTCTTAAAAAAGATAATATTATCTTTATTGTATTGGTCAATTCAACCATGAAGTTAATTTCAATCAAAAGATTTAAGGAATTATATCTAAAATTTTCCCTTAAAATATTAAATGAATGATATACATATAAAGCTTTTAAGCAAATGGTTGCAACGAGGTTAGTTTATCATTATCATCTTCAACTTAATTAGCACAATTCACACACACAAAGAGGCCAAGAGGGGAAAATCATTATAATGATCTTTCGCTATTTCTAGGATCAAAAGCCCAACCCAAATCTTTTTAACTGGGCTAGTCTAAAACTCAAAACTTTTCATACACTTGCTTGTCGAGCCAGTAGCACCTGACCATGTAATGCTACAATCTTTTTTTGAGAAATAATTACAATATGTTGCTAACCTCACAGCTCGAACCCTTTCCCCCCAAGACCCCAAGCACTTTGTGTATGGGGAGGTGCCAATTGCCAATTCAGCTATAAGGCCTTTGGCTGTAATGCTACAATCTTGATATCAATGCAGATATATAACTCAACAGGAGCTATATAGAAACACAATTTTTCACAACTTTCCTAAGATAGGAAGTTGCAATTGGAGCAATATCTATATAATATGGGCCTATTATAGACCCCACTTTTATTATGCACTAATTATATAATGTCAAATTAGTGGTTGTGAAAAAAGTCGTAAAAAATCGTCACTAGATTTATTATTATAAGTCACTGATTAGTTAATGAGGAAAGTGGTTCGGAATACATGTCTTGATCTCACACATTGGAGGACTGCTTGAATCACCCGAACTTTATAAGCTTTCAAATTCAAAACCCTTTTATCATTTATCTTTTTGAAACCACAGGGCTTTAATGGAAATTACATGACTAATACTCTCTTTTCATGTCTTTATAGCAGAAGAGTGATAAATTGTTTTAGATCAAAACCAATTTTGGTTAGGCACCATGTAATCAAAACAAAAAAAATCTAGATTAGTTGAGATGTAAATACTTTTTTTATTTTTCTTTATGTTGTTTTAGATGATGTATATATGGCCAAAAAAAAAAACATTTTTTTAGTAATGCGTCTGTATGGAAGGTACAGTCATTTACGTGTGTCCACAAATGATGTTCAGGATTTATACCTGGATAAGGTATTGCATGTCCCAAGCTTTGCCTACATAATTTTGAGTATTAAAACCAATGACTCTTAACAGATCTGAAGAGACAAAGTTTCTCTCCAAATTACTTTGAAAAAAGACACTCCAAACTCTTACTAAAAAATTAACATAGTTACATATTTTGAAAATCTAATTATTGAATTGCATGTTCTTTATGTTCTTACGCATATTAAATTTTGTTCAAATAAGATGTTATTTATTATTCACTCCATAAACTTATTTTTCTTGCATAATTTAATATTACAAAAACTTGAAATTTAAACCTTTGATTGATGACATAAGTATTGACCTTTGATCTACTTAAATTTTGCAAGCATGAAGGATATAGCAAAAAAATGCAATCTAATGATGAATTTATCAAAATTCATATACAATAAAAAGATATAAGAAGAGTTTGAAGTAGTTCTTTCCAAATTAGTTTAAAGAAAAACTTTGTATGATCTGAAGCTACTCTTGCTACCTACTTTGTATGACCTGAGGGCTGCTTCAACAACCTTCATCAAAAAGTTTTGAAGCCAATGAGCTATAGCTTATATGACACTTCTCCTTCGGGTTGGAGGGTGAGGTCATTATTCAAGACCCACAAGGTGTGTGTGCAACTTACCAATACAAACTTAAAAAATGTCAATCTGAAATGTAACTAATTTGAGAAATTATTTAGGAAAAATAAATATAATAGAAAGAAAAAACATTAGCTCAAGCTATGGCATAAAACACTGGTTTTACGCCATCCAATAGCCTTATACCACGTCACCCATCACTTAAAAACAAAACGATTTCAAAATAAAAATAAAAATCACGCTGTGTTCCCACAAATCTCACAACCCTTCTCTTCACTTTCCTCTTTCTCTAGACTCTTCCTTTCCTCTATATCTTCCTATCTCTCTCTCACTCTCTCTGTGTGCAAGCCATCCATGGTGTCCGATCTAGAAATTAAGGCCAAGGAAGCCTACATCGACGACCACTTTGAGCTCACAGCCGAGCTCTACTCCCAGGCCATTGAGCAAAACCCTGAAAGCACTGAGCTTTTCGCTGAACACGCCCAAGCCAACATCAAACTCAACTGCTTCACTGGTTTTTTAGCCTTCCTTTCCTACCTTTTTTGAGTTTTTCTCTTTCTCTTCTCTTTTGGGTACTAAAAAAAATTGTGGGTCTTTATTGATTTGACTGTCTCTTTTTTTTTTTTTTTTTTTTTTTGTGGTTTCGTTGCTGAGAAAACACGAGGAAAAGAAAATTGAAGATGTGGGTGGGAAATAAGTGAAGAATTTTAAGTCTGTTGTGTTGAATTGTTGTGTTTTTTTAGTATTATTATTGTTGTTGTTGCTACTGTTGTTGGGTTTTACCCCATCCTCTTGAGTAAAACTAGAAAGAGATGGGGTTTTCTTCTTCTTTTTCATTTTCGTTTTTTTTTTTTTTAGTTTCTTGGCAACCAAACATACTTTAGAGTGTTTCGTGGTCATGGCGGAAGACACGGCGTGGTGAAGCAGAGGAAAACTGCGAGAACTTTTTTTTTTTTTTTTCTGGAAATCATTTTGTTTCTCTTCTCTGTTAGGGATTTAAGTGATGGGTGACGTGGCGAAGGGCTATTGGATGGTGTAAAACCAGTGTTTTACGCCACAGCTTGACCTAATGTTCTCTCTCTCTCTCTCTCTCTCTCTCTCTCTCTCTCTCTCTCTCTCTCTCTATATATATATATATATATATTAGGTCTTGCCGTAGTACAAGTCCTACACAAATAAGGAATAGTATTCTTAATAAGTAGGTTAACGGCTTGATAACTATTCAATTAGAGTCCCTTTTATTACGTGACCAACACAAAAGTATAACTTGGGAAGGAATAAAACATCCAAGGCTATGATCCTATGTGGCACAAGTTGATGCACCTCATTATAATAATACTATATATATATATATATATATGGGTCATGCTAACGAGTGCCCTTAGGGCACTCATTAATAATCCATTTTAGGAAAGTTTTGATACCACTTTTATGGAAAATGAAAAAAGCTGTCAAAATATATTCAATGTATTTGTTTTTTTTTTTTTTAAAAGACAAATTACTTGGCCAATTTTTTAGAACTCTCTCTCACTAATATGCATCTAATGTGCTGCATTCTCAAATTTTACGTCTAATATATTAGTTACTCCATTATTATAATCCTAATGAGTAGGACACCCAGATTCACATGAATTTTACGTCTAATGTAATACTAATATGCATCCAATGTGCTACATTCTCCAGATGGCATAATGATCTTCTCAACAACAAAAAATAATTTTTTGTTCTTAATTTGTGTTTTTGGGAGATCAATTTGAATTAAAACATAGGGCGCCTCACAACCACAATGGTAAGAGAAACTATTGTAGTTAATATGAGAAGATTGGTTGGTCAGATCATGCCCACCAGTGAGTTTGGCCAGTTTGGCCAAATTGTTTTAGAGGAAAAAAAAAAGAGCTATAATATGAGATGTGGCAACCAAATGGGATTGTAATAATTAATAAAGAACAGAGTGTTCATCTTATTTTATATCCAATACCTTTATCATCATTTGTATAATTACAGTCCAATTTTATAGATACACTTTTATAAATAAACAAATAAAATGAATAGATGCACATCAGTATTTATGTTGAATACACAATACTCATACGTCTCTGAAATTTTCTTACTTTAATCATGCATCACTTTCATCCATATGATTACATGATTGACTAATGTCATTTTATTACAATCACATCAATTTATCTGATTTATCTGTTGAAAAAAACAATGATGCATTTTTATGGATATTATTTTCTAGGCATAACCCTAACTAGCATCTTTTTTTTTTTTTTTCCTCATATTTTCATATCTATTTATGGATTTGAGTAAGAGATACGTGAAATTACTCGATATATCAATGTAGCATTTATTTCATATTAGATTATATCAGTTGATTCCATTGTTAGAACCCATTGACATAACGTATTGAATGTTCAAAATTTTCTCAAAAATAAAAAACAAAACGCTCTTGCTATTAAAATTAAGGGTAAATTATAAATTACCTCCCTAAAGTTTAAGGGTATTTAGATTTTATACATTGAAATTTCAGAATTTGGATCTTACCTTCTAAAATTTGGGAGTGTTTGAATTTTATACCCTTAAGTTTCAAATTTTAGATTTTACACTCCAAACTTCTAAAACTTTAAGATGTAAAATTCAAACACCCCCAAACTTTAGAGAGTAAAATCCAAATACTCCAAACTTTATGGGGTAAATTTCAAATTCTAAAATGTCAAATTGTAAAATTCAAAAACCCTCAAATTTCATGAGTAAAATCTAGATTCTAAAATTTCGGGGTGTATAATCCAAACACCCTTTGTAAGGACCTGATTTGAGTCTCTAGCCCAAAAGGTGGATGGACTTAAGCCCAAAAGGTGGATGGATTTAGGCCCAAAACAATGACTTTGTAGAGTGTGGGTTGGAAAAACTGGGCCTTAATGAATCAGACAAACGCTAAAGTAGATTCAGATGCCAAGTGAATGAAAATGGACAGACTTTGGTTAAAGAAAATCGTCCTCGGTGAAGTCCGAGGAGATCTGTTCTTATATACTTCTTCCAGGTTTGATTACAAACTCAATTCTTACTAGTACAGTGTTTTTCCCTTTGTTTCTCGATCCCCTTGTCTCGTTGCCCCCTCCTTCTTTTATTCTATCTCTCCTTTTCATCTCCACCTTCCACATGCATGCCAGATGGTTGGTGATGATACTTGTTCCAACAACGCCTCCCATAAGTCCTCACGTAGTAGCTGTAAGGCTGAAAAACCACTATTCAGGTATCACCTTCACATTAATGCGGCCAGAGAGTTAGCTGCAGAGCATTTAATGCGGTGGCAGCAACTTTCTCCTAAGATATTTCAGGACTTTTCCCTGTCTAATGTTTCTATAATGCTTATCAACACCAACTAGACTTCTTGGAACGTCACCCTGAGCGACTGACAATCTCTTCGGACCTTGGCATTAATCAGCCGAGGATGCATTTATCCTCAGTCCAACCTCTTGAGCCATTATGATCAAAACTAACCTATATTTACTTACACAGTTTTTTCTAATAAAAATTTCTCCTCCTCAGACAACCCCTCGTCCTCGTATTAGGCCACAGGCCCAAAAACAAACAAATGATAAACTCCTGGGCCCAATATCCCTACAATAGCCCCTCGAGATTCTTTTGTTTGGCTCCTCTAGAAGAAAAGAGGATTTAAACGTCACTATGTTTGTCCTGTGCTCATTTCGTCCCACTTTTGCTCACAAAAATGCCTTTTTATTTGTCCAAAATATGCTCATGTCGCTTCGGTTTACGAGACGTGTTCCTCATTAAATTTTTATGGCCTTATGTTCCCCATGTTTTAAAGTGTGATACAAATCCAACAGTTGAGAACTATGTGGGGATATGGGCAGGAACTTTCCCACTCTGCAGCTCTCTCTTTGATATAAATATCACCCAAATCAAACACTCTCTTTACTTTAGCAATCACTTAGCTCTTAGCGCACATACACTGAACCTGTCTACTCTTTCACCTTACTCGTGCTTCTACAAACACTAAAAGCCTGTCTGAGGACACATCCCTTATTTCTGTAAGTCTTCACAAATCTTTGCACTTTACATTTCTATACATTTTTCTATTCTTCGTACTTTTCCTCTCCTCGGTTCTATTTTTTCCTCTCAATCACTTTAAGTCTCTCCAAACCCTTCTAGAAATGGATAGATTTAAGAGTTTGGTAAACTCCGAGGAGGGGATAGAGAAATTTAGGGCTTTATATAGGATCCTTCCAAGAGTGGGTATTAGGTATTGCGTAGAGGGACAATGGCATGTAGATAGGCAAGAGGGAGAAGTAGTAATCCCGATGATTGCCTTCATAGAGGGTGGGATGAGAATCCCTATAGGCACTGTGACCAGGGATTATCTCAGGGCCCATAGGCTGGCTCCTACCCAGTGTGCCCCAAATATGTTCAGGATACTAGGGTGCGTAGATGCTTTCAATGACAAAATGGGTTTAGGGCTTACCCATCACGATGTCAACTGGGTTTATAACCTCCACCACCTGAAGGGGTAGGGGTATTACTTAAAGTCTAGGTATCCTGAAGTTAGGCTTATTCACTGCCTTCCTGAATCCAACAAAGGCCTTAACAAGGATTTTTTTGATTATGTCAGGGGAATGGCATGATGGCCTTCCCTACCCGACGAGAGAGGGACAGCCAAGTGGGGTCTTAGGTTTAGGGTGCTCATTTACAAGTTTTTTCTGTTCATTTGGGTTTGTTCCTTTTTTTTTCTTTTTCTTTTTTACATCTGAAAGATTTTTTGTGTTCCTGATGATTTTGCAGATAGACACGCTGCTAAGCCGAACATCAATTTAGTCAACAAGGAGAGTTTGGATAACATACTCTGAGCCAAGGTCTGCGTACACGACAACGGTCAATTGCGAGCAGCTCACCTAATCCTAGGGTACAATCCGATATCGTCCGGCTTTCAGGCTCCAAAGTGCGTGATCAGAGCCAAAAACCCCCGTCTACACCGTATAAGTTTAGCTGTTCCTCGTTTTCTCCTCCCTGAAGGTGCACCTGTTCCAAAAGGCACCCTCTTGACTCAATCCATCCCAGGAGGCGATCTTGTTTCTCATCCAATCCTATAGGGCATTCCTAAAGTAGCTTTTCCATCCCAAATCGCAACTGGTGAATCTACTTCCTCCCAACCTACTGACAAAAAAGAAGGCAAGGGAGAAGAAGAAAAAGAAAAGGAGGTAGTAAACATCTCGGATTCAGATGACCTCTACAAAGTTTTCAACCAGCCTCATCTCCTGTAACATCAATCGGTGACCTCGGCCAAGGCACTAATACCTTATCAAATGAGATGGGGATTCAAAGGAAGCAGAGGTCGACCCTCCAAGATTTGTTGGAGTCCCAACCTGGGGGAAAAGCACCAGGGAAGGCTGCCCAAACCCAGCTTCCTACTCCTCCACCTCAAACTCGTCTTCCTACTCCTCCACCTGCCCAACAAACCTGTGCTAACCCAGCAGACCACAAAAGGAAGAAGGAAGATAAAGGTAAAGAAGTCATGGAGACTGGGAGGACCTATTCCTCTCAAGAAGTTGATCCTCAAAGGGGGTCTAAGCACCCCCGAGGCATGCAAACAAGGTCAGCCCATGAAGTAGACAAGAGGGGTGAGCACAAAATTGCAACCCCAGCCTGGGCCCCACCCTTAGAGCTGGATGAGGCTCCTCTATCAAGTGATGCCTCCATCTAGGACCCCCAAGGGGGGACGGCTGGGTACGTAGCCCACGTTGTGGAACAAACCCTACTCCTGCCAAAGGATATGGCCGACCTCAGATTCATGAGGAAACATGAGGTCTTCCTCGGCCTTAAGAGAGATTTAGCCATGGTATGCCTTCTCTTACTTACCTATTTATTTTATCTTATTTTTATTATTATTACTATTATTATTATTTTAACTTCTTCTCCTTCCCAGGCTGTTCAAGCAGTTTTTAGGGCTGAGGAGATGGTGACTAGCTCTCACCGATTGTACAAGGACGAGAAAGGGAGGCGAATTGCTGCCGTGGAGGCCTTCCATGTAGCCGAAAAGAGCAATAAAGATGTGAAAGCTAAGTTGGCTGAAGAAGAAAGGGAAAGAAAATTTGTAGTGGCCGCCTTAGACAACGTTGAGAGGCAGGCCGAAAGCCAGTGGTTACTTCTTCACAGCGCCGAGGATCAATTAGCCGCCTCCAAGGAGCAGATAGCTACCCTAAAGAAAAACTTAGAAGAGGTCAGAAAAGCCAAAGACCAAGCTGAGAAGGCTAAAGAGGAGGCTGAGAAGGCTCGAGAAGCGGCACAATAAGAAGGTTATGACATTGGAGTGGCCGAAACCGAGGATGCCCTTAAGGCTGAGGTCCCAAGGGTGTGTAGAATTTACTATGCCCAAGTATGGGATGAAGCCCTCAACCAAGCTGGGGTTGAGACTTCTTCTGTGCTTAGGAGGGCAGAAAATGTCTACTACCTCCCGGCCATCTATGCTTCTTCTTCGAGCAGCTCCAAGGTAGTCGCCCTTCCCAAGGCAGCAGATTCTGAGAAGAACAACCCCAGCAAGGTTCCCCCCCTCTTGGCAGTCCTCCAAAAATAGCTGAGCAACCTAGGGCGAATGAAAAGGTAGCTGAAGTGACCAAGGAAAAGGCCTCTGATGCTAGTGTACCTTCGACTGCTAACCACGACCTTCCCAAAGACAAAGAGGACACCAAGATGGAGATTTTTTTGGCAAGCCTTCCAATTCCAGTCAAAGGTGACTCCAAGGGGGCAGATCAGGGGTCCTCGGAGGCTGTAGCTCAGCAAACCAAAGCCCCTCCTCCAGGAAAAATAGTAATAAAAAAGAAATAGATTTAGGACAGTTCTTCCTTCCTTTTTCTTTTTGTTTTGTCTAGCAACTTCTGCTTTGGTTTTCATAATTTGTAACTAAGTTTCCATTTTGTATTGAACATGTCTTGCTTCAAGGCTTTTTTATTAATGGAAGTTATGAGAAATTTACCTATTTCTATGATCCTTATTCAAGTACTGATATAATTTCTATCTTGTTTAGCACTCAATAAACGTGGTAATGGGGTGAAACCCTTTCTTATCAATTTGCATGGGTGACAGAAAAGCTATCCCATCTTACATGATCAGTATTAACACAAGTGAAATATACTAAGCTCATTATCTTGACAAAGCATAATTCCAATTCTAAGATCATACACAGTATTGCAACATGCACATAGGTTTAAAACTACTTTGTGCCTTACTCATTAACAAGTTTATAGTGTTAAAGGGAGAGTCAACCCTTAACCGGACACAAGATCAAGTTTTAGAGAAGATCAAGAATGAGCCATACTTCAAATGGCCGAACAAGATGAGTGGAGACCCTTTGAGGCGCAACCAAAGCCTTCATTGCCAGTACCACCAAGAGCGGGGACATACCACCGAGGACTGCAGAACATTGTGGAACCATCTAGAGCAACTGGTCAAAGAGGGAAGGTTGCAACAATTTCTGTATCGACCCAACAGGCAGGGAAACCAGTCAAGGTCGGGGGCTCAGGGGAATGCTCCTTCGAGGCCCCTATTAGGTACAATCAATGTCATTTTTGCTGCACTTAGGAGAACTGGTTCTCATCCTGCCAGGGTAATGTCTGTGGTTAGATCACCAGCCAAGGGCTCCAACTCTGAGTCGAAGAGAGCTAGATTGGAAATTCGACCTTCGTTGAGTTTCTCGGACGAGGACAAGGTTGGAACCATCCAACCACATGATGACGCTTTGGTAGTCACCCTCAGAATATGGGGGGTATGATGTGAAGAGAGTAATTGTGGATCAGGGCAGTTATGTAGAAATCATGTACCATGACTTGTACAGAGGACTGAACTTAAAGCCTAAAAATTTGACAGCCTATAATTCACCCCTAGTAAGCTTTAATGGGAAGGTTGTCATCCCAAAAGGCCAGATTAGACTACTCGTACAGGTAGGCTCAGAGGTAGTGGAAGTGGACTTCATAGTGGTGGATGCATACTCCCCATACACGGCCATTGTGGCTAGACCCTGGCTTCATACCTTAAGTGCTGTTTCTTCAACTCTACATTAAAAGGTGAAGTATTCGTCAGGAGACCAGATTGAGGAGCTGGTAGGGATCCGTGGCTAGGTAGTGCCTTATTTCTGCAATTTTCCATCAGCCACCGGCTGAGTCCTCGGCCTCGGTTAAGGAAGGCTTATAGTAGTCAAAGTCTTCGAAATTACCTGTGAAGGGGCCAGCCAAGGAGGCCAAATGTGAAGATTTAGAGAAATTTGTCGTAGGTGGCGACTCGAATAAGTTTTTTTAGGTTGGAGCTCAGCTACCACCTCAAGAGAAAGAGGAGTTGATGGAATTTCATAAGAGGAATGTTGATGTATTCGCGTGGAATGCTTACGAAACTCCAGGGGTGGATCCGAGCTTCATCTGCCATCATCTAAATGTCAATCCAGCTGTCATCCCCAGGAAGCAACCACCTCGACGTTCGTCCAAGGAACACTCTGACACTATTAAGGACGAGGTGATGAAACTTAAGTAGGCCAGGGTTATTAAAGAGGTTTTTTTACCTTGAATGACTAGCTAACACAATAGTGGTAAAGAAGAAAACTGGGAAGTGGCGCGTATGTATAGATTTAATAGACTTAAACAAAACCTGCCCAAAGGACCCTTTCCCTATGCTTTGGATTGACCAACTGGTAGATGCAACTGTGGGCCATCCTCGGATGAGCCTTTTGGATGCCTTCAAAGGGTACCATCAAATACCTTTAGCTTTGGACGACCAGGAAAGGACTACTTTTCTCACTCCTATTGGAAATTACCATTACAATGTGATGCCTTTTGGTTTGAAGAATGTAAGGGCTACCTACTAGAAGATGATGACCAGGATGTTTGAGCCACAGTTGGGGAAAAACATTGAAATTTATATCGATGATATGGTAGTAAAGAGCAAGACAAAGTTCGAGCATGTTAATGACCTTAGAAATATTTTCGATATCTTGAGGAGACATAAGCTATGACTTAATGCTTTCAAGTGCTCTTTTGGTGTCGGATTAGGGAAGTTCTTAGGCTATATGGTCACACATCGTGGAATTGAAGTCAATCCCAACCAGATTAAGACAATCAACAATCTGCAACCACCTCGGAATCCCAAAGAGGTCCAGAAGCTTACAAGAATGACCGCTGCTCTAAACCGATTCATCTCTCGATCAGTAGACAGGTGTAGACCTTTCTTTAAGTTGTTAAACAAGTAGAAGGAGTTTGAATGGACCGAGGAGTGTGTCCTGGCTTTCCATCAATTGAAAGAATATTTGTCTCGGCCACCCATCATGTCCAGACTCGAGGTGGATGAGGTGTTGTTCGCCTACATCGTAGTGGCCTCCCACGCAGTGAGTTTGGTGTTAATACGAGTTGATAGTGGTATATAGAGGCTGATTATTACGTGAGCAAGTCACTATATAAGGCCAAGGTCCGTTACTTACCACTAGAGAGGGCCATTCTAGCAGTGGTGCATGCTACACGCAAGCTTCCCCACTATTTCCAATCACACACGGTTGTTGTCCTTACCCAGCTCCCACTCAGGTCTCTACTTCGGAGTGCTGACTACACAGGGAGAATTGCAAAGTGGGGCATGATTCTAGGGGCTTTTGATATCAAATATATGCCTTGTACCTCTGTCAAAGGTCAGGTTCTTGCCGACCTAGTAGCTAAGTTCATTGAAGCCCCGGTAGAAGAGAGGGTAAAGGAGCAGAACATGGATGGAAAATCGATTGGAGTAATTTCCGTACAAGAGCCTTTGTCCTGGAAGGTCTATGTTGATGGTGCAGCGAACCACAAGGGATCTGGAGTGGGGCTAGTCCTGATATCTCCAGAAAAGATCACGATTGAGAAATCCTTAAGATTGGGCTTCTCGGCTACAAACAATGAAGCTGAATATGAAACTTTGTTGGTAGGGATGATCATGGTTCAAAAAATGGGGGGAAAGGCAGTGGAGGTATTCTTTGATTCAAGACTGGTGGTGGGCCAAGTCCAAGAAGAGTTGGAAGCCAGAGATCCTAGAATGCAGGAATATTTGAGCCAAGTTAGACATTTACAGTTGAAGTTTGGGTCTTTTAATTTATCACAAGTTCTTAGAAGTAGAAATACCCATGCGGACTCTCTTGCCACATTGGCAACGTCCTCGGCACAAAGCTTACCTCGGGTGATCCTTGTTAAGGATTTGTATAATCCTACTGAGGCAAAAAGAGATATGGTTCACATACATCAAATAAGGGTGGGTCCTAGCTGGATGGACCATATTGTACTATTTCTCAAGGGGGATGTCCTACTTGAGGATAAGTCCGAAGTTGATAAAGTACAGAGGAAAGCTCATTGATTCTAGTTGTCCGAGGACCAAAAATTGTATAAGAGATCCTTTTCCGGTCTATATTTGCTGTGCATACATCCTGAAACAGTGGAGTTGCTCCTAGAAGAGTTACATGAAGGAATTTGTGGAAGCTACACGGGGGGAAGATCTTTGTTTCACAGGGCTTTCACATAAGGCTATTGGTGGTCAAATTTGCAGAAGCAAGCACAGGAGTATGTAAAAAAGTGCGATTAATGCCAAAGATTTGCATCAAATATTCATCAACCTGGAGGAGTCCTCAATCCACTGTCCAGCCCTTGGCCCTTTGCTCAATGGGGATTGGACATTGTGGGCCCTTTCCCCAAAGCAGTAAGGAGTAAAAGGTATTTGTTAGTGGACACAGATTACTTCACCAGGTGGGTTGAAGTTGAACCTTTGGCAAATATCAGGGATGTGGATGCCAAAAAGTTTGTTTGGAAGAATATTGTCACTAGGTTTGGAGTCCCTTGTACCCTCATCTCGGACAATGGTTTGCAATTTGATAGTAAAGCCTTCAGGAGGTATTACTATGACTTGGGCATAAAAAACAGATATTCCACCCCGGCATATCCATAGGAGAACGAACAAGCCGAAGCTGTCAATAAAGTCATAGTAAGTGGACTTAAAAAGAGACTGGATAATGCAAAGGGGAAATGGGTGGAAGAGCTATCACACTTCCTATGGACGTACCAAATTACACCTCGTAGGTCTACAAGGGAGACCCCCTTTTCGATGACTCATGAGGTCGAGGCTGTTATTCCTCTAGGAACCGGATTCTCCACGCTGAGAACAAGTTCCTTCACTCCGAACAGCAACGATGGGCTATTGGAGAAGAGCTTAGACTTAATTGAAGAACGGAGAGAAAATGTCATGGTCCAATTGGCCTATTATTAACACAAGCTCAAGCAGGGATACGATACCAATGTAAAACTAAGACTACTGATAGTTGGAGACTTAGTCTTAAGAAAGGTTTTAGGAACTACAAAGAACCCAACATGGGGAAAATTAGGACCCAATTGGGAAGGGCCATATCGTATCATGTCAGTAGCCGGAATAGGTGCATATCATCTTGAAGATCTAGAGGAGAAGGCTGTACTGCGTCCCTAGAATGTAAATAACCTTAGAAGATATTATTATTAATGAAGGCTTCTTTCACCTTGTTTGGGTTTGTAATATTATGTGTCATGCATCCTTGACATCTATCTAAGAATCAAACAGAATCTTGGTCATGCCTGACTCCTCGGACCACATATCTTGGAAAAATTGATGTCTTTTAATTACTTTTCTAAGTGTTAAACAGAACCTTAGTTATACCTGGATCCTCAGACCATCTGTTTTGGTAAAATTAACACATTATGACATCTTTCTAAGTATTAAACAGAACCTTAGCCATGCCTAGCTCCTCGGACCACATGCTTTGGGAAAATTAATACTCCTTGACATCTATCTAAGAATCAAACAGAACCTTGGTCATGCTTGACTCCTCGAACCACATAACTTGGGAAAATTGATATCTTTTAATTACTTTTTTAAGTGTTAAACAGACACTTAGCTATGCTTGGATCCTCAGACCATCTGCTTTGGTAAAATTAACACATTATGACATCTTTCTAAGTATTAAACATAACCTTAGCTATGTCTGGATCATCAGACCATCTGCTTTGGTCAAATTAACACATTATGACATTTTTCTAAGTATTGAACAGAACCCTAACTATACTTGGTTCCTCAGACCACCTGCTTTGGGCAGAGAAATACTTCTTATCATTTTGCCAAGTGTCAAGGCAAAGCCTTGGATATTGCAAACTTTTTGGACTACACGTTTAAGGTAAATTAGTATTTTCTTTCATTGATTACTTTAATGTCAGGTATAATCATTCCAATCATCAATGATTTTCACTGCAACAAGAGTCTCAATTAGGTGCTTATGAGCACCACTAAAAACATTTACAGGCATATTATCAATTAGAGTAAGAAGAAAGAAAAGATTTTTTTTTTTTTTTTTTTTTAAGTTAATGAACTCTTAGGTTTATAAAGAAGTGGTTAATGATTCCCTTCAAGTTCAGCAACAGAAATTTTGTTTTATAAAGTGTATGATTAGAATGTCATCAAGTTCATTTTTTTTTCCTGTACTCTTTCTTCTTTAGAACCTAATGAACTCTTAGGTGCATAGTTTGTTAGAAATTAGCCAATGACGGTATACCACAACACTCCTCTCATTTGGGAGAATTTTATAGTCTTTTACGGTTTTACCTATCAAAACTCCAAACCTTGCATACAAAACACATTTTAATTCCTACTAAAACCATTTCTTCAGGAACCTAGTCCAAAGCTTGGTGTTGTTTCCAACCAACTCTAGGTGTGCGAAGAACTAAATGTCGCTTCTACCACCCACCTTTACCACTGCCATTGCATACACATCCATTCTCAAACCTATCACATCAAACTTATCTACACACTATACCATACCATCTTCGACAACCCCATTAGAACTCTATTCCGACAAATCGATGCAAATTTCATAGTATTTATCAAAACATAGAATTTATTCACTTGTAATGTGGAAAACACCACCCATGTGGGGGAGTGCATTGAAGATATGGCAAAGTGGTACCGTTTCCAAACAAATTCCAATAACCATGCAAATTATGAATTGTCGAGTCAATAATCGCGGCAGAAACCACAAGAAAGAGATTATCAAGCTCTGAATCAATAATTTTGTGATTAATTCCCCCCTGAAAAAATCATTGTCATATTATAAAATTGAAAAAATATAACATAACAAGGGTAAAGAAAAACAAACATTCTCCAAAAGATGTTCATGAACATTTCTGATGTAACGTGGCAAAGTATAGCTATTTAGATGGTTAGAATATAGATTTCCATAATTCCCTGCGTAGTGCAACGTATTATAAAAAGCACCCTTTCCCTTTCCCTCTACAAATCTAGAAAGCATGGGTGCGGCTCCAAGGCCGCTGCACTCGCACTGGACACTCGGCGACACGCCGATTTGCAATCGACACATTGATTTGTGTTTTTTTTCCGTTTCCTGATTTGCACTAGTTCGAGCCAATTCGTGCCGATTCAGGCCGAGTCCCACTGGTTTGGGCCGATTCAAGCCAATTCAGGCCAAGTCGTGCCAATTCAGCGTCAATTTAGGTTGAGTCGCGCTAATTACGGCCGAGAAACTGGCTGAAATACATGTTAAAAAAATAAAATAAAATAAAAACTTGAGTTGATTTCTTATTTAGTTATTTAGTTATTATATATTCATCAAATTATTTGTACGTTAAACAACTTAAATTGAAATTACTGAATTATTTGTAGTTATTATTGCTCTTAAATTGGTGTATATTAACCATTATACACTACAAGAAAAAAGACATGTTACAACAAGTAATATTGCAACAACAAAAATAATTGGGGTAATATATATACTATTACATCTGTAGGTTGTTTTTGTTGTAATAGTAACTTAAATTTATAACTTCAATTAAGATTGTTGCAAGAATTACTTTGTTACATCTAAATATGTTGTTGTAATAACTAAAGCTTATTTTATTTTGAAATATGTTATTGCAATAAGTAGCCACTTATTTCACATCAAAATATATTATTGTGTAATAGGTGAAAAAAGACTTGTTACATGTACATGTTTGATCGTAAACTCAACATGTTATGTATATATTTGTGTTTTTGGACATATTAATTTTGATGGAGTACTTTGACTTTTGCATTTTTAAATTTGTATTTTTATTAATTTGTTATTGTAATTCCTTAATTAATGTTTATATTGTCTTATAACGTGTATATTGCAAGACAGGATAATAGACAAATTAATAATTAAAAAAAAAAAAACTTAACCTATTGTAATACGGATGTTTGTTGTAATAAACTATGATATTTTTTCACGTATTACAACAAAACCTTTGAAGCAGAAAACTATTGCCACAAAGTTATTTGCTGTAATAAAGATGTTATTGCATCAACCTGTTTGTTGCAATACGTAGAATTTATTGCAACGAGATCTTTGTGTTGCGTAAACCTATTGCCTCGAAGTTCATTACAATGACTCGCAACAACTTTTTTGACGTTGCAATAATACCTTATTGCAACGACTTTGAAATTATTGCACCGATTTTATCCGTTGGAACAAGGCTTTTTTCTTGTGGTGATATGAAAATATATTTAATAATTTGTAAATAAAAATATATTTAATAATTTATTAGTAAACGTATCCGGCCGCACCCACACCCTACTTTTTCAAAAAATGCCGAGTCCCGCACTTGCATCCGCATCCGCACCCGTACCCGCACCCAAACCTAAATCCACACCCGTGCTTCATAGCTTCAAATCTTATTCTTGACCACCAATTTTGGAATCCGTAAAATTCAAGTGTAAAACGACTTGTGAATATGTCTGGATTTAGATCATACAAATCCCTCATCATGCAAATGAGACTGCATCTATTCGAAGAGTTAAAAAAGATGGGGTGGTACAACAAGCTCACAAAATAATTTCTAAATCCTTCCAGAACAGTGAAATTTTCAGGAAAAAAATAGACAAAAGTAAAAAGATACTTTGTTATGGTAGACTTTTGGAAAAGCTGTCCTAACTACTGCTGCTACCATCCACCGAAAGTGGTCTATATCACTTTTTTTATCACCATTTTCAAATGCTTCTTTATTATGTAGAGGGGAGGATTCATGGGTCACATTCAAATCGGGTAGAACACAAATTCTTTGAAATAAATTACCAGAGAATTTCCCGTTTTCATGAAAAGAAATGACAAGATCTGCTATTCCAAAAAACAGTTTCCTACTCTCTGACTCGAAGCAAATAACTCGATTCCATCTATTGTATTTCCACCACAAATTTTCTTGGTAATTGTTGTTTTGCCATTCATTTAGAAATTCAAGAAATGTCTGTAAATAAAATATGTAATTAATCAATTTTCATAAAAAAAGAAGAAGTTAGAAACAAATCCTAAAAGAACATAAAACATAAAACTTACCCATCCTCAAGCTCCTTCTATCCCGCCGTTAATGTTTTCAAAAGGGGTAGTATGCTCTTCTTGGAAATCAGGTATGTCTTCTACATGACGATCAAGAAAAAAGTTAAACGGATACTGTTGCTGTGGTTGATTCATTGAAGTAGAGTTATGACAAAGGCGGCAAGTTTGGGGTTATCAAGCAAAAGGTTATGAGATAGAGAGTTAAGCTAGGGTTTAAAGTCTTAAATATTAGAGCATTCACAGTATCATAGAAAAAATGGGCAGAATTTACACAATTTTACCTTAAAAATGACTCACACCATCAGTGTGTATAATTGTTTAAATTTACAAGTTTAATAGTAATTTTTTGATTACTCAACAAATTTGATAGTAACTGAATAAATTTACAATAATACTATTCATTTTGTATTTAGTTGTTTATTATTTCTTTATATATTTTGAGGATGAAGGAAGAGAGTGAATAGTGGTTGTTATGTGTGAAGGAAGAGGAACAATTTAAAAAATTAAGAAAAATTTATATTTTAATAAAATGTAATGTAAAATTGATAACTTGATGTGGGGTATTCTGAAAAATAAGTTTGTAAATAAGAAAAATCTAAGGTCTGTTTGGTTGTATAGTTTAAACAACAATTCTTGTTGTTTAAACAACACAACACATATTTCGACAACACTTTTTCACCCACACGTATTTCCACAACATTTAAACAAGATTACTAGAACAACATTACCAAATAGGTCTTAGATTTTTATGTTAAAACTGGCTTCATCACACGCACTTTGCACATGCCATGAGGTTTTTTTTATAATTTTTATCTAGTGTCATAATTTTCCTTTAAAAAAAAAAAATTGGATAACTTTCTTTTGAAGACATGGATTAGTAGGAGAGTGTCCTATTTTGTAGGCATTTTAAGTGGAGTTTGAGATATATTTTTACCAAGTTGTCCTCAAGTTTTTTCCCCTTAAACGTAAGATTTAGGGGTATATTTAGGGGTATTTCTGAACCACATAAAAGTCCAGTCCAAAAAGGGAAATTCTCTTATAGATAATATAGATTAGCTTTATAGCTTAGAGGTTTTTTTTTTTTTTGGAAAAAAAGTTAATAATTTACATCTATTATAATTTGGGACTACCACATTTTCCAATCACAAAAAAAAACCTAAGGGTGTGATGAAAAAAATATTTCACCTGCAAACGCATAATACTCATCACAAAGCTATATGTATAAGGGTTGATAAGAAGGATTTGCCCCCTCCAAAATACCACTGCTGCTGCATACACATCCATTCTCAAACCTATCACATCAAATTTATCTGCACACTATACCACACCATCTCCGACAACCCCATTAGAACTCTATTCCAACAAATCGATGCAAATTTCATAGTATTTATCAAAACATACTGTAGGGTCTAAATTTGTTGGGCCAGACACCAACTCTGTGTATGGTCAGCCCACCAAATTTCCCACAATAAATTTGTAGAGAATGGGTTGAACAACTGGGCTAGTAATGGATTTAGCGACGGTCCAAACGAATAAAACCAATAATCAAATAAAAACGGATTGAGTCAGACATTCAACAAGAACAAACTCTTTAGTCCGAAGAGGTTTTCTATTTAAAGACAGCGAGTACAAATTATCTCCCTCCCTTTTTTTTGTGAGACTTGCTTCCCTTATATATACACCCTTTTTACATCTTCACCGCACACTTGTCCTCCATCCAGGCACCCACTTGAGTACCAGTCACATCGGCCATTTGCTTTAACCCGCAGTGAGTGGTGGTGGGTGAAGACGCACTGTTCAGGTGTCTTCTCCACATAAATGCGGCCAGGAAAGTTGCTGCAGTGCATTAAATGTGGCGGTGGCAGCTTTATTGGCAAGATATCCCGTGATAGCTACGCAGTCAGACATGCCTGAAGCTTACCCCCGGGAAGGGAGATCTTTAGCATATCTACTCGATCAAGTTCTGAGCTGATCCGTTGGGTAGGGTCCCTTCGGCCAAACCAGGTTGTCTTCGGACAGAGCGGTTGTCTCGTATGGATTGCACTTCCACCAAGGTGGCAAAGCGTTGATACTTTTAACCTCTTCGGACAGAGAGTCGTATTTGAACTGGGCCACAGGCCCAACATGTGGCGTTGGGCTTTCTCACCCACAATAGCCCCTCAAAATTTCACTTTTTACCTCGCGTCCGAAGAGAAAAAGTGGGGTTTTGATCTTTTGACAAATTAGGGCACTGAGTTTTGACTTCACACGTGCGCGCATGAATTTACGCGCCTTCTTTATAACTGCTGCTGCCGTGCCGTTTCCGAGGCGTCATTAATTGCTCCAGGCGGCGTCTTGTCCCTGAAATCCGGCGGTTCATTTCAGATCGACGGACGAGATTTTCCTAAAAAATTTAGGGCGGGATAAGTCCCACCACTTTTCCTGCCATTATATAAAGTCCCGGATGGGGTTGTCTTCTCACTTTGCAAACTTCAGAACTCCCAGCGAACTCAAGCGTTCAGACTCTCAACGCCCTTCCTATCATCCGTTTCAACTTATTCCGGAATCTGCTACGACCTCCCCGCAAGGCCAAGGAAATCATTCTTCGATTCAATCCTGCGTAAGTTCCTTTCTTCGAGATTCACTGTAATCTATTCAGATTGCCTCTTCGGCCCTTGGTAGATTTCCTTCAGTTGCCGTTCTGCGTTTCCCCCACTTTATACTTATTGACCATGGGTAGATTTGAATACCTAGTCGACAGTCCCTCCCAGATAAAGAAGTTTAGGGAAACGTATCGCATCCCTCGGGAAGTGGGATTGAGGTACTGCTCCACGGAGGAGCTATTACTGGACCGAGAGGTGGGTGAGGTGATAATCCCCATTATCGCCTTCCTGGAGGGAGGAATGACCATTCCTATGGGTCCGGTCACCAGAAGTTACCTTACTGCCCATAGAATTAGTCCTGACCAGTGCGCACCCAACACGTTTAGAATTTTAGGTGCAGTTGATGACCTAAACCGCCATTTAGGCTTGGGATTAACCTGGCACGATGTGGTACACATGTACGAATGTCGTACCAAAGAAGGGGCGGGATACTATCTAAGGTCCCGATCCGATGTCGTCAGACTCCTCTCCGGTCTCCCCAAGTCCAACAAAGGGATGAAGGACGATTATCTGATCGTCTCGGGTGCCTGGCATGACGGGATTCATTGCCCAACCCAGCCAGGAGCGCCAGGTGGGATATTCCCCCTCGAGCTTTTCTAACTTTTTTGCTTCTAGTTAATCAGACTTCCTTTCGCCATATTGCAATCCTCTGACAGTTCCATCGTAATGTTTACAGATAGAAGGCACATATCTCCTCGGCTGAGTCTCACGAATACCGCGGCCTTGAATTATCTTCTTCGGTCGGAGATTTTCGTGAGTGAAGACGGACAGCTTAGGTTTGTTCCCCTCATCCTCGGCTACACCCCGAAGTCTGAACTCCAGCCGAGAGGCAACGCAATAACAGTCGGGGATCGCCGCATAAACCGTATTGACGTGGCACGGAAAGCCTTTTTGGCCCCCTTCGACCTCGCCCCGGTACCTCATCCTAATCCGCAAGGTATACCGGTGCTCGTCCAGCCTGTTCAACAAGTTCCTCTTGAACCAGTAGCAGAAGGGGAAGGAGTTTCTTCTACCCCTTTGCTTGATCTGCAGATCGACCAATTTAAGTTCGAAGAGGAAAACTCGGGGGAAGTTGAAATTTTATCTGCCGAAGAGGTGCTTGATAGGCACTCAGCTGCCCCGCTCTTAAATCTAGCCCTGCCAGAAGATTCTGAAGAAGACATGCAGAGCCTATCGAGTCTGTTGAAAAACCGGAAGGCGAAGGATGTGGCCAAGGGCACTGGCACTTCCCAGCCCAAGGCCAATCTTCCACCACCACCCCCTCCTCCAGCCCCGAGAGATCTTGGGCTAAAAGCGCTACCTGATCTGAAGAAGAAAAGGGTGGTGACGGAGGTGACTGATGTTGAGGAGGGGGAAGTGGTCCCTCCGAAGGGCCCCAAGCAGCAGAAGACGTCCCATGATACTAGGGGCAAACGGGCGTCTTCTACGGAGAGCCGAGAAGAGGACCTAGTCGCAGACGTGCGGCGAAAGACTCGGGAGTGGTCTCCAAAACTCACATTGGATGGCGCCGCCATCCCCCACGATGCGTCCCTGCGAAACTATGCCGGGGGGAAAGCAGGGTGCATAGCGGATGCGTTGGAGAAGCCTCTTCTCCTTCCGAAGGACATGGAGTCCTATCGGCGCTTCTTTGAACAGGAGCTTTTTCTGTCCCTGAAAAGGGATTTAGGCATGGTGAGCTAAGTGATTATTTTGTAGCCTTCGTGTGTTTTCGCCGCTTAACGCAAAATTCTTTGGTTGCCATGCAGATCGCCCAGCAAATTTTTGTAGCCGAAGAATGGAACAAAGAAAAAGACATTAAAGTGCAGGCTGAGGCTCGATCCAGGGAGGAGGTGGAGAAGGCATTGGGCAGGGCGAAGGACGACTACGCCCGCATCTCCGAGGAACTGAAGGAGGAGGGGAAGGCGAGGAGGAGTGTGGAGGCAGGCCTGAAAAATGCCCAGAAGCAGGCCGAGGATCAGCGACAGAAACTATACGTCACCGAGACCAATCTGGAAACAGAAAGGGCGTTGGTGAAAGAGCTGCGGGCTGAGCTAGACAAAGCCAGGGATGCTGCTAAATCGGCCAGGGAGGACGCTCAGTTGGCCAAGGAAGCAGTTGAGGCCGAGAAACAGGCTGCTTATATGCTGGGTGTGCAAGAGACCCAATCTAGGCTGACCAAGGAGTTCGCCAAAGTGTGCAGACACTATTGCGAAATTACATGGGGCAAATGCCTTGATGCGGCTGGAGTCTCCGCAGAGTCTGTCCTAAGGCTCCCCGAGAGCATCTATTATCATCCTGACGTAAGTGACCTGCCAGATGCCCTAGAAACTCCCTCGGCCGGTCAGGATTTCCCAGTCCAAACTGAGGCAAACCCGGCACCCCTTCAGACTGGAGATGCGGGCAGTCCGCCAAAAACGGATCCGACGCCTCAAGATAAAGCTTAGGATGTTAGGTCTGTGTAATAGTTAGGACCCTGTATCACCCGTTTTGTAATGAAGTTGCCCTTGCAATGAAATAGTTTGCTTCTGTTCCTTGTTGCTTTTATAGAATGTTATTCTGTCATTATGGTTAACAATGATAATTATGTTTGACATAACTTTTACCTAAGAATGCATATTCCGTCAATCAACTAATTACGTGGGCGGGTATCAACTAAACACCTGTAAGAATCGTTAGAAGAGTGTTAATTAATCCAAACCATCTGGTCTGGGGACTAAAGGCACAATTGCTTTTAATTTGAAACAGTTGAGAAATCGTAAGGGAGTGTTAATTATCCCTAATCATCTGGTCCGAGGACTACAGGCATGATTGAATTTAAGTTTAAACACTTGAGAGGATCGTTAAGGAGTGTTAACTAACCCAAATCATCTGGTCCGAGGACTACAGGCATGATTGGATTTAAGTTTAAACACTTGAGAGGATCGTTAAGGAGTGTTAACTAACCCAAATCATCTGGTCCGAGGACTACAGGCATGATTGGATTTAAGTTTAAACACTTGAGAGGATCGTTAAGGAGTGTTAACTAACCCAAATCATCTGGTTCGAGGACTACAGGCATGATTGGATTTAAGTTTAAACACTTGGAGAAATCGCGAAGGAGTGTTAACTAACCCAAATCATCTGGTCCGAGGACTACAGGCATGATTGGATTTAAGTTTAAACACTTGAGAGGATCGTTAAGGAGTGTTAACTAACCCAAATCATCTGGTCCGAGGACTACAGGCATGATTGGATTTAAGTTTAAACACTTGGAGAAATCGCGAAGGAGTGTTAACTAACCCAAATCATCTGGTCCGAGGACTACAGGCATGATTGGATTTAAGTTTAAACACTTGAGAGGATCGTTAAGGAGTGTTAACTAACCCAAATCATCTGGTCCGAGGACTACAGGCATGATTGGATTTAAGTTTAAACACTTGGAGAAATCGCGAAGGAGTGTTAACTAACCCAAATCATCTGGTCTGAGGACTACAGGCATGATTGGATTTAAGTTTAAACACTTGAGAGGATCGTTAAGGAGTGTTAACTAACCCAAATCATCTGGTCCGAGGACTACAGGCATGATTGGATTTAAGTTTAAACACTTGGAGAAATCGCGAAGGAGTGTTAACTAACCCAAATCATCTGGTCCGAGGACTACAGGCATGATTGGATTTAAGTTTAAACACTTGAGAGGAAGACTACCATAGCAAAAAATGTAATCGTGGCTAAGAGAATTCATTTAATAGTAGTACCTTTTGAGGTTATTTACATTCCACGGCCTGGGCACTACATGATTATCCAGGTCTTCGAGAAAGTATGCTCCAATGCCGGCCTTTGAGGTGATGCGATATGGACCTTCCCAATTCGGCCCAAGTTTTCCCCATGCCGGATTCTTTGCGTTACCTACCACTTTCCTTAGGACCAGATCACCAGGCTCGAGGGGTCTTAGCCTCACATTGGCGTCATAGCCCTGTTTGAGTTTCTGCTGGTAATGCGCCAATCGGACCATTGCGTTTTCCCTTCGTTCTTCAATCAGATCCAAGCTCTTTTCCAGCTGCCCATCGTTGTTGGCTGGGTCAAAGAAGCTAGTCCTGTAGGTAGGGAATCCAGTCTCTAGAGGTATAACAGCTTCAGCCCCATAGGTCATTGAGAAGGGGGTCTCCCCAGTGGACCTCCGAGGCGTGGTCCTATATGCCCACAATACGTGGGGTAGTTCTTCTACCCATCTACCCTTTGCATCATCCAGCCTCTTCTTTAGCCCGTTTACTATGACTTTATTAACAGCTTCGGCCTGCCCATTTCCCTGGGGGTAGGCGGGGGTGGAGTATCTATTTGTGATTCCCAGCTCATTGCAATAACTTCTAAATGCTTTGCTGTCAAACTGAAGCCCGTTGTCCGAGATGAGGGTATGTGGGACTCCAAATCTGGTGACGATGTTCTTCCAAATGAACTTCTTCACGTCTACGTCCCTAATATTTGCAAGGGGTTCGGCTTCTACCCACTTGGTGAAATAGTCCGTTCCGACAAGCAAGTACTTCCTGTTTCCTGCTGCCTTAGGGAAAGGGCCTACGATGTCCAGACCCCATTGAGCAAAAGGCCATGGGCTGGATAGTGGATTGAGGTTACCGCCTGGCTGATGTATGTTCGGCGCGAACCGTTGACATTGGTCGCACTTTTTTACGTATTCGTGGGCCCCTCTCTGCATATATGGCCACCAATAACCCTGTGTGATGGCCCGGTGGGCCAAGGACCTACCTCCCGTATGACTCCCACATATCCCTTCATGCAATTCTTCCAGTAGGGACTCAGCCGCTTCAGGGCGCATGCACAGTAAGTACGGACCCGAATAGGACCGTTTATAAAGTTTCTGTTCCTCGGACAGCCAGAACCTTGTGGCTTTTCTTCGTATTTTGTCCGCTTCCTCTTTTTCTTCGGGCAACACATCATCCTTCAAGAACTTGATGATGGGATCCATCCAGCACGGGTCGGCTCTAACGCAGTGAACTTGGAGTGACTTTTTCCTTATTTCCGTAGGCTCCTGCATGTCCTCAACAAGGATAACCCTCCGCAATGCCTGTGCCGAAGAGGTGGCGAGGGTGGCCAACGAGTCTGCATGTGTGTTGCCACTTCTGGGGATGTGCTGCAGGTTAAAATATTCAAACTCTGATTGCAGGGACTTAACTAGGCTCAAGTACCCTTGCATCCTCTCGTCCTTCGCCTCAAATTCTCCCTGTACTTGGCCGACGATTAATCTCGAGTCCGAGAATGCTTCAACCGACTTCCCCCCTAACCTTCGTACCATCTTCATCCCCATCAGCAGAGCCTCATATTCTGCCTCATTATTCGTTGCTGGGAAATTCAGCCTTAAAGCCTTTTCGATGATAATTTTTTCTGGGGTCAACAGCACAAGCCCCACTCCAGAGCCCCTTTGATTTGATGCGCCATCCACGTATACCTCCCAGGGTGAGGGGCCCCGTGAGGAGACCATGCCAACGGTCTTATTCTCAGCTGCCAGCGTTGGGGTTACTTCGTCTAAAGGGGGCTCTGTGAATTCTACGACCAAGTCTGCAAGGACCTGGCCCTTCACCGAAGTGCGGGGCATGTACTTAATGTCAAAAGCCCCAAGTATCGTCCCCCATTTGGCAATTCTTCCTGTGTAGTCCGCACTTCGGAGTATTGCTCTAAGTGGGAGCTGGGTAAGGACTATGACGGTGTGAGCTTGAAAATAGTGGGGCAGCTTCTTAGTACCCAGCACAACAGCGAGAATGGCCTTCTCTAGGGGCATATAACGAGTCTCAGCTTCCTGCAGCGATTTGCTCACATAATAGACTGGTTTTTGCACGCCACAGTCTGTCCGGATCAGCACCAAGCTTACAGCACTAGGAGCCACAGCGATGTAGGCAAACAGGACTTCATCTGGCTCAGGACTGGACATGATTGGGGGTTTAGCCAGGTAGTTCTTAAGTTGTTGGAAAGCAATAGCACATTCCGCCGTCCATCTGAAATCCTTCCACTTATTGATTAACGAGAAAAAGGGCCTACACCTGTCGGCTGATCTGGAAATGAATCTGTTAAGGGCAGCGGTCATCCCAGTCAACTTCTGGATTTCCTTGGGGTTCTGAGGAGCTCGTAAATCGTTGATGGCCTTTATCTGGTCGGGGTTAACTTCGATTCCCCTGTGAGTGACCATATACCCCAGGAACTTGCCCGATCCAACGCCAAACGAACATTTGGAGGCATTCAAGCGTAGTCTGTGTCCCCTCAGAATTTCAAAGATGTCCCGAAGGTCCCCAATATGCTCCATGATAATCTTGCTTTTAACCACCATGTCGTCAATATAAACCTCCATGCTTTTGCCCAGCTGTGGCTCAAACATCCTGGTCATCATTCTCTGATACGTAGCCCCAGCATTCTTCAAGCCAAACGGCATAACCTTGTAGTGATAATTTCCTACAGGGGTTACAAAAGCCGTTTTGTTCTGATCGGCGAGTGCCAGTGGTATCTGATGATAGCCTTGAAACGCGTCCAAGAAACTCATCCGAGGGTGCCCAACGGTAGCGTCAACTAGTTGATCTATTTTTGGCATGGGAAACGGATCCTTCGGACAAGCTCTATTGAGATCAGTGAAGTCCACGCACACCCGCCATTTCCCGCTTTTCTTTTTTACCACCACTGTGTTGGCCAGCCATTCGGGGTAAAAGATTTCCTTAATGGCTCCTGCCCGCTTGAGCCTCGTTACCTCCTCCCTGACTGCATCTGCGTGTTCCTTCGATGGTCGCCGGAGCGGTTGTTTCTTGGGGACTATGGTGGGATCTACGTTTAGATGGTGACAAATGAAATCTGGGCTTACCCCCGGGGCTTCCGTAGGGTCCCATGCATATACATCAACGTTTCCTCTGAGGAATTCTATCAACTCTTCCTTCTCCTGAGGAGGCAGCATAGATCCGACTTGAAAGAACTTCTCTGGATCGTTATCTACAACTATCTTTGTTAAGCTTTCGCACTCTGCTTCTCCGGCCGAGGTTCCGGTGTCCGACGCCGAAGATTTTAATTGCTATAAACTCTCTTTGTCACAGTTTGAGGGCTCGGCCTGCTGTTCGCGCTGGATGGCTGCCACTAGACATTGCCTAGACATAGCCTGATCCCCTCGGATTTCTTCGACTACCCCCTCGGAGGGGTACTTAACCTTCTGGTGCAGTGTGGAGGATACAGCCCCAAGGGTATGAAGCCAAGGTCTGCCTACAATAGCGGTGTAGGGGGAGTAGGCATCCACCACTATGAAATCTACCTCCACAATCTCAGTACCGGTTTGCACAGGCAGTCTGATCTGCCCCCTCGGAATGACCACGTTTCCATCAAAACTGACTAAAGGGGAACTGTACGGAGTCAAGTCTTCGGGGGACAATTTCAGCCCCTTATATAGATCTGGGTACATTATTTCTGCTGCGCTGCCCTCATCCACCATCACCCTTCTGACGTCGTATCCGCCTATTCTCAGAGTGACTACTAGGGCATCATCATGCGGCTATACAGTTCCTATTTTGTCATCTTCCGAAAAGCCCAAGACGGGGACGTCTGTCCTAGGCCTCTTCGGCTCTCTGTTAGCCTTGTTGGAGGGCACCCGAGCAACTGACAATACCCTGGATGGGCAAGACCCTGTCCTCCCTGGTGCAGCAAAGATGACATTGATCGTTCCCAAAGGAGGTTTTACAAAATCACCACTCCTGGGCCCCGTGTTGGTTTGATTTCCCTGACCATATGAGTGGTGGAGGAGGTGCTTTAACCTGCCTTCGCCAACCAGCTGATCCAAGTGATCCCACAAGCTCCTGCAGTCCTCAGTAGTATGGCCATGGTCCAGGTGATACTGACAGTAAAGATTGTGGTTGCGCCTTTCAGGGTTTCCCACCATCTTGTTCGGCCTTTTGAAGAATTGTTCGTTTTTTATCTTATCTAGGACTTGGTGCACTGGTTCGCGAAAAACTGCATTGACCGTCTGGAAGTTCGCTGTACCTTGTCCTGCCCAGTCCTTCCTCGGCCTGTTGTGATTCTGCCTGTCCGACCTGAAATCCCTCCCCTCCTGAGGGATAACCTTCTCCTTTCCCTTACTCTGCTGCTGATCTTCCTCAACTCTTTTGTACTTATCGATCCTATCCATCAACTGGCGTATACTGGTGGCAGGCTTGCGCGTCAAAGGCGTTCTCAAGGGATGTTCAGTGGGGAGGCCCAGTTTAAAAGAGCTAACAGCCATCGACTCACAGTCTTCCTCTACCTCATTGTATGTTTCCCAAAATCTATCCGAATATGACTTCAGAGTCTCGTTCGCTTTCATGCTGATGGACAACAGCGAGGCCACGGACTGAGGAACCCTTCGGCAAGTGACGAAACGGGACCCAAAAGCCTGGGTCAGCTCTTGGAAAGAGCTAATGGTGTTTGCCTTCAGACTATTGAACCATCTCATGGCTATTGGTCCCAAGCTGGAGGGAAAAACTTTGCACATCAGGGCTTCGTCCCTGGAGTGAACTGCCATTCGCTGGTTGAAATGACTCACGTGTTCCACTGGGTCGGTCCGGCCATTGTAGATGGTGAATGTAGGTTGGTGGAAACGCCTGGGAAGTCTGGCGCCCTCGATATTACGTGTAAAAGGAGACCGGGAGATCTGATCCAGAGCTTTGCTCATGGCATTGTTCCCTGCGCCCCTTGGTAAGGGATCCTGAGGGTTCCTCTCGTCATGATGCATTTCCTCATAAGTAAAGGATTCGCTGACCGGCGTTCGATGTTTCTGTTTGTAGCCAACATCCCGTTCGTCTTCAAAATCTTCGTCGGAATACGAGGAGCTGCGCTTCCTCTTCGCATGGCGCAACTCCCTTTTGAGCCTGTCTATTTCCCTCTGCATGTCTTTGTTCTTCTTTGCATGAGACATGTGGCTCTCCCCATGCGACTGGTTTCGATCGTCACGTGTGGTGTGTACACTTTCCTCACGATCCTGCCTCCGCTCCAGATGAAGAAAAGGATCGGTGTGCTTAGACGACCTGGATTCAGCTGGTCGTTGCCTTGGTTCAGCCATCTTTTGAGGTGTTGCTTCCACCTTTGCTCAAGTTGCTTCCCACAGACGGCGCCAATTGTAGGGTCTAAATTTGTTGGGCCAGACACCAACTCTGTGTATGGTCAGCCCACCAAATTTCCCACAATAAATTTGTAGAGAATGGGTTGAACAACTGGGCTAGTGATGGATTTAGCGACGGTCCAAACGAATAAAACCAATAATCAAATAAAAACGAATTGAGTCAGACATTCAACAAGAACAAACTCTTTAGTCCGAAGAGGTTTTCTATTTAAAGACAGCGAGTACAAATTATCTCCCTCCTTTTTTTTTGTGAGACTTGCTTCCCTTATATATACACCCTTTTTACATCTTCACCGCATACTTGTCCTCCATCTAGGCACCCACTTGAGTACCAGTCACATCAGCCGTTTGCTTTAACCCGCAGTGAGTGGTGGTGGGTGAAGACGCACTGTTCAGGTGTCTTCTCCACATAAATGCGGCCAGGAAAGTTGCTGCAGTGCATTAAATGTGGCGGTGGCAGCTTTATTGGCAAGATATCCCGTGATAGCTACGCAGTCAGACATGCCTGAAGCTTACCCCCGGGAAGGGAGATCTCTAGCATATCTACTCGATCAAGTTCTGAGCTGATCCGTTGGGTAGGGTCCCTTCGGCCAGACCAAGTTGTCTTCGGACAGAGCGGTTGTCTCGTATGGATTGCACTTCCACCAAGGTGGCAAAGCGTTGATACTTTTAACCTCTTCGGACAGGGAGTCGTATTTGAACTGGGCCACAGGCCCAACATGTGGCGTTGGGCTTTCTCACCCACACATACAATTTCTTTACCTGTAATGTGGAAAACACCAGCCATGTGGTGGAGTTCGTTGAAGATATGGCAAAGTGGTACCATTTCCAAACAAATTCCAATAACCATGCAAATTACGAATTGCCGAATCAATAATCGCAACGGAAACCCCAAGAAAGATATTATTGAGCTTCGAATTAATAATTTCGCGATTAATTCCCCCCTAAAAAAAATCATTGTCATATTATACTAAAAATTGAAAAAATATAACATAACAAGGGTAAAGAAAAACATACAGTCTCCAAAAGATGTTCATGAACATTTCTGATGTAACATGGCAGAGTACAGCTATTCGGATGGTTAGAATATAGATTTCTATAAGTCCCTGCGTAGTGCAACGTATTATAAAAAGCACCATAACCCTTTCCCTCTACAAATCTAGAAAGCATGGGTACGGCTCCAGGGCCGCCACAACCGCACCGGACACTCAGCGACACGCCGATTTGCACTCGACACATCGATTTGCGTTCTTTTTTTTTTCGTTTTTCAATTTGCACCAACTCGGGCCAATTCGTACCGATTCAGCCAAGTCGCGTTGGTTTGGGACGATTCAAGCCGAGTCGCGCTAGTTCATCGTCGATTTAGGCCGAGTCGCGCTGATTATGGCCGAAATTGGCCGAAATACATGTTAAAAAAAATAAAAATAAAATAAAAACTTGAGTTGATTTCTTATTTAGTTATTAACTTATTATATATTCGTCAAATTATTTGTACGTTAAACAACTTAAATTGAAATTATTGAATTATTTGTAGTTATTATTGCTCTTAAATTGGTATATATTTACCATTGAAAATATATTTAATAATTTGTAAATAAAAATATATTTAATAATTTATTAATAAACGTATCCCGCCACACTTGCACCCACTTTTTCAAAAAATACCGAGTCCCGCACCCGCCGAAACCCAAATCCGCACCTGTGCTTCATAGTTACAAATCTTATTCTTGACCACCAATTTTGGAATCCGTAAAATTCAAGTGTAAACAACTTGTGAATATGTCTGGATTTAGATCATACAAATCCTTCATCATGTGAATGAGACAACATCTATCTAAAGAGTTAAAAAAGATAGGGTGGTACAACTGGCTCACAAAATAATTTCTAAATCCTTTTGGAACAATGAAAATTTCAGAAAAAATAGATGAAAGTAAAAAGATACTTTGTTATGGTAGACTTTTGGAAAAGCTATCCTGACTACTGCTGCTACCCACCATCCACTAAAAGTGGTCTATATCACTTTTTTTACCACCATTTTCAAATGCTTCTTTATTATCTAGAGGGGATGATTCATGGGTCACATTCAAATCGGGTAGAACATGAATTCTTTGAAATAAATTACCAGAGAATTTCCCGTTTTCATGAAAAGAAATGACAATATCTGCTAATCCTAAAAATAGTTTCCTACTCTCTGACTCGAAGCAAATAACTCGATTCCATCTGTTGTATTTCCACCACAAATTTTCTTGGTAATTGGAGTTTTGCCATTCATTCAGAAATTCAAGAAATATCTGTAAATAAAATATGTAATTAATCAATTTTCATAAAAAAAGAAGAAGAAGAAGTTAGAAACAAATCCTAAAAGAACAGAAAACTTAAAACTTACCCATCCTTGAGCTCCTTCTATCCCACCATCAATGTTTTCAAAAGGGGTAGGATGCTTTTCCTGGAAATCCGGTATGTCTTCTACATGACGATCAAGAAAAAAGTTAAACGGATATTGTTGTTGTGGTTGATTCATTGAAGCAGAGTTATGACAGAGGCGACGAGTTTGGCGTTATCAATCAAAAGGTTATGAGATAGAGAGTTAACCTAGGGTTTAAAGTCTTAAATATTAGAGCATTCATAGTATAATAGAAAAAATGGGCAGAATTTACACAATTTTACCTTAAAAATGACTCACATCATCAGTGTGTATAATTGTTTTAATTTACAAGTTTAATAATCATTTTTTAATTACTCAACAAATTTGATAGTAACTGTATAAATTTATAATGATACTATTCATTTTGTATTTAGTTGTTTATTATTTCTTTATGTATTTTGAGGATGAAGGAAGAGAGTGAATAGTGGTTGTTGTGTGTGAAGAAAGAGAAACAATTTAAAAAATTAAGAAAATTTTATATTTTAATAAAATGTAATGTAAAATTGATAACTTGATGTGGGGTATTCTGAAAAATGAGTATGTAAAATAGAAAAATCTAGGGCCTGTTTGGTTGTATTGTTTAAACAACACAATACGTATTTCTACAACATTTTTTCACCCACACATATTTCCACAAAATTTAAATAACATTACTAGAATAATATTACCAAATGGGCCCTAGATTTTTATTTTAAAACTAGCTTCATCACACGCGTTTTGCGCATGCAATGAGGGTTTTATATATATATATATATATATTATCTAGTGTCATAATTTTCCTTTTAAAAAAAATTGGATAAGTTTCTTTTGAAGACATGGATTAGTAGGAGAGTGTCCTATTTTGTAAGCATTTTAAGTAGAGTTTGATATATATTTTTACCAGGTTATTCTCAAGTTTTTTTCCCCTTAAACGTAAGGGTTAGGGGTATGTTTAGGGGTATTTTTGAACCACATAAAAGTCTAGTTCAAAGAGGGAAATTCTCTAATAGATAATATAGATTAGCCTCTGAGCACGCGTTCAATGGCTAATCTATATTATATATAGCTCAGAGGTCTTTTTTTTTTTTTTTTTTTTTTTGGGAAAAAGTTGATAATTTGCATCCATTGTAATTTCGAATTACCACATTTTGGGAAATGAATATTACACACATTGACAAATATTGTCACAATTAAAGTCTTTGTTTTACAAAGCTAATTTCTAATAAAAACTACATAAATGAAAACCACTTCAAATTGTCTTTGAAGTTGCACAATCAAGAAATAGTGCCTCTCATTCAAATGAATCCATTTTGGTCTTTATGCAATCTAACAAATTTGTGAATACATCAACCCTGTTAAAAAGGAAATGGAGAAAAAAAAACTTTTGACAACTTTTATAAGGTAAAGTAATTGTTAAAATAGTCACAAATAAAAATAACATCATGGGTTTGTTTTTTAAGCAATTTAATATCAAGCAATGAAAAAGTACAAACAAATAAACAAAGTAACAAACTATACTTTTTCATAATCCAAACTATACTTTTGCATATACTTTGGAATAGTTTGGAATAGTATACTTTGGAATAATTTATGGAATGCTATGTAATTCAAACTATAGTTTGGATAATTTATGGAATGTTATGTAATCCAAACTATACTTTTACATATACTATTCCAAACTCTACTTTTTCATAATGGAATGCTATGTAATGGAATACTTTTTCATAATAACAAATAAACAAAGTAATAAACACTATCTTTTCATAATGGAATACTATGAAAAATAGTTTGTTACTTTGTTTATTTGTTTGTACTTTTCATTGCTTGATATTAAATTGCTTAAAAAACGAAACCATGATGTTATTTTTATTTGTGACTATTTTAACAATTACTTTACCTTATAAAAGCTGTCAAAAAAAATTTTTCTCTATTTCCTTTTTAACAAGGTTGATATTGAATGCTATATAGTGGAATAACATTTTTCATATACTATTCCAAACTATACTATACTATTTGGATTACTTTACATGCAAAAGTATACTTGAAGAGGGAAAAACCTGCACACATCTAGGACGGGCTATCTTCATGACGGGCCTGAGCTTTGATAGGCCACATATTGTGGGCCGAATTTATGTGGTCCAGTTGAGTCGCGAGGCCCATGGCTGGAACCCTAGCGCTAGTAAGATTCTATTAGATGTGATCATTAAAGAGTTCTCCCTACAAGGAAAAACCTTGTCCATCAAGTCTAAGATTTTATAAATAAGAGCCCTATAAGGAAAGGATTCTTCAATCCGCGTCTACGTGGGTTTCCTATATGGAAAAGACTTCTACCCCAAGGAAGAAAGGTCGACTCATTACTACTATAAAAACCCCAACACCCTCACAAATCAAGGTACGCATAATTTACCCTCTCTAGCACTCTAGAGTTGTGAGAATATTTCTGACTTAACCTTCGAAGGCTATTCGGCCGGCACCACACTGGTGCTCTTCGATAGGTTTTCTCTTCTCTTTGTTGTGTAAGTTCATATTTGTGCACGTGGGAATCGTGTGACTCGCTGGTGAATTTTTTCGACTTCATCAGTTGGCGCCGTCTGTGGGAAACCATACTGCTTATACACTATTCATAAGCCGTATTACCGCTTCCCGGATAAAAGAATTGCATGGTACTCACACGCTCAATGGCAACAACCAACGACGTTCAAGGAGAAGAACCCCCCATGACCGCCCTTGAGAGACAGGTTCGAACTCTCGCTGCAGCCGTGGAGCGCCTCACTAAGCAAAACAACGACCTAGAAGAACAGCTGCGTCAGAAGAATGCAGCACCGAACGACTTACAGGGAGACCAAGAAGGGACCAGCGCTGCAATAAAAAACCAAGAGAGAGTTGAAGCCAGCCACGCCCCAACAGGGACAGAGAGACAGAACGTGAGCATGCCATCCCTCACGAATGCAACTCCTCCACATATCTTCGCAGAGATGCAAGCAATGAGAGAGCAGATGGAGGTTATGATGAACGCGCTTAAAGGGCGAGTTTCTAGTGACCTTGACGATCTGGTCAATCGCACTGACTCACCCTTCACTGCAGCCGTGAATTCCTTCCCCCTGCCGCACAAATTTCGGATGCCAAATATCGACAGTTATGACGGGCTGAAAGACCCTCTGGATCATCTAGAGACGTTCAAAACACTGATGCACCTTCAAGGGGTCGCGGACGAAATCATGTGCAGAGCATTCCCAACCACGCTGAAAGGAGCTGCTAGGATCTGGTTCAGTCGGTTGCCACCAAACTCCATCAGCACATTCAAGGAATTAAGCGCCCAGTTCACGTCCCACTTCATCGGGGGACATAGGTACAAGAGATCAACGACGTGCCTAATGAGCATCAGGCAGCGGGAGGACGAGACGCTTAAATCCTACATAACCCGTTTCAATAAGGAGGCACTCTCGATCGACGAAGCCGACGACAAGATCCTGGTGGCAGCCTTCACAAATGGGTTGCGAAAGGGTAAATTTTTGTTCTCTATATACAAGAATGACCCGAAAACCATGACAGAGGTCCTCTACAGGGCAACGAAGTACATGAATGCGGAAGACGCATTATTGGCAAGGGAAGATAAGCCGAAGAAGAGAGAACGACAGAAAGACACCCGGCAGGACCAAGAACGAAAGAGACTCAAAACCGGAGACCGAAGGGACGACCGACGATCCAAGCCCCAAGGAAGGAAATTTACGAGCTTCACCCCGTTGAATACCCCAGTAGACCAAGTCCTAATGCAGATTAAGGACGAAGAGGCTCTAACCTTCCCGGGGAAGCTCAAGAGTGATCCGAGCAAGCGGTCCAGGGACAGGTACTGCCGTTTCCACCGCGACCACGGTCATGATACGTCAGATTGTTACGATCTGAAACAGCAGATTGAAGCCCTTATCAGACAAGGGAAATTACAAAAGTTTATACGAAAGGAGAAGACGGATCCCCCAGCTCAAGAACAGCAACCACGAAGGGAGAATGAGCGTCCTAGACCCCTAGTCGGAGATATAAGGATGATAGTGGGTGCGACTGCAACAGCGGGTTCATCCAAGAAGGCCCGAAAAACTTACCTCCGAATGGTTCAGACCGTCCAGCTGACGGGCTCGGTTCAAAAGATAGCCCGTATGGATAGCCCGATCATCGGGTTCTCGGAAGAAGATGCACGACGACTCCATCATCCACATAATGACGCCCTAGTCGTCACCCTACGAGTCGAGGAGTATAACATGCACAGAGTGTTGGTCGACAATGGCAGCTCAGCGGATATCCTGTACTATCCCTCATTCCAGCAGATGATGATTAACAAAGAACGATTGATACCAACAAACGCCCCGCTAGTGGGGTTCGGAGGAACGAGAGTATTCCCGTTAGGAGCAATCACGCTTACGGTGACAGTAGGAGATTACCCCCAGCAGATCACTCGAGACGTGACATTCCTCGTGGTTGACTGCTCGTCCGCATACAACACTATCCTCGGACGGCCAACTCTCAACGCATGGAAGGTGGCAACCTCAACATATCACCTGATGGTTAAGTTCCCCACGGAGTACGGGGTAGGGGAGTTACGAGGAAATCAGGTAGCTGCCCGAGAATGCTACTTGGCCATGTTAGAGATGAAGGATCACCAGCAGGCAATGTGCATAGAAGAACAGCGACTGGCAGCTGAACCCGTCGAGGAACTAGAAGAAGTTGCTCTGGACGAATCAAGACCTGAGCGAACAACGAAAATAGGGACTTCGGCCAGTCAGCCCGTGCAGCAGGCCCTCAGGGCATTCCTCAGAATGAACCAAGACGTTTTCGCTTGGAGCCACGAAGATATGCCCAGGATCAGCCGCTCAGTCATGGTCCACAAGCTGAATGTGAATCCTAAGATTTCGCCCGTAAGACAGAAAAAGCGAGTCTTCGCTCAAGAGCGGGACAGGGCAATAGCAGAAGAAGTAAAAAAGCTGCTCGAAGCGGACTTCATCCGAGAGGTGTATTACCCCGACTGGTTGGCAAACGTTGTGATGGTCAAAAAGGCCAATGGAAAATGGCGAATGTGCGTCGACTTCACGGACCTCAACAGGGCATGCCCGAAAGACAGCTATCCGTTACCTTGGATAGACACTCTGGTGGACTCAACGGCAAAACATCAACTCTTAAGCTTCATGGATGCCTTCTCGGGCTATAATCAGATCAAGATGGACGAAGCTGATCAGGAGAAGACCTCTTTTGTCACGAGCCAAGGACTTTTTTGCTACAACGTGATGCCATTTGGGCTCAAGAATGCGGGAGCAACATACCAAAGGCTAATGAACAAAATGTTCGCACACCAAATTGGGAGGAACGTACAAGTATACGTCGACGACATGCTCGTGAAAAGCATTCAGGAACAGGACCATCTTAGAGACCTACAGGAGACGTTCGACACTCTCAGGTCGTACAATATGAAGTTGAATCCGGATAAGTGCATGTTCGGAGTAATGGCGGGGAAATTCTTGGGATTCATGGTATCCCATAGAGGAATTGAGGTGAATCCAGAAAAGGTACGGGCCATCATGGAGCTAAAACCGCCGAAGACAGTGAAAGAATTGCAGAGCTTGAATGGGAAAATCGCGGCCTTAAACAGATTCGTCTCCAAAGCAACGGACAAATGTCTACCATTCTTCCGCACCTTGAGAAAGGCTTTCGAATGGACGGATGAGTGTCAAAAAGCATTTGAGCACCTGAAGAGGTACCTCGCCTCTCCCCCACTCCTTAGTCCGGCCGAGCCGAGGGAAGAACTCTACCTATACTTAGCAGTCTCACAAGCAGCCGTCAGCGCGGCCTTGATAAGAGAGGAACAAGGTACTCAATTGCCCGTTTACTTCATAAGTAGGGGCTTTCGGGGGGCGGAAGAAAGATACCCCCAGATGGAGAAGCTGGCCTTCGCACTTGTAACTGCCGCCCGAAAACTCAAGCCTTATTTCCAAGCACATACCATTGTGGTCTTGACAGATCAACCCCTGAAGAGAGCCATGAGCAGCCCTGAAGCTGCCGGACGAATGGCCTTGTGGGCGATAGAATTAAGCGAATTTGATATTCAGTATCGCCCGCGAACTGCGATAAAAGGCCAAGCCGTGGCAGACTTTATCGCCGAGTATACCAGGTTAGAAGACAAGGGGGCAGAACCCAGAGAATGGAGCATCCACACTGACGGCTCCTCAAACAGGCAAGCTGGAGGAGTTGGAGTAGTAATTCAAACCCCGGACGGGGACAAAATCGAATGTATGATCCGGTTAGAATACGCAACCACAAACAACGAGGCCGAGTATGAGGCGCTAGTGGCAGGATTGGACCTCGCGGTAGCAGCAGGTGCTGAAGTCATGGTCATACATTGTGACTCCCAGGTGATAACGAGCCAAATTAACGGCATTTACGAGTGCAAAAATGAAAGAATGAAGAAGTACCTAGGAAAGGTAAAGGATCGGATCAACGGCCTCAAAATGCGTTTCATTCAAATCCCAAGAGAGGAGAATGAATGCGCCGACCGTCTGGCAAAGGCAGCCTCAGCAGAGCCTATGCAAGTCCTTAATCAAGTACTGTCATTTATCCAAACGTCCTCAACCATTGACGACGAAGTAGGAGTGCATGAAACTAATTCTGAGAATGATTGGACCACGCCATTATTAGCCTACATGAGGACAGGCGCGCTACCAGACGGAAAAGAAGCAGCCAGAAAACTGAGAGTCCAAGCTTCGCGGTTCGTGCTGATCAAAAACCTTCTGTACAAAAGAGGATTCTCACGACCGTATCTTAGGTGTTTGAATCCTGACGAGGCAGACTACGTAATGAGGGAAGTCCATGAAGGTATCTGTGGAAACCATTCAGGTGCACAATCACTAGTACACAAACTTATCCGAGTGGGATACTACTGGCCCACAATGCAGAAGGACGCACAAAGCTATGTCAAGAGGTGCGACAAATGTCAGTGGTTCAGCAATCTAATAAGGCAGCCAACCGAGGAGCTGACACCCATGACGGCCCCATGGCCCTTCGCCCAGTGGGGACTAGATATCATGAGCCCTTTTCCAACAGCGATAAGGCAACTAAAGTTTCTGGTGGTCGGTATCGACTACTTCACCAAGTGGGTGGAGGCAGAGGCCCTAGCCATCATCACGGAGAAAAACGTTCGAAGCTTCGTTTGGAGGAACATTATCTGCCGCTACGGAATACCAAGAGTGCTTGTCTCCGACAATGGAAAGCAGTTCGACAACAACGCATTCAGGAGCTTCTGTTCGGAATTGGGTATCAAGAACCATTATTCTTCGCCCGCACACCCACAGGCCAACGGACAGGTCGAGGTCACGAACCGGACCCTGCTCAAGATGATCAAGGCCCGGCTCGAGGGGGCAAAGGGCATCTGGCCTAACAAGCTACCAAGCGTACTATGGGCATATCACACAACTATAAGGGTACCAACAGGAGAAACGCCGTTTCGGCTAGCATATGGAACAGCTGCGGTCATACCGGCAAAGGTAGGGCTTACAAGCTATCGCGTGGAGAATTACAACGATGATAACAACGAAGAAGCCCTGCGACTCCAGCTAGATTTGGTGGACGAAGTCTGTGCTACGGCAGAACAGAGGTTAGCACGATACCAGAACCTAATGGCTAAATACTACAACTCCAATGTCAGACGGAGAGACTTTCAGATTGGTGACCTTGTACTAAGAAAGGTAATGGGAACTGCCAGAGACCCCTCTCAAGAAAAGCTCGGCCCCAACTGGGAAGGGCCATACAGGATCTCTTCATGGCAAAGAAAATGGACCTACCACCTTGAAACTCTGGACGGGCAGAAGCTACAGCACCCATGGAACACAGAGCACCTACGGAGATACTACCAGTAGAGACGACAGCTTGAGGAACAACACCCAAAGCAACACCTATCTTTTTATTCTTAGATTTCTTGATTACTTTAAGTTTCCGCTACAATAAGCCCAACGGGCAAGTTTTTTTCTTTGATTTTGCTACAATATATTTTTAAGCCCACGAGGGCAAGTACTTTTCTACGAATGAATGATTTTCTATTCAAGATTCAACCCAGTTCACTTACATGTGTAATTGAAAATCTTAGACGGGCCCCAAGAGGGTTAAAATTTTTATCAAGTCCACAAGGTGGACGGATAAAAGTCCACAAGGTGGACGGACAAAAGTCCTCAAAGTAGACGGACAAAAGTCCACAAGGTGGACGAACAAAAGTCCACAAGGTGGACGGATCTCCCCAGGGGGACATGATTCACAGTCCGCAACAGAGACGGACAGCCCCAAGAGGGTTAAAATTTTTATAAAGTCCACAAGGTGGACGGACAAAAGTCCACAAGGTGGACGGATCTCCCCAGGGGTACATGATTCACAGTCCGCAACAGAGACGGACAGCCCCAAGAGGTTTAAAATTTTTATCAAGTCCACAAAATGGACGGACAATCTCCACAAGGTGGACGGATCTCCCCAGAAGGGATAGAATCTTAAAACTATAAATTAGACGGAAAACCACAAAGTCAAAAGTTTGACCACACATAGATAAAAATCTAAAATCTTGTGACGGGCAGGAAAATAAAAACTTAGTCCAACACATGGACGGGTACTAAATATACAGATAAATACGAAGTCCACATAGTGGACGGGCCCACAAGATCGTGTCTTAGACGGACAGAGCAATTCCGCAATATTGACGGATAAAATATTATGGGCTACCCAAGAGGTTTAAAAAATAAAACGCCCTCAAAAAAGGACGGAGTCAAGAAGACCAAATAAAAAGATGTTCTCCTAAGTACGACGAGCATAAATATTCATTAATCAGGTCGAATAAAGTTAACAGAGCGAAGCAACAGAGTATATATGCCAAAAATATAAGAAATTACTGACGGACAGAAAGTGCCCATTAAGGGAGCTGTTCAATAAAAACAGGACGAATGTATAAATCGTTCCCCAAATACTTTTACATACCAAAAAATTTTTAAATAAAAAGGCAAAGTAAAACTAAACTACGACGGGCATCTCCTTCTGTTCTTCACGGCTGATGTTTTTGTCCTTAGATCCACTCTCAACGGATGGTTGATCAGCACGACCACTTTCACCGTCCTTGGGATCATGTTGAGGGATCTGCGGTTCTCCTGGAGCACTGACGGGCGGGTTCTCCTCAAAGAGTTCATCCGTATTTTCAGAATTGGCAGGACGGGTAGAAGTAAGTTCTTGAGCATTTACATTAACGGACGAAACGTCAAAATCCGGATATAAAGCCTTCACTTGACGGATAGCCTCGTCAAAACCTTCATTGAAAGAATCTCCGAGCTCGGACAGCAGGGCGTCTGAATCACGGTACTCTTGGACAGCAGTTTCCCTGGCCAGACGGATTTCTTTCTCTTTGTCTTGAAGGACTATCCTCAGTTCCTCCGTCAGCTTCAACAACTCGTTCCTGTCCGTCTCAAGCAGTTTGAACTTCTTCTCCTGGGCTACCTTATAAGCCTTTAGCTCTAAAAGCTCCTCCTCCGTCACCTTGGCTTTATCCCGAAGACGGCCCAAGGTCATCTCATGGTTGAGACACCGTCCCATGAGTCCCTTCACCATGACCATGGTCTGAAATGTTGAAAAATTCAAAAATCAAAAATAGTAAGACGGGTAATACGTAAACATATATGAGGTGGACGGGCTTACCTGAGCAATACTAAATAGACTTGTTTCACCCATGGCCTCCGTCAAGTGATTACCCAGGTCCTCGTAATCCTCGGAGGTGAGAAGGGTAGACAGCTTTTCCAAAGCATAACTGGGGTCGTCCCGGAGAAGGGGAGGTGGCTTCTTAATTTCAAATGACGGACCCTTCATCAGCCCTTTACCAGCCCCGAGCTTGGTTGGGGTGATCGTCTTGGCACCTTCGGCCATGAGCCCCACGACGGGCTCCAGGGGAACCTTGGGCTTCTTTGGCGGACGGTCACCTTTGGACGGCTGCTTACGCTTTGCGACCGTCGCATCTTTTTGTTCAGCAACTTTAGCCGTCCTGTTTTTTGCGGCATTGTTCCGTATGAGTGCCCTCCTCTTGGCAATATCCATTTCTGAAAGAATAAAGGAAAAAGTTAGCTCCGTGAAACAAGTCCCGTCGTAAAGCAAAAGAGAAGTGACGGACATACGTTGACGGATCCTTTTTTCGTACTTAAGGGCTTGAGGTGAAGGTACAGGCCCGTCACAGTACCAACAGATGGTATCAGGATTGACCAACTTCGCCCAAGTTCTCTCCTCCGGCGTGGTCTTCTTGAAAACTCTTTCAAGAAAGCTGAATTCCTCAATGCTAATTTGAGGGCGCCATCGTACTGTAAATAAAGAGGACGGTTAGAAAAATTTTCAAAATAAGCTGAACGGTTAAAAAAGGGCATCCTAACTAAGGACGAACACATACCATTCTCAGATATTATGCCCCAAGTAGTATCGACAGGCATATGGTCCGTCTCTCCTGGACGGCACATCCATCCGTCACCTTCTAAGAAAAAGTATCTACTCTTCCAGTCTCTGTTGGAGTCTAGGATTTCATATATGACCTTTAGTAGCGCACTCCTAGGTACAAAACTGTATATACCCCTAGACTTGTCGATCTCGTCCGGACGGTAGCAATGTAAAAACTCCCGTACCGTCAATCTCCTAGTTCCGTCCGACATAGCCCCGTACAGAATCTCCATCGCAATGAAGATCCTCCAGGCGTTTGGAGATAGTTGGTTGACGAACAAACCCTAATACTTGAGCAGCTCACGATGAAGGGAGCTCAGTGGGAATCTGAGTCCAGCCTTCAACATTTGCTCATATATACCAACACCGTCCATCCCTTCATAATAACATTTCTCTGATTTGTAAGGTAGACGGAGTGGGATATGATCTGGAATCTGGTAGTTATCCCTAAGTGTTCTGAAGTGGTTTTCCTTTATGGTTGATGTGAAATCGTTAACCGTCCACTCTGGAAGCATGATGAACTCCCTTGGTCCATCAGCCTTTACGACGGGTCCTACTTGCTGGTCGTCATCAAACTCTACATTCTCGACAAACTCTGCATCCTCATTTGTTGAGGACAGAGAAGATGAAGACGGACTCCTATCGTCGCTAGGACTGTCTAGATCCCTATGACCTGACGGATATACATCCTCATAGTCCGCCCCGTCACGGACAAATGATTGGTTACTCGACGCACTAGACATTTCCTAGGTATTGACGACTATAGAAATGATGACGGATGTATAATGAGGAATAAAATCTGACGGAGGAATGAAATGACGAAAAGTACTTACCGGTGAGTAGAATGTGAACGGAGAAAATTTGATGGAGACGGATGCGGATTACTAGCCTGATAATTATGATGGATTGAGCTCTGACAAAGTGTTTCTAAGCAAAAGTGGTGAATGAGAGGCAAGGGCTTAATATTTATAAAGAGGCTACACGGGAGACGAGGCGACGCTTCGATTTATTACAACCCTCAATAGAACAGTGACGCGTGTCACGGTACTTGATCGAAATTAATCCAGTGCGCGAAAACCGACGGACCTCGAATAATTTATCCGTCATATGCCTCACCCGTCATGATTATTGACCGTCATATCATATCCATCTTTTTTCACCCCGTGAATCCTATGAATTCTGACGGATTCACGGTGTGAGGGGGCAACTGAAGAGGGAAAAACCTGCACACATCTAGGACGGGCTATCTTCATGACGGGCCTGAGCTTTGATAGGCCACATATTGTGGGCAGAATTTTTGTGGTCCAGTTGAGTCACGAGGCCCATGGCTGGAACCCTAGCGCTAGTAAGATTCTATTAGATGTGATCATTAAAGAGTTCTCCCTACAAGGAAAAACCTTGTCCATCAAGTCTAAGATTTTATAAATAAGAGCCCTATAAGGAAAGGATTCTTCAATCCGCGTCTACGTGGGTTTCCTATATGGAAAAGACTTCTACCCCAAGGAAGAAAGGTCGACTCATTACTACTATAAAAACCCCAACACTCTCACAAATCGAGGTACGCATAATTTACCCTCTCTAGCACTCTAGAGTTGTGAGAATATTTCTGACTTAACCTTCGGAGGGTATTCGGCCGGCACCACTCCGGTGCTCTTCGATAGGTTTTCTTTTCTCTTTGTTGTGTAGGTTCATATTTGTGCGCGTGGGAATCGTGTGACTCGCTAGTGAATTTTTTCGACTTCATCAATACTATTCCATTACATAGCATAATTTGGATAAATTATTCCATAAACTATCTTTCTTTTGGTTAAAGGATATAACAATAAATACTAAATTATCCAAATTATGCTATTTAATGGAATATTATTACATTACATAGCATAATTTGGATAATTTACATTACATATAGTTCGGAATGCTATGTAATGGAATAACATTTTCATATACCATTCCAAACTATACTATACTATTTGGATTACATTTACATGAAAAAGTATACTATTCCAAAGTATACTATTCCATTACATAGCATAATTTGGATAATTTAGTGTTTATTGTTATATCTTTTAATTTTTCTTTTTTTTTTTTCTTCTCTTCTATTTTACTCAATATTGAAATTTAACCACATCCTCCTTATCATTAAATTATTTTTATTTTCTCTCTCTTTTTGTTTTAAAAAATAAAAAATGTAATATTTTACTTAAATTCAAATAAAAGAAAATTGTGCTCGTCAAATTGTACTCATTTTTTTTAACATTTACACTTTCTCCAACCTTTCTCCTTCTCTTTACCTTTTCATCTCCCCAAACATTCTACCTTGATATCACTCTTCCTCTTTCGTTTTATCTTCCTTTATTTTGTTTCTTTTTATTATCATCCTCTTAGTATAAATTTGTCATTCACTTTTCCATTCTTTACGTAATTTTCTCTCACAAAAAAGTGGTTATTTCCCACTCTTTCTCCCTCAATTTTTTGGTGGATTTTTATTTTTATTTTTCTTGCATCTCTATTTTAGCTTGATAAAGTTTTGTATTCTTTACAACTCTATTTTGGTTGATGGGATTTAGTTATGTGTTTTAAGTTTTTTTTTTTTTTTTTTATGACTTTGATTGTTAAATATTATCATATTGCATTATAAATATTTAAAAATAGTATATAAGAATGTACTATTATTATATTACATAGAATTATTTGGATAAGTTAGTGTTTATTGTTATGTATTTATTTTTATTTTTATTCTCATATCATTCTATTTAGGCGTAAATGCACTTTTAGTCCATACATTTTGACTTTTTTCCATTTTGGTCCCTACATTTTAATTTTACTACTTTAAGTCCCTAAACCAATTAATGCATTTCATTTTGGTCCTTTTCGTCAGTTAACCGATGAAAATTGCTGAGGTGGCTGCCAGAATAATTAAAATATTATAAAAATGCCACATCACTCCTGGCACATCAGCATATAAATTTAAAAAATTAATTTATTAATTTAAACTAAATAATGAAATTAAAAACAGAATTAAAAACTAAACTTCACATGAACCCAGAAGCTCATCAAGATACTTTTCTTATGTTTGAATATTCAACCAGTTTCCAAAAGAAATTGAATATTAATTGACTATTGACTTTAAGTTTTTAGAAAATAATTAATATTTTATGAGTTGAAAGACTTTCCTTGATTATCTCTAAATTTTTTAGTTGCCTTATTGGATTTGAACACCACACGGCCAGACCTTCCCTAGCTCCAATTGCAGTGGTGAACCCAAACCAAAACTTCCACCGATTGCACCTGTGAACCCAGATAGACCAAACCCAATCCCCACGAACCCATCAGCTCTTGTGAACTCAGGCGACGGCGATGGCTCTAGGTAGCCTTGACGGCCACGGCCACGGCTTCAGGTGGCCTCAATGGTGACGTCTAGACTCCCCCAGCTCTTCTCGTGTCTCTTTTTGGATTTGGCCTTTGTAAGTCTTAGATTTAGAGAGAGAGAGAGAAAAGGAGAAAATGAGATAAGGCCGGTGGTTTGGAGCAGATCTAGAGGAAGGGGGTCAGCGGTGGTTTAGAGAGAATGGAACTCGATCTCGGCCTCCGTCTTGGCCACCGTCTCTGCCACAATGGAGCTCACAGGTCTTGGCCTGCGCCTCGGTCTTAGCCACAATGGAGCTTGCCGATCTTGGCCACCGTCTTGGCATGGGTTTATTGACTGATCGATGGGTTTGGTGACTTTTTTGGTGGCAATGGTGGTCATGCTCTGGAATTTTTGTGGGTTTTTGAGCTGAAGTTCATGTTATGAAGAAATGTTTTTGATCGGCGGGGTGGTGGTGGCTTGATTGTGTCGGTCATTGGTGGTGGGATCTGGGTTTGATTGTGTTGATCTGGGTTTGTTGTGATTGGTTTCTTGATCTGAGTTTAATTTGGGTTTGATTTGTTGAGAATTTGGTGTTGATTGTGTTAGAATTTGGGGAAGAACGTGAAGAATTCGATGATCTTGATTTGTGGTAAATCTGATGGTGCTGGGTTTGATGATCTCTGAGGTGTTGAATTTGGGTTTTTTCTTCTTGTTTTCATTTATGTCCTAGTGATCTGGGTTTGAGTTCTTGGGTTGCTGGGTTTGTATTCTTGTGATGGGTTTGAGTTCTTGGTTGCTGGGTTTGATTTGGGAAGAATATGAAAAACAAGTTGTAAAATGAAGAACAATTTGAAGAACATGAAGAACAATCTTAATTTATGTGAATTTTAGTTTTTAATTTTGTTTTTATTTTTATTATTTAATTAAAATTAATAAATTAATTTTTTAAATTTATATGCTGATGTGTCAGGAGTGATGTGGCATTTTTATAATATTTTAATTCTTCCGGCAGCCACCTTAGCAATTTCCATCGGTTGACTGACGGAAAGGACCAAAATAGAACGCGTTAATTGGTTTAGGGACTAAAAGTGGTAAAATTAAAATGTAGGGACTAAAATGAAAAAAAGCCAAAATGTAGGGACTAAAAGTGCATTTACGCCTTTTATTTAACATTTAAATTCAGCCACATCCCCCATATATATCATTAAATTATTTATATTTCCACTCCATTTTTATTTTAAAAGATTTAAAATATAATATTTTGCCTAAATTAAATAAATAAAATTGTTCACATTAAGTGGAGTAATGCTAGGAAAACACTCATTCTCACACCCAATGCATCAAAGGAAGAATGAAATACAAAACAAATCAAGTTAGAAACACTAAATTAAAAAAAAAAAAAAAAAAAAAAAAAAAAAAAAACTAATAATGCATATTTAATGTCATAGAATCATCATCAAATTTTGTAAAACGATAGGTTGCCAATGGAGAGAGAGAGAGAGAGAGAGAGAGAGAGAGAGAGAGAGAGAGAGAGAGAGAGAGAGAGAGAGAGAGAGAGAGAGAGAGAGAGAGAGAGAGAGAGAGAGATGGTATAGAAAAAAAAAAAAAAAACCAATACAAAGTAATAAAGAGTAGATAAAGAAAAAAAACCAAACGTCAATTAGTAATCTTTGATTGGAAAACAAAGAGGTTGTAAGGAGAAGTAAAAAATAAAATAGAGATTATCGTGTGGAAAATATTAAAAACTTTACAGTGTAGTAACATAAACCGTTAAATTCACTTAAAAAAAATTAAATCAACAATCAACAATTAAATACAATCATAGTACTAAATTTAAATTTAAAACTAATAAAACTCTAACTATGGAAACCATATTAATCATAACTTAAAAAGAGATGTTCTCTAATAGTAGTAGAAATTACATAAGAAATAAAGTTAGAAAATTTAAAATTTCATTTTTTGACATTTCATTTAACCTTATTTATAATATATATATATATATATATATAATTTTTATACACTATTACTTTCAAAAATCTAACGAGCAATGCTACCTCTCATTTATCGTCTTTGTTATGCAAATCATCAGTTAGTGAATATATGATAATGGTAAGAAGTGTTACAAATGAGATCACTAAAAAATATATATAAAATTAATTAGCGACTATCATTATGGAGTAGTAGTCTATAATTTTACGCATCCAAAAAAGTGGAATATATAGAGTTTTCTTATAGGTATGTGTAAAGATTCACTATATATATGTGTGTGTGTGTGTGTAAAGGTAAAAAAAAAATGTATATTTAAGGTTTTTATTAACTTAAAAACTAATTAAAAACCAATGGTTAATAACTCAAATTATAGTATTAATATAATATTTAATGAGATCATTCTAAAAAAATTATCACGTGTAACATGCGGGTATCTGACTAGTTGGTACAAAACTTGAATAGACCAATGGCAATTCGTTGCAACCCATAAATCCTGCAAACAATCATTTTAAGCTTTGGTGTTTTTGAAGAGCCCAAATATATTTGGTTCTATTGGGTCAAATGGACTCTTATATTCTCAGCTACCTATGCCTAAAAGCATTAAATAGTACTATAGTAGTTAAGAGCCCACCACCCCCGCCCACATCATTGGATGGATAACTATGCTCAACAAACTCCCGTTTAAGAGGTTCTATGTTCCATTTTTGTCTTCTCGTTCCTCCATGGACATAGGCCATCAAGTTGAATTATGTAACCCTCATGTTCTTGGATTCTCTATAGAATGAAAGAAAGAGAAAAAACCAATGTAATGAGCTCAAAAGTGTGGGCCCCACACGCGATGACGCATGTGCTCGTAAAGAGGGTGGATTGTAGTGACCCAAAAGTTGGTCTTGCAACCCATGGAATCTCACATCACCTAGGGAAGCACATGTGGATGTCCTTATAAGGAATGACTTCCAAGGCATTTTTCCTACTGCTGTGTGCTTTGGGGAGAGAACAAAACCATGAGAAGTATGGGCCCCAAAGCGAACAATATTTACATCACATGTTCTTGTTTGTATTATTTATTCCCCATGGGTGATGGACATGCATACATCACATTTAATAGAGGCAGCTAATTTTGGGATCCTACTCTCATTGTGGGACACACTTAGAAACATTTTGAGAAACGCCGAGAGCAAAGAGAAATATGTATATTCTTTATCAGTTTCAAAAATAATATGTTGTGGTGGATGACTGTTAGAATGACTATTAGAAAAGAAGCAATTCAAATATAATCTCACCCTCATATTTCATTTTTCTTATCATTATATTTCCTTTATTTTACAACAGTTCTAATTAAATTTGTTGTGTCACGAGTCATGAGAGAGAGAGAGAGAGAGAGAGAGAGAGAGGCCTAACCGCATGCCAAATTGGTGCATAGAAGAAGTCAGAGAATTTCCCTCCAATGCAGTACCTTCCTTAACCCCTTTGAGCCAATATCTCACTAAGACTTTACCCCATATAATCATAATTGTGCCATGATTGTGCCAAATATCTTGCATCTCATAAATGGAGTACCTTCCTTACCATTAATAGTAATATCATTCTAGATGGAAAACAGAAATGGACCAAGACATTTCTAGTTTTGAAATTACACTTTGCTCAATCTCAATTCTCAAACTATATTCATAACAATAAACCTAAATGGTTAGTCTTAACTTTTTATATATATATATATATATATATAATCCGCAATAACATTAAACCAAACAAGGAGAATAAGAAAGGTAATCCGCCTTACAAACAGACTCAATAACAGAAGGGAGATTACCATTACCATTATGGTTAGTCTAAACTTAGTATTCACAGATAACCATATAGTTTAGTCCCATTTTCATTTTGTGTTAAAGAGCAGGCTTTGCCAAAAAACTTCCATCAATTTTTCTTTTCTCTAGGATTCATTTACCTTGTGCTTTATTCTTTCTTTTGGCTAAGATGGATGGTGAAGGAGCAGGGGACGAGGTGAAGATGATGATCCGAAAAGACAATACCATATCTGTTCGTGCAATAACCCTGCGTGTTCCCGGGTATCTGATCACCAATGTCCTGCTCATATGGAGCATTCTCTATGGACTTGAACTTGCTACTCAAACTAAAACATATACTGGTGGCGAGTGGGATTTCCATGTTGGAGTTATAACCATGGTTCTTGGTTTCGTCCTTTTGTTTGTTGAAATTCACACTCTAGCAACCATGTATCTAGAATTTCCAACAGGACAGTCGCAGCTACAAGAGAAGGAAAATGGCACCCATCAAGGTAGCAAATTGAAAGCTGACATATCCGTTTAGTTCGCTAGATTTTAATGTTGGATTTGTAACCATGTTCATGGGTTTCGTGTTTCTGTTTGTTGAAATTCCATTCTAGGAGACATGTATCTAGAATTGGCAGGAAAGTTGCAGCAACAAGAGGAGGAAAATGGCAATCACGAAGGTAGCAACTTGAAAGCTGACATATCTATTTCGTTTGCAAAGATTAACCATACAAATAGGATCACCGTATCAATTTAGCCCTTCATTTCTCTCCCTTTATCCTATATTAAATTCAGATCCTACATAAACGGGAGCCTTATATATTTGGTATTTTTGAATCATTTTTTACTAAATGAATTGCATTGAGAAATATATAGAATGAAAAATTCTGGATAGGTCAGAAAAGCCAAGACGAATACCACAAACTTATTTTTGTGGGATTTAGAACCATATAGATCCCCTACTAGCATAATAATCATTAAAGGAAATCTAGTTTGGATTGTCTACTTTTACAAACCCATCGATACAAAAAAAGTTCGTAGGAGCATAAATAACTGCTGGCAAATAGAACCAGTAGCATGATCTTTTTCATGACATTTTATACACAGCACTAACAAAACCAAACAAAAAAGTCTTGTTTCCATAGGTATATCCTGTAAGCTTTTCCACCATTTGCACTCATGTCTCTGCTTTACTTGTACATTATTTTTTTTTTAATCTCTTCAAGTATTCTTAACGAAAATATCACAACGTGAACAATGAAGCAGTGAGGGAGATGACAATCGGTGAAGTTATTGTCAGTATCCTTGTGGACGTGATCATAGTCTCCATGTTGTTGTGGATCATTTTTACAGCACTTGGATTTGCGGGGGAACCTATAGGCGACGGCCCAGACGATTTATACCATTTCCTAGTAAGAAACTTAGTCGGAATTGTCACCATGCTCCCCGGTATATACTATTTGATGTATGGACTAGCAATAATGTTGGTGCTAGCACTAGATTTGTCTAGCAGGTTGCAGCAGAAAGAGAAAAAGGGAAGTAGCATTCTTGAAGGCCAAAACACAAATATTACTGAGTGTCTTGTTTAACGTTTCTCAAAAAAAGTTTGACATTACAAATTTGTACTGCACATTGTATTATTGTGATGCTATACTTGAACTATTTCCATCTTATATTGAAATACTAAATTATGACTTCACTCTTCGGGCCATGCACAAGGTCAATTCATGGTTTGGGAAACTATTTTGAATTAAAAAAATCTCTTCTTATTTTATGATCACATGTATTAGCTTTCTAAAGATACTCATCCCCAACCTTATAATTACTTGCCAAATCACTGTTACAAGATGGGAGGAAATCCATACATAAAATAGCTCTTCTATGTCTAGCACACAGTAGCTTTCATATACTCCTCCCAAGCTTCAGTGACATCCATCAATCATTTATGACCAAGGGTTGTGCTCTCGTGCAGAGACTCAATGGGACTCAATGGGAAAGCATAGGTCACGTCTACACTATGTCCTAAAAGGACTAGTCAAGTTACTATCAAAGGTCCTTATAATCTGTTATGAATAAGTCTAGTGCCACAGCTTGTGGCACAAACCCCTCCACCAACCACAACTCGCCAAATGGGCGAGTTGTGCGACAAGTTGTGGCACTAAACTTATTCATCTGTTATATAGCTCTGTTCAACCTTAGTATACACTCAACGTGAGACTTGAACACACACACACATACAATCTAATCTAATCAAATTCAAACAAACCAGGTTTCACAAAAATAGTTACCTGTTTTTTAAAACATGACATACTTCATCTCCTTACATCTGATTTAGCTACAAAGGAAGCTGAAGGAAACTGATATTTTAATTTATACGCCTTCAAACTAAACTGCAACATATAAATGTATAAAATTTTCCCCCAAAAGAATGGGATAAAAAGACTGTCAAATTTCTTCACAACCAGAAAGAGCATCAAGGGAATCACTTAAAAAATGAATATTTTATTTCAACAAAGAGAACCCAAAAACAAATAACGAGTCCGCAACATTTGAAAAAGAAATTGCTATAAGATATATATATATATAGAGGATTGAACTTGAGGACTTCAATCTTGTCCTAGAGAACGTTAACAACCTCCTTTTATACATAAATTCCAGCATGATAAATTGTTTAGTCCAAAACCCACCTAACTGTACTTATATACACACACACATCGATCCCTTAAGCCTTAAGACAAGAGAGCAAGAATTTCTTTTTTGCTTTCAGTCTGAATGGAGGATATTCCACCAAACATTAATAATATTGTTGTAGCTGCCTTACAAGCTCTTTAATTATATATGCAATGATCTTTTCCTCAACCAAAAAATAATAATAATAATAAAATGTTGTCTAACATATTATATGAGTTTCGTGCTAAAAGACTTTTTAAGGTGTTAATGTTTAACTCTTAGAAACTCAAGATTCCATTGGATACATAACTTCTAACTGATATAATCTAATATATTATATTGTTACAACAAAATGTCACCATATCAGAATATGGCACAGCAAGAAACTGAAATTGGCACATAATTTGGCTTGAAAAGCTTACAGGGTTGGTTTTTTTTTTTTTTTTTTTCCTTAGGCAGGGACAAGATACGTTGGTGGATTCCTATTCGTGTTATCTTACTTGTGACTAATCCATAGAATTTTAAAGAATCAATTTGTTGTCATATATGAATCCTGTTTTGTTGTACATAATGTGAAAACTAACAAGGGTGAGTACTTAGAAGAGCCAGAAAACAAAAGTGATTGCCGAATTCTGATGATCAGAACAGTGGTAAAAACAGGATTGAGGAAGATGAAGATACTCTATATGTAGTAAGCAGGAAATTTCTTTCTGGATTGAGAGGGTTGCAATAATTTGCTTATGCATTACCAGATTTATCAGTTGATCTGCCACTGTGTTCTAATTGTCTAATCTGTGTTACCTACTTCACTTCATCTATGGTTTTGGTTTTCCATTTTGTGTTTCTATTTTTATTAGTTTGAATCTAAGATTTGAGTAATTTTGATTGGTGACAGGATTATGTAATGCAGTTTACATAACATAATTCATAAAACAGTCAGCGAAACTAGTGCAGGAGATCATTAGCCTTTGTTCTAGAACTGCAGGCTGCCCTAATTCCAGAGTAAGTGCTCATGAAGTCATGCAATGGTATGAATGGTATAGCCAGTGGGCTTTCCATGTTAGGAATTGTAACCATGTTTCTTTGGCTTCGTTTCTGGCTCTTGGAACTCCCATTCTAGCAGACTTGTTTCTAAATTTGACAGAACAATTGCAGCAAAAAGAGGAGGAAAATGGCACTCATCAAGGTAGCAACTTTAATAGCCGGCATCTGTTTTAGTTTGTCAGGACTCATAGGATCACCATTTTAAGTTGGCCCTTCATTTTTCTCTCCCTTCATCAGTAAATTCAGATCCCGCATAAACAGGAGCCTCATATATTATGTCCAACATTTTTTTTTTTTACAATAATTTTCTAGTAAATGAATTGCATTGAGAAATATCCAGAAAGAAAAATTAAGGATTAGGTCAGAAGAGGTCAGAAGAGCCATGATAAATACCACATGCTTACTTTTGTGGGAGATTTAGAATTCCTTACTACGAAAATTATCATTAATGTAGATCTAGTTTGGATTGTCCTGTACAACCTCGCCAATAGAAACGTTGGTAGAAGCATAAATGAAACAGAACCAGCAGCCAAGAGTTTTGTGTAGGATTCTTTTCATGACATTTTAGACACACCACTAATGAAACCAAACAAAGTATGAGTTTTTTCCACTATTTGCACTCACATCCCTACTAGTACATATATCTCTTCAAATTTTCTTAACAAAAATATCACTACATGAACAATGAAACAGCAAAAGAGATGACAAACCATGAAATGATTGGCTGTATCCTTGCGAATGTGATCACAGTCTTCATGCTTTTGTGGGGTACTTACACTGGAATTAGACTTTCAATGGAACCCAGGGGAGACAGCAAATACCATTTCCTAACTTTCTCAATTGGAGTTATCACCATTGTCTTTGGTTTCATATATTTCATCTTTGGACTTGCAATAATGTAGAGAAGGGGAAGCAGCATCCATAAAGGCCACAACACAAATGTTAAATGTTTGGTTTGACTTTGACAATTGACAAACAAATTTATACTGCATCTTGTATTATTGTGATGCTATTCTTGAATTATTTCCTTATCATGCAAATACTTATTGGAATCTACAACAAAACGATCCAATTGATCAAAATGCACAATGAAGATTGTATCCATACGATTTTGCACTTCTCAACAATTATGAGTTCAGGCCATTAAACAAAGTCAAACCATGGTTTGGGAAACTTTTTTTATTTGGTAGTTACAACAGGGGAGGGGGATTCGAACCCCAGATGTCTCTATTTATAACACCTAGATTAGTCAGTTGAGCTATAAGGCTCTTGGCAACCATGTTTTGGGAAACTGTCTTACATTAAGAAAAATTCATATTTTGTTTGGGCATCCCATCCTATTTTCTGACTGTTTTAGCTTTACACATCCACGACCTTATAATTACTTATCAGATCATGGTTAGATCATGGTTACAAGATGAGAGCAAAACTTTACATAAAATAGTCCCCATATGATGTCTAGCACCTCTCTCCACTCCTATATATATATATATATATATATAGTAGGCCAAAAGAAGAAAGGATGCACCACAAAATAGTTTTTCAAATTCATCTAGAGGATGTTTATATAATTCTAAGTGCTTAAGCCAACTAAACCCTACCACTACTATGAAAAGTCAACCATACAAACCTTGTTCTCCCATTCCGTACTTTATGGACCATATCAGTGTTGATCAATGATTCATTAACCAAGATTCTATTTCCACTCCCTCTAAAATTGTTTAACATAGAGCCTATCCCAGATCATAATCTCATATAGCACTCCCAAGTTCACCACATCATTCCTCAGCTGTTCAACCTTCATCTTTGTTGTAATGTGAATAAAATATTCTAGTTAACCTCCTCTTGATTTTTGACCTACTACTATACAACAGCAAGAACAACAACCAAGCCTTATTCCCAAAACTTTAGGTTTGATGACTATGGATCTTCAACAGACAAATTAGGGTCGATCGGCCCTGTCCAAGACCATACTCTTTGTCACCTTATTTCCTAGTTTCTTACTCATACCACTTAACAACTAAGTAAAGAACTAAAGGAGAATCACCAATTCTAATAACACCAATAGCAATCTAAACATGGTAGTCTCTCATAGATGTATGGATAAAAATGACAACTTGACAATGAAACAGTGGTTCAAGGAATCACATAAACAATAAAGCATCATATCTCATTAAAACAAAGAGAACCCAATGTCAAAAAAACAAGTTTGAAACATATGAAACATTCATTAATGGATTCTTAACAACTTTATGACAAAATGTACAGAATCTGATAACAGGAAAGCATAGATGATTATAGAAGAACCCCTCAGACCCTAAACTCAAAGACCCAGAAACTAAAAGAGAGAGAAAGTTAGATGAGCTTGAAAGGGAGAGGCCAAGGAGTGGACCTGGGGACCTCAACTCGGTCCTTGATACGCTCAATCTTCTTCTCCTTTTTGGGTCTCGAGTTTCCGTACGACCCTTTGAATCTCTTTCCCTTCTTGGTCTTCTTGTCCCCACGCCCACACACAATCGGCACTCCTACTCCCGATCCTGATATTGATGATGTTAGGGAACTCGAAGGTGGTCGAGGTGTCACCATCACTCGCCTTGCTAGTGCGCCGCACCACTGCATCATCGGCATTTCTCTTTTGCTCTGAAAGCTTCCCCCACTTCACAAACACAGTTCCTCACAAAGCTCAAAACTCAAAAACCCCACTATGACTCTCCACACTCTGTGAAAATGAAATGGTAGGGGTTATGTTATGGGCCGGGCCAGGCCCAAACTCAATTCTCAATCAAGGTTTTTTTTTTTTTTTTTTTTTTTTAATGAAAATAAAATAATAATAAATCAATTGCATGGCATACACAAATGAGTGAAGTATAAAATGGAATAGAAAAAGTGTAATAGAATATTTATATTGAAGAGAATCAAGACCACCCATCTATAATAACAAAAACCAAAATGTCAGCTCATAACAAAGATAAAGTCATTTTATTAAAACTATTTTTGTAATAATTATGCTACTCCATGAAAGAAAGTCACCTAATTTTTTGTTATCTTTATCTTCTTTACTATACTTTGTCAATTTTATTTTTGTAAATATAATAGCATTTGAATTTAGGGCATTTGTTTCAAATTTATAATTGTTGTTTATAAGTCAAGAAACTAATGTATGCTACTGTAAATTTTTTATTAAAAAAAATTAATTTAATTGAATTTTTTTTTTTAGAATCCATTTTTAATTGCATGTTTATAAAGTTCGAACTTAGGTTTGATTGCATATTCTTTTTTTTTTTTTAATACATTACATGTTCTTTATTTAATGATGATAAGAGATTTTACCGTTTTTATTTTTTAAGATAAGAGACTTTTACTAATTGAATTAATTAAAACAAGTTCTTCATGCTCTATTTTTATTCTAAAATAGTACATTCTATTTCTATTAGAACTTTGAACGTGATTTTCATGTTTGTAAAGTTATGTCATTTTTGTTTTGAGGTTGAGTTTGATTTATTTAATGATAAGAGATTTTACCGTTTTTACTTTTTAAGATAAGAGACTTTTTACTAATTGAATTAACCCAAACGAGTTATTAATACTCTATATTTATTCTAAAATAGTACAACTATTTCTATTAGAACTTTAAACATGATTGGTTGCCATGTGTGTAAAGTTATGTCATTTTTGTTTTGAGGTTGAGGTTGATTTAAATCAAAACTCAACCATTTTCTTAGTTCGACTGAGGAAACGACTTGTTTTGTATGTATACATACAGTCTATACTGTAGTCGGTAAGAGCCAAAAACGACTTGTATATGGTTGTATATGTCTTAGTAGAAAGTAGAAACTCAAACACAAAATGGGTGATGGACATGTGGGCTGTGGGTGCTGTGGTTCCAAATAAAACACATCATAGAAATAGTGTACAAGGCATCACTTTTTTTCTTTTTTCTTTTATCTTATCGACCTCGCTTTCAATATTATACACAGAAAGCACATTACTTGAACTTTTTTTAAGTCTGAGAGAGCTTCATAGTTCAAGCTTCAAAGTCAGTTTCGATAATGGAGCTTTGCAGAGCTACTACTTTCTCATGGACTCACACAGTCTCTACCTCTCTTTACATCCCTCAACCCTCCTCTGTGAGCACCCATATTTGCATTTCTTTGTTTTTTCATCATTGATTGTACTTTATTAGTTATCACTTATTATTTGCTCATACAAATACAATGTCTTTTTTTTTGGTGGTTAAGATGTGTGAGACTAAGAGATTCAAGGTTTGGTGTGGCTCTGATCAACCCCAGAAGGTAAACTGTTTGAATATTTGGTTTTAAGTATTAAAAGCTTGTTACTTTAAGAATCGAAGTATTGTAGCATGTTACACTGTCCTAGTTTTTCTTCAGTATGGGATAGTTATATATGATTTATTGAGAATTGGACTAGTTCTTCTTTACTGGAAGTTGTAGTTTTCAATAATTTGCATTACCGTTTTCATTTAGATACTGGGTATAAAAGTTGTGATTGATATTAGTCACTTCCCATAATTACACTTGCAAGTTGGGATTGTGATGGCCTTTACAGCTTAAAGTGATTGAGAACATTCACACACTTCAGCTTTTTCCCTGGTTGGTAAAAAATACTTGGGTTGCAACAATTATATGTTTAGCAAGATTATCTTGTTTCCTTGGAGATATAATTTACCTTCTACAGCTTGTTGTGGGCAAATCAGATGACTGTATCGGTGACTGGAGCCACAGGTTTTGTTGGTAGAAGATTGGTGCAGAGGCTGCATGCAGGTAAAACGTCTTTCTGAAGTATTTCTAATCCTACATCTATATTCAAATCTAGGTACATTGACCTTGGTTGATTGTGTTTTTTGATAAATTCCTTTCTTTCTTTAATTGTCCACAGTAATTCATTGTGTGACAATCATTTCTACTTGCAGTTATGGACATTCATCCATTATAGTATTTATGCAATGTCCGCCTAAATGACCTTGTGACATTTCGTGCTTTATGTGGCACCTAAAGCACCTGATTTGAATGTTTTTGGGCGTAGCTGATTGGTGAAATTACTCTTCAAATGCTTTTTTGATTGTGTACCTTAATTAAACTCCCAAATATTGTTACCATGCACATCACATATAGGATAGGTATATCAGTATATGATTCACATTTCCTTATATCTCATAGAATGTGCAAATTCTCATTTTCTAAACTAGAAGGTGCATTCAAACCATGAACCAATTCAATTCAAGGTTGGGTTGCATCAAATTGGTTCTTGGTTTCACCCAATAGGCTACATTGCTTCCTAACTCTGTCTACACTGTTGAAACTACAGATGATCTGTTTGGTTATTTTTTCTTTCTACTTTATATCATTTTGAGTTTCTTCATGATATGTATATATATAGTCAGGCTATCTATAATCTTCCCTTTAATCTACTTTTCAATGCAGATAATCATCGCATTCATGTCCTGACACGCTCAAGATCTAAGGCTGAGTTAATTTTTCCGGGTAAGAAGGTAATGAATATTTGAAGCCAGTTGATTGATTCTTTAAATTTGCAAAATTCAGGAAATATCACTATTTTTGAGTGATGAATGTTTTAAAAACTTGTATAACATAAAAGCTTTTTTGGCAAGAGAGAGGGAAATGCTTTTATTTGTTTATATTCAGTTCATTTTCAAAAGAACTTAAACTTTGCTTTTATTTCTTATTTATTTTTTCATGCACATATATCCTTGTATTAATTGGAACAAAAAAAAAAGTTGAGTATATTTTCTTTCTACAATACGTTGGCTTAATTCTTGAAATATTACCTGGCATTTGTAGTCAAGGACTTTCCAGGAATAGTGATTGCGGAGGAGCCAGGGTGGAAAGACTGCATTCAAGGTTCAAATGGTGTTGTGAACTTGGCTGGAATGCCCATAAGTACACGATGGTCTTCTGAGGTCAGTTTGACTTGCTCATACAACCTGTTTCATATGATAGGGAATCCTCAGGGAGATGCACCTGGTCCTGGTGCTGTAGCTAATCCAATGCCTCTAGAAGCATGTGTACGAGCTCTTAATGAGGGGCATGATCTTTCTCATGAGGATAATAGAATTATTAGTGTGGCTAGTAAATGACCCTTTACCTTTTGAGTTACAAATAAATGGTAGCTACATTAAGAGAGGCTGCATGCTACTTTAAAATATCTGCTGCTTTCCTATCTTTACATTTTTTTTTTTTTTTTGGGTCTTAATTGTAAGGTCTGCTACCACTTTCTGTCTTGCTTATTACATCTACTTTGTCAAAAAGGCTTTATAGAGAGAATAATTTGTCTACTTGATAAATTGGGATTTCCATGGCCATTATACAAGTGAAAACCTGTCATGTATTTTACTGAATATTACTTGCTATGGTCATCATTCTTGTGGCATGTGATGCAATTATGTGTTTTTGAGATTACCGTCACTCTGCAATAATGCTAGTTCCATTATATCTCATTATGATATTGATCATAGAACCATAGTGTATCACATCTCCCTTGAAGCCAGTGAAATCTGCTAATTTATTATTCTGCTCCAGATCAAGAAAGAGATCAAGCAAAGCCGGATTAGAGTCACCTCAAAGGTCAGCTGTCATTGTCCTGTGCCAATCTGTTCACATGTGAAGAGTTATTTTTTTTTTGGTCTTCTTTGGGGTGAATGCAAAAAGTGATGAGTAGTTACAATTTCTCATTTCCAGTTCTTCATCTGACCATTTCAATTAATTTTGAAGGTTGTAGATTTAATAAATGATGCACCAGATGCAGTTCGGCCTACAGTTTTAGTTAGTGCAACCGCTGTTGGTTATTATGGTCTGCATCTACCACCAATTTTTCTATTTTTGTATGATTCTTTTAAAGATGCATAGATTGTTCTTCTGCTTTAATATGTTTGGCATATATTTTCAGTGATTAAAACATGTATAGGGTTGCCCAAGTGCTCAACTATAGATCATTCTTCAATATTAACCTGGAACTTATATTCCCAGGGAATTGATGTTATTCTTTTGTGTTTCAAAATAATTTCTATACTTCACCTTATGGAACATTTTATCATACCTTCAAAAAATTCTGATTAATGTTCTGTAGTGTTTGATTTTACACCTGCTCAATAACCCAATCATACCTTCAAAGCTTGCACCTTATGCAAAGCTTTATGTACCTCTCTCTCTCTGGCATATTACATCCTCTTGTCTATATTTAGGTTTAACTTTTGGACCCCCTTATTATCTATAATAGATGCTTTACCCTTTTTATTCTTGTCATTTGCTCAGGCAGTAGCGAAACAAAAGTATTTGATGAAAAGAGCCCATCAGGAAATGATTACTTGTCTGAGGTATTAATTATTTTACCATCACCTGTTATGCATGATTTAATGTCTATAACACTTGGTCAAATTGAAAAGTATGCTCAGATTAATTTCACTTGGCATTATATTTTCCAGTAGTGCATTACTTCTATGTTCAATATACCAATCTGGAAGCTTTATCTTAACTACAGCCTCCTCCATATGATCTTCTCAGGTTTGTAGAGAATGGGAATCAACAGCCCTCAGGGTGAATAAGGATGTTAGATTAGCACTTATTCGCATTGGTGTTGTTCTTGGTAAAGATGGTGGTGCTTTAGGTATGACTAATCTTTTAAACCATTGCATTGTATTCTCATTGACTCTAGTCTCATGACTCCTGATTTTTATCATCAACCCGAAGGATACATATTGACCAATCTAGTGAGGCTGTCAGACTTGTGTGGCTTCTTGGTTGAATCAGGAGATAGTTTCTCATAATTATCTTTAGCATTCAATTTTTCTTATTTTCTAATAAAATTTTATCTGAGAAATGTTGTGACAACTTTTGATTTTATTCGGGCAGACTAACAGACTTTACATGTCTTAGAGTTTTATAATACTACCAACTGATGCTTTGTTGTAATACAACCAACTGTAAAACATGAAGAAGCTTGTTTCAGTTGATGTATTTGCATTCATATCTTTGATCATTTGCAGCTAAAATGATCCCTCTCTTCATGTTGTTTGCTGGTGGACCTTTGGGCTCTGGAAAACAATGGTACTGTACTCAAGCTGTCTTTCATATAAGCTCAGTGTGTGACAATTATTTAGTACCAAGAACAATTTCAATATACATGTTGAGGTGCAAGTATTTGCTTGATTTTGCTATTAAAGAAAAAATATGTTCAAAGTGCTATCAGACAGTAACAGCATTTTCAATGGGTTTTAACTTTAGATATGTCAGTCTACTGAATAGGCCAAAATGTCTAATGAGATTACTTAGACTATGGCCATGTATTTATTTCTCCACAATTTCAAATATTTGACTGTTCTCATAGTTTTGCAGGTTTTCCTGGATTCATCTGGATGACATAGTAAACCTAATATATGAAGCTCTATCCAATCCATCTTATAAAGGTAAATATTTATGATACATAGTAATGAATGTTTTGGGATTTGTTAAGCAACACTAAGGGAAATTAAATTATAGGAGTGAAAGTAATATACTGGATGATTTCTCCAGCATACACCAACTTTTATTTGCTATGTTAAGTTTGCAAGCATGTGGAGAAAGCAATGTTAATGACATCTTCTTCTGAATTGTTGGTTACACCAGCACATCCTATTTTGGTAATCTATATATTACTAAAAACTGAAGCGTAGTGTTTAATGCTGTTGTACTCATGTTAAGCCACATTAGCGTCCACGTCATTATCCTTTTTCTTTCCATTTTTTATAATTTTTTTTTATTTCATATTTACACTTTTCCAACCTTTCTCCCTCTCTTACCTTTTCATCTCCCCACTACTTCTCCAACCTTTCTCATTCCCTCACCTTCTCATCTCCCCACTACTCTCTACATTAATATCATTCTTCATCTTTTTCTTCATCTTCCTCTATTTTTGTCTTTTCTTATTCACATCATCTTACTATAAATTTATCATTATCTCTTTCATTCTATACATAGTTTTCTCTTAAAAAAAAAGGTTCTATCTCTATCTCTCTCTCTCTCTCTCTCTCTCTCTCTCTCTCACACACACACAATTTTTGTGTGGATTTCTATTTTTAATTTTTGTTGCATCTTCCCTTTAAGTTGATAATTTTTTATATTCTTTAATCTACTTTAGGTAAATGCGATTCAGTTTTGTTTTTTTTAATTGTTGTGTTTTTTTCTCTCTTTGATTGTTAAATGTTATCCTATTGCATTATAAAGGATTAAATATAGCATATAAAAAATACAATATTATTTTATACATAGCATGATTTGGATAATATAATTTGGTAATTATTGTAATTTGATAGCATGATTTTTATAGTGCTCAATTTAGATGTTAAACTATGAGACTTTAATAATTTTTGTTTATTTTTTAATTCTTTGTGGTGGACAAAGTACTCTTAATAATTGTATTAGAAGTACTCTATGATGCCATTTATTTAGAGAAAAGCAAAGGTTGGCCAAACAAAAATTATTGGATGAGAGACATATTTTATCTTTCATAATTTTACTTTAATTATTATTATTATTATTATTTTATAACAATGCATATATAGAAATTTAATTCTTAGATTTTGCTAATAATTGTTTATTTGATAATATGTTTTGGGTGGACGAAATTACAATTTCTGCAAAGAAAATAACCTTAGTAGATTATAAACAACAAATTGTTTTCCTAATTGGTCCAATTAATCATAGTTAAGTTTTATTAATTTTTTTGGTTACTTTATTCAGTGTTTTGGATTGTAGATAGAAAAAAATAAGTTTGAGAAAGTTTGTTTAAAACTAAAAGAATAATTTCCAAATTTTATATTCTTTTTAATGATTCACAAAATGTTATAAATAGCTTTTATTAAAAAATAAATATTTTCATTAACTTGCCTTTTGAATTCCTGAGAAAAATTGTATTTTTTTCATTTTAGTACAACAAAAATTATTAAATTTATAATTTATAATTGTTCCTATATTACATTTATGATTATTCTTATAGTAAATAAAAATATAATTACAAAATACATTACTCTTTATTAATTTAGTTTAAATTGTATAAACAAATTTAATAAAACCATCATAAAAATAATTATCATGCGCAACGCGCAGGTTCGCGGCTAGTTTATTGTTATATTCCTATGCAATCTGATGCTTTAGAATTAATGTCTGTATTTTTCTTCATCCATCTCTTGTAATTTGAAGATAATGTAAAAGCTAAGACTTCTTTTCCCATTAGCAGTTCTTTCACTTTCATTGCATTGCATATGTGGTAGATCTAGCTGCAACATATTTTCTCCTAGACCCAGTAGACCATTAGGCTTCTCAGCTTGTATTTTCTTTTCAGGTAAAAAAATCCCCATATTATTTTTTCCATGCATCAAGTTATTGTATTCTAGGCATCAACACTAGGTTTTGAGGCTTTTCAATAATATAACTTGGTTTCCAAAACCAAAATGCCAGGTGTTATTAATGGAACTGCGCCAAACCCAGTTAGATTAGCTGAAATGTGTGAGCATTTGGGAAAAGCCATGGGCAGGCCCTCATGGCTGCCTGTACCTGACATTGCACTCAAAGCAGTCTTAGGAGAAGGTGCTTGTGTGGTAATAATTTACTTATTTTCTCTCATCTTCCTCTTTTTTATCTTTCATTCTCTCTGTAATCACATTTTGTTGAAACACATTAACTGACCTCATTGCAGGTTTTGGAAGGGCAGCGGGTACTTCCTGCTAGGGCCAAAGAATTGGGTTTCCCATTCAAGTATCCTTATGTGAAAGATGCAATTAAAGCAATTATTTCATAAGAAAGACAACCAGGATATTCTTTATTCTTTGGATCAGAGGGTATAAGGATACAGCAAAACATTAAGAAATATGCAGTTAGAATTTAGTGATCAGATCAAGTGAGATTGAGGTCTGCACTGAAACTGAGTTGGTGTACAATGCTCTGAAATCGGTCTGTATTTTCCCATCATAACGTGTTAGCAATCCCTGAGCATAAGTTACTACTGTTTCCAATTTATGGTCTTCCAGTATTTTTGTATATCTAACACCTTAGAGCAAGAATTCTTTCCAATCCTATGTATTTCTGAGATACACTACCAATCTGTACTTCTCATATGTTTGTATTTGGCACTTGCTGTCTTGTCCAATCCCATCTGTTCATATGGAGATCGTTCAGATTAATGAGTCCTCTCAAAAAGAGCAAATTCATGTTGGATGAGTTCCTAAAACGAGCTAAAGACAACAAGGTTTCAAGCAGTGGCTCTCAGTTTCGTATGGGCTGGTTTTATTTTAAAAAATAGCCTATTTAATGAATAGCAAATTGATGTTATCAAGTGCTCCACAAGGAAGCAGTGAAATTGAACTTATTATGTTATATATATGCAAACCTAAAGTCAAGCACCTAGTAGGTCTTAAAACAGTTAAAACATGTAAACGACTGGCTATCATAAGAGTTCAAGACAGACCACCATAGCCTGATAACGGATCACATCCTCTCTCTCTCTCTCTCTCTCTCTCTCTCTCTCTCTCTTGAGAACAAACTCATGAGACTTGCAATCACTCAGGACAATGCCTGTCAAGGGTAAGTTTGGGTCACCAATGGCCAAAGTGCAGAGACGGCAGGGAGGATTGGGGGGGGGGGGGGGGGGGGGGGTGGAGATTTTTTGAGGACGACTTCTACCTGTTTAAGAGTTCTGTAAACACCAGATGCAAGCCTGCTCTAAAAGTCTCACAAACAAATGAAATAAGTCATGATTTTCATTTCTTCATTTGACATGAGAACCTACTGTTTCATCTTTTGATAATACATCCCAGATAAATACAGAACTCCATTGTATTCCCTAATCCATATAGGACTAGTGAAAGGAGAATAAAATAACTTAAGAGCATTTGATTGTTTGAAAGTTCATCAACCCCTCAATGAGTACTTTTTCCCAGAAAAAGCCTGGAACTTTGGCTCTTCACTCTTTGAGGACTGCTCTTGTTTAGTCTCTTTTGCAGGTTCCTGCAACATTAAGGAGAACATATGGTTCAGCAACCTTTTGTTTGGCTATTTATGTTTTTTAGAGCTGGTTAAGTATGAATGAGAAGACATAAGAATAAAAGTCTACCTTTGGTGTATCTTTAGGAGTGCGGCTTACATTTGATCCAAACACAAGCTTTCCCTGAGCCTGACGACTGGTGCTTTGTGAACTAGATCCTGCAGAAGGCTTTGCATTACCATTGGCAACATTAGGTTGCTTATCTTTGGATCGTGAGGGAGCAACTGATGAAGGCTGGTAATTCAAAGGTTTCCCATCCAAGCGTCTCCCTGATCCAGTGAAAGGGCTGAATTTAGGTTCAGTTTCAGCTGGAGCCTCTTCAGCTGCAGGAACAAAAGACGTTATTCTTCTTGCAGAATAAATAAAAATTTAAAAGAGTTGTATAATAAGAAATAGACCTTGTATTACTATGTAACTATTTTTTTTTTTAAAGAATAATTTATTGCTATGGAGCATTCCCATTATTGCTATGGAGCATTCTTAAATACAAAAGATTCAACATCAAGTGCAGAAGTGCCTTCTCTGTATCTATCAAGTGATCATAAAAGATTGGACATGATGTAATTACTATCAAGCAAGAGAAACTCTAAAAACCAATAATAGGCAGAAACCGAATCAAGAATTCAAGATGATTTTTATCTGTCCCCTAACCACATTGCACATTCACTCTCAATTAAAGTGTAAAAGAAGCCACAACAGTAACAGAAAGACATGGTAAAGTAGAAAGAAAAATATTCACCTGGTGCCTTGCCTAGAGGAACAGGTGCAATAGGCTTTTCAGGTTCCTTGTAATCGAGGGGAGGTGCAAAGTCCACCTCACAGTCTGTCTCAATGATACTTATTGCATTAGCAGGTTTTGTTTCTATTATATCTATGTAATACTTCTTGTTGTTATATGCCACCATAATACTATCCCCAGAGGTTAAGCAAGAAAAGTTCCTTAATGTTGTCTCTAAGCTGCACGACAAAAGAAAGCAAAATCATATATGATAACATCTAACCCTGCATATGCAATAAACAAAACAGACATAGCAGCATGAATAACATCTTTATAGCTCAGAGAAACCATAAAATAATTAGGAAATAGCTTTATAGCTAGTTGATTGGATGATATGGAAGAGGAAATCAGCACTACATGAATAGACCACGGACATATCACACACTGGGAAACAAGGGGAGGACATCACAAGAACAGAACAATAAAGTAATATTTATTATTAAGTTGTTGCTTTGTCCTCCTTATAAGAGCCCCTCATTTTAATTCCTTTCTTCAATATAGAATCAACAGCGGGCTTCCTTGTTCACAGCAAGGACTGAATTAAGATGACAGCACCTATCATAGATGTGTACATGACATGACACATTACATTCGTGATGAATACAAGAAGAAGAAGGATTACAACCACATGAATCCCCTTCTTTGCCAAACAAGGACAACAATGACTCAAGAATCAAGATATACCACATCTAACACTAAATAATAACTAATGACATAAAAATAACTAACTCACATAGCTTTTGGGTTTGAAATATCCAAAAAGTCCTTTGTGTGCGGTTGCAATTTGACATATGTTCCCTTTGGAAGAGTAACATTTTTCACTCGCACAATATCCCCCTCTTGTAAGAGCATGTTCTCCATCATCTATATAGAAAGAATACAAAAAGAAAAGGCAAAAATTAAAGGACCAGAAGACATCTCCGACAGCTAAACTTCCTTATAGCAAATTGCAGCACTAGTTCCAAGCCCCAAAAAAAAAAAAATTGAATGCCTACCCAGTAAGGCATATAGATCATGCCTTCTTCAGCAATGAATTCAAGAACGCCACAATGAGAAACCCGCTCAGCAGAAGCATTCCGAAGCTCAAACAACATTGGATAATCAATATGTAAAGATGCTGCAAATTTATTATCCACATTAGCAATCTTAATTCGAGACCATGAGGAATAAAAACTAAATCAACTATGAGAAACATAATGCATAATAAGAGATCAAATTAGATGAACTAACCAAGGCGGTCCAAGGCTGAAGGAGGCATTATAACTGAAACAACAGAAGTTTAAAACAATCTCAACAATAATACACATAAAACTGAAATGCAATCACAAAATGTGGGATTAATTTGAAAAACTTACTTTTATCACCACTTTCAAGTTGTGGCTGCAAATACATAAAATAATTGAGTTAAAACAACAGAAAACTTGAGAAACAGAAGAATATGAACTTCCAAAATATATGCAAGCACACAGATTTAGATCATATGTACTGAGAGAGAGAGAGAGAGAGTAACAATTATTTCTAGAGAAAAAATAGTTCCAACTGTTTTCTCCTTAGGACAAAAAGTAATGAGCAAGTAAGTTGCCTTCCTAAAGATGAAACAGTTACAAATTAGATGTGCTACCCTTTTTCTTTTTCTTTTTCTTTTTTTTTTTAATACCGTGCTACTGTTGTGTATAACTGTGATATGATTGGTCTACAAGGTCTCAAACCATGAAAATTTGTCAACCTTAAACACAACTAATCAAAGGGCACAATGGAAGCATGTATAGATCCGTCCAGTAATGATGAAAAATATCCCTACAAAAGGATGGGCAAATAAAAGGCCTTCTAAGTGGAGAGCAAACTCTTTTGACTTTTGAGGACAACTAAGGATGACATCAACATGAAACTTTCATTAGCTCTATCATGAATAAACAATGAAACTGAAGGGTCTTCAACAAAGCTCAACCATTTCTGAAGTCATTGCTAAGGCATATTAGTAGACTAGATCAATACAAGATGAAGAAATTCCAACCTTTTCAATAAATGATGCCGGGTAACATCGATATGTCTGCTCAAACGATGTCCCGTGATACCCATATCCATCGAAAAACTGCAATTTCACAAACCAGTAGGATTGATCATAATTAAAAACTATCCATCAAACAGCTGCAAATTTCACAAACAGAATTGCATAATTATAAATTATACAAGTAGTTAACCAATTACAAATCATAAATTCATGTCCCAAGTCACTTATCAAAACAATTAGCATTTGATCAAAACAGAACAATAGAATATACAATTCTAAATTGCAAATAAATTAGTCACAACACACATTATCATCGAGTGATTAAACATTGACTGACGTCAATGAGCTCTAGCTCAAAGGACACTTCCACTTCCCACACGAATGGGAGGAGGGTACAGTGGCGGGTTCAAAACCTGCCCATATCTCTACTATATGTGATGGGTTCAAAACCTACTAGGTGCGTGTATAAATTGCCAAAATAAATATTAAACAATGAACGATTCTACCATAAACATACCATTTTCTACTACGTATAGATTGTCGCGCAAGATAATAGAAACCGTCCAAAGCTCCCTACAAGAACAAGAAAAACCACATTGTTAACAAAAACCACACAATTCACCAAACTATCAAATAATCTCAGTATAAAAACAGATTGCCAAAGTTTATAACTTATCTAAGTTTTGATAAACACCATAATACATCAAAAACAAATAGAAATTTCAAATTAATGCCTCTATGTTTGTAAAGATGATAGTTTTTTTTTTTTTTTTTTTAATATATGAAATTTAGCAAGCATTTTATCAAAGATTCTGATTATTACATTTACAACATAATACATCAAAACAAATACAAATTTCAATTTTTGATTTCTTATCCGTTAATGCCTCTACGTTTGTGAAGATGATAGTTTTTTCTTTCCTTTTTTAATTACCAAAAAAAAAGACACAAAAATATATGAAATTTAGCAAGCATTTTATCAAAGACTCTGATTATTAAAATTAATTTTTTTCCAAAAAAATTAGCACCTTACAAAAACCAGCAAATCCAGTAAACTGAATCTAATACAAGTACAAAAATTCAGTAATTTTATTGCAGGCAAGAATAGGCAAGACGATGATGAATCAGAATGTAAATTTCCTAAACTTTCTGTCCAAGAAAACTAGATTAGATTGGAAAAATTAACAATATATATATATATATATATATATAAATTTAATTAGATCTAAATGTAAATTTGATATGAAGGATAAAACACAGTGAATTTGTAAGATATAAAAATGGCGGCGAAAATCAAATTACCGAGGAGAGAGAGACAGCACTGTTGGTTTGCTCGGAGAAGACGAAAGTGGTGAGAATTGTAGAGAGTGGAACTTGAGGGGAAAAAAAAAAAAAAAAAAACTGATTGCGTAAAGTGTGAGTGAATGGAATATAGAATAGGAAAAGAGAGAAATAGCCTAAGTTGCGGTCCGCTGCGTTCTATGCACGCCACCGTTACTATCTGCCAGGTGCGTTTCATCATTTCTATGGGCTTGTGTTGGGCCTTCTCATATATGTGAAAATTATAGATTTTTGGTTTGTGTAGGCTAAGTTCATGAGTTGGGCCGGTTCATTTGGGCCAGTTAAGTACAAGGGCCTAATTTTTTATGGTTGATTATGTAGTGTTGTTTATTAGTTGAATAAAGAATTTGATAATAAGCAACAAAAAAAAAGAGGAAATTTGGCTTTAGAAATGCAAGATTTTTTTTTTTTTTTTTTTTTTTTTTTTTGGGAGCAAAATGACATGTAAGATTTGGTTATCAATTGCGCCAAAAAAAAATCAGCTTGGTTAAATAGAAGCCCTCTCACTCCAAAGGATTGTAAACTCAAAATTGAGATTTTAAAAATTATAATGGAGAATGGCATGGAATATTCTGTCTATAAAAGAGTCTTGAGCAAACATTGGTACAAGTTTAGCTTAAGTCCAGTGCACGAGAGTACTGGGCATATAACATGGGCAAGACACATGTCCAACAATGATCACATGTTAGTCTCGTATCCCGTTTAATGCATTGAAACACTAGATAGAAATCTTGCTTTACCGGAAACTTGGAAGATGCTATCTGTCTCTTACCATTTTTGCCTCTAAATTTGAGCAAAAAATTTGTCTCAAGCAACAAAAGATTCGGTGTCAAGTGTTAACATTACTACATTCAGAAAAATTTATGGTAAAAAGATAGAAGGGAAGAATGGTTATATATTTACTTTGTTTGCATCAATAGTGTGTTATAATTTTTTGGTTGTGCAGGCATCAATCAACATTTAAACTTTAAAGGTTTACTGCAATATGTTGTTTTTTTGGGTGATGCTCTCACTGTTGTTTAACGCATTAAATGATAGGTGCAAGTCAAGGGCTGGTTACAGATAGGAAAGGGTTGTTGGATAGTTTCATGTGTTAGGACATTGTCCCTGTTCATAGGTCTGTTCATTTCTTTGTCTTCAGTTTGATCATTGTCTTTTGTTTTAGTCTCTAGTTAGTAATAAATACATCATATGATAGAGGACTTTATGGTGGTTCTATGCTCAAATCATAGCAAAACTTGATTCTGTTCAGGTCACATGTATAATTGTACTGTGAAGCCATGATTGAGAGAGTACTAAAGTAGGCTCAGATGTCCAAACACATGAAATGGCCACATGGGCTCAATCTCTTCTTCTTTCTATCTTCATTTTTTTTATCCTGAAGCTACATAGGCTCAACTCAGAGTCCATTGAATGAAACCAATCCACAACTGAGAGGAACTCTAGATCACAGGGCTTAAAGCCCTTTTAGACAAAGGGAAATTAGTGTCAATGCATTACACATAGTGAACCGCCCATATAACTTTTAACAAAAGTTTAACCCAATTCCACTATATGATAAAACTGGTTTAGACAAATGCATGATAGAATCATAGAATAGAATCATGACAACACAAAAGATCACTAATATTTGTCTGGCCAGTGTAGTGTTTCTTTCACAATAGCTGCAAAATGAATTGACAACTGCTATACGTAGCAGCTGCACCACAACTAGAAATCATTAGCGCCAATCTTCACAATGGATTGTGCTCTTCTATTCTAGGAAAAGAACACTAGTTTATACTCAATAGTGAATTTCATCATGATTAATTCGTAAATCTATTGAAATGTGAAGTGCAACATCACAGCCATGGTTACACTCTACTACAATTACAGAAAAAGCTGAAGTTTACTGTGAAAAGTGAACATATCATCACTGAAAATTTACTTGTGAAAACAAAATATAGTGAGATCATGCTTGATCAACATGAGGTTCGTACATGTACACCATGTAATGTTTTTCCATGGGACTTGTGATTAGAGGAGTCTCTACAGAATGCTATCATAACATCATCTACATTTTTTTTTTTTTTTTGAGAATGTAACATCATCTACATTGTTTCCTCTCAATTGAACAATCCCACTAGAGTAAGTAACATCTGCAATGTGTCTTTTCGTGTAAATGAGTATCCCACATCAGAGAGAGTAGTGTTTCCTCTCTTGTTTTTTTTTTTTTTTTTTTTTTTTTTTCCCCTTTTTTTGCTTTTTAAATTCTTGGGCATAGATTTTATTAATCATTTATAAAATGGGCAAAACTTAGACACGATTTCTTAAGTGTCATACTTTAAGTTTCTTAATTAAATTCAACCACATGACTATGAACCACAAAAAATGTTATCTTTTGCCAAGACAACTACATTCAACTACGTGATTCATTGATGAATACAACCACTTGGTTGAATTACTCAAAACAAAAAGTATGCACGTGTCTGAATTTGATTAAGAAACTTAAAATACAAGGCAGTATCTAAAAAATTATACTTAAATTTGTTTTTGTTTGAATATAAATATCGAGGATAGCCTCTTCTTTGAGGCAGACCATCCACAAATATAGGCAAAAATAGATGGTAGAGTTAAAATTATAAAGCATGCGTCATGATCATAGGATTGAGACAGTTACCTTCAATTGCTAAAGATCCAAATCACAACTCAGAGAGTAATAAAGAATAACAGGAAAAAGACTCTTGTGAAAAGAATCTGGGTTGTGTTGAACATTACATAAGTGTACTGGAAAGTAAGGTAAGGCATCATGAATATAGTTTAATCCTGCTGAGAATCATTAATATTTGGCTGAATCTTCAGCCTTGGATATGCCATGTTATATAAAAAGGGTACGGGTTACTGTTCCTTAAAGCAGATTTGTCTTCCTAGATGTAACAATCTTCTAAAAAAGACGTAAAATTATTGTATCTTTTTGTTTAAATTGCTAACCTTTTCCTTCTCAAAAGTAAATCAGCTGCTAGTATATTCTAGCAGCAAAATAATTCATATTCCGAATATCATGTGAAGTAAGAAAATTCCAATTCAATTTCAATTGGATAGCCGACTAAAAAGGGGGGTGAATTATTGTATCTTTTTGTTTAAATTCCTATCCCTTTTATAAAGGAACATGCTGCTACTATATTCCAACAAAAAAAATAACTCATATTCTAAATATCAAAAGAAATTAGAAAAATCCAGTTCACTTTGGTCTTTTTAGCATGCTAGACTATCTAAGTGAATAGGTTTATGTGTTCACTCAAGTGCCTCATGATATCATTTCAATCTTGGGCCAAATATTATTTGCAAAAAGGAAATTAATCTGAGAGAATATAATTCAGTTGCTCATATGGCTTCTAAATTCTCCTTCTGTTTTAATAAACTCAATCTTTCAGAAGTCTTAAGGACTGCTTGTGAGGTCGACTATAGTTCTTGCTTCCAGTTTGAATAAAATTGAAGATTATAAAATAAATTTAAAAAAAAAAAAAAGGAAATTCACCTGAAACAACTAATAAAACTGCACTGCGCCAACAGCTATGAACTGCTCTATTCTGTTGTGAAAAATATAATGTCTCTCTAACATTTGGTCCACACAAATTAAACACAAACAACTTCGTTTTCTCTTCTGCCTAAAAAGAAAAAATCAAAGATTGGCATTGAATTGTAATTAACAATTTTCCAGTGCTCTTTATCAGAAATGTACCATCTCTTTAATGCATTGTACCTATTTGTTAAAGTTGGACTTGCACCTTCCACACTAAGCCATTGCCTCAAGACGAGGCAACAATAAGTCCTTTATGCCTTCGTAGCAATTACGGAGGGCATTATCAAAGTCAGAGCTACAGTTTGTAATGATCTGTACCTATTGGGGGACTTGAATACCGTGTGAATCTCGACTTTATTCCACAAAGGCTTTCACTAGCATATTCCCAAGAATTTCAAACACCAAAATCACCCCAAATATCCAATCAAGTTGCAACCTGTAAACACATCCACAATACGAAGTATCAAAACAATTGAACTGCTTTTTTAGAGTCCCACCTTCCCCCAAATTCTTTCTTAAAAAAAACAAATGATTAAATCATATCAATTTGAGAAGTGATATATTGATATGTCCATAACAAAACTTAAATAACACGTTATTTCTGGCTGTTATTAACGAGCAAAAAAATAATTTATATAATGAGTTTAAATTAAAATTCATAATAATTTACTATTTAGGATTCATTATAAAAATATTATTGTTATAGTCGTAGACTTGTAGCAGCTCTCTGAGTTTTGTATCCCAATAAAACGATTTTTTAGTTTATTATTACTCTAACTTTTGAGTGTTGAAGGCTAAGTACATGCTCACATGGTTGCTTCATGGCATTTTCCTTTCTCTTTTCTTTTGTAACGCAGTTGCAAAATTTGAAATTCCAGTCACAACATTTGAGTGTCTCACAAGTCACAAAACACTAGTCCCTACATCTTTTATCCCCATGATTTTAGCACTGCATCCAATATTGACCACAACAATGTCTTCAGGCCTACACGGAAAGCCCACGAAATTGTGGTCAACAAACTCACCACCACTTGCCTTAGCCTCAAGCCCCACCCCACCCAACCAAAAAAAAAAAAATCTCTCTACCACTTGAAAACCCCAAAAAAACCTCATCGAACATCTTGATCCTTCACAATTTTAGAGTGCATGAAAAGGCAAACCATCTGTTTAATAAAAAACCAGTCAACCACAGCCCCCACTATACTAAGAATAACATCTGCTACTGCTGCTTTATTAATAATAATCACATAGCCTCCACAACCTTCGAGTCTTCGACAAATGATTACAATATTATAATCTTGTTCACATCCAATTAGTAATGTAGTCAATTCAGGTCAGAGTGAGATGCAAAATTTGGTAACTAAAACAGAAAATTACTATAAAAACAAACCAGCCAGACCCCACAAAACCATGATTTTCAGAATCTCGTGTTCTGACCCCTTCTTCCCACAAGGGACAGACCCCCCTTCCCCAATTTTCTTTTTTGGCTCAAGAAAAAGACCCTACACCGTATCACAAAGAGAATAAAGAAACAGTAACATGCAATTCTGGCCCAAAAGTCATCATCACAGGTTCACAGCAATGTAAAAAAGAAGTGAAAAAACAGATAGTCTTAGTAAAAGAGACATTAAATTTAGAGAGGGAATAAAGATCCCGAATTTACAAAAGGGTGGATTCGGTCCCCATTCTCTCATAATAGCCACTAAAACACAAAGGATCAATCTACTGTTTTGTTTTTTACATCCTTTGCTCTTCATGAAAATTTAAACAACAAAAACTAAAAATTAAAAAAAGAAAAAAAAGAAGTTGAATTCAATTCAAGCATAGCAATAGGACCACTCATCCTCACCAGCAGTGGTAGCTGAATCAGCAGCTGCATTGTACTCATCATCTTCATTGCAATAGAAAAAGCCATTGTTGTTCATAGCAGCAGCAGTCAAGCTGCAAGAAGAAGAAGCTGCTGTATTCGCCACCAAGTAAGGCATGTTGCGAAAGGACTTGGCAAGGCTACTAGCCAAAGCACTCATTCCAATTCCATTTCCATTGTCATTGCAACATTCCTCAGCGCGGTGCTTGAGTGTCTCGAACATGAGTTCAGGCTCGTGCTGCATCACCCGGAGAACATCCCCGCACGACGGCCCCGGGACGGCCCGGGTCACCGCGAAGCTGTGCGGGCCGTCGCTCTGCGACACCCGAACCACGCTCGGGCCGCCGAACAAGTTGTGGAGTCCGCCGAGTGCCTCCTCATAAGCCCCACCCAAGAACATTCCTAAATAGTACTTTCCGGTACCGGTACCGCCATCGCCTTCGAGCTCATGTAGCGGCAAGCTCGACTCGCCGCCGATGAACTTGTCAATCTTGCCATCGCTGTCGCATGTTAGATCAGATAGAATTCCCTTAACGCTTGGTTTCTGCTCCAAACGGTGGATTGGAACAATTGGGAAAAGCTGGCCAATGCCCCAGAAATCAGGAATGGAGGTGAACACTGAGAGATTCACATGGTATGTACGGACTGGATCAGGGGCTCCGATTGATTTTGATATGACATCGCAGAGTCCATCAACGGCGGCGAGCTGTTCGATCCCCAAGGAGCCTTCTTTGAACTGATCAACGTAGCGTTGCTTCAACTGATCGGCGTAGATCAAACAGGTCTCCGAGTCGCCTCCGATTGCCGCCGAATACAAGTTCATGTAATCAGCTTGAGCTTCGTCGGAGAGTGAGTTGACGAAGTACTCAATCCCTAGCGAGGACATGGTTGGAGATTCGTACACGCTTGCTGAAACGGCTTCGAATATGAGCACCGAGTGGTGAGAGACAATGGCTCGGCCGCTCTCGCTGCAAATGATAGGGTGCTTGATGGACCTCCGGTCACAGACGAAGCGAATTGCTTGGACCACCGCCGCGGCGTACTCTCCGAGAGTGTAACCGACGGAGATATCCGACTCGGTTGATTTGGATCCATCGTAATCGATTCCGAGACCGCCTCCAATGTCGATGACTCGCATTTGAGCACCGAGTCGGACTAGTTCACAGTAGATCTGAGCGGCTTCTCCGACTCCATCGGCGAGCAACGCCGTCGATGGAATCTGAGAGCCGATATGGAAATGCAGCAATTGGAGACAGTCAATCATACCAGCTTGTTCAAGCTTCTTCACCACGCGGAGAATCTGAGTCGTTGTTAACCCGAATTTTCCTTTCTCACCTGAGGTTGACCCGAAATGGCCGGAATGCTTGGTCCTCAGCTTCGCTCTCACCCCAATTATAGGTTTCACAGAGAGCCTCTTGCTCAAATCAACCACCAAATCGAGCTCCTCCTCTTGTTCAAGCACAATCACAGTGTTCAAAGCGAGCTTCCTCGCCACCAAAGCAAGCGAAATGTACTCCGCGTCCTTGAATCCATTACAAACCAGAAGAGCCTCGGGGTTACCTTTGCACAAACAGCTCATCGCCAAGAGGAGCTCCGGCTTCGAACCGGCCTCCAACCCGAACCGAAATGGCGACCCGAATTTCACAATATCCTCCACAACGAACCGGTCCTGGTTACATTTCACCGGGTACACACCTTGGTAATGAGCCTCATAGCCCTGAGACTGGACCGCGTAGTCGAAAGCCTCCTGAAGCGACTCGAGCCGGTTCTTCAACACGTCGGGCAACCGAACAATCAAAGGGAGCTGCAACCCGAGCCCGCCCGAGGATTTCGGATCCGAGACCTTCTTCACGATCTTCAGCAAATCGATCTCCTGGTGCGGCAGTGTGGAAGCACCGTGGGGACGAACAGAGATGTTACCGGACCCATTCACCGCGAAATACGGAGCGCCCCAACCGTCAACCTTGTAGAGCTCGGAAGAACAAGTGGGCGACCAATGACAAGCCTCCACGTGGCTCGTCGGCGGCGGGATCGGCAATCCGGTTAAAGGACCCGGCACGGCGGCGGCGGTAGCGTAGGTAGGAGGAAAATTAGCTGCAGCAGGGTCTACGCAACACGCCATGGCCGGCATCTAGGTTTCTTCTTCTCTGTTTGGAATTTTGAATTCTTTTTTAAAAAAAAGAAAAAAAAAAAAAGAATTTTTGTTTTTTTTTTTTTTTTTAAGTCTGTGTTTGGTTAGGGTAACAAAAAATGGGTTTTTTGTGAATGGTTTGTGAAAGTGGGGGCTTTAAAACCCGCCGAGGCCGAGGCCCCGGCTACCCCCCCAAAAGGAAGCAGTAAGAGATCTATTGAGAACCGGAGAGACCCCTACGCGTAACCCTACAAGGCTTGGAAATCCCCACGCCTATACCTCAGAAGGATATTGATCGAACGGCCGGGATTGGTTTGGTCCGTGATGATCGAGGCGGGGAACAAGATCAAACGGTTTGTACTGACCCAACCATGCAGATCTGAGGGGTGGAGGAAAAGGTTTTCTAGGGTTAGAGGGAAAGAGTGTGAGAGAATTAGACGGAAAATGTTTTCTGAGGAAAATAAAAACACGAAAAGAGTGAGAGTATTTGTGTTTGTTGCTAAAGAGACGTAAACGGAGGATGGAAAGGCGAGAATTGCATGAAAGGAGAAGTCGTTATTTATAGCCTGGTGGATGGGCTTTGTGGGCCCTGGTATTTTGGGCCGGAAAAAATATCTTATTTCTTTTTCAATTTCTCGTTTTCTAAGAAAAAAAGTGTTTTTTGGGGGGAGTCTGGAGATTCCGATCGGTAAAGACTAATCAGCGTCGTGTTGCCGCGTGTGCTTATAGGGGTTTTTCTTTTTCTTTTTTGTGGGACCGTTTATCTCGCTTTGTTTTTGTTTCTCTCTCTCGAGGCTTCTCTCTGATTCTTATCACTCAGATTCGTTTTCGCGAGAAATTTGGGAGGCGCGAGATCTTTGATTCTTAGGAAACCAGCACGAAGTTTCCTATGTGATGGTGATTTGCTTTGACGGCCGTGATTTTGCCACGCCGAAATTCATTACTTGCAGCTTTTATACCAGATTTCTTTCTTTCCTTGTTTCTTAATTTTGGTATGTTTTTTCAGGACAGGTGTGCAATTAGGAGGTCACGTGGAAGTCGCGTGGTATGTTCAACTAGACAGGGGGGACCTGAATGAGTGGATTGGCTTGGCTGGAGTTCACACACACAGTTCGCAAATGTCAAAAATGCACTTCCATTCTTTTTTTCTTTTTTGTTTAAACCTTTTCCAACCTTTTATTTTATCCCTTTTTTTACCAATAAATGGGTAGCTCCCCGCAAAGAATTACTTTCAAGAAGCAAAAATAGTGGAAACAATAAAATAACCAATTTCATTTTTGTTTTGTTTTTAAGGGTAAATAAGTGGTGTTTTAACCTCTAGCCAAATTATTTCATTTCTTACCCACTAAACGCCCTAAAATCCCAATGAAACAATATTGCAATGGATTAAACATTGATTGAACTCTTTCTTTTTTATTTCAAATTTCAACCAATAACGTTCTTTAATCAATGAAAAATGCTATATTTACAACATTTTCACAACAAATTAAAGGTTATTAGTTATTAGTTATAATTTGAATTTACTACTGAAATTATTTTTTTACCCCACCAATATCGACCGTAATAACCTACCACTTAGAATTAGTTTTGAAAGTTTTATGAAAATATTGTAAATATAACGTTTCTCTTAATTAATTAATTTTTTATGCACGTAAGATTCAAATGTTTTAAATTTTTTATTATTCAGTTGTAAGATACTTTTTAGTTTAGACTTACATTAAAAGGGTTTTTATCTCAATAAAGTCTTTCTATCAATATAGTAAGACAGTACAAATTGATAAGAACTTGCCAGCCTCAATTTATTGCATCCATATACATTCATATACATACCAAATTGGTGACGATAATTAAGTAAACTCATTCAATTTTACCACCCTTCCCTACATGGTAACATGGTTATGTTTTCCTAAGGCTCCATTTGGGAGTTCATAAGGGAATGGAATGGAATGAAATGTATTTAAGTAAGGGAAATGAATGAAATTAAGTAACCTTGATTGGATATTTTAAAATGAAGGAATAGAAATGAATAGAATATAAATAATCTTGTTTGGGAGCAATATGGAGAGAATGGAATGAAATCATTTTATAATAATATTATTATTAGACCCCTATTTTAAAATAAAAGGTTAAATATATAGGGGTATTTTGGGAGTTTTAGTAAAAAAATCATTAAATTTAATTCCATTTCCTCACATTCCTCCCAATTTCAGGGGAAATGAAAGTTTGAGATTTTAAGGGAATGGAGAGGAATGAGTGTTCCCTCCTACCCATTCCATTCCCTCCTACTTAAACTCTCAAATAAGGGAATTAGCTTTCCATTCTCTCCATTAAAACTCCCAAACAAGGGAAGGGAATAATATTCTAAAATTATTATTTTCATTCCTTTCTATTCTATTCCCTCTTTCCAAACGAGACCTAAAGGATAAGGATGACATAGTTCAAATTGTTCAAAAATTCAAAAGCGGTGCCAAAACATCTAATTAATGGGAGTTGCAAAAAGCGTCACAAATTTAATTTTGTAACTAGTTGATAACTAGTGCATTTGCATCCGAAAGTTTAACAATTTTTTTTCCTTTTTCTAATTAGGGAATTTTATAATTATGGTAGTAATCAATAAGCATTTTTTATGATTATATTTATTGTAGGAGTGTTAGGCCCAGGAGCCTATATTTATGTATATATTGGGCCAAGGGCCGAATTTGAGGTTATTAAATAATTTGAGGATTGGTAAACACTTTTATAAGAATCCGTGTTAGTAAGTGAAGAGATGAAATCTAATTAAGGTCATCCAAAAGGGTGGTCTGAGGAAGAATCCCTCCTCGACTGAGCAAAGCCAAGGTCAAAGGGTGTGGTTTGCCATCAAGAATAACATTCTAGATCATTCCATGAATGAGGATAAATATTAGGAAGGAACAAGACAAAGAAAGATCATGAAATATCTCAAGGGAAAGCTGCTATCACCGCATTAAATGCTTTGCCGCTAACTATCTGGTCACATTGATGAAGAAGTAATACCTGAACAGTAACTTTCAGCCTTACAGCTACCATCTAAAGATTTTAGGAAGGTGCTGATAGGACAAGGATCAACACATGCAATCTGATCTACACGTGAAAGGTGGAGATAAAAAGGGAAGATAGTATAAAATGGAAGAGAGACTCTAAGAGTGAGGGATTGAGAAACGAAGAGAAAAACACTATAGCCATCAAGAATTGAATTTGTAATCAGACTTGAGAGAAATATATAAGAACTGATCTTCTCAGACTGTGCCAAGGACGATTTCCTTTAGTTTAAACCAGCCTATTTTCCTTTTTTTTGTTATCTGAATCCACTCTACTTGTTGTCCAACTCATTAAAACCCAGTTTTCCAACCCACTCTCTACAAATTCATTGTATTGGGTTTTTTGGGCCTAAGTTCATCCATTACTTGGGCTAGGAACTCAAACTGTGTCTTTACATTTATATATGGAACTCTATATTGATTAAATTCTACTATTTAAAGAAAACTTAAGTTGGTAATATTTTAATGGAGTGTTTATATATAGAATTTAATCTAAAATTATTTATAAATAAATAAAATTATGACGTGTAAAATTATGATGCCTTAAAAGTCAAAAGTTTAAGCGGAAAAAAATTATGAAGTCGAAGTCAAATGTGTTTGGTTTTATACGGAAGTTTATAGATTTTGGATTGTAAATGTTGTCCAACCAAAGATAAACCTATGAATTTACTTCTCTTGTTTGTGCAAGCCAGCTACAAATTATCTTTTAAGAGTTGCAACTTTAGTGTCTCATTTATATTTTAAATTAATTTATAAGCTAAAATACAAAACTCACTCTTTAAGTTTCTTCAGAATTCATTTCAATTATCTAACTTTGCTTTTGTTCATTATTTTTAGATTTTGTTTCTTCATTGGATCATGATCTTCCAAAGATTTTATGTTAATTTTACTATAGAATTCTCAAAATCTTGACTATAAATAAATGAGTTGTTTCGATTTTGTAATATCATTAACATTTAGATAAATATTTATTACTATTATTTTAACTTATTGGTGATTGGGCAAAATCTAAACTATTCATTAAATCATTAATCATCAAAACTTTAAAAAATACCTAGAAGTCTAGAAAAGAAAAGTCGTGTTAACTTGGTTTATGTGAGAAAAATTCATGCATGTGCTATTGAACTGTCGAACGACAGGAACTGTTTATGCATCAGCGTGTGTGTTTTTGGTAAAAAAAATGTGCCTCTGTCTCAGCGAAAACATGTGATGCATTGATTTAGTACAAATTGAACATAAACACAAATTCAAATGGATAAATTAAATTAACATAAAATATTTACAATATAGATAATTTTGATAAGGGTTTGTGCAATCCATATTTTTTAATCTTTAGTTTTTATTGTACAATAATGGTCAAAACTATAAAATTTAGTGAAAGTTGCATAAAAATACCTAGAATTTATACTTTATTTTAGATTAGATCTCAGTTTTTTTTATAATTAATTAAAGTCCCAAATTTATGAAACCATTTCAATTTGAAGTTCCTATTCATGTTCTTCTCAATAAATAATCTTTGTTATTGGCGTAGGTTATTTTGGGATGTAATTTTTGTTTTTGTTTTGAGAAGACTAAAAAATTGCTCATAAGACTTTATGTTACACCATGATATTCAATTTTGATTTCCTAACAATCACTTGCTCAATCTAAGCATAACGTTACTGTTCTAAATAGAGATTTTTAATATATGTCAAATTAATTTATGAAAAATGACCTCGGTGAAACGTTGAGTATGATCAATGGTTTCTCTCTATTCTCTATTACATGGCTGTCGAAAATAAGTTCAATTGATAAAGTCTCTGATGATTGAATAAGAGATCTGGGTTCAAGCTCCACCTACACTAGAAATCGATTGATGTCTTGATCTAATGATAAAGAACTATCATCAAGAGTGAACGCCATAGATTTAAACTCTTTCAAATATATATATATATATATATGTGTGTGTGTGTGTGTGTGGTTGTTGAAAATGATGAAAATAAACAACAATGATGGATATAGGCTTGAAATTGGAACAATTTTATAAATTTGGGAGTTTTATTATTCAAATTAAAACTTTGAATCTAATCTTAAACTTGGATTTAAACTTTGGGTCTTATGATCTAATCCCCAACCCCCCCCCCCAACAAAAAAAAAAATTGTATAAATCCAAGCTAGTAAACTTGCTAATGTCAGTCTTCTAGTTAGGAACTTAGGAATTTTGTTCTATAAAATCACATTTTTCCCCCCTTAACATTATCATTGATTCTTTTAAGAGTACTACTCTAGTCACAAACTTTTCTATAACATTTTTACAAACTATTGAGGTACTAAAATTTTATTGATTTGCATTTGGGCCCATCACTTACATTATATTAATTTTTACTTACTAATAACCACTCATCACATTAATAATTTGTGAAAAAAAGTTTGTAATTCTAGTATTTTCCTCTTTTTAAAGGTCCTATCTAAAATCTAAAACAAAATAAACTAGCCCAAAAAAATTATTCAACAACAAAAATTACCAATAGTACTCAATCAACCAATTTTAGCTAAAACAAGCAACCTGGCACTTTAAAAAATTTTAAACAAAATAATTTTGTCTATACTTGGATGCACAGAAAAAAAAAAAAAAAAAAAAAAAAAAAAAAAAAAAAAAAAATCCATTGGCTGTTAAGCAACCAAGCCGAAAGTTAGAGCCACCGCACACAACTAACAGCAAAGCTGCCCTCTGACTTCAAGTCCTAACTCCATCCTGGATAAGCTTATTTTTCATTGGTATGTTTCGTTACTCTAAGAAAAACGTATGTAAATCAAATAAACTTTTTAATAATATACTATAAATTTATGATCATCCCTCACGTAAAGAATAATAATAATAATAATAAAAGTTGAAAAAAAGATGACTATTGTCTTCTCCAGATTGTATGACTGACTGACTCAGGCCAACAAATTTTATTTTAAAAAAATTGCGAAAGTGGTGACAGCATAATGTGCCCTTAATCTTTCCAAAAGTCATTCTTTTTACTGTTTTTTTTTTTTTTTTTTTTGAATGAACGAAAAGGGGGGCAGGGGCTATTCTTTATGACTAACCCCCTATGGCGTGACCTAATAGGGGCACCTCCCGCTAGGGAATGTTGGATTGAGCCATAATTACTGTGACCGAGGCGCTACAGATCTCACCCTAGCACCCCAAGAGAACCAGGAGGAGAGGCACAATGCAAGCAAGGAACCCTCCCCCCACACGGTGCCCGCCACGACTCAAATAAAGGACCTTGTGCTTGCATGTGAGATCTCTCCCAACTGGACCACCCCTCCTCGGGTACTGTTATTTCTTCAAACTTTACCAAAAAACAAATATACTTTATGTTTGGTAAATAAGAAAAAGAAAAAGAAAGCGTAGAATTTTGTAGACTAATAAAACATAGTTAATTTAAATAATAATTACAGTAATTAATAAGAAAGCTAGAAAATGAGAGGATATTGAAAGCGGTGAACCGGTAAAAGTAAAACCCAAAAACCCATTATGCCTTCCTTAGCCTATAATCTTCTTCTTCTTTAATTTATTTATTATTATTTTTTTTTACAAGATAAAAGTTTTATTCTAGTCTAATTTAAGTATATATGTGTGTAAAATTTTCTTTTAAAGACTTAAATTTCAACTTTTACCTTCTCCACCCGACAAATACTTATACTTGTAAAACGATCATAAAGGAGTACGATGGCCCTTAAGTCTAATCTTATCTCCAAGAGAATCTGGAAAATATATATAATTTGACCCTTGAATTTTTGAAAAAGTTGACGCTTCTAACGGGTCCCTTAAGCTACATAGTATTTTTCTTCACGCGGGTCACACACGTACGCGTTATTTGGATAGACATAGAGACATTTTAGAGATAGAGAGCATTATAAAAAGAGCAAAAACAAAAGCAAAAAAACAATGACTCAGTTAAGGTAATAATAAGTGGGAGATCTCTGAGTTAGATTTTTTTGTAGTTTGAGACTTTTTGAAGTGTAAAACTCACGGGTGGGTGTATCTGAGTCAGGTTTGATTCATTCATTCAGTCACTAACACATGCATGGATGGTCCGTCAAAATTTGCGTTCCACAACAACGCCAGGGCTTGCGTAGCATTGTGCTTCACCAAACTTACTATTCTAACCTTTATCTTTATTTTTGAGTTTTTCCTATACACACACCTTGAGACTTTCAACGACCATGGGGGCTCTACAAAGTACAAATCAAATCCTGAGGCTAGAACATGCACTACTAGATTAACGGGTGGAATTGAATGGACCTCATTGACCCTTGTGAATTATTGTGGTGCTAACTGCTAACCCATAGGAATCTAATTCCACCCCATGTTTTTTACTCTATAGACCAAATGCCATGCAACAACTAATTCTAGAATACCATTATATTTGTAAAAACATTGTGTCACTAAATTAAACTAATTGTTTACTCTTCATTTTTTTAATTAAAAAAAAGTTAAGATTGTGAGATTAGTTACTTCCTATCAGACAAGATAAGCCCTCCACAAAGTATGATCCTGCAACCTAAGTACTAAGAGCACTAATATTGGGGAGTGTAAACACCCCTCAGTTGCTATTTTACAACCCAATCCACTAAAATGATGCAACATCCCGGTCGTTATAGCTAAAATATTATACCGACTTGCTACAGGTTTGTATCAATACCAACTTACTATAGCCCTGATGTTAAAAGTTTTATACAATTGTTTATTCTCAAAAGTAATTTCTCTCTCTTCTTTTAATTAAAAAATATTCACTCTCATCTCTCTCTCTCTCTCTTGTCCTTGCCTCCCTGCTCTCTCCAACCTTTATATTATATTATTATTTGATGTGGTAGTATATACTATTTTAATGGGTTGTATGAAAAAATAGAAATTATGATGCTGTGTGAGTTGTAAAATGAAATGGTAAAATAGATAAAGTAGGTTTTGAGAATGTAAAATAGATGTTTTTGCATCCCCGAATGCTAGTGCTTTATTCAACTTATTGTTTACTCTATTCAATTTTTCAATTAAAAAAAGGGTAAGATCGTGTGATTAGTCACTTCCTATCAAACAAGATAAGCCCTCCACAAAGTATGACCCTGCGACCTAGGTGCTAATGGTAACTTAAACTCAAGTGCTTATAATGAGGAGGGTGAATATTAAACCCCCATGGCCCCACCCAAGGTTCGTTAAAAATTATACTATATCTTTTTTGGACACCATTATTTTTAAAATTATCACTATTGTTATCACTACCTTGACAAGATGTTAGCTTAAACCTTAGAGGGTGGAAAATAATAATTCGAATTGATGTTACACAATATATATATATATATATATATGCACACATGATCGATCTTAATTCATTTGTGAAGAATCATAACTAACCACAAATTGTTGATTTAAGATTTCATTGTTATAATAAGTGTTCACTTTGATGAGCTTAGTTTCAAAAAGTTTATTTTACTTATTTTGTTTATTATGTACAAATATAATTACATTTTTTTTATGTAAAAAATACAAAACTTTTAAATTTTTAGTCTAAGAAATAAGGTTGTTCAAATGAACTCTACAGTCCAGAGTATCAACCCAATAATTATATAGAGATTAAATTTAATAAAGATGTGATGTAAAATTCAAGTTTTACCCCCTTCAATTTCAACATGTCACATCATTATATTACATATTAAATAATAGACATAATCACATTCAATCAATTATAATACCCATTTGAAAATCTCACTTAATTATGAATTTATTGAGATGTTATTATGTGTGGTAGGATGTATTAGGTTTTAAGTAAAAAATTAACGTGACAATCTCTTATTAGATAATATAAAACATGAGTTCTGCACCTCATTCTTACTAAATTCGAATTCATAAAAAAAAAAATAATAAAAAAAAGAAAAAAAAGAAAGAAAAAAAAACCATCTTAGGGGTTAAAGGACAATATATATAATACTACAAATAGTAGGGACTTTCACAGAAATTGGTGAAGACTAGGTGGACCATTCTTGCATGTGCTAAATGACTCTAAGGAAGTTGTTGAGATATATATTCTTCTTTTACCCGGAACTCCTTATTGTTGACTATTTGACTTTGATGACTTGCCCACAATTTGGTTCGCTTTTCTTTTCTTTTTTATTTTTGTTTTCCCTTCATCGATGTTGACTTTAATGAGTGTGACCCGAACCCAAGATTTTTAAACATGTATAATGATTGGTTACAACTTACAACTAAGCTAAAACTCGAGCTTTTGGCAAGCACTGACGTCTAAATTCACCCGCCGAAAGCCTAATATTCCTGAAATGACCCAATCAACCCAAATAATTATCTTAAAACCATGGGCATTCTTGCCATTTTGTTCTGTTGCAATGCACGACCGCCTCCTAAGTTTGAATTGAATTTTGCTCTCACGTGTGTGGTTTTATTATCTACTTCAATTGATAAACAATTTTGTCTTTAAATAATAATTTAGAATTGAATTTTTGTCTAAAAAAAAAAAACAAGTTTTGTTTGCAAATTTTTTTAACTTGCTTTTTGTGTACAATTTGTATTTTAAAATATTAAATGATTCTTCTTACTCTTCGGTTTCAACTTTTACGTATTGTAATCTAAACGAAATAAAAGAAGTCTGGACTTTTTGTTAAGTTTGGTAGTGTGTCCTCACACATGCATGCCATTTATTAAGTGTGGTGTTGTGTGTTAATAAAAAGAAATAGTGTGGTAGTGTCTCCCACAATCCCACCCATGTAAATTTTCAAATAATTTTTTTTTTACAACACACATTTCAAATCGCTTTATTTATTTATTGTTTAAGTGAGAAAAAGTTCACAATTTTTTCTTTAAACTTATCAAACTAGTATTATTATCATCATCAACTACGTATATCAACAATCTATTATTATTATTATTATTATTGAGTTGATGATGTTAACCTATAAAATGAGATATAATTTTATAATTTTAAATATATTAAGTTAATATAAATTTTGAATAATGAACATATAAATTATTAAATAAATATCTATATCTATTTATCAATATATATATATATATATATATAATTTCGAAACGGTTTAACCGTACCAATTTTGTTTCCCTAATTAAACTTGTGGGGGCTTGAGGACCGAGGAAAGGGTTGTAGAACTATATAGTGTATATTAGGGCATTCATGTCTGAAGAGGGAGGTTACCCGAAGATAAGAGGAGAAGGGGTAAAAGGTTCTTAGGAGTTTCAGATGGGAAGGATTGACTGAAGAAAGAGAATCATGAGGAGTAGCGGAAGTTTCCAACAAAAAGTAGCATGTTGCCTCCGTATTAAATAGTGGGCAACAATTTTATTAATTGCATTGATGAGGAAGTGACTTGAATAGTGTAATTCACAACTAAACAACTCCTTCTACCACCTTCCTCAGATGTTTAAAAGAACAGGTGTTGCTAGAAGAAATTTGTTAGGTAAAGATAGGGGGTCAGAATGTGAAGTGGAGGGAGTATATATAAGAAAAAGATGGTTCTCATAGAAAGGAGATCAGACACAAATATCAAGAAAAAAGAGTAACAAGAAGAACATTGAGAGAAGAGAGTGAGCAGTATATTTTTCTATGCATCATTGGCTTCCTCGGGCAGTCTTGTACTTAGACATTTGCTCACATATTCTATAATATTATGCCTTTCTTTCTTGTTTCCATCCTTAGGCAAGGCCCTCTCTTGTTGTTTGATTCACTCTCTTACAAATCTATTGATTTGGGCCATAGTTGAACTGTACAAACCCACTATTCTAAGTGGGCTTAGGCTACTAGATTTTTTGGTCCTTACAAAACTGTTCCCTAATTGAATCCTGATTTTTTTTTTTTTTTAAATGCATCTTAATTTTGAATTTCTTAAATTAAACACACTTTTTGTGATTAGATATTTTGTTAACAACTTGTAGTTACGAGTAATGTCGGCCAGGGAGGAAAACTACATATGCTTGTCTCACCAAGACAAGCTCACACTAAATCAAAGCTTTATGTAACTTCTTGAAATAATTATGCATTCCTATTGAAACAAATTTCAAATCGATAGTGATTTGTGAAGATGATGCTAGTAACAGTTTTAAAGGGAAAGTGGTTTGATTATGCCTCAATTGAGAGAACTTTTTCAAATCGATAGTGATTTGTGAAGATGATGCTAGTAACCGTTTTCAATGGAAAGCAAATGACTAAATTGTGTCTAGGATTCTAGGCTATCAAATATCATTAACTAAATTATGAAAGAAATTCAAAGTTATTAGGTTTTAGGAAGCTAAGTAATCCCATTATGCTAAGTCACAATGGAAGCAACACAAATTATGAGCTTATATCAAATTGAATGAATCTTGCTATTAACAAGTTATGAGGAAACTACTTACTAGCATGAACACCTTACAAATCTCTATGAATTAAGAAGAAACTTCGAAGGAATTAAATAAAAGAAGAAAATAATCTCAGTATTAGCAAGTTTTGCCGGTGGAGAGTTGTGTGTTATTCTTGAAAACGAGTCATCTATTTATACTTCAAGGCCTTTGGCAATTATTTACGGTTGCTCTTTTCACACGACATTCCTTTCTTCAAGCTTTGATGCCACTTGTCACTTTTCCATATGGTACTTGTATCTTTCCATGCCATCTTGGTGCCACTTGTCCTTATTTTGGGTTGAATTTGATATATGCTGCCTTTTTTTTTTTTTTTTTTTTTTTTTTTAACTACAAAGTTTGCTTCCCACACAATTACGTGATGCTCGTGGTTGTAAAGGTGCACATCCGTATTTTGACACTCGTCACATATGTGGTGAGATCGAAATTTAATAATTTTCCCTACAGAGAAAGGATGAACCTAATTCATATCTTGAAGACCAAAAAGGTTAGAACATTATGTGTAATGGAGAGATCCGTATTGGTAACTCAATCATAAAAAATATTGATAAGTTAAGACATTTGATGTAAATGCAGATATGATTTCGTATTGGTAACACAATCATAAAAAAAATATTGCAAAAATTATTGTGTCTATAGCATCCGTCAATAGAAAAACTTGAAAAAAAGGAGTAGACCATGTAGAAGTGTGCGGCCTCTAAAACAATCTTTCACCTCTTTAAAGAGTGGTATTTGCAAGAGAGTCTATAGACACAAAATTTGACATCTACTGATGTAATAAATTCTTAGTAGTAGATACAAAAAATAATGTTAATAATAGGTTCAAATAAAAACTAGTAGAAATTTGTCAACTCAAAATGTGCGAAAAAAATTGTCAATATTTTTTTGTGTATATACTATGTAGTAGTAATATGAGAAAAGTTAACGGATACTCTAAGAGCATTGGTTTAAGAACCATTATTAAAAATATTTTATGAAAAAAATTATAAAGCAATTAATTTTTTTGATGACTTTTTATTTTTTTTTCAAAAAAGTGATGTTAAACTTTTTCTAAAATTATTTAATAACAAGAATAATGTTAACGAGCACCATAAGATTTTTGTTAAGTAATTGCTTTATGTCATATTTTTTGTTTTATGTTAGATTTTTTACTGACTTTATAGAATGTAAAGCTAGTGAAACTTACTTTTTGAGTTTCACTTATCACTTTAGAATGTGTTTGGATACTGTTTATTTTGCGAAAAATACTGTAGCAAAATAATTTTTAAATGTGTGAATAGTGCCGTGAGATCCATTTTTAATGAAAGTTTTGGTGAATAAAAAGGTTCGTGGGTTCCATGAACAGTGCATGGGACCCACTGACAGTACCATTCCAGTGAAAAATTTGGACGTTCAAAGAGGTAATGGATCCCGTGCACAATGCACGAGACCTACTAATAGACACATTCTCACGTCAAATGCACTTCTCAATAAATAAATAAATAAAGGAAAACGCAAACGCAGCACGGTCAGAAACGCAATCCAAACACATAATTAGCCATATTTTCAACATCTCTATTTAATTTTTGTCAATTTTTTATTAGCTAGGTCCCACAATAACTCATTATTAAAAGCACCTTACGGTACCCGCTAATGTTTATCTATTAACAATTACTTTAAAGTCCACAGAGGCTCTCTCAGTCACATCCAAGGCGCCAATCAATATTGAAAACATCATTGCAGGCATTCACCATAAGCTGCACGCGATCTCAATTGCTGCATGTTTGGCGACAAGGAAACAAACCAGCTCATATCTTGGCACAATACGCTAAATGAATTGATAACTTTGTAATTTGGATAAAAGAAACTCCATCTTTTATTAAATCCCTTGTAATTCAGATGCTTTGTTATTTTCCTCGGGTCAGACTTAGGTCCAGTGTTCAATAGTATTGGATCCGTTGAGATGATGACATATGCCTATTTTTGAATACGTGTCACTATCTAACTAGATCCAGTGGACTAAACCTAAACAAAGTCAATTTTCCTCTTATTAATAAAGTTTACATATTTCTCATTAAAAAAAAAAAAACAATTATTTTAAGGTCACCGTGACATAAACCGGACTACTTATTTTACATATGAATTATTATTGAAAACCCTAAAAATATACTCTCTTCTTATTGTATAGGGGTATATTCCATGCAAGATAAAGGGAGCATGGTCCCAGATTTCCTAATAAATTTCATTTGGAAAGATGGTTCTGGTTCCGATGCAAATTGATACGGATATATATATATATCTGAGTTGTTTTTATATTCTTTTGACTCATTCACCACTGAAAAACATTATCCAGACGTAGTTGACACGTACGCAGTTCAGAGACACGTTACAAAGTCCAGTCCACTGCATGATTAACCAACAACCGAACAAAACAGGACAAATCAAATAGTAGTTTGATTGGAAGGGGCATTTTAGTCATTCCACACGAATCACGTTCACGAGAAAAAGAAAGAAACAAAAGAAAGAAAACTACAAAAGGCTTGTGATAATCTGACGTGGCAGTAGATAATAGGAGCAGTGGAATCTAAAGGCCTAAAGTCCGTTACTTTTAACTTGGAGCGGAAAGACAAGCGGTTATTCCGGAGCACTATGAATGGGCCTAGTGGGGCCCAGCAATCAGAGTACAGTTTCTGGTGGGGACAAGCAAGAGAGAGCTTTTATATGGTATAGTAGTATTTGTCGAGGGAATAGGTGGGAAGCTTTTTCTAGATTCTTTGACCGTTGTGGATTTCAAATGTTTTTATTAAAGATTCGATTCCTAAAAGGTCTGTCAGGCACGATAGGCTCCCCTGCTAGTTAACAATTCTGTAACGGACCATTCATCATTCAGATAGTGCCACCGCTGCCCCCCTCTAAAAGAAAAAGAGAAATTAAAAAAGTCTAGTGAAAAGTGAAAAGTGAAAACTAAAAAATCTTGTCAATTTTTTCTCCCTTTTTGAGAAAAGGGTTTTAGGCAAAAAAAAAAATATATATATATATATATATATAAGCATTAGCAATGTAGTTTTACTCAATAAAAAAATTTACACTATTCAAGTATAGTCCATTTTTATTTTTGTTCCTAATATTTATTTTTTTAGGATAAATTGCAAATTACGCACCTAATATTTGGAGATATTTGAATTTTATACCCTAAAATTTTATAATTTGAATTTTAACTCCTGAAGTTTGGGAATGTTTGAATTTTACACCCTAGTGTTACAAAATTTGAATTTTACTCCTCTAAATTTTAGAAGTGTTTGGATTTTACACTCCCAAACTTTAGGGAGTAAAATCCCAACACCCCCAAATTTCAGGGGATAAATTTCAAATTTTGAATTTTTAGAGTGTAAAATCCAAACACCCCCAAATTTTAGGGACGTAGTTTGTAATTTACCATTTTTTTTAAACAAAATAAATTTTTTTTAATAGAGTTTCAACCTACGACGTCCGTTTATAATGATTTTGCTCTTTATCATTAGACCAAGACATTAATCAATTTTTGGTGTAGGATTAAACTCCAGATCTCTTATTCAATCATAAAAAATTTTATCAGTTGAGTTAACTGAAACCTACTTGTCTCTTAACTTTGATTTTGCATTAATTGTGGTTCTTTTGTTCTTCATGTTAATTGGATCTTCATTAGGATTTAAGACACCCAAAACAATGTTGTTTTGTAGTTATATTTTCTCACACTTTATTAAGAAGTTAATAGTTTGCATTATTTAAACAAATTTGATTGATTTTTTTAATTTTCGTTTTTAGGAATGGTAACTAGAAATTTATATGGGAACTGGGAGGAAGAAAAATTAAAGTAATTTTTGAACATTAAACCTAAAATAAAATTCTATATAAAAAAAAAAAAAAACCCAACATATATGTTTGAATAGCTCTTTAGCGTGCACGTTGCAACTTGTAGATTAATGTTTTTATCCCAACATGTCTACTAGTAGCAAAGTATAACTTAAATATGAATTTTCTATATTACATAGATGAGTTGTTCATAGACCGGAGACTTGATTCACTCGTCTAACTAGGTTAACAATAAATTATAGACTCATTTGATTTGAGTAGGTTGAGTGGCAATTCAACCCTACACTCGATTTGACCCAACCTGTGAACACTCCTAAATATCTAGTTAGATTTTAAGAAGGGTGACATAATACCCCAAAAACAAAACCTATATATATTATAACAAAATTGAAGTGCTATATATTTATGAGACCAAACATCATATAAACTTCTATCCAAATTTTTAATGTCTTATTGGTTATGGACTTTCCAAAGACAAAAATTTTCCCAATCTTGTTTTAACCTTTTTCTTCTTTTTTGGAGGAGGGGGTGGTGGGTGGGAGAAGAATCTCATTATATACTTATGTTTGCTTTTGAAGTGTTTTTTTTTTATTCATCTAAATCAAGTCATATTTACATATTAGCACTACTTTACAAAATTAGCATTAGGTACATTATACGAATGTTTTATGCATGATAATATATCCTTTTAAGTTCAGGTTACACTTGTCAAGAATTTTATAACTCAATTGGTTGGTAGTTGGCACTTTTTAATGTTAACGGAGAAATTTATGGTTCAAATTCTCCCCCTCCCCCCCCTCTCTCTGCCCTTGGTAGTGGCAAAACTAGGATTTGATTACAAAGGAACAAAATTTACATACATATATTCATACACACAAACATGATCCTAATCAGTTTTCTTTTATATATTTCAAATGGATTTTAAAGATATTAATAATAATTATGAAATAAAATAAGTACATTGCCAAAAATACATAAAATAAATGTACCAAAAAAGAAAATAACAAATAAAAACAAATTATATTTATGTGGAGGGGGCTAGCTTATTGTAAGTATATATAAACCATATTTGAAGGAATTGGACAAGAGAGGGGAAGACCTTAATGCTAAACTTGTTTGGACCAAGAATAGGTGTTTGGCCTAACTACTCATATCAATTATGCAGTATTTAGCAATTTCAGCCATCCCCACTTTCCAATTTAGATTAATTTTCTCTTTTTAGTGAATTATTTTAATTGAGGTTCTAATGTGATTTTGAAAAAAAAAAAAAAAAAAAAACCCAATAAATTATTCACATCAAATCAAGCTAGCACCCCATGTGTACTGATATTATTATATATAGTTTTTTTTTTTAGAAGATATTATTATATGTAGTTATTTTGTTGTGAATATATTATTGTAGGGTAAAAATCTAGGATCGTATATTGGGCCTTGAGTTTTATCTGGGGATATGTGTGTCTGAGAAGGGGTGAAAAATTAAAAGAAGTCCAAAGTTTAGAATTATAAAAGATGGAGTGGAGGAAGATGGTCCGAGGAGAAGCTCATTCTCGGATAAGATTAAATACTGATCGGCTCTGTATTTCAACAATTTAGGTGACCCTCCAGGAAATTCCTATGACAAGGATGATCCTCATACATGTACAGAAGAGATAAGAACCCAAAAATATCTAAGGGAAAGGCTGCCACCACCACATTAAATGCACAGCAACTACTTTCTTGGCCGCATTTATGTGGAGAAGACATCTGAATAGTGTTTCATTTGCAATTACAACTCACAGAAGGCCAAAGGAGGTGGCTGATGGGACAGATACTCAAGTAGCAACCCAAATGGTTGACAAGTGTAAGGTGAAGATGATCCAAGGGGACTATATATTGTGAAAATCCCTCCATAAAGAGGGGGATTGAAAAAAGAGAGAGAGGGAGGACATTATAGCTGAAAAAGCAAAACCAGTAATCATTTTAACTAAAGTTTGTAATACATATTGTCACCTCGGACACCATCTTCATGCAAAATTATTGAATTTGTTACTATTTGATCACATTTAAAACCCATACTAGTTGCTATTGATTTCATCAAAACCCAGATCTTCAACCCACTCTCTACAAATTTATTGTATTGGACTCATTGGGCCTATATCCCATACATTTTAGGTTGAGCTGCAAATTGTGACAGTACAATTATTATATATAGTTTTTTTTTTTTTTTTTGAGAAGATATTATCATATATAGTTGTTCAACCATAAGAGAATTGTTAGGACATTTTAAATTAAATATGTTGAAACTCAAAATAATTGAAGATGAATAAAGAGATGAGTTATAATTTATTACAGAGAGAGTTACTTGTATGTAAGTTAGATTAAATAAATTAAGAGAAGTTTTCTAAATTAATAAATAACATGTGTGAAAGGTTGGAAGACTATATATATGGCTATGCTATGGACTAATTTCATATCAAGAGTGAATGAAGAAAATAGTTAAAAGTAAAGAGTATTGTGTGAGAGAGTGAATTCAAAAATATTCCTAAATAGTTGAGAGATTTCGGGCCAAAGAAAGGTGTTCTTTTGGTGGAGCTTTAGGCTTGAACACTTTGTGCAGAAACTGTTCTAGCCATACAACATTTGTTGGGCTGTTGTATCCTGGGAGAAACAAGTCAGAGAAAATTTACACCGGTTACAAAGATTAGCCAATTAAGGGCTTGAATCTTCTTAAAGAGAGCAAGTGGCGCACCTCAGTCCAAATAATGTTGTGCTCATCTCTTCAAATTAATAATATTCAGTGTATTATTCAGTTTGTTTGTGTTGTTTCCATTGTTATTGTGTTTACATTAACAAGAATTATTTTGTCTTTAAAAAAAATCATAATAGAAGTGAAGAATAGGACACTATGATATTAAAAGCCATGACCATCAACAACCATGTCTCTCATTATTCTTTCTCAAAAAAAAAAAAAAAAGTCTCTCATTATTGATTTTAATACGGATAAGACATGTTAATTATATTGATCCTCTCAATCTCTAGTAAAGAGGTATGCACCATAATTATGTTTAGGATTGGATTTTTTAATCATATATGTGCAATTGATTGAATCATACGTCTCCTTGCATAATTAGCTTCAATCGATCAAAATTGGTGCTCACATTCAATTAAAACGAGTTTGGTAGACCCTCTAGAAGGTTAATCTTCTTCTTCACATTGATCTCATATAATTTACCTCTCAAAATCAAAGTTCGCTATTGGCTGAGTTAATAAAGCCCATAGATAAGGTTTAACTCATTTATTATATATATATATATATATATAAGACAAAGTTTGGCAACAAACTTGATAGTAGTCTAAGATTACAACCCCACTAAATATCTCTTTTATTGAATGTGAATTTTGATAAATCCATCATTGGATTACATTTTTTTCTTATATCATTAATACTTGCTAAATTTCTAGAAGATCAATACATATGCCATCAATTAAATGTTTAAATTTCAAATAGTAAATAATATCCGATTGACAGAAAATTTGACATGTGTGTTAAGAATATAAAGAACATTCAATTTAAATGTTAGATTTTCAAAATATGTAGTTATGCTAATTTTATTAGTGGAAGTTGTAGCCTTAGATTGTAACTAAATTTGTAGTCAAACATTGTCCATATAATTACTTTCAATTTTATCATAAAAGAGTTATAAAATAACATGACAAAGAATGTAATTAGTATCACACAACGATATAATAAATAATTTATTTATTATTTATTAAATGCTAAAAATAATATTCAAATTTATAAATTTTGTATGATAAAATTCGTAGCAATGGTACTACTCATTAAAAAATTTTAAAGTTCATCAAAAAAAAAAATTTTAAAAATTTAAAAGTGGAGTTGCTAAGTACATAATTTTTTTATTTTTTTATTTTTGAATCAAGTACAAAATCTAAATGTAAGAGTAGTATTGTAGGCTGTTTTCCATGCATCCATGAGAATGCAACAATTCCAAAAACATACACACAAGCAATAATTTATTATTTATTTATATAATATAGATGAGATTCCAAGGATTATGAGAAAAATGGATGAGTTTCAATCATATCTTGACTAGGTTGGTATTTTCTTAACAATATTTTTACTGGATTCTCTCATTCTCTCATGAAATTAACGAGTTTGAAAATGGACTACTACTCATTTTACAAACGCAATAATTAGTAGGCCATGTACTAAGAATATATAAATATATGCTTTTGTGGTCCATCCTGCACAAAATAAAGCAAAGTATATATATATATATATATATTGATTAACCAAATATGTGTTTGTTTTTTTCTCGGACTCTCTCTCTCATACCATATTGGAATCCAAGAGTATCACGTTGCTTGGCTAATTGGCCCTCTGGGAGTTTGTTTTGTTTTGTTTTTTTTTTAACAATTTTTTCCTAGGTTTTTTGGTTGCTCTTTTTTCATCTTTGGCGGGCTAAATTATGATTTTTATAATGAAAAATATTATAACATTACCTGTTATTGCACATTCCGTACACATTCGCATTTGAAATTGTGGTTTTTAAAACATGATTTTAGTTAAAATCGTGAAGTCGTGTTTTAAAAACACAATTTCATTGTATATATATATATATATATACTATGATTACTATAAATGTGTAATAAGAACGGTGTACTTATTATACTCTTATGTTGCGAGTGCAGCCACCATGACCTATTGCGGCTTTAATGCATTTTTTGACTCTTAAGCTCAACCATCAAATGAGAGGCTGAAATTGTTGTCAATGTAAAATGAGAATAAACCACCAGTTCACACTTCACATATGCCTCAGTTGTAAACCATGATTTTATTTTTGACTACGGTCCGAACTTTCCAAGGCATTCTCACCTAATTTCTGGTTGCTATGCCACCTGAGATTCCATTTGGAACAAATCATGTGACATGTCTGTCAAAAAGGGTCAAGTTCGATGACACAGGAATATTGATTCAAACAAATATATATATCTCTGATTTCTAATCATCAAATTAATTATTTATTCATTAAAAAGTTAATGAAAAATAACAAGAGGACAGTTCCATGAACTATTCTTCATTGTAAATTATTTCTTTAAATATTCTTTATTGCAAAGATTGGCTCATTCTGAATAATTTTACATTGTACATTGCCAAGTTTTTTTTTTTTTTGGTTGACTATTCCTGACCTTTTTGGGTCTCGAAAAGCCATGAAAGGAAAGAAAGATTCTGCTCAGCATGAAGTTTAAACAAATATGAAGTCTTGTGGTGAAAATTACATAGATTATGTAAGATATGCTTGCTTCATGAACCTTGCTTTTCATTCAACAAATAGGCAAATAGGTCGCCCACTCAGGAAATTTCAGGCTGTGTATTTCAATCAGAATAAGAGTGCTGAATTTATCTGTAGCGTATAGGGTCAAGTAAATACATATATACATATATATATTTACTGCAGTTTATATTATTATTGTAAATTTGTGATTGATGCATAATAAAAGTTATAATAATCTTTCAACGATGGGCCGAAGTAAAATTGATATTGTTCCAATCACAATAAATTATGTAAAACAATTTTTAAAATATGTTGTTCACCTAGTATTGTCCATACAATGAGATTCTAAATAGATATTTGATATCAATATGTCAATAGTTTATATTCACACAAAAAATGACTTTTGAGCCGATATTAGGAGACCATCCATTTCTATTCTTAAACTATTTAAAAAATTATATTCTTTTCTTTTTATCCGCTGCCATTAGGGTTCATGGACTTAGTTTCAAGCTTACTTGTTAAAATGTTCTAAAATTAACAAGATTTTTTTTTTAATCTAAAAAAAAACGAGGTTTTTTTGTCAAAATGTTCTAAATCTAGTGTAAGAGTGCCTCCAATACATTAATACATTTGGGAAAATAAGGCACTTTCTTTCCAATTTTCATGTAGCTAATCCCAAAATTACATCTCCAACAAAACTCCTCCAAAAGTAGGCAACTATTCTATTTTCTACCATGACTTTCCAAACCAATTTTTAATATGTTTTACCAATGTTGTCATTGTGATGTTCTTGGTTCTTCTTATACTCAAATTTGGGCTCCTTAAGGTACCTGATGACAAGCATGATGAGGAAGGGGACAAACCCTAGTTCAATGCTCTTATTGGAGATACTCTGTCATTTTATGTATGACCCTTAAAAAAATTGTGTGCGCTCCACAGAATATATTCAATGCTCTCTAGTTCCATGTGACTTCCCATCTGGGGACAAATGCCAAACAAAACTCAAAGGGAAAATCCTAGTACTGAACAACACTTAGACCCCATAAGATCTCGTGGAATTTATGGTTTTACAAATATTATAATTAGGATTTAGCTTTTAACTTCAGGTTTTCAAAGGATTCTTTCTTAATGGTGTTTCATTTTAGGCGAAAAGTATGTAGTAGAAGCACATTTATTCTTTTAGGAAAAGGGGAAATGAGCTGATTTTTATAACAGATAAGATGGAATTGAATCCTGAATACTTTAGAAACACCAAAATGTGCTTTTATATTGCATTCTAATTTCTAAACATGCTTATAAAACAACCAAAATGAGTTTGATATTGCGGACAGGCTTCTATTCTGATTGGCATCTTATTCCTCCCCAGTTTTCATATAGCAGATTCGACCCATCTTAACCTTATCTAATATTCTGGCTTAACATGCACTAATCCCAGTGCACTTTGAAAACATGAATTTTCATTCTTTCATTGCATGAATTCTCAGCCCTTCGGGCCACACAAAAAGGAAGTACACTGAAAAAGAAGCCAACCCTCTTCCTCGTGACCTCAAAAGAAATAGATGTTTTCTAATTTATTGGACAAACTAAAAGCACGTTATCTCTAAAACTTTATTTAAACTTTCATAAAGCACATAAATTTGATATACTATATATATATAACGCATTGTAACAGAGCACTAACCGCAGTATTGTGCTTAGGATTATGATCTATTGGTCCTTGTCAACGTAAGGGAATCTCTCACTAAATTTTTTTTTTGAGTGACTAACTTTCCAACTAGTTGGAGTTTAATATTGAAATCTTAGCCAATTTGATTGTAAAGAAAGCTACTTGGATTAAAGTTTGCATTGCATGACCTTAGCAAAAGAAAAAGTGTCCAATTAATTGTTATATTCTTAGGTAAAAATTTGGTACATTTAAAAGTGAATGCATTTTTTTGGTAAGTTTGAAAAGTGAGAAATCATATACAAACAAGGTTGTGACATAAAAATAATTGGTAGCCAACAGATGTTATCATTCATGAGCAAAGCAGAAGATAAAAAAGCAGGTTTGGTTGAGAATGTGAAGGAGAAAGAAAGATGCTGAGCTAAAAATACCTGAAAAAATGTGGCTTCCATGTGAAGAGGGAATGGAAGGAGATAAGGGATGTGGGTTCCAACATTTGTTAACTTATTGGATCATGACCTAATTTTTTCAGGTTGTGAACTATGACCTATATTGATGATAATACACAATCAATCAAGATAGATATAGATATTGTTCTCCCACTACTCTCTTAAGTCTTATCTCTATGTTTAAAATATTATATGTGACAAAAACTTAAATCACCAATCGTTTATGCTAGAATAAAGTTGGTGAAATATATTTAAGGGAAGTGAATTATTCTAAGCTTGGACTTGGAGTTAAATGCAATAATTCATTTTTCTTATACAGGGAATCCCGTTCATATAAACTAATGTAACGACTTCTCTCTCAAAAAAGAAAAAAAAGAGGAATGATTCCATCTTATGTTTCTACCTATGTCATTTTTTGAATGTAAATTTAACTTAACATTTAAGCCTTAATCCTGTTTAATTCGTTTGGTTCTTCTTGATTTCACGCCCAGGTTTCAAGTGTGGGCCAAATGTATTTAATCAACAATGACAATAGGCAAAAGCTCTATATGTTATTATGTCTGATAATGCCCTAATAAAAAAATTGATCAACTAATTACGAGCCTAAAGTTCCATTAAGAATTGAGTAATGCTAGGAATACATTTTTCCATACGCAAATTCACACCCTACTTATGTTTATGTGTTAACTTCTGATTAGATTTTGACACTTGCACATGGGTCCACCATATGTATTTGAAAAAATTAAAATCCAATCAACAATTGACACATAAGCAGGATGTAAATTTGAGTGTGAGAATGAGTGTGTCCCTAGTATTTCTTGAAAGATTTACCACCCTCGGAAGTGATGTAATGGTAAGAAACTCTCAAAACTTTTCACCTTGTGGGTTCAAGGTTGAAAGTTCGTGTATTGACATGTCCTACTATTATGTAGATAGTTCCATGCCATAGCTAAATTAGGTTTTAGTAGGTCGAAGAAATGATCATACACACCAGTCGCTTTTTTCTCTTATTAAAATAATAATAATAATAGGGTAAAATTTAGGTATTGTTCCTTAGGTTCCTATCTTAAGATTTTGCCATATGGCTTTTTTCTTGTGAGATGTCTTGTGGGTTTAAGTTTGAAAGTTCGTATATTGACATGTCCCACTATTATGCAGATATATAGTTCCATGCCATAGCTAAATTAGGTTTTAGTAGGTCGAAGAAATGATCATACAGGCCAGTCCCTTTTTTCTCTTATTAAAATAATAATAATAATAATAATGTAAGATTTAGATATTGTTTCTTAGATTCCTATCTTAAAATTCTGCCATGTAACTTTTTTTCTCATGAGATAAAAATGTATTTTTTAGTTAAGTCTCCACATGACAGAATCTTAAGAGTGAAACCTAAAGATAGCACCTAAAGTACTATACATAAGTTTTTTCCATAATAATAAAAATTGCAATAAGAATTGATCATATGGAAATGAAGAGAGATGCTACGTCTACAACAATTTTACAACATTTTTACAACAAATCACAAATAGTTAGTTGTTATTGGTTCAAATTTGAAATTAACACTAAAATTACTTTTTTGCCTCAATAATAACAACCAGTAACAACCTGCCACTTAGGATTTTTTGTAAAAATATTGTAAAAATGTTATAGACATACCATTTCTCGGAAATGAACAGCATCTCTTAATGCGGGCCATCCTTACACTTTTTGAAGCTCATTGGGCCCTAGTTCTGCTAAAAACTAAGGCTAGCCCATGTTTTAGGCCAGCTTGGTTAGTAAGCCTATTGGACGAGTCCTCTGGTCTGGACTGGCCCATTGAAGCTTGGTCATGAATGGTTGTAGACCCTTATTGCTTTTTTCTTTTTGGACCGTGGTTGTAGCTTGTGATCCTTGCATTATGTGGGTTGAAGTCGGTGGCAAACAGACACGTTAAAGAAGTCGAAACATTAACTGGGCCATTAGAGCTCTTTGAATCTGGCTCAGGATAATTTTTTGAGACTCGTCCGCATTATTGAGTATCAGGCCTTGAAGTAATGATTGTGTTGGGTCAACTGAAATGGAGTCGGTAATTATTGTTTACATTTTTTTTTTCACTTTTATTTGGATACCACTTATTTCTAAAAACTAAAAATTAAAAATTATAAACACTATAGTAAAATAATTTTTAAATGTGTGAATAATACCGTGAGACCTAGTTTTAACTTAACATTTACATTTTTCCATACTTGTGAGTCCCGTAAACAGTGCAAGGGACTCACAAAAAAAAGGCCAAATGCTCCAACTTTCAATTTTCAGTGCAATCCAAACTCAACCTTAGTTCGTTTGCCTTAACCCTTAACTTTGCTGATAGTGATAGATATCTGATGGGTTAGGAATTACAAAATTAGGATTGAAGGCTTGAAGCTATATATCTGTTTTAGGCTGGCTTATTTGTTCAAGACGAAGACCTTCAGTCATGACCCATTAGGCCATTTCAGAATAAGATAACCGATATTGTGGAAGTCTTAAATAAGAGAAATAGAGTTCAAATCTCGTGTACTACAAAAAACAAAAAAAAAAAACAAAAAAAAAAAAAAACTAATTAATATCTTGATTTGATGATAAAATACAATTATGAAGATAATTAATAACGATAAATATGAAACAAACACCATAGATTAAAATTGTAACACATCTAAAAGAAAGTTAAATGATCTATAACTTTTTTTTTTAATAAGTAATTTTTTTTCATAAGCTTATTAGCTTATTTGTTTACTTATAATATATATATATATATATATATTTTTTTTTTCTTCTAAAAATATATATAGGGATGTTAGCCCAGAAGGCTATATTGGGCCATGAGCCATGTCTGAGGACATTCAATAGTCCGAGGAGGGGTAGACGCTAGTGTGGGAGCGCAAGCTAGTGAATGGGCGAAAGGGTCTCGTTTTAAGGTTCTGAGAAGTATGTCCAAGGATAGATTTCACCTTGGCTTAACAGGGCAAAGGTCAAAAGGGTTGGCCTGACATCAGGGACAACATTCTGGGTGATTCTGCTGGTAGGGATAAGCATCAAGAAGGGATAAGGTAAAAAGAAAGTACAAAAAAAAAAAAAAAAAAAAAAAAAACTAATTAATATCTTGATCTGATGATAAAATACAATTATGAAGATAATTAATAACGATAAATATGAAACAAACACCATAGATTAAAATTGTAACACATCTAAAAGAAAGTTAAATGATCTATAACTTTTTTTTTTAATAAGTAATTTTTTTTCATAAGCTTATTAGCTTATTTGTTTACTTATAATATATATATATATATATATATTTTTTTTTTTCTTCTAAAAATATATATAGGGATGTTAGCCCAGAAGGCTATATTGGGCCATGAGCCATGTCTGAGGACATTCAATAGTTCGAGGAGGGGTAGACGCTAGTGTGGGAGTGCAAGCTAGTGAATGGGCGAAAGGGTCTCGTTTTAAGGTTCTGAGAAGTATGTCCAAGGATAGATTTCACCTTGGCTTAACAGGGCAAAGGTCAAAAGGGTTGGCCTGACATCAGGGACAACATTCTGGGTGATTCTGCTGGTAGGGATAAGCATCAAGAAGGGATAAGGTAAAAAGAAAGTGAGAAATATCTGAAGGAAAGTTACTACCACCGCATTAAATGCTCTGTAGCTAACTCTTTAGTCGCATTAATGTGGAAATGATGCCTAAACAGTGATGTTCAGCCTTATAGCTACTCTCAGAGACTTCAGAAATGTGCTGATAGGACAAGGATCAAAGCCAACAACTTGGTCTACACATGGAGGGTGGAGATAAAAGAAAGAGGATTGTATAAAAGAGAAAGAAGTCCTTGAGGGATAGAGATCGGAGAATTGAGGGGAAAACATAGTAACAATGGGAACTAGACTTGTAATCAAATCCAAAAGAAAGATATACAAGAACTAATTTCCTCAGATTATACCGATAATGATTTTCTTTGGGTAAAACTAATTTTTCTTTGCTTTCTCGTCATCTAGATCTATTATAATTTTTATCAAACTCATTAGAGCCTAATTTTCTAACTCACTCTCTACAAATTTATTGTATTGGGTTTTTTGGGCCTGAATTTTATTACATTTTGGATTTAAGAACCAAATTGTGGCCTTACAATATAAATGTACCTCGACCAATTTTCAGCAAATATGCTTTTCTCAAGAAAAAATTAATCCAAATCAACGCTAGTCAACACAGAAACCTGCCTCAAGTTTTACACTAGTATCTGAAGAAGAAATTATAAGAATGAAAAATATTTTCCGTACTCTCCTTCTTCATGAGAGCCATAGAGGATTTTCTCGTTCAGCCGCTTTGCGAAGCATCTCTTAAAACAAATTCTCAAAAGATGCCTAAAAAACACAAGCTAGCTTACAAAATTGACACAATAATTAACCACGCTAGATGTTGATAGCTTCTAAATTTCAAAATGTTAAAAAATCCTTTACGAACTTCACTAAACATATCAACAAGTGTTTTGGCAGTTTGCTAACATCTAAATAGGATATTGAAAAAAACGCAGATATAGCAACATTAGAAATTTTCTTTTAATATTTTTTTTTTATGAACATTAGAAATATTTATATATAAAAAAAAAAATCATACATTCATTAATTCCATGATCATAAATCCTATAAAAGTTTGAAGTTTTTGATGGCAAAATACATCAACATATAAAAGCAATCGCAAGTACTGGTACAGCTTTACAAGCTTTTATTAGGCAGCGAAACTCAATCCTACTACTACAAACACAATACCACCTAAAATGGCTGCTAGAGCAGTTACTTCAACATCGATAGTTTTCAAGAAACCCTCAAGTCCTATCCAGCCATTACTAACCTGTGAACGATTAAAATTTCCCCCCCAAAATTACAGTAGTAAAAGAATATTTGACAACACAGCAATATTCTTAGTCAGCTCTGGACTGGCCAGCTCGAGAAGACAAGATAATGCCGACAATAAGCCCGTAGAGGGCAAGTGCTTCAGCAAAGATGAGAATAAGGATCATTCCAACAAAAAGTTTTGGCTGCTGTGCATTAGCTCTGCAAAACAGAATCATCTACTCAAAGGGGACACAAATTAATGGAAATTAATGATAACTTGCAGATACAGATGAATTCACTATGAACTTAAATCCAAAAAAAGCAACCTCAAAAAGTCATCAAAGTTCTAGAAATTAATTCAGAAATTAAGGAAACATAAAAACCTGAATGATCACATATGCTTCAATAATGCATTAATTAATGCAACTGTTGTACATGAAGTTTGCAATTGATGAGCTACGCCTAACATTAACTTTTCCTACCTTAAAAAAAAACATAAAAAAATGTGGCCATAGAGGGAGAGAAAATAGACTTATGCCAAATGTCATAAACCTTGATTACCACTTTACTAAGGCTTTTAAAAAAAAGGGAAAATTCCAAAAAACTACCCTGAGGTTTGAGGAAATACCAAACACATCCACAACTTATAAAAAATGGCCAATTTAATCCTAAAACACACGGTGTTAACATCCACCGATAATAACAAACTTTTCTTAAAAAAAAATTAAAACTCAGATCTAACTCTCTTTGTTTCTATTTCCCAATCTCAGTCTCCCTCAACTTTCTTTTTCTTTATGCAAATCATTCTCTAAAATTTTCTCCATTTTTCTTCTTAAAATAAACAACACAGCAATTCTTTTTTTGGTTCTTTTTTCTTCAAAAAAAAATTTTAACGAAAAAGGTGATTACTTTGCTACTTTCTGTTTGGTAGCCAAGAAAATCAAAGAGAAATGCTTAGAAAATCAAAGGAAAATCCATAGAAAAGCCTCCTCTCCTCCATGCAGTGTTTGGAAGCCGAGAAAACAAAAAGAAAAAGAAAAAGCTCCTTAAAAAACAAGCCCTTTTCTCCTCCACAAAGAAACCCAAGAAAACCCAATCCAATCACACCATCTAAGCTCCTAAATCCACCACAAAATTGCCATCAACCACCAAGCAAACATCAAAACTGCTGATACCCATGTCAGCCAAACCCAAATCCAGTCCCACCACCGCAATATCTCCACACCGAAATAGAGAGATGAGAAAGGAAACGTCAACCACCAAGCAAACACCAAGCAAACATCAAAATTGTTGATACCCATGTCAGCCAAACCCAAATCCAGTCCCACCACCACAAGATCTCCACACTGAAATAGAGAAATGAGAAAGGAAGCAGATCCCTCATCCATCATTAGCAAGATTTAGACAACCAAAGGCAAAGAAAGTTGAGAGAGAAAGAGTGTTAGATGAGATTGTGAAAAGGAAAAGAGAAAGAAAGTCAGATTTGGAAAAGAAAAAAAAATTGAGGGAGAAAGAGAGTACGGTGAGGCTGAGAAAAAGAAAAGAGGTGAGAGAGTAAGAATTTGTTATTAACAGTGGATGTTAACAACGTTTGCATTGAAGGATTAGATTGGCCATTTTTAACAAGTTGTGGATGTGTTTGGTATTTCTTCAAACCTCAAGGGAGTTTTCTGGAATTTACCCTAAAAATAATAATAATAATAAATATAATTTTCTGATATCAACCCTCAACAGAGAAAATTGATAATTAACTAATATCATCATTATTATTATCATTGTTGTTGCTGTTGTTGTCCAGTTTTATTAATTAGTATCATCATTTTTATTGTTAATGAGATTCAGTCTCCTTTGCCCATGAGACAAGGGATCATACTGAGTCATCATGATGTAATGCCAATACTTGATCTCAAATATATTCTAATTTGATGATCATTAAAATGAAGTGATAAATGACTAAGATGGCTGCCCTAAGTCACCCTATCCAAGGCCAATTCAAGCATGGGGTGTGTGGCATGATAACTCAGTACTCTATGAGGTTCTATGCATCTCAGACCACGATTTACATCCAGCCAAACACTCCTCCCCACCAGCAGAGGGGGGAAGGAGGCAGATTGCTTATAAAGGCATTTCTTTTACTCACCTTTAAAAAATAAATAAATAAATAAATGGTAAGTTACACATGCACCCAGTGGGTCTGCTCTTAGAATAATTCATTCTATTAGAGTGCTAAAATATAAAATGAAAACACTGCCAAGATTGATGAGTTGATAAAAAATCTAATCAATCCTGGGTGGCTGAGTTGCCCTCAACATTGGGAGTCAGATAGCTCCAAATGGATGTTAAGAGCTGGCAACCAACCTTCAAGATGCAGTACATTATCATCTAATCAAATGAAGGATAGTTGTTCTTTATAATATAATACACCTATAATATCTTAGATTACAATCTCCTATGTAGCCAATTCAAGTCCTGAAATCCACTACCTAAAAGTTAACCACATACCAGGTTGAAACTCAATTGACCAAGTTAAGGGTTAACACAAGTGAATTCAATGGCAAAAGTGAACTTTAGGACTGAAATTAACTATCCATACAAATGAACCAATAAGTAACTTAGGAATATAAATCAATAAGCGTTTCGAAACTGAAGCACAAAGCAAGCAACAATTAACTTCAAGAATATACCCCAAATCCCAGAGCCACCCAAAAATGAAATCCACAATTCAGTAAACAAAAAATGATGATAACGGGAACCAATCCATACAAGTGCATACAAATACATATAAGAGATTAGAAATATACCTAACACCAGCATCACCAACAATACCAATCGCCATACCGGCAGAGAGACCAGCAAGACCACAAGAAAGACCAGACGAGAGATGAGCATAACCATCAAAAAGGTAATATGACTTGGCCTTTGGGTTAATCCCAGTACTAATGATAACGGCAATAATAAGTCCGTAAATACCCAACACTCCAGCCATAACAACTGGAACAATGGACTTCATCACCAGCTCGGGCCTCATCACACCCATTGATGCCACACCAACACCACTCTTCGCTGTCCCATAAGCTGCTCCCATACCTAAATTCCCACCACAAACCAAAAAACTTAACCAAAAACACAGCATACAGTAACATAATACCTCACATCCAACGTCTTCCTTAGTTTACGTATTTCTTATTTTCCAAAACAAAGTCATTTTGGCGGACTTAATAAAACGGATTGGATGGAAGGACATTATTGAAAATGAATAGCAGTTAAAAACTGAATTTGAAAACATGTCAAAGTTAAAGGGAGTAATTTGCAAATTAGCTAACAATCTAAAAATGAAAATTGTACTAAGATAAAAAATTGCTCTAAAATCTACACAAACCAACCAAACCACACTAAAACCTCATCAAAGTTTCAAAATTTCAATGTGATCTACACCAATTAAACTCAATTGACTCTTTAAAAATCAAATCTTGCATTTTCCACAGCTTGATTTCAATACTTTACATTTTTTTTATAGGTAAGAATAATTTTATTAAAAAAGACTACTTCAATTTCAATACCATGCATCAAACTAAATTGAGGGGTACATGATCTTAATTTGAAGTAAATGTAAGAATCAATCCAATTGAACACTTCAAAAAATCAAATCCCTACATAATTCAAAATGATCACAAAGCTTTTTCATTTTTTTTTTGTTCATTTCAGTCCTTCGAACTAGTTCCATCCAAACTCTTAATTTAGTATTTTTCACTTTCGAAAACAGAGTCATTTTGGGGGACTTAATAGTTAATAGTGTGGATTGGACGGAAGGACTACATCGAATAATTAATTGAAGTTAAAGGACTGAACTGAAAAAACGTCAAAGTTAAAGGGTGTAATTTGCAAATTTGCGAAAAAAAAATCTAAGATTGAAAAATTGCACTTAAGATCTACACCAACCAATCAAACCAAAGCTTAAAACCTCATCAAAGCTTCAAAATTTCAATACGATCTACACCAATCAAACTCAAATCTTTCATTTTCAACATCTTGATTTATCAAAACTAAGCATTAAACTCAATCGAACACCATACGATCTTGCTTCGAACTAAAATTTAATTTAACTAATCAAACTGAACGCTACCAAAAAAAAAAAAAAAAAAATCAATTCGAAGCGATCACAAAGAGCTACATAAAACGAACGATCCGATAATCGAATAATCTAAATTTCATTATACAAAAAAAAAAAAAAAATCAATAAATATATGATATCGATCTATATGAAGAAATGGTAAAAGTTAGTTAGGGTTAAAGAGAAAATTTACAAGAGAAAACGAGTGCTGCGGCTGCGCCGAGGAAGCCGAAGAACGGTGCCGTTTCATCGCCGCTGAATGTTGAACCCGAAGACATTGTTTTTTGGTTCTTGATCGGTGGTGGATCTGCAACGACGTCGTTCGGATCTCAGAGTTTCGGATCTCTATCTCTCTCTCTCTCTCTCTCTCTCTCTCTCTCTCTGTGTTTTGATTCCGTACAGAAAAAAAGGTGTGGAAGAGGATGCTCCTTCAACTACTTTATAAGCTGTTTTGTATTTATATATATATATATATACATATATAGATAAATAAATAATAAATAAATAAATAACTACTTTATAAGGACACCTAGATAATCAATACGACACCGTAGTGGATTATCTTTTTTTTTTGGGGAGAGTTGGGGTTTTTTTTGGGGAGAGTTGGGGTTTGGTGAGCTTGGGCTTGGGTTTGGGCTTTTTGATGATTTGGCCGCGAAGTCTCGAACCAGCTTAGAATATGTTTATAAATTTTTAGAGATTCTATACAAAGAATAAAATGATGAAGAAGCTGCAATGTAAATTTGTATAAATTGGATAGTGGAGTTAAAAACATCGAGCTAATAGTATATACATAAAAAAAAATTGACAACATTTTTTATATTTGTTGATGTGGCAAGTTTATATTAGTTTTTATTTGGGTCTACTATTGACATCACTTTTTTATCTATCACTAACAATATGTTATATCAATAGATGTTAAATTTGTTGTCAATTTTTTTTGTGTCCATAGACTTTCTCAAAACCATAAGCCTGTAGGAGTTGGGATTTTGAGTAAATTGTATGATCTTTTGGACATAGACATTGTCAATTGAATGAGAACAATCGATTTAAGTTTTAACTTTACCAAATTGTGAGGCGAACAAATGTGATATGGACTTAATGTAGTGTTATAGCAAGTTCATAGTAAAATTTGCTTATGTTGTCACAAATTAGTTTTAATTAGGCCCCCTTGACATCCATGAATGGAAGCACTTTTGGAAATTGAAGATTCATGAGAGATTTTAAGTTCTTGCTATGGAACAACATTGTATGGAATATCCTTCTTTTATAGGGGGATATGCGATTCTTTGTGCTTTTTTCTGTAATATATGGCAAGAATCCATTACTTTTTTCCTTTTTCTCTGTCTTTATATCATGGTCATCATCTTCATGGCCTTTTAATTTATCTACTATTAGTAATGATGGTGTCACCAAAAAGCCAATTGCTAAACTCGTCCATATAGCTCGTCCACAAGAAAATGACTCCATTCGTTGTAAGCTCGTCCATCTGTCTGTCCAGATGGACGAGCTCGTCCACAGGAAAGCAACTCCTTTCATGGTGAGCTTGTCCATCCGTCTATCCAGATGGATGAGCTCGTCCAAGGATTCACTCGTCCATCAAATTAGTGAGATGGACGAGTGTTCTGAAAGCCTCCTTTACACGCCACTTTTATATTAAAACTATAACTGTTCTTCCTTTGAAAACGGTTATAATCAACAGAACTCAAATGAAATAACCTCCAAAGCAGTTATGGAGGTTACCTCATAATCCTTCAAGCTACACAACGTTTGGAGAAATAACTATCTCAGAAAAAACTATATAAAGGCTCTTCTATGGAAGCGTAGAAGGTAATTGGAAAAATTTTGAATAAAGAATTTTTTCCTTATACTAAGAATCACAAATCCACTAACTTTACCATCGGAGGATTTTTGGCCGGCCTCCACCGGTCTCCTCTGACTTATTGTTTGATATTTTCAGGATTTTGCTTGAAGATTGTTAACGTCCAGAAATTTTAGCCCACTGATTCATTGACCTCATTAGTTGGCGCCGTCTGTGGGAAACTTGATAGAATTTTTTACGTTTAAATTTCATCGTTGAATTCTGCAATTTCCTTCTTTGACAAAAGGCTGAAATGGTCCGGACAGGATCGAGGGTCACCAGTCCAGGCCCTCAACCAAGCAGAGATGCCTCTAGTAACCCTCACCATGACCGTTAATCGGCTCCTGCTATGCAGCCTTCATCAGCCCAACACATGCAATCCATGGCCGCTGCCATGGCAGAACTAACTCGCCAAAATCAAGATTTGCGGAGAGAGATTAATCTCAGGAGGCAACGCCATGAGGCCCGTGGAGAGGAGCGAGAACAAAGTCAGGAAGATGAAAGAAATGTTGAACCAGAAAGTCAATCAAGGGGCACCGCTTCACGGAGGGTACCACATTTAGAGAGGGAGGTGGACCAGATGAGGAAGGTTATGGATGAGATGAGGGAGAACATGAGGAGGACTAATCCTGTAGAAGATTTAGTTCACAGAACTGATTCACCCTTTATGGCATCTATCAATGGCCATCCCTTACCACCAAAGTTCAAGATGCCTTCCTTGAACTCATATGATGGCACGTGTGACCCCTTTGACCATATCGCTACCTTTAAGACTACCATGCATCTTCAAGAAGTTCCGGATGAGATAATGTGTAGAGCATTTCCAACTACCCTCAAGGGGCCTGCGAGAGTTTGGTTCAGCAAAATACCCCCGAATTCAGTAAGTTCTTTCGAGGAGTTGAGCAAATTATTCGTTAATAATTTCATTGGAGGACAGAGACATAAACGTTCCTCGTCTAGCTTACTAACCATAGAGCAAGGAGAGAATGAAAGCCTGCATTCCTTCATCACACGCTTCAATAGGGAAGCACTGACCGTGGACGAGGTAGATGACAAGCTACTGTTGGCTGCCTTCCATAACGGGGTCAATTCTGATTTGTTCATACGCAAGCTTTATGAAAAAGAGCCTCAGTCCATGTCCGAACTCGTCCATTCAGCCCAAAAATTTATCAACGCAGAAGACGCGATCATAGCTAAGAAGAGGAAAAGAATTGAAAGAATGGAAGCAAATCCCGCCCGTCACTCTGAGCAAGCCCCTTATCCAAAGAAGGGGCGAACAGAAGATAAGAGAGACCGAGATAGCAAGAAACCAGGTTCTTCAGCGCGGAATCAACAATACACCCCTTTGAACGTACCACTCGAGCAAGTCCTTATGCAAATTAAAGATGAGCCTTCTTTGAAGTGGTCAGAGAAAATGAAGGGAGATCCCAACAAGCGTAATAGGAACAAGTATTATTGCTTCCACAGAGATCATGGGCATGATACGGACGAATGCTTTGATTTGAAGTAGCAGATTGAAAATCTCATTAGGCAAGGGAAGCTGAGAAATTTCCTTGGACGAGACCAGAAGGACGAGAAGCTGAAGGGAAAGGTAGAAGAATCGTCGCGACCACCGCTTGGAGAGATAAAAGTCATCGTTGGGGGAGATTCAACAGGACAGTTGTCCAAATCAAAGAAGGCATACTTAAAAGTAGTGCAGAGTGTCCAACTTTCTAGACGATCACCAAGAGCAAGGACCACGGACGAACAAGCAGTCACTTTCACGAACGAGGATGCCGAGAGAATCCATCACCCTCATGACGATGCCATTGTCATCACCCTCCTTATTGCTGATTACAAAACTAGAAGGGTGCTAGTAGACAATGGGAGCTCGGCTGATATTTTATATTATCCAGCCTTTCAGCAGATGAGGTTGAGACGAGATCAGCTCCGTCCAGCAAGCTCTCCTCTAGTGGGATTTGGTGGGATGAAGGTATAACCTGTAGGCACTATTTCTTTACCGGTGACAGTGGGGGCATACCCGCAACAAATCACCAAGGATGTGAACTTCCTTGTGGTAGATTGCCCATCCTCCTACAATGCCATAGTTGGAAGGCCGACTTTAAACAGTTGGAAGGTGATTACATCTACTTACCACTTGTCAGTGAAGTTCCCAACAGTGCATGGGGTGGGGCAAGTACAAGGAGACCAATTGGTAGCAAGAGAATGTTATCTGGCCATGTTGGCCATGGACGAGCAAATCCAAACCATGAATATTGAAGAAAAGAGAATTATTGCAGAACCCATTGAAGTGTTGGAAGATGTTTCCCTAGACGAGTATTATCCTGAAAGGTGTACCAAGGTTGGAGCAGACCTTAGAGATGAGGTTAAGAAGGGCCTCGTCCATTTTTTGAAGAAAAATGTTGATATATTTGCTTGGAGTAACGAAGACATGCTGGGTATAGATCCCAGTGTTATTACTCACTGTTTGAATGTAGATCCTTCTTTTAAGCCAGTACAACAGAAGAAAAGGGTGTTCGCATCTGAGAGAGATGCTGCTATTAAAGACGAAGTACAAAAGCTGTTGGCCGCGAAATTTATACGAGAAGTATACTATCCCCAATGGTTGGCCAATGTAGTAATGGTGAAAAAGGCGAACGGCAAGTGGAGGATGTGTGTGGATTTTACTGATTTAAATAAGGCTTGCCCCAAGGACAGTTACCCACTGCCACGTATTGACCAACTAGTGGATTCTACTGCAGGCCACAAACTACTAAGTTTTATGGATGCTTTCTTGGGATACAACCAAATAAGGATGGACGAAGCAGACCAAGAGAAGATGTCCTTTGTTACCAGTCAGGGATTATTCTGTCATGAAGTAATGCCTTTGGCTTGAAAAATGCTGGAGCAACATACCAACGACTAGTTAACCACATGTTTCGTCCACAGATCGGGCGGAATCTAGAGGTCTACGTCGACGACATGCTGGTGAAAAGTCAGGATGAGGAAGGACATCTAGATGACTTGAAGGAGACGTTTGACACGTTGAGGCAGTACCACATGAAGTTAAACCCTAACAAATGTGCTTTTGGAGTGTCGTCAGGGAAATTCCTTGGATTTATGGTCTCCTAGAGAGGAATCGAGGCGAACCCTGATAAAATTCGAGCAATACTAAACATAAAGCCTCCATGCAATGTTAAAGAAGTCCAATCCCTTATCGGGCGAGTTGTTGCCCTCAACAGGTTTGTTTCTAAAGCTACTGACAAGTGTTTACCATTTTTCAAGGTTTTAAAGAAAGCATTTGAGTGGACGGACGAGTGCCAGAGAGCCTTTCAGGACTTGAAAATGTATCTCATTATGGCTCCATTGCTGAGTCCGTCCGTGACAGGAGAAGAGTTATTTTTATACCTGGCAGTAACCCCGCATGTTGTGAGCTCAGCATTGATAAGAGAGGAAGGGAAAATACAAAAGCCAGTATATTATACGAGTAGAGCACTGAGGGGAGCGGAAGGACGATATCCCCAAATGGAGAAGTTGGCTTTCGCATTAGTAACAGCCTCTAGAAAACTAAGGCATTACTTCCAGGCTCATGTCATCAACGTCATGACGGATCATCCACTTAAGAAGGCAATGAACAAATTGGAGGCTGCAGGACGATTGGTTCAATGGGCTGTTGAGCTCAGTGAGTTCGACATAAAGTACCAACCTAGGCATGCCATAAAAGCTCAGGCTCTGGTAGACTTTATTGCAGAGTTCACCCCTAGTCAAGATGATGTAAGTAAGATGGAAGGCAACCAGAAGTGGATCATCCATGTGGATGGATCATCTACACAACACGCCGGAGGGATAGGTGTGGTTTTGCGATCCCCAGAAGGGGATAAACTGAAACACAAAGTTCGCTTGCAGTACCAAGCAATCAATAATGAAGTTGAGTATGAAGCTCTTCTCAAAGGGCTAGAATTGGCCAAGTTCGTGGAAGCTAAGTCAATACTCGTTTTGGGAGATTCTCAGCTAATCATGGGCCAAGTGAATGGGATGTACGAGGCTAAGGAAGAATGAATGAGGAAGTATCTAAGTAGGGTGATGCGACTTATAAAAAAATTTGAAGAAATTGACTTTGTTCAAATCCCAAGGGAAGAGAATATGGAAGCAGATACCCTAGCTAAAGAAGTTTCGGCGAGTGAATCCGTCAACAAGTTTGATGAGATTCAGTATATGCTGAGTATAGACATCTCAGAAGTGCAACAGGTGCAGAGCAATGGAAATTGGATGGCTCCAATTGTATCATACTTAAAAGACGGACGACTTCCAGAAGAAAAAGACGAAGCAAGAAAGTTGAGGGTAAGGTCAACTAAGTATGTTCTTATGGACGAGACTCTGCACAAAAGAGGCTTTTCCCAACCTTATCTCCGGTGTCTGGCTCCAGACGAAGCAAACTATATACTCAGAGAAATTCATGAGGGAGCGTGTGGCAATCAGTTGGGAGCCAGATCACTCGTCCACAAAGTCGTCTGTGCAGGATATTACTGGTCGAATATGCAAGCTGACGCCAAGGCCTATGTTAAGGTTTGCAACCAATGCCAATGGTTTAGCAACGTCCCCAGACAACCATCAGAATACCTAACCCTAATGACAGCCCCATGGCCTTTTGCACAATGAGGACTAGATATTCTGGGCCCTTTTCCAATAGGTGTGAGGCAAATGAGATTTCTTGTGGTTGGTATCGATTATTTCACCAAGTGGGTAGAGGCAGAACCTTTAGCTAATATCACACAACAAAATGTCAAGAACTTCGTATGGAAGAATATTGTGTGCAGGTTTGGTGTGCCCAGGGTGTTGGTATCTGATAATGGACGACAATTTGACAATGCACTCTTTAAAGATTTTTGCATGCACTTCGAGATTCAGAATCACTACTCCTTACTCGCCCACTCACAAGCAAATGGCCAGGCTGAAGTTGCAAACCGATCCTTGTTGAAAATAATCAAGACTTGGCTTGAAGGGGCAAAAGGAGTATGGCCAGACGAGTTACCAGGTGTTCTATTGGCATATAAGACGACAACAAGAACTCCAACAGGAGAAACTCCTTTTAAGTTAGCTTATGGAGCTGAAGTAGTCATACCTGCAGAAGTGCACATGGCAAATCATAGGGTGACAACCTATCAGGACAAAAATAATGAAGAGCAACTCCGTTTGAACCTCGATCTAATAGACGAGGTGAGGATGAATGCTGAACAAAGAATGGCAAGGTATAAAAACCTGATGGCTAGGCAATATGACGCAATGGTGAAACCAAGGCGATTCAACATAGGGGACCTCGTCCTAAAAAGGGTTTCCTTAGCAACAAAGAACCCAGCCCATGGGAAGTTGGGACCAAATTGGGAAGGCCCCTACAGAGTCGTCAACTGCAAAAGACAAGGATCCTATTACTTGGAAGCTCTTGATGGGAGGAAGTTGGAGCATCCTTGGAATGTGGAGCACTTGAGGAAGTACTATCAGTAGAATGCCAGCCTGGAGGAGCATGACTCTGGATGAGCTCAGGGTTTAAAAACTTTATTATTATATTTTGTGGCTTTGTTATTATGTTAAATTTATGGACAACGTTATAGTTTGTGTTGTTTAAATAAAGGCATTGGCCTCTAAGGTGCATGCCTCGTCTATGAACAATATCTATGTTGTGAACAATATTTATGAAATGTACATAATGTTGTGTGAATCAAAGATTTCCATAGCACTTTTGTTCATATTGACTCTTGAAGAAAGTTGAAAAGCTCAAGACGAGAAAATTCTCTAGACGCGGAGATGTAATCTCAAGCTTTCCTAGAAAGTAAAATCTAGGCACGCTCGTCCAAAGAAAAGGACGAGGTAAATCCCATGCCTAAGAACAAATTACAAACATGTCTAAGGCATGCTCGTCCATCCAAGAAAAGGACGAGGTAAATCCTATGCTTAAGAGCAAATTACAAACAAATTGAAGGCATGCTCGTCCATAGGATGGGCCAGGTAAAACATAATACCCAACCATACCATGGGCGAGGAAAAGTATAGATGTTTCGAACTTAAGTCACCTGCTAAAAAGCTGTCCATGGACGAGCAAAATGCAACGACGAGTCCAAAGGACGAATTAATGCTCTTAATTACCATTTTGCTTGGATAAATCACACTTAGTGAAATTCCAATAAAGATGGTTAAAGTATACATACATATATATATATATATATATGAAATGTAGACGAGCTAAACAAGAGTTCTTGTATATGAAAATAAAAATTCTCGTTCATGCATATATAAAAGAGAAATAACATCCATTCAAATTGTCTCGAGGGCGGACGAAGAACGTCCAAACACCCCCCAAAATTAAAATTGTTTTATGAAGACTCGTCCTTAGACATGGACGAATCTAATGTGCTTGGATTACATATAAAAAAAAGAAAAAAAAAAGAAAAAAAGAAGAGGAGCACAAAACATTGAAATATTTCTCAAGTCTGGGGAGCATTCACATTGGAGGCGTCTTGAGGAGGAAGTGTTGTAGCATCGTCCTCAATGTTGGCGTCTTCAGAACGTGTTTGCAGGAGAGAGCTGGTAGCAGCGTTCAGGTTAAGTTTAATGGAGCTAAAGTCCACTTTAGGGAAGTTTTCCGTAGCATCCAACCTAAAGTCTTCAAAGCTTGCTGCATAATTGGCATCTAGAAGATCAGTGTATTGCTTGGACGCTTTGAACTCGATCACTGCATCTTCTTTCGCCTTGGTGAGAAGAGTACTCAGCTCGTCATTCTTTTTCTGCATATGGTCAAGACGAGTGTCTTTCTCCACCACGTCAGCTCTTAACTCCTCAACCAGGTTCTGTGCCTCCTTCAACTCTTCCTTAGCTTTTGTAGCTACTCCAGCCCATCTTTTTGAGTCGTCCTTCACTTCCTTTATCCTCGTCTCCAACATGATTCTCGTCTTATCCAACCCAGTAGCTTGCCTAGACGCCGCTATGAATTTGGACATGGCTTGCAAAAATAATAATAATTAACAAATGAAGGAAAAGGATCTTGAAATAACAAGGACGAGACAAAAATATGTTTATATACCTTAAAAAGATCATGAACACCAGAGTGTTCAAAATCCTTCAAGGACATGTCATAGCAAGTGTTTATATCCTCGTCCGTAACGGCGTTTTGGAAGCGCTCCCATGCTAAGTCTTCATTCTCAATAATGTTTGAAGATGCCCTTTGGGAAGGTTGGGACGAGGTAGATACAGTCGTCTTGGGCGGAGGAGTCTTGGACGGAGTTACATCGACTGGGGTAGACGAATCCACATCAAAAATTGGAGTTGGCTGCTGGGACAAAAGGGGCTTGGGCTTGACAATCTGGGATGAGTCATGCTTCCCTTTCTTGCCTCGACGACTAGGGAGGCTTCCTAAATCCAAATTCTTGGATATGGTTTTCCTTTTCTCCCCAACTAATGGACGAGGTTGAGCCTGAGTCTCAGGACAGCCCTCTTCAACCAGAGTATCCTTTCCTCTGTTTTCCTTCAAGGTTGCCATTCCTAAGGCAAACAAAGATAATAATGAGTGTTAGATTATAGGAAGTTGAATAAAGTTAGAAAAGTATTATATAAAAAAATGTGTGTTTACTTTTTCGTACTGTAATTTCGTGGGCAATTGCCTCGTCCGAAGGATTAGGACCAAACCCCCACTTAAAAAGATTACAAAGATTAACTAAGGAATGAAAATTCCTATTGGAGTGAAGGCGAGCCCTATGGACACGATCACGATGGAACTTGCTCAAGGACGGACGTTTAACACCTGTGAAACAAATCACAAATAAGACGTTTAGATAAAGTTATACCAAAAAAGAGGGAAAGAAAGGTAGAAAGAGAAGGACGTACTCTCAGGATGCGGGTTCCCTAGGTCTCCAGTGTAAGGAGCAAAGGGGTCCCTTCCAACCTCTACAGGATTCCCAGACCAAAAACCAGAGACGAAAATAAATTCCGTCTTCCAATTCCTGTCAAACGAGGCTAGGGACTTGATTAATCTACAATCCCTGCCCCTTGCTGTAAATTGATGAAAGCCAAGAGATTGGCTTATCTCAGAAGGTTTATAGCAAAAAAGAAACTCGTCCACAGTAAGAGGACGGTCTCTTCCAAACACTTCATTCCACAAAATTTGCATTGAGATAATTAATCTCCATGCATTTGGGTTGAACTGACAAACACCCAAACCTAACCTGACCAACAACTCTCTAGCAAATGAGTTTAAAGGAAATCTAAGGCCCCCCAAGAAGTAGGCTTCATAGACGCCTATTCCGAAACGGGGATTGCAACACCATTCTCCACGGACGGCTAACCTGGGGTTAAATTCGTTCGGAATCTGATACCACGTCTTGAGGTTTGAGAGCCTTTGTTTAGATGTTTTGGAATGGACGCCTATTGCACAGCTATAGACGATCTCCTCTTCGTCTGTAGGGTTGGACGAAGGAATATTAGATGAGGTTCTAGCACGGGAACCTGAAGTTTTCCTAAGTTGCTCTTGAAGAGCTTCTACAGGAAATCCAGGGATGCCGGAGATATATTCCTCGTCCGTAGAACCTCCTTTGCTACTCTCATTACTACTATTACTAGAACCACTATAACTAGAGGAATCTTGATACTCGTCTATAGCTCTATCTGTACTATTGCTAGACGAAGAAACAATGGATGCAGACATTTTAAGGAAAAAGGAAAACCTAAAGGAAGGAAAGAAGAGAGTACCTGGCTCTAGACGCGGAGAGACTTCTAGACGAGGTTCTAGACGAGAAATTTCAGAAGGAAAATTTTAGAAAATGTGAAGGGTACGGGAGGGATTCCACTATTTATAGCTAACCAAGTAGGGCACTTGAAGCGACAGGGGCCAATCAGAAGAAACCACATGTCGTGTGCCTCAAAAGAACAAAACGACGTAGATAGGAGCCAATGGAATTGCAACACGTGGCACATTCAGCCACTAATGTAAATGCGTTGAAAAAATAAAGAGAAGAGAAGAAAGAAGAAGGTGCGTTATAAATAAACATTTCCTTAGACGACTTATGGACTGGGGGCAACTGATGGTGTCACCAAAAAGCCAACTGCTAACCTCGTCCATATAACTCGTCCACAGGAAAGTGACTCCATTCGTTGTAAGCTCGTCCATCCGTCTGTCCAGATGGACGAGCTCGTCCACAGGAAAGCGACTCCTTTCGTGGTGAGCTCGTCCATCCATCTATCCAGATGGACGAGCTCATCCAAGGATTCACTCGTCCATCAAATTAGTGAGATGGACGAGTGTTCTGAAAGCCTCCTTTGCACGCCACTTTTATATTAAAACTATAACTGTTCTTCCTTTGAAAACGGTTATAATCAACAGAACTCAAATGAAATAACCTCCAAAGCAGTTATGGAGGTTACCTCATAATCCTTCAAGTTACACAACGTTTGGAGAAATAACTACCTCAGAAAAAACTATATAAAGGCTCTTCTATGGAAGCGTAGAAGGTAATTGGAAAAATTTTGAATAAAGAATTTTTTCCTTATACTGAGAATCACAAATCCACTAACTTTACCATCGGAGGATTTTTGGCCGGCCTCCACCGGTCTCCTCTGACTTCTTGTTTGATATTTTCAGGATTTTGCTTGAAGATCGTTAACGTCCGGAAATTTTAGCCCACTGATTCATTGACCTCATCAAGTAACACTCATCAATGCATTGCTAAATGGATTAGAATGCTTAAGATAAGCTTTGATGCTAAAGTGAGATGCCATGCTTGTGTGGTTGTGTGTGTAGTTGGCTAAAACTTCTCATTCCAGGTGATCCTTTTGTGGAGTGAAGCTATGTTCGCTGAATTGTTTGGTGTCTTCTTTTCAGTGCTGGGATTTTGTGTTTATTACTAGGAAATTCAATTTCTTGGTTCAAATTGTTGCTTGCTGATTTGTAGCTTGTAAGACTATGCAGCCTATAGATTTTGAATCCAGAAGATGGAGTTTGATGTGTATCTTCATTTATTATGTTAATCAATTTATCCTTAGAGGGGAAAAAAAAATCAAAACATAGTCCAAGAATTAAAGAAGTTAAAAAAACAAAAATCAAAATATCGCATCATCTTAATAAAATGTAATGTATGATACTTGTTGTTTTCATGTGGGATAGAACTTGTAGGGATATTGTGCATGGAAGTTCATCATAGGATTGTATTATTGGGCCTGTGGCCCAATCTGAGGACAAGGGATTGTCCGAGGAGGGGAAATCTTTATTGGAAAGGATTGTATGGCGCATAGAGGTCAACATTAACCACAATGGCTCAAAAAGGGGCGTCAAGGGTAAATACATCCTCGGTTGACGAGGGCTGAGGTCTGTAAAGGTTGGCCGACGATCAGGGTAAAGCTTCAAGAAGTCTTGCGATTATTGATAGTTCTTATCAAGATGGTGGGCAGGGAGGTGTCCTAAAATATCTGAAGGGAAGGTTGCCACCACCGCATTTAATACTGGACAGCTAATTTCCTGACTGCATTAATGTGGAGAAGACACATAAATAGTGTAGCGTTGGCTGCCCTAATGCAAATAAGGTCAGTAGGACCAAGATACTTCAAACGGAACTATAAAATGCAAGATACCCTTACTGAATATGGGGGGAGAATCTAAAAAAGCAGGACTAGAGAGAGAGACTTTTGAAAAAATCAAACTTGTAATAGGAATTTAAGAACGATATATAAGATCAAATATCCTCGAACTTCGCCGAGGACGAGTTTTCTTCAACATATCCTTTCCTTTTTCATTCACGTATCATTTGAACTCTTATTGTGTTCTGTCTGGTCAACTAAAACCCAGTTTTTCCAACCTACTCTCTAGAAATTTATTGTTTTGGGCTGATTGGGCTTGGGTCCATCCACGTAGTGGATCACTAGTTCAAATCCGATCCTCACAGAACTATTGTCAAAGTAATTTACCCTCATGAGTTTGTTAAATGGTTTTATTAAATTCAAAGTATGAATAACATTTTTCTTATGGAAGAAAATATGAGGAAGGTTTTAGATTCAATGCGTGAGATGAGAAGAATTTGTAGTGGCAATTGGTTTTAGATTCAATGATATATATATATATATATATATATTTAAGAATAAACCATTAGTTTACTAAGAGTATTCACATCCGGCTTCTAAAGAAAATCTCATTTTACCATTTTAAAAGTTACTTTATTATTTATATCATACCATTTTAGACCATAGCCAACATCCCAAACTCTATTTTTTTTTTTTTTTTGCCATTTTAATTAAACTAGCGATGCACGGCTTAATAAAAAAATTAGATATAAATTTTAAAAAATATTTTTTTTGATAATATAATCAAATCTAATAAAAAAATAAAATAGTAAAAATATTTTTAAAATTAAATTACATGGAAAATGAATATTATGTAAGTTTTTTTTTTTTTTTTGCAATAAAAGATATTATAAAATATTAAAAAAAATTATGGCAAGTTTTAAATTTCTAAAAGTTCTTATTAGTAAAATTTTAATATATATATGTGTGTGTGTGTGTGTGTGTGTGACACTTAAAAATTTTTCCATTATACTTGCTAACATGTATAGTAGCCGAAGTGCTAATCATATATAAATTTCTTGTATATATGACCAAAAAAAAATTTCATAAATTACAAAAATGTAAGTAATTAGACTACAATGTAAATGTTTACCTATAAATTATTAGTCATAGCCATTTTTATGTTGCCATAAGTGAGGAAATAATCCGCATAATCAATTAAGAACACCAAATCAAAAAATAATATCAATAATCAAGTTGAATTGCATTATCAAATTTTTTTTTAAATATCATATAATTTAAGCAATAATTGAACTACGTTAATAGAAAAATAGATACTCAAAAAAAAAAAAAAAAAAAAAAAAAGATAGCTCTTCTCACATAAATCTCCTAATTTTATGTGGTTGATGTGTTCCACCCCGAAGAGATTCAGTGAAAAGATTTTGACCAAAATAAAAAGTCCACCCAAAAAATATATATATATATATATATATAATAAAAGTATCTAAACCTTCTAGTGTACCAATTCAAAATGATTTCAAAAATAGATAAATAAGAGTACATAAAGAGAGAACAAAATTGTATTGCAATGTAAACAAAAAAGTATACATATAAAATACCTGTGTGTAACTGTGTATCTAAACCTTCTAGGGCACCACAATCAAAATAATTTCAAAAATAGATAAATAAAGTACATAAAGAGAAAACAAAAATTGTATTGCAATATAAATATAAAAGTTTACATATAAATTACTTGTGTTTAGTTATTTTGATATTGCCATAACTGAGAAAATAATTTACACAATCAATTAAGAACACCAAATCAGAAAAATACATCAATAATTAAGATGAATTGCATTATGTGAAATATTTTTAGGCTGTGTTTGGTTAAGGTGAAAATAGGGAGGATGGAAAATAAAAGGAGGAAAATAGGGTGCTGTTTTCCACTGTTTGGTTGAGGAAGGAAAATTTGGGAGAAAATTTTCTATCCCGAGCCCACATTTTTGGTCATCCCAAATCGGGAGGAAAAGGCTAGAGAGAAAATTATGGCATAGCACTTTTACACAAATACCCCATTTCTCTCTCCTCTCACAGCTACAAACACAACGGCTACAAACACAACAATCTTTCTCTCAAACATCTCTAAAAACTCAAGCATAATCAGATTATTAGAATACAAAATCAAAAACACAATTTTAAAATTAATCAAATTATAACAATGAAAGCAAAAAAAAGAAAAGAAAAAAAAAGACAAAAGATAGAAGACAGCCATTTGATCCATCTGGACTACATTGGGGACGAAGATAAGCCACGGCTCCAGGCTGGGCCAACTGCTTTGGGACGAAGATGATCCATCTAGACTGCATTGGGGACGAATGTTCTAGAATCAAGTAAAAAAAAAAAAAAAAAAAACAGAGAGAGAACACTGGTGGAAAAAGAAAGAGAATGAGAGCTGCGCCTCTCTTTGCTGAACCTTCTTGAATGAGGGAGAAAAAGAAAAAAAGAAGGGGGATAGAGATAAGGACAACGTATGTGGAAGAGAAAAACAAGAAAAAAAAAAAAAGAAAAAAGTAAAAGAAAAGAAAAACATATGGATGAAATGAAGGCTAAGAAAGGGGAAATAATATAAAGAATAAAAAATTCTAATTAAGAAATGTTATCACAATATTTTCACAATAAATTTTAAGTAACAGATTGTTATTAGTTAATATTGGTAAGTAAAAAAATAATTTCAGTGGTGGGTTCAAATTAGAACTAGTAACAACTTTCCACATAAATTTTGTTGTGAAAGTATTGTAAAAAATGTTGTGGACGTAACACTTCTCATTGAAAAATATAATTATTGGTAAATTTTATATTATTTAATGAGTACAAATAAATCTATTTCTTACCTATTATGTAACAAGGGTATAATAGTCAATTTATATAAACTACATTTTCTATCCTCTCACTTTTCTTTTCAACCAAACAAAAGAGTCTTCCCTATTATGTAACAAGGGTATAATAGTCAATTTATATAAACTACATTTTCTATCCTCTCACTTTTCTTTTCAACCAAACAAAAGAATCTTCCACTCTTCCACTTTTTCATCCCTCCAATCAAACACACACGAGAGAAAACTAAATATTTTCTATCCTCCCACTTTTCCATCCTCCCACTAATTTTCCATCCTCTCACTTTTCCACTCCTCTAGCCAAACGGATCCTTAAAAAATAAAAAATTATAAGTAATAATTGAACTACATTAATAGAAAAATAGAAAGAAGATAGCTATTCTCACTAAAAAGGCCAAATCCTTTGCTCTACAATTCTTCACTTAATTTTGGTTTTTTATTGATTGATTTTAACATTTTTAAATAGTAGAATAGAGTAGACTTAGTAGAGTTTTAGTTCAACTCAATTTCTCCTGGATTCAATTTAATTTGTGGAGATGTGAAAAATAATCACGTTAATTCAATCAAATATCACGTTGCTGTTTGTTTGGTTTGGCTTTTTTCTTTTTTTACGTGTTGTAATTTGGTTTTTTTGTTGATTGATTTTAGCATTCTTAAATAGTTTTAGTTCAACTCAATTTCTCTTGGATTCAAACTTAATTTGTGAAGGTCCCCACCCTCCTTTTAAAGTTACAATGGCTTTCGAGTGGAGTTATAGTGTGCCTTTATGTTAGAACTCATTTCCCTCTCCCTTGTATGTGTGTGTTTGTTTCTCAAAAAAAAAATTTGTGGAGGTGTGAAAAATAATCACGTTAACTCAATCAAATATCATGTTGCTTTTTTTTTTTTTTTTTTACGTGTAGTAATTTGGTTTTTTTTTTTTATTGATTGATTTTAGCATTCTTAAATAGTGTGTAGTAATATAATTTAAATGAAAAAAAAAAGGATAAGATGAAGATGAAAATTAAGAAGAAATAGATGAAGAAAAGAATTTGGATTGTAATTAAATTAAGATTTTTATCAACTAAGAAATTATAGGAGAAAAAGATAAGAAAAATAAATTATATCTATTTTGTTTAAATTCTATAAATATTACTGCAATTTAAGATGTATTAGACCTCTTTTTTTATTTTATTTTTATTTTTAATGTAGTATACTTTTGCAACAATTTATTATGCATTAGACATGAGAATTGGTGAATTGTTGTCCCTGGGAGTGATGAGTATTTCTAATCAAGTTAATAAATTTTTTTTTCTTAAAAAAAGTCTAGATAATTATCCTTCTTTGTTTTCCATGTCAAATTAATTATAAACAATACTATACTGAAAAAGCATTCATATAATTATTTACCTCATAAAGTGTTTTTGTTCTCTTCATATATCTGGTCAATCTTGTTTCATAGAAAACCTGCAAATACCTAGCAAGGACTCAAAATCAAATTATGTATTTTACCTACCACATAGAATGCAATAAGAACAATGTCTCATCGGCATCAAAGTCATAAATATATAGATAGATGGATAAGAACCATGCATTGTATTTGTATGAGTGAAGATCAATGATCTAACAGAGCCTGAAAATATTATTTACAAAAAAGAACCATGAAGATTTATATTGAGGATATTTTTCATTCAATTACTTTAATGATATGCTCATTATCCATTGTAAATTTTATTAAGTGATATATAAATATAAATCTTAAATTACATCTAATCTAAATAAGAACTACATATACGATATATAAGTCATTCATCACAAATCGTGCACTACATATATGATATATCTAGAAGAATTGTGCACTATATTTTGATTTAGTAAAGATTACGTGAATTATAAAAGGAAGTAGTTGATATGAGGTAAAAGAAGTTTACGTAAAAATTAAATAGGAAAACACAAATTGCTACTTTATCCAAAAAAAAAAAAAAAAAAAGAAGTTGATAAGAATGAAATTTAAGATATATTTTATCAACTTAGAAATTATAGAAGAAGAAAAATATATATTTTAAAAATTTAAAAATCTAAAAAAAATTCTACAATATGATGAAGCCACTTGACGCAACCCCCGCTTCTAAACCCAACTTTTATTATATAGTATATGATATCTCTCTATTCCATTTAAACACTATTTTTTCTCTCTCCAACAACCAATAATTCATTTCTATTTTTTTTTCATCCAACCAATGCCACTTCTTTGCTCCTCCTTCACATTTCTCTGCTTCTCCTTCATAGAAAGAAGACCCACAACAGTCATCAAATAAAAACCAAACCCACATTGCAAGCCATAGAGATCATAAAGAATGCAGAAAAATCCCAATTTAAAACAAAACAAACAGAGTGAAATTCAAAACAAAAGCCTAGCCACCACCATAAACACAAAAACCCAACCACCAAAAAAAAAAAAAAAAAAAAAAAAAAAAAAAAAAAAAAAAACCAGCCACCACCATTAACACAAAACCTACCACTACCATTAAACAAAAAGCACAGCCATCACCATTAACACAAAAACCCAACCATCACAATAAACAAAAAACCCACCACCACCATTAAACAAAAAACCCAGTCACCATTATAAACAAAAAACTCGTCACTACTATTAAACAAAAAACACAACCACCACCATTAATACAAAAACCCAACCACCACCATAAACAAAAAAAAAAAAAAAACTCAATCATCACCACCTTGATCCACCACCACAAAACAACCCACGACCCACCACCACCCCAATCTGGCACCTCTGCCATAACCTACCCCTGCCACATTGCAACCACCTCTGCCACGACCCACCCAATCTCGCCACCCTATGACCTCACAAAACGCCACACCACCACCACAGTGACCTCACCATGTTGATCTCCACCACAACTAGGCCACCACTGCACACTAAGAGAGATAGAGAGTGGAAGACGGGGAGACAAAAAGTGGGAGTGAGGGAGAGAGGACTGAAGGTGAAGGAGAGAGAGAATCAGATATGGAAATGAGACATAAAGAAAGAGAGAATGGAAGACATGTGAGTGGGAGAGGAGAAAATAGATTAATTAAAAATTATACAATTGTGCTATAGTACCCTGATACATATAAGAGGTTACTGTAGCACAATCGTAAAAAATTTTACAATTGGGAGACCAGGTAATGGGTGTTTTTGTGCTTTGATGCTAAAATAGAGCAATATATACCATAAACAAGCCCCAATATTAATGCTCAAGGCTAGTATTAAGTTATTTTGTAGCCAAATATAGTTGTGACAAGTGACAACTCTAAATTGCAAAATACATGGTATGTGACAATGGGGAATATGTTTTCTTCCCAAAACTGTCTATGGAAACAATGCATCCTTTCTAATCCAACATCTGATAAGGATAAATACAAAATTAAATCAATATGATAGGTGTATGGTCAAAATATATATGGTAAAAGACTTTTACACTCTATTTGGGAGGAGAGAAATGAATAAAATGAAAGAATTATTTTAGACTATTTTTTTTCATTCCCTTATTTGTGAATTTAATCCATTCATTGTTTGGAAATTTAAGTAAAAGAGAGTGTAATGGATAAAAGAGACCATTCATTTTTCTCCATTCCCTCAAAATCTCAAATTTTCATTCTCCCAAAAATTTAGAAAATTAGAAGGTATAAAATTATATTTAATAAAATTTTCCATTTAAAACTCAACATTAAAAGTTATAATATATGTAAAAGGCATTTCACTATTTATCTTTAATTACTTTGAAATCTATTATAATATTTGGTTTATGTTATATGGTGTGCATTTGTCACGTAATTTAAAGAAATTTAATATATTTATTTTTAATGTATATTTTATTATCAATTTAAATTATATTATTATTTTTTAAAATGATATATTCTTAATTTAACAATGCATTACATGGACATAAAACTAGTTATGGGAGGGGGAAGCCCAAAGAAGGAGGATCGTTAAATGAGCTCAACCCGAGGAGTAACTGGGCCCAACTATTCATCAAATCAGGCCCAACATAATTAGGATAGTCCAATCAGTGAAACCGAGGAAGGTGGCCCGCCCAAGGAGCCCGAGGAGCAGACACTCCTCGGGAGATCGAAGACAAACCACCAAGGTTATAAGGTTGAAGGTTGAGAAAGGAAGTAGAGATGTGTAAGCAAGGGGAAGAGGAAGCTTCCAGATAAAGCATTCATCACCTTCACATCAAATGTACTGTACCAACTCAGCCTGCCGCATTAATGACAAAATGACCCTAAACAGTACCCATACGCCCTGCATCCTACTCTCCCACCACCAGTAAAACAGTGTTGGGACAAGTATCTAAGGAAGAATCAATGACCATCCAAGTGGAAGGCTTGGATGCAATCTCAACAACTATACATAGAAAGGAAGATCCTTCTAGAAAGGAGATCAGAAAAATCTAAGGAGGAAGAAACAAAGAAAGTGAGAGAAAAATTGAGAACGATGTAACCAAGAAGTGTATATTCTAAGAACTATGGCTGCTTGGCCAGCCCGAGGAAAAACTTGAATAAGAACATTTTTTTTCCTTACTATTATTCTCTACTAAAACTATTGTCTTAGCCAATTTTTTCTTTAAATTAGTAGACGAAACTACTAAGACTTGAATGGTTGGCCTTGACAATTTACCTCTACAAATTAATTGTATTGGACCTCCATCCCAGCCCATTTTTATCTAACTTAGGCTGAATTGTTCGTTTTTGCCCCCTACACTAGTAATAATATAAAATGAAAGATTCTAATTTTAAACTTTTTTTTTTTTTTAATGTTGTCAGTTGTCACACACTCACATTTTTCAACACCACCATGCTAGTAAGATTTTGATTATTTCTCTCTCTCTCTCTCTCTCTCTCTCTCTCTCTCTCTCTCTCTCTCTCTCTCTATATATATATATATATAAATAAGATTCTGATTTTATTTTTCTACACTCACTTTTGATATTTTTTTTCTTTTCTTTTTACTATTTTTTATACATTTTTAATTTAATTTCTTATTTCATCAATGGCAGACTTATATAAGAATCAATAATAATTTGTCAATTTAGGTGTAGAATAGGTGGTAAAGACTATTATGTCGGTAGTAGCATTATAAAATCCCTTCATTTATATTTATTTAAAAAAAAAACAAAAGTGACTTTTGTCATTCCTTTATTATATTTTATTATTATCTATATATATATATATATAAAACCGAAGCTTTTGAACTTCTCACAATTTTTCACATCATCACTATTTTCTTTTTCTTTTTATTTTAGATTCTTTTTATTTTAGGTTTTATATCTTATATAGAATCCACCAGAAAAATAATAGACAAAAGTTTGAATTTTTATTAATATTAATAATATTGAAAAACGTATACAAACTTGGAGGCCTATTTAAGGGCTCTATAAAACTTGATGAACAAGAAAATATATTCTAAAATAAGCCCTAATTAATACCTAACCATAATAGGAACCAAATTTGACCTAAAAAAACATTAAAAGAACCTAAAAATAAGGAAATAAATCACCTAGACCTAAAATAACGTTTTTTTGCATAAAAATATCAAAATTAAATAATTACAAAAATTAAATTGTAAATTCTATCCTACATCAACTTATCACAAAAATCATCATCTATTATTATTATTATTGTAGGGTCGAGGATTCCAGCACTATTTCTGGGGAACGAGTGAACTCAAGCCCAGCTAGCCCAGTACAATGAATTTATAGAGAGCGGATTAAAGAACTAGGCCCTAGTGAGGGTTGTACAATTAAGCATGGTAATCTAAGGGTTGGTTGACAAGAATTTAGACTAAAAAGTATCGAATTAGGCTCCTCAACCACTTTCTTATACCACTTCTCTCTTTTTCTTTCCCTTCAGGTTGAGTTACAAAGACTATACAAACTTTATCATTCCTCTCCTAAAAGTCCCGTCCCTCATTCTGAAGGACTTGTTACATTTTATATCCCCAGTCTAGTTAATCTCGGCCCTTCATGTGTCGCTTCTCTGGGTCATCATGCCAGTGCCTGTCCCATCAGCCAACTTCCATCCTTTCTGTGAGTGGTAGCAGCTGAGGCGGCACTGTTCAGGGGTCATTTCTCCATTTAATGCGGCCAGAATGTCAGTTGTGGGCATTTAATGTGGAGGTGACAGTTCCTCCTAGGATTGCTTCTCCACCATGCTCCTATGTCCAATCCGTTGTACTTACTTCTGTCTTGGACGGCTATGAAAGTTCATCACCGAGGGCACCTTTTTCTTCCTTACAATGATCAGTGCGTGCCGAGGACGTGGTTGTCCTCGGCAGTATTACGGGTGGAAGGACTCATCCTCAGACGCATCCTTATCCTCGGCATGGGCCTTGGGCTTAGCGTAGAGTGGGCCGGGGCTGCCAAATTCTCTGGCCCCATAATAGCCTCTCAAAATTTTGCTGTCAAGCTCCTCGGACTGAGAGGAGGATTTTGGCGTTCTCGGGCCTCTGCCGCGGCCTGTTGGGTCTTGTCTTTCATGAGTATCAGCGCCCTTTCGCTTGTCCAAGGCACGTTTCTGACGCCTTGGTATATGGGGCACACTTCGCATTAAATTCAGGCAGCCTCATGTTCCCCATGTTCAATGGTGTGATGAAAATCTAACGGTGGTGATCTTCTTGGTTAATTGGGTGGGAAAACTTTGCAGAGTTGTCACTTGTTATTGGGGATATAAGTGCTTATTTGAACTGATCCGCCCGTTTACTTCCGCATTCAAGAGATATTGTACACATACTTCGAATCTGGTCACGTCTTCGACTGAAACTGCGACTTCTTTCAACACAAAAAGTCTGCTCGAGGAGCTTTTCCTCATTTCTGTAAGTCCTTTTCTCTCTCTCATTCTTTCTCTCTCTCCAATTACGTCCTCTCCTCTTTTAGACTTCTTTCTTCGTGTCTCCTAATTGTTTTTGGGAATGGGTAGGCTCAAGAAATTTGTTGAATCTGAAGAGGCGATGGAGAAATTCGTTGCTGATTATAGGATACCCAGCACCGTGGGTCTAAGGTACTGCGAAGATGGGGAGTGGAGGTTTAGGAGAGAAGAAGGAGAGGTGGTGATTCCCATAATCGCCTTCTTAGAGGGTGGTATGCGGATCCTCATGGGTCAGGTGATGACAAGTTACCTTAGGCATTTCCGTCTTGCCCCCACCCAATGCAGCGTCAATATGTTTAGGATTTTGGGTTGTGTAGATGCCTTAAATGAGGAGATGGGATTGAGGCTAACCCATCATGATGTGAATTGGTGCTATAACCTTCAACGTCTGAAGGACAAGTCCTACTACATGAAGACGAGGGATAATAGTGTGCGGCTTATTCAGTGTCTCCCCTCGTCTAGCAAGGGGCTGGACCAGGACTTTCTTATCGTGTCCGGGGAGTGGCATGATGGCCTCCATTGTCCAACGGTAGAGGGCACGCCAGGTGGGGCACTCGGAGTAGGAGAGGGTGTTACTTTTTGGATTTTCATTGCCTGCTTTTTTTGGCTGCTAATAGTAGTGCGTTTTTGCTTCTTGTAGATCCACACGCTTTCGAGCGTCATTTTGGCTTAGTCAACAGGGGGGACTTGGAAAAGGTGTTGAGGGCGGAGATCTTTGTGAACGAGGCCGACAACCAAGTTAGGGCCGCTCATAAGATCCTCAGGTACGTCCCTATTTAGAAGTCATTTGCCGCGCCAAAGTGTGTGATTAAGGCCAAGGATCCTCGACTCTAGAGAATCACCGTAGTCGAGGACGGTTTCCTGATCCTGAAAGGGTCTCCTGTTTCAGAGGGCATTTTGTTGGCAGGTTCCTCTACTTCCCACCGAGCTGGGGAGGTTGAGGAGGGAGGTGAACGAACAGAAGAAGGAGGTGCCAGCTCAAGTCCTGCCGAGGACAATTTCGGCGTGTTCGAACAGGTTCGTCTATCCGCGGATCCTTGTGGTGACTTAGGCGATCAAAGTTTGACCGAAGCAGACTTATTGTCGGCAGGGGACTCTTCTCAGGCCGAGATGGGTTTTAAGAGGAAAACTCAATCTAGCTTGTTTGATTTGCTTGAAGGCCCGTCGGGGAAGCATCAACCTAAGCCTCCTCCTCCTCCGCCTAAGTCTCAGCCCGTTCAGACCAGGTCAGCTTCCACCCAGTCTCGGCTTCCTCTTCCTCCATCTCGTCCAAGTCCGTTGTCCAGGTCCGAGCCCTCTGACCCTAAGCAGAGGAAGGATAAGGGTAAAAGGCTCTTGGGAGGGGAGCAGCCCCCTTCCCTCCGAGAGGAGAGCGATACTCAACGCCCTTCGAAACAATTGAAGATAGGGACTCGTGGTCAGGACAAGCAAGCTGTTGCCCATCCTAAGGCTAACGCCTGGCTCCCAGCCCCAATGCTCCATGGGGAACCTCTGATGGGTAATGCCTCTCTCAGGGACTTCCAAGGAGGCGAAGGCGCATTTGTAGCCGACGCGCTGGAGCGGTCCCTGCTACTCCTTGCGGATATGGCTGAGTTGGAGACTCTGAAGAGTAAGGAGGTCTTCCTCAGCCTCAAGCGATATTTAGGAATGGTGAGATTCTTAGTACTTAAGATTCTTCTGACTTCAATTTTTTTTTTTTTTTTTAACTTGTGGGTTTGCTTCGATTGGTAGGATGTTCAAGCCACTTTCAGATTGGAGGAGGCCTCCATCAAACAGGACAAGGTCGCTGACGCAGAGCGCGACAAGCGCATATCGACTAGTCGGACCCTTAAGGTTGCCAAGGCTGATCTGGCGAAGGCTCGAGAGGAGCTAAAGGAGGTAACCAGGGCTCGGGACAGCGCCGAAGCAGGCTTGTTTGGTGCCCAAAAGCAGGCCCAAGAACAGACGAGGCGTCTGGCTGGGGTGGAGGAATAGCTGAAGCTCGCAAACGAGTTGATCGTTGATCTGAAGAAGCGGGTGATCGATGCTGAGGGGGCCAGGAAGGTGGCTGAATGGGCCAAAGAGGAGGCTCTTAGGGCTAAAGCTGAGGCGGACTTTGGCAGAAAGGAGGCCTTGGCTTCCAAGGAAGAAGCCGAGGAGGTGGCCTATGAGGCTGGGGTGATTGAAACAGAGGCTATTCTTAAAGCCCAAGTTCCTGGGGTATGTAGGCTCTACTGCTCTTAGGTATGGAGTGAAGCCCTTAAACAAGCTGGGGTGGAAGCTTCATCCGACTTGTGGAAGAAGGAGAGTGTGTATTATCCCCCTACCATTCGTGAGGCTGTTCCTCCTATCTCTGAGGCCGGGGCGACAACAGAGGAGACTGATGCTGCGCCAGGTGAAGGAGTTGAGGAGGCAGCAGTTACTACCGAGGTGGTTATTACACCTTCTGATGATCCTGCCGTGGGAACTGATCTTCTCGGGCCAACCGAAACGGCCAAAGGTTTGAATGAAGATACACCTCAGGAGGCAGCAACCTTCTTAGCCAATGTCCAGGTTTCTCTTGTTGAGGATACAGCACCTTCTGTGCTGCCTTTGCAGGTTATTCCTCCAAGTCAGAGCTCAGAGGGTCTCAAGGCTGCCACAAGTCAGCCGTCCGCAGGGAGGAAGAAGATTAAACTGAAGAAGTAGACCTCTTGGCACCTTTGTTTTGTCTCCCTTCTATTTTTTTTTGGAACAATGTAATGGCGCTTTTGCCTTGTTTTTTTTTTTTTTTTTTTCTTCTTTTTTTTTATTTTTTTATTTTTACGTTGGAATGTGATTACTGCTGTGTACCTTTCATGAAATTAATATATCGCGCGTTTCGGTTTCCCTTGCTTGTTGCATACCTATGGGATTTGCTGACATCGTTAATTTCCCCAAAGGTTTGAGTCCAAGGACCATGCAAGACCTTGATTCTATCTAACACATTATTTTGAAGTAACTAGTTTCCCCGTAGGTTCGAGTCCGAGGACTATGCAAGACCTAGGTTCTGTCTAGTACTTATAGTATTTATCGAACTTGTTAGTTTCCCCAAAGGTTTGAGTCCGAGGACCATGCAAGACCTTGGTTCTGTCTAACACATTATTTTTTAAGTAACTAGTTTCCCCGTAGGTTTGAGTCCGAGGACCATGCAAGACCTAGGTTCTGTCTAGTACTTATAGTATTTATCGAACTTGTTAGTTTCCCCAAAGGTTTGAGTCCAAGGACCATGCAAGACCTTGGTTCTGTCTAACACATTATTTTTGAAGTAACTAGTTTCCCCGTAGGTTTGAGTTCGAGGACCATGCAAGACCTAGGTTCTGTCTAGTACTTATAGTATTTATCGAACTTGTTAGTTTCCCCAAAGGTTTGAGTCCGAGGACCATGCAAGACCTTGGTTCTGTCTAACACATTATTTTTTAAGTAACTAGTTTCCCCGTAGGTTTGAGTCCGAGGACCATGCAAGACCTAGGTTCTGTCTAGTACTTATAGTATTTATCGAACTTGTTAGTTTCCCCAAAGGTTTGAGTCCAAGGACCATGCAAGACCTTGGTTCTGTCTAACACATTATTTTTGAAGTAACTAGTTTCCCCGTAGGTTTGAGTTCGAGGACCATGCAAGATCTAGGTTCTGTTTAGTACTTATAGTATTATTAGGGTGAGAAGCACGTAGTCATGACAGACTTAAAATATAAACCGACAAAGATGCTTTTATTAATAATAATACCTTCGCAGGTTATTTACATTCCATAGACGAGGTACAGGTTTTTCATCTAAGTCTTCTAAGTAGTATGCACCTATTCCCGCCACAGAGGTGATTCGGTATGGCCCTTCCCAGTTGGGTCCTAGCTTCCCATGGGATGGGCAGCGCCTACAACTTTTCTTAACACTAGGTCCCCTGGTGCCAGTGGCCTTAGCTTCAAATTGGCATCGTATCCCTGTTTGAGCTTTTGGTGGTAGTAGGCCAGCTGGATCATTGCCTTTTCCCTTCGCTCATCGATCAGATCTAGGTTCTCCCCTAGCAGCTCATTATTACCGTCCGGGGAGAAGGAGCTTGTTCTTAGTGTTGGAAAGTTTAATTCTAGGGGGATCATAGCCTCGGCCCCATAGGTCATAGCGAAAGGTGTTTCCCCTGTTGACCGCAGTGGTGTAGTACGGTAGGTCCATAGGACGTGCGACAACTCTTCTACCCATCTTCCTTTGGCATCATCTAGCCTTTTCTTCAACCCATTAACTATGACTTTGTTGACAGCCTTGGCTTGCCTATTTCCCTGAGGATAGGCCGAGGTTGAGTATCGGTTCGTGATCCCAAGCTCGTAATAATATCTCCTGAAGTCTTTGCTATTGAATTAATAATATCTCCTGAAGTCTTTGCTATTGAATTGAAGCCCGTTATCTGAAATGAGGGTATGGGGGACCCCGAATCGCGTGACAATGTTCCTCCAGATGAACTTCTTAGCATCCACGTCTCTAATGTTGGCCAAGGGCTTGGCTTTGACCTACTTGGTGAAATAATCTGTGCTGACCAGCAGATATCTCTTGTTTCCCGGTGCCTTGGGGAAATGTCCTACAATGTCCAAGCCCCACTGGGCAAATGGCCATGGGCTGGATAAGGGGTTTAGGACGCCTCCTGGCTAATGAATGTTTGGGGCAAACCTTTGGCATTGGTCACACTTCTTTACATACTGCAGGGCTTCCTTTTGCATCTTCGGCCACCAATATCCCTAGGTGATGGCCCGGTGCGACAGGGATCTTCCTCCTGTGTGATTTCCACAGATTCCTTCGTGTAACTCCTCAAGTAGTAGTTCCGACGCCTCGGGGTGAATGCACAGTAGGTAAGGTCCTGTGTAGGAGTGCCTATATAGCTTGTGGTCCTCGAACAACCAAAACCGAGGAGCTTTCCTCCGTACTTTATTAGCCTCTGATTTCTCTTTAGATAGGATGTCATCCTTGAGGAAACTTACTATAAGGTCCATCCAGTTGGGGCTTGCCCTAGCCTGGTAGACATGGGTTATGCCTCAGCCTGGTGGACATGGGTTATGCCCCTTGCCCCCTCATTCACCCTTTCGAGATGCTTGACAAGGATAACTCATGGCAGGTCTCCTGCCGACGACGTGGCAAGTGTGGCCAAGGAGTCTGCATGGGTATTTCCACTTCTAGGGACATGTGACAAGCTGAAAAGGTCGAAGCCCGACTGCAGGCGCTTAACTTGGCTTAAATACTCTTGCATTCTCACATCTCTAGCTTTCAGTTCTCCGTTTACCTGGCCCACCACTAACCTTGAATTCGAGAACATATCCACGGCCTTTCCGCCCATCTTTTGCACCATGACCATACCTTGTAATAAGGCTTCATACTCGGCCTCATTATTTGTGGCAGGGAACTTAAGTCTTAGGGAATTTTCCACGACAGACTTCTCTGGGGACAACAGGACTAGCCCTACTCCAGACCCCCTTTGATTCGCAGTGCCATCAACGTACACTTCCCAACGCGGGGGCCCTGGAACTGCGATTGCCCCGACCAACTTTTTCTCCGTGTCCTCATTCTTGGTCACTGCTTCCAGCGGTTCAGTGAACTCGGCCACCAAATCGGCCAGGACTTGGCCTTTTATAGAGGTCCAAGGCATGTATTTAATGTCGAAGGCCCCTAGAATCGTGTTCCACTTGGCGATTCTTCCAGTGTAATCAGCAAACCGGAGCACAAATCTCAAAGGCAGTTGAGTTAGGACGACTACCGTGTGCGCCTGGAAATAATGGGGAAGTTTTCGTGTGGTATGGACTACAGCCAGTAGGGCTTTTTCCAAAGGCAAGTACTTGATCTCTGCTTCATGTAGCGATTTACTCACGTAGTAGACTAGCTTTTGGATGCCACTGTCTTCCCGTATCAGTACCAAGCTTACCGCGTGAGGGGCTATGGCGATGTAGGCATACATGATTTCGTCGGGGTTAGACATGATTGGTGGCCGAGACAAGTATTCCTTGAGCTGCTGGAATGCTATGGCGCATTCCTCGGAACACTCAAATCCTTTCCATTTATTAATCAGGAGGTAGAAAGGCCTGCACCTATCAGCCGACCTGGAAATGAACCGGTTCAGGGCCGCGATCATTCCTGTGAGTTTTTGGATTTCTTTAGGATTTTGCGGAGGCTTCAAGTTGTTGATAGCTCTAATTTGGTCAGGGTCAACCTCAATCCCCCTGTGGGTGATGATGTAGCCCAAGAACTTGCCTGAACCTACACCGAACGAGCATTTGGATGCATTTAGGCGCAGCTTGTGCTTCCTTAGGACATCAAAGATGCAGTTGAGTCTCCCAGGTGTTCGAACACCACTTTACTTTTTACCACCATATCATCAACATAGACCTCAATGTTTTTACCCAGCAGCGGCTTGAACATTCTCGTCATCATCCTCTGATAGGTGGACCCAGCATTCTTCAGGCCGAAGGGCATCACCTTATAGTGGTAATTCCCAATGGGCGTCACGAAAGCGGTCTTCTCTTGATCATCCAGGGCTAGTGGAATTTGATGATAGCCCTGGAAGGCATCTAAGAAACTCATCTGAGGATGTCCTGCTGTGGCATCTACTAGCTGGTCTATCCGAGGCATGGGAAACGGGTCTTTTGGGCATGCCCTGTTTAGGTCCGTGAAGTCTACGCAAACTCTCCATTTTCCACTTTTCTTCTTGACTACCACAATGTTGGCCAACCACTTAGGGTAAAAAAATCTCCTTGATGGCCCCCGCATGCTTAAACTTCTTTACCTCTTCTTTAATTGCTTCGGCGTGCTCCTTTGACGGGTGCCGAGGTGGTTGTTGCTTTGGGACGACGGATGGGTTGACATTGAGATGGTGACAAATAAAGTCTGGGTCGATCCCTGGAGCATCACAGGCATCCCATGCAAATACGTCAAGGTTTGCTCTGAGGAACTCGATCATGTCCTCCCTTTCCTGCGGTGGCAATCGAGCCTCTACCTAAAAGAATTTCTCCAGATCGTCTCTAATGATCACCTTGTCCAGATCTTCATATTTTGCTTCTTCGACGATTGCATCAGAAGGAGTATCCGAACCCTTTGATTGCTATAAGCCACCTTCAGCAGGGGTTGAGGACCCTGTATCAAGCCGATGCAATATGGCAGCCACCATGCATTGCCTTGATGTGGATTGGCAACCATGGATTTCAAGGACATGGTCCCCTGATGGGAATTTCACCTTCTGGTGCAAGGAAGAGGCAACAACCCCAAAGGTGTGGAGCTATGGTCTACCCACGATTGCTGTGTACGGGGAGTAGGTGTCTACCACTATGAAGTCTACCTCCACCACTTCTGGGCTAGTCTGAACGGGCAGCCTTATCATGCCCTTTGGGATCACCAGCTTCCCATCGAAGCTCATCAGGGAGGAGTTGTAAGGTGTCAAATCCTCTGGTCTTAACCCTAGCCCCTTGTAGAGGTCGGGGTACATAATCTCGGCTTCGCTACCATCATCTACCATTACCCTTCTCACGTCATAGTCTCCAATTCTGAGGGTGATGACCAATGCATCATCGTGGGGTTGGGTGGTCCCTATCTTGTCCTCCTCTGAAAAGCATAGGGTTGGACAAAAATTCTTCTTAGCCTTCTTCGGCCCTGATTGGGACTTCTCGGCACATGTATGGGCCATAGATAACACTCGCGAGGGGCGCGCGCCTGTTCTTCCTGGTACGGCAAGATCACATTGATCATCCCCGTTGGTGCCCTTAAGGCAACGTCTCTCTGGGGCTCCTGGTAAGTTTGGCCTTGGCGGCCACTAGAGTGGTCCAGGAGGTGCTTCAGCTTCCCTTCCCAAACTAAACGATCTAGGTAGTCCCAGAGGTTCCTGCAATCCTCTGTGGTGTGTCCGTGGTCCTGATGGTATTGGCAATACAGGTTCTGATTGCGCTTCATGGGGTCCCCGGCCATCTTATTCGGCTCCTTGAAGTACGGTTCGTTCCTTATCTTTTCTAACACCCTATGCACTGGCTCTTGGAATACGACATTGACAGCTTGAGCGCTAGTCGGCCCGGGTTGGCCTGCAAAATCCCTCCTTGGGCGATTGCTGTTGTATTGGTCCGACCTGAAATCCCTCATCTCTTGAGGGATAACCTTCTCTTTTCCCTTGCCTTGTAGTTGGTCCTCTTCTATTCACTTATACTTGTCAATCCGATTCATCAGCTGGCGCACATTGGTAGAGGGGTTACCAATCAGTGACTTCTTCAGGTCATGCCCCGTCGGGAGACTGTTTTTGAAGGTGTTGACGGCGATGTCCTCATATTTGCCATCCAGCTCGTTGTATATCTCCCAGAATCGATCTGAGTGGGCCTTTAGAGTTTCCCCATCATGCATGGTTAGAGCCAACAACGCGCTTAAGGGTCGAGGAGTCCTTCTGTTGGTGACGAAGCGGGAGCCGAAAGCTTGGGTCAACTGCCTGTACGAGTCTATAGAATTCGTCTTGAGACCGTTGAACCACCTCATTGCCACTGGTCCCAGGCTAGAGGGGAAGACTCTACACATCACGCCTTGTTCCTGGCATGGACGGCCATCTTCTGGTTATACTGGCTCACATGCTCCACAGGGTCCGTCTTGCTGTTATAATTAGTGAAGGTTGGCTGCTGAAATCATCGAGGAAGCGTGGCCTTTTCAATGTGACGGGTGAAAGGTGACTTTGAGAGCTGATCCAGTGCTCGGCTTATGGCATCGCTCCCCACGCCCCTAGGGGACGAGCTCTTACGCTTGTGCTTCCAGTAACGCTCCTCCTCGTGGGAGAAGGTCTCGCTTGGGGGGGTTCTTGACCTCCGCCTATAGTCATCGTCGCCATCCTCGTCGGAAGGAGAATTGGGGCTAGGACGAGACTGCCTTCGTTGTGCATGGCACAGCTTTCTCTTTAGATCGTCTATCTCCCGTTGCATGACCACCTTATCATCCGGTCTCCTGGACGCATGGCTTCTGACCTCTTCTGACTGCACGGTTTGGTCATCGTTTTGTCTCCGTTGCGCGTGGCTACCCTCGCGGATGTGGCTTCCGCTGGTCTGTGTGGTGTGTGCACTTCCCTCTCGAAACCTTCCGTTTTCTTCGTTTCGACCACGCTCAGGGTTGGGAAAAGTACCTTGTGGCTGTGACCTCGTTGGTTTGGACTGGTGGGATCCCGCTTGGTAAGGGCCTGTTCTTACCATGCTTGACCGCTGCCCTAACTAATGCACAAGTTCTTCCCACAGACGGTGCCAATTGTAGGGTTGAGGATTCGAGCACTATTCCTAGGGAACGAGTGAACTCAAGCCCAGCTGGCCCAGTACAATGAATTTATAGAGAGCGGGTTAAAGAGCTAGGCCCTAGTAAGGGTTGTACAATTAAGCATGGTAATCTAAGGGTTGGTTAACAAGAATTCAGACTAAAAAGTATCGAATTAGGCTCCTCGGCCACTTTCTTATACCACTTCTCTCTTTTTCTTTCCCTTCAGGTTGAGTTACAAAGACTATACAAACTTTATCATTCCTCTCCCAAAAGTCCCGTCCCTCATTCTGAAGGACTTGTTACATTTTATATCCCCAGTCTAGTTAATCTCGGCCCTTTATGTGTTGCTTCTCTGGGTCATCATGCTAGTGCCTGTCCCATCAGCTACCTTCCATCCTTTCTGTGGGTGGTAGCAGCTGAGGCGGCATTGTTCAGAGGTCATTTCTCCATTTAATGCGGCCAGAACGTCAGTTGTGGACATTTAATGTGGAGGTGACAGTTCCTCCTGGGATTGCTCCTCCACTATGCTCTTATGTCCAATCTGCTGTACCTGCTTCTGTCTTGGACGGCTATGAAAGTTCATCACCGAGGGCACCTTGTTCTTCCTTACAATGATTAGTGCGTGCCGAGGACGTGGTTGTCCTTGGCAATATTACGGGTGGAAGGACTCGTCCTCGGACGCATCCTTATCCTCAGCATGGGCCTTGGGCTTAGCGCGGGGCTACCAAATTTTCTGGCCCCACAATTATTATTATTATTATTATTATTATTATTATCTATATATTCTATATATATATATATATATATAACTGAAGCCTTTAAAACTCCCACAATTTTTCACGTTACCATTATTTTCTTTTTCTTTTTATTTTAGATTCTTTTTATTCTAGGTTTTATATCTTCTTATATTTATTAGTGTTACAATAGTTTAGTTTAAGTAAAACTTTATTAGATATATTTTGTTGGCCTATCACATCATTATTATTATCTATATATAATATAAAATTGAAGATTAAAAATTAATTATAATTTTTTAAGATACCTTACGTTAGAATTAAAAAAAAAAAGACTCACTTTAGGTTTGAATTTTTTTTTTTTTTTAAAAGGACTCACCCAAAAAAAAAAAAAAAAACTTTAGGATTAAGAAAAAAAGAGAGAGACTCCTGGTAGGACTCTCTCTTCTCTCCTTAAAACCCTAGCAATTATCATCTCAAAATCCTAAACTCAACTTCACTTTAAGATTAAAAAAATAAGAAGGAGAGAGACTCATGGTAAAAATAAAAAAAAAAAAAAAAAACGTAGGTTTTGTCTTTTTTATTTGCTTTCATATGTGCCTGAAATTTTCATTCTATCTTATTGTTTTATTATATTTAGAATTGATTTTCTTCTAAGTATTTGGGTTAATCTCTATATTTTGATAGTGTTTTTATGGGTTTGGTTTTTGGGTTGAAATTCTAATAATTATTTTATATTGTATATGGCAGATGAAACATCTCTATTTTTTGGAGAAAACTCAAAACTGCAACCTATGTCTTTCAGCCCAAGGTGTGGTAAATTTTTATATGTTCTTGCTTTATTAAGAATTTTTATTTGGGTTCATGTGATTTTTTGTTTTTTTATTAAAGTTTTGATTTTTGGTTGATTAATTATTTGTTTGGATTAATTTCAATTAATTATTTGTTTGGATTCAACGTAAAAGATAATGGAATTAGGTGTTATAAATTTGATAATGTTCTATATTTTAAATTGTTTATATTATTTAGACTCCTGGTAGGACTCTCTCTTCTTTCCTTAAAACCCTAGCAATTACCATCTCATAACCCTAAACTTAACTTCACTTTAAAATTAAAAAAAATAAGAAAGAGAGAGACTCAACCTAAAAAAAAAAAAAAAAAACGTAGGTTTTGTCTTTTTTATTTGCTTTCATATGTGCCTGAAATTTTCATTCTATCTTATTGTTTTGTTATATTTAGAATTTATTTTCTTCTAAGTATTTGGGTTAATCTCTATATTTTGATAGTGTTTTTGTGGGTTTGGTTTTTGGGTTGAAATTTCTAATAATTGTGTTATATTGTATACGGTAGATGAAGCATCTTTATTTTTTGGAGAAAAATCAAAGCTACAACTTATGTCTTCCAACCCAAGGTGTGGTAAATTTTTATTTGATATATTATATATGAAAATTTTGAATTTGAAGGGTTTTGTTTGGTTTTAAAGTAGAATTTGGGGATTCTATAAAATTTGGAATGTTTAAGTTTTGGGGTTTTTGGTTTTTGCATCTTAATAGGTTGATCTTAATTCTTTACCTTATATGTTTTTGCTTTATTGAGAATTTTTATTTTGGGTTCATGTGATTTTTTGTTTTCTTAATTAAAGCTTTGATTTTTGGTTAATTAATTATTTGTTTGGATTGATTTGAATTAATTATTTGTTTGGATTCAACGTAAAAGATAATGGAATTATGTGTTATAAATTTGATAATGTTCCATATTTTGAATTGTTTATATTGTTATTAATACAACTAAATAAGATTTGTTTTTATTTTTGTAGTTTATATCAGTTTTGAGTGTGTGTATATATATAACTTTTGGGAATTTTGCTTTATTAATTTAAGAATTGTAAATTACTTTGTAGGTTTCAGTAACTATGTACCTGCAGTGAAACATTGACAATATAAGCATATATATATGGTATTAACATTTTATAAAAATCTTTCTTATAACCTAATAACATTCTACGTTAGACAACACTTCTAAACTATAGAAAAACATAAAAATTAAATATTTATTCCCATTGGATTTTATTTAATTATGACAGATCCATTTTTTTTTTAAACGCTAACTAGCAAAATATCTTTAATATGCATATTATTAACCCAATTTTCTATTTCTAAATTTCTTAGATTTTATTATATCAATCTTTTTTTCTTTTAAATTCTTGGTAGGCAAATTAGTCTCTCACTAATTCTTTTACCTTAACGTGGTATTGGTTAATTGTCATTTTATTTAACTATCCCGTGCATCACACGGGCTAGTGACTAGTTATTATTATTTTACAAGAAGAACACGTTTCCTTTGATCTTGGTTGACAAGCACTATCTTTCTAGGTATCCGTTTGGATACACTTATTCTGCGCCCACGTCCACGTTTTTTTTTTTTTTTTTTTTTTTTTTTTTTTAGCAGCATGTTTTGACTTTTCTTCCATGAACAGTGTACCTGTACACTGTTCACGGGTCCCACAAACTTTACTTTTTAGCAACTTTTTTCATTAAAAATGGGTCCTACGATATTATTCACATATTTAAAAATTATTTTGCTACAGTACTGAATTATTGCTGCTGTGCAATTAATGAATGCAGGAGCTACAATAATTGAGTTGGGCCCTGATTTTTTTTTTTGATAAGAAGTTGGGCCCTGATTGATTTAAGACAATGGCTGTCTGTATGGGTCACCACAAGCTCAAGAAAGTTCTAATTTGTGAAGAAAAATGATAAATGAATCACAAAGTTTTTATTTTTATTTTTATTTTTTTTATGGGGTAAAAATAAGTTTAGGTAAGGAAAGGTTACTCTATACCAAGGTCAAGGTAAGCCGCAAGTTTTAGGGAGGACTTACATTGGACTTATAAATCGCTCACCAAATGAGGACTGCTAGTAAAGAGACTCAAACTTAGAATTTTTGGGCGAAACGTTCGAGCCTTACCAACTGAACCAATCCCGTTGGCGAATCACAAAGTTTATTTGCTATTAACAAAAAAAAAAAAAAAAAACTTACAAACAAATGTGATAATATAATTGATTATCAAGAGCCTCAATGACATAATCTGTTCTCATTTATTAAGGAACCAGGTTTGAATCTTCTATCTCTCATTATTGTATAGAAATGTAGTAAAATTGATAGGTAATTTTTTCATTTTCTTTGCTTCATTACTGTATAGAGCAATATGCTAGTTTGCAGTACATGTTGTATTGTTGTAGTACACACTATACTGCAATTGTGTACTGTTAGAATTTGATCTTCAAGCTTATATAAAGGACTTTTATGTACAATCTATAGTTTATACACAAAATACAATTAAAACATAATATTTTTTGTTCATATTAAAAACTTGGCACAGTTTATAAGTATAATAAGATTTGCAATATACCTGACATTACTCTAATTGGAAAATGTTAATAAGGTTAGAACTTACAAGTGACAACCAAGTATGGCCAAATCATAGTCTATTGAAAATTTGAGACTATCTCTTTTTTTTTTTTAAGAAACAATAATACTTATTAGAACACATAAATACGAAAGTTAAATATAGAGTATTTTAAACAAGCTTATAATACATTATATAACCAAAGTGTGGTTCACCATTTGGAATGTAGTAGTATCTTGTGCATTGGTTTGCATGCAACCAATTCGTGGTTCCTATTATATTGGGTTCACAAGTGTGGTTCTCATCAAATATGAAATATTGATTGCATGTCATTAATATAGAAGATATGATTAAATTTGTTGCATACAAATTGTTTTAAACTTGTAATTGGTTTGCATGTAACCAATGTGTCCTATTATATAGGATTCACAACTGTGGTTCCCATCAAATATGAGATATTGATTGCATATAACTGATGTAAAAGACAAGGTTAAACTTGTTACATACAAATTGTTTTACTTTATACATGTAAAAGATAGGGTTAAACTTCTTGTAATGACTCAAGAAAAAACGTTAACCACATCTGCACTGTACTTCAAAATGACCAGTCACAATTAAGTCTCTTTGTAGTTATTAATAAAGATCTACCCAATAAATGATCAATGTGAGACTCAAAACACACCCGCACAATACACTTAATATCCAAATCAGATCTATGGTGTCACAATATATACCGTTTTACATACACCCTCAAAAGCAATTGAAATTGTGATTTGATTCAAGTCATGATTTTAATTGCTTTCGAAGGTGTGTAAAACAGTGTAAAAGAGTTTCTGTGTAACAAACACTACCCAGGTGGATATTTCTCCTAGAACCTAACAGGGGTAAGTACATTATTCAAGTCATGATTTCAGTTGCTTTTGGGGTTGTGTGTATATAATTATGTAAATTAGTTTCTATCTAACAAACACTACTCAGATGGATATTTCTCCTGCCGATGGTAGGTACATTACTCTTGTGCCATTAGTGAGATAGCTAGTGGCTACCATTGAGACTTTCTCAATATATAGACGGTAGAGCCATGCACCTCTTCTAGTGCACAAGGCTTCATTGGAGCATAGCCTAGAGGCATAGCAGATGACAATGGGTCAGTTTGGAGGGCCAGAAGAAATGGCAATTACACTCAACAATGGCTTCCAGATGCCGATAATCGGCCTAGGTGTTTGGCGCATGGAAAAAAAATGAAATGAGAGACCTCATTATCAATGCCATCAAGATTGGTTATCGCCATTTCGACTGTGCTGGTAACCTTCACTCATCACTTGTATCTTATTGTACTATATGTGCAACATTTCTTCTGTGTTTTCAGCTACTCATTGTGATTACATTGTATTCTTCTTCTAAGGTCTAACTTACTTATTTGATTTGTGAAATAACAGGCAAACTGTGGGCAATTTAAGACGTTAGAAGTTATAAGCAAGCTGATTATTTTCAATTTTGCTTCTAAGTTCTAGTTAATCTAGCTGAAGTTTGAACTAGTTCCTACAATGGACACTTGTTACTATATATTGTGAGGGTTTTATGGTATAGGAAAATACTAGTTGAAGGTCTTTCTTTTCATTTTGAGAGAATAGTGTTACGTTGTTGAAGCAATATGAATCATATAATTGTTTAAGTCGTTGAATCGTATATCAGGTAATAGCGACAAAAATATGTTAATATAGATATTTTTAGATCCAAAAACGCATTGCCTTATTTGGTTGATACGAGAGAAAAGAAAAATAAACACATCAAAATCTATGAAGCCCACTTTTTGTACTCTGTCCGATTTGGGCAGAAATAGAGAGAAACAATGCAATGAAAATGTGTACCATCAACCCAGTGAGTTGGCCGAGTTGGTTGGGCTCTTGGTCTCAAGGTGTTTGTACTGGGCTCGACTGAGTGTGCTCCCCAGTTCGAGTCCTGCTACCTGCACTTTAAAAATAATTTCCTGGGCTAGCGCTTTACCCCTTCGTGGGCCCATCCGACGCGAACAGTGATTAGTCTCTGGTTGAAAGTCTTGAAGAAACATTGTGGGAAACCAAAAAAAAAGAAAAAAGAAAGAAAAAGAAAATGTGTACCATCACATATTTGGTTCGAACAATGTCACATTCACGAAAAACTGACGATTGATTTGATAAGTTTATCCTAATTTTTATTTAAGTCTACTATTGACATAATTTTTTTACTTATCACATCAACAAATGTGAAATTTTTTTCACCAAATTTTTTTTTTATGTTTATAGACTCTTTCTTTCAGTTTTTGTGACTAGAAAATTATATTTGCCCATGAGTTTTTATCCCCTTTAAATTCATGTGGGCATAAAAAGTAAAAAATATAAACTTTTCTTTCGACTTCCCTTTCCTGTGCAAACCAAACAAATGAAAGATTAGTATATTTTTCTCTATTTTTTTTTTCCTCCTCCCTTTATTTCCAAACACATTTTCATTTCCCTTACTTCCCATTTCTTTCCTACCTCTTTTCTTTTCTTTTTTCTCGCCCCTCACAACCAAACACGATGTTAGGGTGACGGTCAATTTTGACTATAAAAATGCACTTGGTTAGGTTGCTAAGAATGTTCTAATAGTTTTTATTCTTTGTCTCACTTTTTATGTTTCACTAATAACAATTTGTCACATATTCTTTTATCTTTTTTTACAAATAACCAAAAATTAAATGAAAAAAAAAAAAAAAAAAAAAAAAAAACATGTATGCATGCATAGTGCAATTGATGAAGCATAAAATGGAATACAAATTTTGTGTTATTAAATTCATTGATTCCGTTTTGAGGTGGTCATAAGATAAACAATGGTTAGTTAACAATGGATTGTGACCTTGCAATATTACCATGCAATAGAGCTTTTGATGAAAGAGATTAAAAGTTAAAAAAAATTTACATTTAGTCTTAATATTTGGATCAAAACTTTTAACTTTTCTACCGTGTAATCTTCTGAACTTTTTCCTCTAACAACTGCATGGTGCAATAGCCCTAGCTATGGTGCCTGATCTAGATCCAGTTGACAAGGTTGGTTGCTTTGCAGCTCACTACAAGAATGAAGCAGAACTTGGGGAGGCACTTGCAGAAGCGTTTCGGACTGGGCTTGTCAAGAGGGAAGATCTTTTCATTACCACCAAGGCCAGTTTAACTTCATTTATAATTAAAAAATTTTGATTTTATTTTTTGGTTTAGTATCAGACTATAATTGCTTAATTATCTCATAAATTCAAGTAAAATGAACAAAGTTTTTTTTGGCTTTTTTATATCCTAATTGCAGCTCTGGAATTCAGACCATGGACATGTTGTGGAGGCCTGTAAAGACAGTCTGACGAAGCTTCTGTTAGATTATCTGGATCTGTACCTTGTTCACTTCCCTATAGCTACCAGCCATACGGGTACTTCCTGCTTGCCTGTTTCATCATATTTGGTATCCTTATCTTCAGTGTGGTGTAGTAAAGGCCACAGTTCATGGCTGCATAACCCGAAACAATAAATTTAAAGATGCAAACTTTTTTCGCAACTAGTGAGGGGTTCGTTGTGATTGGTACATAATAAAAATACCAGTAGTGGTGTACACATGTGAAAGCGATGTCAGTTCAATTAAAACTTGCCACTTTAACAAGTTACAAAAATATTGAAAAAAAAGAAAAGAAAAAAAATATAGAGAGAGGTGCATTGCTTGGCTAGAAATCAAATACAATATGATGTAAAAATGAGACTTCAAAAACAGAAACTATTTGACTTATAGTAACTTAAATAATGTTTTGTTGGGTTTATTCCATGATAAAAAGTAGCCAAACCAGAATGAGACCAAAAAGGGTGTGTAAAATGAGATTACTTGATGGGATCGGAGGTTTCTAGACTATTATTAGTTCACTGGTTAAAATGTCCATATCTTGCCTCTCTTTTGTCACTTGTCACTTTGTCAGTCTAGTTATAAATGATATTCTGCACTTTGGTAATGCCATCTTTGAGTTCATTTTAGCTTTTTTGGGCCCTTGACAAGCAATTAGAATCATGGTCCCCTCATGTATGGTAATTTACACTTTTCTCAATCTGTTGTATTCCAAATGCATGCAGGAGTTGGCACAACTGCCAGTGCACTGGATGAGAATAAGGAGCTGGACATAGACACAACCATATCCTTGGAAACTACTTGGCATGATATGGAAGATCTTGTTTCCATGGGTCTGGTTCGTAGCATCGATCAGGTGCAACTGGCCTATAGCTAGCTAGCTTCTAACACTTACAATTCTTTCCTCTGGATGCATTTCAATAATGCATCACTTTAATAACTCTGCATAATTTCTTGTGACTTTCTTTGCTATGTGTGATGCCCAAATTTGATTGATTATGTGATGTGTGTGGGTGTGTGATGAGTCCCATATCGGGCATATACTGGGTTGAACTGGGCTTTATTAACAATTACAAGAAGCTGCAATTGTGACTAGTCCTTTTAGATATAGCGCAGATGTGGCTAGCGCTTTTGCTTGGGTTGTTACATATGGTATTAGAGCCAGCCCAATAACCCCGTGTGGGCACAGAGACACTATCCCACAAATTGGACCCTAATGAGAACGTTAGAGATTTAAGTGGAGAGAAAGGATCCTCTCCTTTTGAAATGGATTTGTTCATGATTAAAATTTTAAATGACGTGATACTTTGCACACTGTTAGATTTAAAAAATAAAATCTTAATTGTGAAATTGACTCTTTCCATTCCAAGTCAAACTGAGAAGATCATGACTACATTTTATTTTCCAGACTTTTTAGTATATATTCCTTTGTTATCAAAGAATTTGATTGAAATGTGCTATTCTTATTTGCAGTAATTATGACATCTTTCTAACCAGAGATTGCTTAGCTTATTCCAAAGTAAAGCCAGCAGTGAACCAGTTTGAAAGTCACCCTTACTTCCAGCGTGATTCTCTGGTCAAATTCTGTAGAAAGCATGGGATTTGTGCTACAGCCCACACTCCTCTAGGCGGTTCTGTGGCCAACACTGAATTGTTTGGTTCAGATTCATGTTTGGATGAGCCAATTCTCAAAGTTCACTCTTCATACATTGCCTGAGAGTGTTCATTTGGATGAACTTAGTTTCATTGGCTTATTTAGTTTATTTTGTGTGTTGCATAAAAGTACAAATGATACTTAAAACAATACATTCTCTTTTCCGATGAAAATAAGCTCAACCAAATAGGAGAGTTCATCAAAGATGAGTAGTCTAATGTTTTCTTCTTTCAGGGTCTGGCTAAGAAGTACAAAAAGAGTGTGGTTCAAATTGTTCTTCGGTGGAACATTCAAAGGAACACAATTGTCATTCCAAAGACATCAAAACTTGAGAGACTCACAGAGAATTTCCAAGTTTTTGACTTTAAGCTGACCAAAGAGGACACGGACTTGATCAAAACTACAGATAGGAAATATCGGACCAATCAACCCGGCAAGTATTGGGGCATAGATGTGTGTGCATAAAGTATGTCCAAGATTCTAGTAATTATTCATCCCTCAAGTGTTAAGGGAGCATGAGCTATTAAACATCCTAGTGATTTTAGTCTGACAATAAGAGGAATTTAAGAACTTTTAGATCGTGCATGAGTGCCAAAACTCTATCATGTGAAACTCTTTGATGTTATGATCTTTAATTTGACTTTGGCCTTGTAATGTGAATTCTTTAAGTACCCTCTGCAATGTAATGGAAGCAATGAGAAAATGGGAAGGATATTCCTTGATATATCTTGATGAATTTATCTTCAAGTAGATCATTTTCACTTCCCTTACTCTTCTCAAGATTCAAATGGAGCCTAAAGGAAAATGTAAATGTTGAAATTTTACTGCTTATATAAATAAAAAAAAGAAGGTATAACTCTTATTGTATGGCACCAAACTCCCTGGGCCTGTTGGATCATTAAGGCCCACTAAGGCTCTGCTTTCTTGGCACGCTCGGATGAGGGCATTTTGGTCTTAGCCGTCCACACGTGCTTCCCGAGGCTGCGTCATCCCCCGAGGATACTTCCCGGAGAAGTTCTATTGTGCCCGGGAAATCTATGACCGAGCATTGACGACCAGGAGTTGTATCCGCCTAGCGTCAGAGAATGGGAACCATTTCCAAGGCCACTCCCACCTAAACACCCACCTATCATCATCTGTATTGGACCCCCAAATGCACTAGCGACAAAGCTAATCATCACTATCCCACTAGCATCTCACTATAAATACAAGGATCTTATGGGAGGGGGGTTGGTTGTTGAAAACTTGGAGAGAAAAAGAGAGAGAGAGGGAGAAAGGAATAGAAGGAGTTCTCGATCAGTCTCAGCACAAGAACGACCCAGTGTAGGAAATTCAAGCCCACGATACAAATAGATTGTGAGCCCAAGCGAGTCATAGCTTAGTAGCCTCGTTTTGAGGCCTGCACAATTGGCGCCGTCTGTGGGAATTGCCTACAAAGCTGTAGTTCGACTGAGACTCGCTTATGAGACAATATCCGGGAGACATCCGGGGGGTGGTGACGAAACTGGTTCGGTTGGGTCTTCTCGGGGGTCGTCCTGGCGAGAAAGAAGGCAAAAGAGACGTGAAGACAGGAAGCGTGAACGGGAAGATATGTCCGGTCTCGGGGAGGGGTCATATCAGACGCAGCGGACAGTGACAGACGCCTCGGACCGCAGGCAGCTTGATGACAGGGACCAGGAAATTGAGCGGCTGCGCAGGCGGGTGAGAGAATTTGAGTTAGAAGCGGATGACAGGCGACGAAGGAGGGAGCGAGATGACCTCGGAAGGAGGACCGAGGATTTGGGAGGTCGCCAGGAAATGGGGGCCAGCCATTCGGGGTCCCATTGGCGAAGGGAGCGTTCGCGTTCGCATGAGTCATACAATCACCGAGAAAGATTGCATTCGCGGGAGCCTTATCATCGCCAAGGCCGCTCTCGGTCGCGTGATCATGACGAGCGAGGGTCGGATTCCTCCGAGGATAAGAAGCCACGGAACGCTGCCATGGACGCACTGAGCCGCGCCTTGCGCAGGGTAGTAAGGTCCCCCTTCTCAGATGAAATTGAGCGGGCCGCAATGCCGAGAAAATTCCCGAGACCACCGTTTAACATCTACGACGGAAAGGCGGACCCGGTCGAGCACGTCAGTCACTACACCCACATGATGTCCCTGCATTCGCATAATGACGCACTGATGTGCAAGGTGTTTCCCTCCAGTCTTAGCCCAACCGCTCTTAGGTGGTTTAACGGACTGCGGAAGAAATCCATACACTCTTTCGCCGAGCTAGTTCAGGAGTTCGGCATTCGGTTCGTAACCTACAGCCGAGTGCCACAACCTGTTGATGCCCTGCTATCAATGAGGATGGGGGTGGGGGAGACCCTTCGTAGTTACTCCAGCCGGTATTGGGAGCTATATAACGAGATTGGTGGGGGCAACGAGAAAATCGCGGCAAGTACCTTCCGGATGGGCCTACCAGAGGATTCCGAACTACGGGAATCACTTACGAAGAAGCCACCCGAGGACATGAGGCAGCTCATGAGGCGTATCGAAGAGTATAAGCGCCTAGAAAATGATCGGTTGTAGAGCAAAGGCAAGGCCCCATTAATAAACCGTCCCCGGCAGGGGAATTTCCAGCCGAGACCTCGGAAGGAATGGAGAGCGCAGGAACCATCCCGGCAGGCAGGGGAAGTGAATGCAACGTTCAAGGAACCGGTGCACCAGATAGTAGAAAAAATCAAGAATGAGCCATACTTCAGATTGCCCTGGCCGGGGCAAGAATGGCTAGGGCAATCAAGGCTATCACCAGATTGCCCTGGCCGGCAAAGATCAGGAAAAGACTGCATTCATATCTCCCGACGCCAATTACCATTACACCGTGATGCCGTTCAGCCTGAAAAATGCCGGGGCAACGTACCAGCGGATGATGACAAGGATGTTCCGTGACAAGATTGGGCGGACGGTGGAAGTATATATTGATGACCTTGTAGTAAAAAGCAAACAACAAACGCAGCATGTAGAGGATCTTCAAGGGGTGTTCGGGGTATTGCGGCAACATAAGCTACGCCTTAACGCAGAAAAATGTGCCTTCGGAGTAGGGGCTGGAAAGTTTTTGGGGTACTTGATCTCCAGCCGAGGAATAGAGGTAAACCCTGACCAAATTGTTGCCGTGCAACGACTTAAGCCGCCGAGCAACCCAAAGGAAGTGCAGGTGTTGACTGGAATGTTGGCGGCTCTTAACCGGTTCATTTCTAGATTCTCCGATCGCTGCCGTCCGTTCTATTAGCTTCTTAAAAAATGGAAGGGGTTCCAGTGGGATGCCGAGTGTGAAAAAGCATTTCAGGATTTAAAAGAGTACTTGACGCACGCGCCGATACTGACCGCCCCAGAACCTGGGGAGGACTTGTTTATGTACCTCTCGGTGACTGACCACGCCGTGAGCGCCGTGTTGCTAAGCGATCGGGGGGTGCAACAACCTGTGTATTACATCAGTAAGACTCTGGTTGACGCCAAGACCAGATACTTGCCATTGGAGAAGCTGGTTTTGGCACTAGTACATGCCACAAGGAAGCTGCCGCAGTACTTCCAAGCCCATATCGTGTATGTACTAACTGAATATCCTTTGCAGTCATTGTTGAGACGATCAGACTTCACGGGGCGGATAGCAAAATGGGGGACCAGGCTCGGGGCTTTTGACGTACGATATAGGCCGAGAACTGCCGTAAAAGGGCAGGTATTAGCTAATTTTGTGGCTGAGTTTTCACCTAGAGGCTCATGCCAGATAGTCTGTCAGACGAGTCGCCGCTCATGGAAAATATATGTGGACGGCGCTTCCAGCTCCACGGGGGTTGGTGCGGGGATTATAGCAATTGGACTCGAGGGGATTCGCCTGGAGCATTCTTTCAGGTTCGGATTTAGGGCCTCCAATAATGAAGCAGAATATGAAGCCCTGATAGCCGGGCTAAGCATAGCCTCAAGCTTGGGGGCCCAGGATGTTGAGGTCTATTCAGATTCCCGGTTGATTGTCAATCAAGTTCATGGCAGTTTCGAGGCCCGAGATCCTCGGATGAAGGCGTATTTGGAGCGAGTGAAGCAGATTATGGCCGGATTCGAAATGGCGAAGATCGTACAAGTAGCTCGGACGCACAACAGTCACGCCGATTCCCTCGTCACGCTGGCGTCATCAGTAGCCGAGGATGTACCTCGGCTCATCAGAATAGAGCATGTTCCAGAACCAAGTATCAAGCTATCCAGCAGTCCGACAGTCACGGCTATCGCTACGCAGGGACCCAGTTGGATGGACCCCATCATTGAGTTCTTGGCCGAGAACCGGGTCCCCCTCGACGAGAAGGAAGGAAATAGAATCCGAAGAACGGCCCCTCGGTTTTGGTTATCAGAAGACCGGAGGTTGTATCGAAGATCCCTCGGAGGACCATACCTTTTGTGCCTGCACCCGGACAAAGTGAACGAACTTTTAGCAGAAATACATGAAGGGGTGTGTGGCAGCCACGTAGGAGGGCGTTCATTAGCTCACCAGGCTATGACTCAGGGATTTTGGTGGCCTCAGATGCAGAAGGATGCCGCCGAATATGTGCGCAAATGTGAGCAATGTCAAAAACACGCTCCCCTGATCCATTAGCCCGCCGGCCATCTCAATCCGGTCAGTAGCCCCTGGCCATTCGCACAGTGGGGGCTGGATATACTTGGGCCATTCCCCCGAGCAACGGGCAACCGAAGGTTCGTCCTCGTAGCCGTCGATTACTTTACGAAGTGGGCGGAGGCCGAAGCGTTATCGAACATCCGGGATGTGGACGTGAAGAAGTTTGTGTGGAAGAACATTGTTACCAGATTCGGAGTACCAAATTCCTTGGTGTCAGACAATGGACTGCATTTCGACAGCCGGGCTTTCCGAGAATTCTGCACGGACCTCGGCATTAAGAACAAGTATTCTACCCTGGCGTACCCGCAGAGCAATGGCCAAGCCGAAGCTGTTAATAAGGTAATTGTGAATGGGCTGAAGAGAAGACTGGATAATGCGAAGGGGAACTGGGCCGAGGAGCTATCTAACGTCCTGTGGGCTTACCGAACAACACCGAGAAGATCCACGGGGGAGACTCCTTTCTCTCTCACCTACGGCGCCGAGGCGGTTATACCCACCGAGGTAAGTATACGCAGCGCACGAATAGCTAAATACGACCCCAGTTCGAATGACGAAATGTTGGTTCGGCACTTAGACCAGCTGGACGAACGCCGTGAGGCAGCCACTATCCGGCTGGCCGAGTATCAACAGAAACTGGCCAGAAGATACAATCGAAGCGTGAGAGCAAGGAGGTTTGACGCCGGGGATCTGGTTTTGAGAAAGGCAGTAGGGCATATGCGAGACACCCATGCAGGCAAGTTAACACAGACCTGGGAAGGACCGTATAGGGTTACAGCAGCGGCCGGGGAGGGAGCGTATTATTTGGAGGAACTAGACGAGAGACCACTGCCTCGCCCTTGGAACGTTCAGAACTTGAAGAGGTTCTATCATTAATAAATCACGTGTTCAGTTCGAATTGTAGATTTGCTGGTGTTAATGAAAGAGGTTGTTGGCGCAAGCCATTGGCAATAGGAGTCTTACAATTACCTAAGGACTGAAGCCTGTCTCTCGGTTTGATCCCTATCACCGAGCAGGTGAAAACCTAATACTTTACTAAGGACTGAAGCCTGTCTCTCGATTCGATCCCTATCACCGAGCAGGTGGAAACCTAATATTTTACCTAAGGACTGAAACCTGTCTCTCGGTTCGATCCCTATCACCGAGCAGGTGGAAACCTAATACTTTACTAAGGACTGAAGCCTGTCTCTCGGTTCGATCCCTATCACCGAGCAGGTGGAAACCTAATACTTTACTAAGGACCTCGGTTCGATCCCTATCACCGAGCAGGTGGAAACCTAATACTTTACTAAGGACTGAAGCCTGTCTCTCGGTTCGATCCCTATCACCGAGTAGGTGGAAACCTAATATCTTACTAAGGACTGAAGCCTGTCTCTCGGTTCGATCCCTATCACCGAGCAGGTGGAAACCTAATACTTTACTAAGGACTGAAGCCTGTCTCTCGGTTCGATCCCTATCACCGAGCAGGTGGAAACCTAATATTTTACAAGGACTAAAGCCGGTCTCTCGGTTCAATCCTTATCACCAAGCAAGCGGAAACCTTAAAACTAAAGTTTATTTCGAGGACAGAAGCCACGCTTCCAGTCCGACTACATTAGCCGAGCATGTTGAAAATTTAGAACTAAAGTATTTTCGAATGCGCACTCCGAGCAAAACAAAGTTCCTCGGGAAAAGGTAACCCATCATCTGGGAAACAAGCCCAGACTGCATATTTGATAAACAGCACGCCAATACTAATAGTAAAATGAAAGTAACATAATAGCATTAACTGAAACCGCACAATGCGGAATGTTCGGAACGCAATAAAAACCAAGGAAAAATAATGTCTTGTCACCACAACCTGGTGACCTAGGTAAAACCTTTGTAACAACATGAATAATCAAACTAAAACAAATAAAACGGTTCGGCAATTAACTTGGAGGAGGGTCGGCCCGAGGATCGCTGGTAACCTCCACACCAGTCGGCTCAGCATGAGAATCAATGGCCTCCACCAATGCCCGCATGCTGGAGGTCTCCTCTTCATCGATAATATGGGGGGCGTTCTGTGCGGGCGCGGCTGTAGGCGGAAAAGGGATCTTGCTCGGGTTCCGCAGCGGAGAATCCTCGGGAACCCCCGCGGCTCGAAGCGCGGCCAACCACCCCTCCTCGAACCCGAGCTTGTGGGCCTAGCGGATGACCGGCTCCGCGGAGTTCTCGGCGTCAGTAAACCCCTCGTTGTACCACTTGCTTTTGCAAGCGTCCAGCGCGGCCTTTAAGTCCGCCAACTCCTCCCCCTGGGCTGTCTTTAAGCTCTTCGACTCGGCTAACTTCAGTTGCGTGTCCCCTAGCAGCTTTTCCAACCTAGCGCTCTTTTCCTCGGCACGGGCCCTAGCCTCCTCGGCTGCGGCGGCCCTTTTCTCCGCATCCTTCGCAGCTTTCAACTTCTCCGCAGCAGTGACTTCAGCCACATCTTTCAGGGCCTTTTCCCGCCCAGCATCTTCGGTGAGCTCTTTCAGTTTCCCATCCACAATTTGGGACAACTGCGCGGCCTGAACAAATGATTGTGCAGATAGTATGACAAGACCCCGTGCATAAGTAAATTCAAAGAACGAATCAATGAAAAAACTAAGTGTCATAGTTATAGAAGGTCTTACCGCCATAGTGAGCCATATAAGCCGCCTCCCCACAGACTCCTCTGTCCCCTCCTCGTAGGCATGGACGTCCTCGGGCAAGAGCAAGCCGCTTGCCAAGCTCTGAGCAACGCGGCCCCCCTGACCCTTGTCCCAAACTCGAAGGCTGGCAGTTTCCGTGAGGGGCTCGCCGTCCAGCAAGAAGGAGGGTTGCCAGATCGCGGCGGATTGAGAGGTTGATGCACCGTCCAGCCGGGGTTGGGTCATCGGCTCGCGAATGACAATACCAGATGAAGGGCGAGCCGAGACCCCGCCCGGGCCGGTCCTGTTCCTCGGCACGTTGCCTTTTACGCACTCGGGTCGGTTGGGCAGGAGTGGGCTGAGGTGGTTGGTTCGAACCCTCCTGTTGTTGACCGACTGGCCGTGCACCAGGCACAAAACGACTTATCGTCATGGTCTTCCTCGTCACCATTTCGTGACCGTGGTCTGATTCGGTCTCTGAAGAATTAATGTGTTCGGCTACGGCGCCTTCGACCACCTGAACGGGCGCCTCTGCTTCTTCGAGAACCTCGGGCTGAGCGGGATCTTGTGGCTCGATTTGTTGGTGGGCTCTTTCTCGGATCGCGCGTGACACTCTTTCAGCCGATTCGTCGCAAAGTGGTTGGCGCTCGTCCGAACAGATATACTGGGGCCAAAGATCACGTGCTTCCCCTACCGTGAACTTCGGAGGCAGAAAGTTTGAGTTGCGCACGTCGATGTAGGAAAGCAGGGGGCTGTCAACTAAGAGGGCTTGACTGAACGCTTGCCAGGTGGAGTATACGGGTTCAACACCAAGGATCAGGTGCGATGCTCGGAGTTGTCCGTCCGAATGAATGAAGATCTCCGACCTAAGCACAAAATTTAGGTCGTGGACGTGCACCACTCGGCGGTCCGGCTTGAACCTTTTGCTATCTGCGGAAGAAAAAAAAAAAAAAAAACATACGAAGTCGGTTAGGAATTACTCACTAATGATAATCAAACAGAAGGTAAAATAAGGGCGCTCGGTACCGACCAACATCGCGCGGTGAAAACGCGCAGGGGAGCTCCTCGGCAAACCAGTTACCACTCACCCGTACAAATTCCCCCACAGAATTTCTATTGGAATCAGGCAGGCATGAGATTAGATGTACCCTCATATCCCTAGTTTTCAGATAATAATCTAAATTGATATTGCCGCATAAACTGTACATGAAATTAATATCATGATGATTCAACTGTAGACCGAACAGATGGTTTAGCCTACTGACACAGCTCACTACCCGGTAAAAGTTGGGAGAGAGTTGGTCGGGGCAAAGACCGTAAAACCTAAGGGTGCTCAGGATAAGGGGATTGACCGGGAACCTAACCCCGCCCTCTAGGATAGCCATTAATGGGAAGAAAACAGTATTGATGCCTTGGCGCTGTTGGATGTCTATATCACCCTCGGGGAAATATGCAATATCTACGTCCCCGGGCACATTGAAAGCTGCCCTAAAGGTAGCCAAAGCGGCCTCAGAAGAAAGGAGATAAGAATAACCCATTTCCTATACTAAGGTCTCTAAAAAGAAGAGCTACGATTTGCGAGTACAAAAGAATGCAAAAGAGAATCAGAAAAGAGAGGGTAGAGGACTTACTTGGGGCTCTAAGGAAGAGAGGTCCTGATCTAGAAGAAAGAATGCACAGAGATAAGCGCTTAGTCAAGCGATAAGTGAGAGATTAGAGGATGCGAAAAGTGAAGAAGAATGCCTGAAGGAGATATATATAGGGGATGGGTGAGGAGTAAATGACAATTAATAAGCCGGCGGCGCGAAACCCAACGAACCATTGCGCCAACTGCCACACGCGCAACGCCTCGGTTCGCGAAGCGTCAGGCAATAATGACAGCCTATCAGACTTAATGTGCCTTTTGAGAAGCGCGCTAATGACCGAGTAAATCTCCCTGGCCGGGCCATCGACCCTTCAGATTCCTTGATTCATCCACCGAGAACGGGGTTTGAATCAAGGGGGGGCTAATGTACGGCACCAAACTCCCTGGGCCTGTTGGATCATTAAGGCCCACTAAGGCTCTGCTTTCTTGGCATGCTCGGATGAGGGCATTTTGGTCTTAGCCGTCCACACGTGCTTCCCGAGGCTGCGTCATCCCCCGAGGATACTTCCCGGGGAAGTTCTATTGTGCCCGGGAAATCTATGACCGAGCATTGACGACCAGGAGTTGTATCCGCCTAGCGTCAGAGAATGGGAACCATTTCCAAGGCCACTCCCACCTAAACACCCATCTATCATCATCTGTATTGGACGCCCAAATGCACTAGTGACAAAGCTAATCATCACTATCCCACTAGCATCTCACTATAAATACAAGGATCTTATGGGAGGGGGGTTGGTTGTTGAAAACTTGGAGAGAAAAAGAGAGAGAGAGGGAGAAAGGAATAGAAGGAGTTCTCGATCAGTCTCAGCACAAGAACGACCCAGTGTAGGAAATTCAAACCCACGATACAAATAGATTGTGAGCCCAAGCGAGTCATAGCTCAGTAGCCTCGTTTTGAGGCCTGCACACTTATCTAAGTTACTAACTTAAACCCAACTTTATATATCTATATATATATATATATATACTAGCCTCATCACACGCGCTTCGCGTGTGCGATGGGGCTTTTTTTGGACTTAGTGTCATAATTTTCCATTCATCTCAATTTGATAGAGAAAAAAAAAATGAAAACGTTGGGCTTCGTGGTCCTATTTTATAGCCAAAAAAAAAAAAAACTTGTGTCTTTACTTTTTATATATAATTTTTATTTTGAAAATCTAATTTATAAGTGGATAAAATAATTTGAAAATCAACAAGAGAGTGACCCTATTTTTTAGGCAATGTTTAGTAGGAGTTATCACATGCGCTTCGCGTGTGCTATGGGGCTTTTTTGGGTTTAGTGTCATAATTTTCCATTTATCTTAATTTGAGAAAGAAATAAAAAATGAAAACGTTGGGCTTAGTGGTCCTATTTTATAGCAAAAAAAACCTGTGTCTTTACTTTTTATATATAATTTTTATTTTGAAAATCTAATTTATAAGTAGATAAAGCAATTTGAAAATCAACCAGAGAGTTACTCTATTTTTTAGGCAATGTTTTAGTGAGAGTTATCACACGCACTTCGTGCATGCAATGGTGCTTTTTTTGGGTTTAGTGTCATAATTTTCCATTTATCTCAATTTGAGAGAGAATAAAAAAGTGAAAACGTTGAGCTTAGTGGTCCTATTTTATAGCCAAAAAAAAAAATTTTGTTTCTTTACTTTTTATATATAATTTTTGTAAGGGTTGGGTTTGGATCTTGAGCCTAAAAGGTAGAAGGATTCAGGCCTAAAAAGCCCAACACAATGAATTTGTAGAGAGTGGGCTTAAAGACTAGATTTCAATGGATCGAACAACGTGCATAATGGATTAAAGATAGTAAGAAAATAAAGAAAAACAAACACTGTGCAAAGAAAACCTTCCTCGGCAAAATCCGAGGAGAGTGGTTCTTAAGTATATTTCTTTTAAACTTGAATACAATTTTAGTTCTTGTTGCTACAGTGTTTTCTCTACAAATTTCTCGATCCCCCATCCCTAGAGGATCCCTCACATTATATATCCTCTTTTAGCCGATTTTGACCATCCATTTGTTGATTATGCAGGCCACTACTCGAATGCTTGTCCCATCAGACGCCATCCCTAGTCTTCTGTGAGTTGTGGCAACCAAGACAACACTGTTCAGGGGTCTTCTCCACATAAATGTGGCCAGGGGGTTTGGTGAGTATGGGGGCCCTTTTTGTTGTGTTGGGCTGGTCTACCCCTTTGTGATGGTAGGCCTAAGTGTTCTGAGTTGCGGGAGTCGAGACCGGTCCAACTGGAACTCAATTTGGCCGGCTTGTGCACAAACTATGCCTTGTCTGTCAAGAATATGCTTATGGCAGGCAGAGTTGTTTCAGAGAAGCTTATAACAGACAAATACAATAAATAAAACAAAACCGAGTATTCTGGAATGACTAGGTGGCTTTTCAACAAAGAATGACCAAATAATCCGTAATCACAATAATATTAACAACTTTTGCAAATAAAGTGAGAGGGGCAAATGATAAAAGGGTTAATCAAAATACAAAGAAACTAAGTCCAGTTTAGTCTCAGGAGCAAAGCCAAAGAGGAAGAACGCCTCCTCTCAACACAATTAACCTCCGAGGAAAAGAATCCTACTATGGAAATTAATGGATTTAAGGAAGGCAGACCTGAATGGATAATGCCCAGGGCGATTATTCATGGAAGAGAGCAGGGATTTGAGAGGGAGAGAGGGGAAGAAACCTATCGGTGCATGCCGCTAACTCTCATTTTCCTTTCTATTTTTCTCTCCTTTGTCTTTTCTTTCTTTCTTTTCCCCGGGTTCCTTTTTTTGTTTTTTCTCTTAGTCTTTCCTTCATGATTTCTACCACTGTAATTTCTTTAGTATTGTGTTTCCTCTTTGTTTTTCCTGTGTATCTCCCTCGTTGTTGTTATGTCCCATGTACATGGCAAAGGACTCCTTTTTATAGTGCCTACCATGACCGAATTTTACTATTCTACACCTTAACCACCTTAACCACCTTTGTCTGGTCTGGTGTACTTCACTGACCATTACTGTTCCGTCTGTAAGCCACTCCCCATTACCAGACAAAGACAACTATTTTGTCTGTTAGTCTGCCGTGGCTCTTCTTCCTGCCGCGGTGCTATTTCTCTCTCTCTCTCTCTCTCTCTCTATCCCTCATGGCATGCACCTAGTGTTTCCAACTCAGCCTTACCTCTTTTGGGAAGTATGTTATCCCAGCAGGATGTATCTCCCAAAAGAGCTTGAGCAGGAACCCCAATACAGGTTTTCCCTTATCCCCATCACCAAACCATGCCCTCTTACCTTTGACCCATGACCTCACCATGTTCCGTATTTGCTGGGTACAGGCTGGTGGTGCTTGGGCCTTGCGCATGCCTTCTGTCCGTATGTGTCTGAAGTCTGCCTGCTGCTCATTCGTCCGCCACGGTCTGAAGACTTTGCCTGCACAGCCTATTGCCCGTTTCTGGCTTTTTATGAGTTGTTACTTTGATTTCCCGCTTCCTTAGGGATTGGGCTTCATTTGGTACTGGGCTTTGCATTTTCTTTCAGCCCACTTCTTAATTTACTTGACTTCTTGCCATATTATTTATTATTCCTGCCGTAATGGCTTACTCCCGTTGGGCTTCTTTCGGGCCTACCGTTCCATCCTTTCCCCCAGTGGCTTAATATGGCCACTAGTGTTCTTTCTTATGGGTTCTAGTGTCCCTTTTGTTTTCTCTCGGGCCTTTCCGGCCCATTTACTTTCTTTGGACTTCCTTGGCCTGTTTACTAACTCTGCGTTCCCATGGGCTCTTACTAACTTCATTAGGCTTCCCCGGCCCAATTTTCTTATTCTCATCTTTGGGGTTCATGGGCTTGCCATTAACCCCTTACTTTCTTTGTTTACATTGTTTTGGGTCTGTCACGGCCCATTCTCACTTTTCTATACCACATACTTCCCATGGGTGTCATTTCTCTCTTTCCGGGCCTTTTAGGCCTGTTTGCTTCCTCAAGGCCCATTTGTTTATATTACGGGCCTGTGATCCATTATTCCTGCTGCTTGGGCTTAATGGTTTTACTCTATACTTGCCATTTCTCTACTGCCCGTGTTGCTGGGTTGGGCTTCCTTCTCTCTATTCAGATTCAAAAAGTGAACCTTAACAGTGAGGTGCAATAAATGTGATGGCAGCTTCCATCCCTCCAATCACATTAGGGCTAACCCACTCCCGAAAGTTCTTCCTCCCTAGTGTGGCCCCCCTCTAGCTTTACCGTCCGAGTGCATGGATTCCTTGGCATGGTAATGGCCTTCTCAGCTATAGGTATGACACGTGACACTATTACCTTATTTAAATTTCTGTACCCTACAATTTTTATTTTGAAAATCAACAGAAGAGTGACCCTATTTTTTTGGCAATGTTTTAGTGGGAGTTAGAGTTGTATTTTTACTGGATTGTTTTTTAGTTTTGGCTTTACTTAAATATAGAGGTGCAGAGACATTTTTGAACAAAAAAAATGAGGATCCCAAATAGGGAAAACCCCTTAAATAATAGTATAGATATATAATTTTGAAATAGTACACTAATATTGAAATATTCTATTCTAATGACCAATTCAAAACTTCTTCTAAAATAGTATTTAAGACTATTTTCCATACCTCATAAGATACAAGAGGTCCTAGATTCAAATATCCTAGCCAACAGCCGAGGGTTTTCTCAAAGGCTTTTTAATTACTTGGTGCTTTAAGATGGGAGACTACACATAGGGATGACAAAAATTCTCCATCCCACCATGCTCTGCCCTATGTAAGTTTTGCATGCCTTGAAGAGGTGGTGGGATGAGGACAAATTCTGCTTGTCTTGCCCATCCTAAATGTGTGTATGGATGTTTTAATTAAAATAGCTATAATTTTATTGTACACATTTTATTACTACCTCTTAAAATACATACACAATCTCTCTCTCTCTCTCCCCTTTATTAATATTGAAGCGAACTCATTAGAAATGATAAAATACCTCCAATCCACTTGTTTTCGACATGCATTTCGCATCTCGCACAATTTTCCTAGCCTGAAAAAGGGACAAGGTGGGAATAAATCAACCTTATTTAACCTTACCTTGTCTCGTGGTCATCTCTAATTACACACATCTAGGAAATTGTTAGGTTGTTGAACATCCTAATACTGTTTACTAGTCACAAAGGACAATCTCTTATTACACACATCTAGGAAATTGTTAGGTTGTTGAACATCCTAATATTGTTTATTAGTCACAAAGGACAATCCATTGGACCTCATTGAATCAAATGACTTCAACTCTATAAATATAATACCTCACTCTTGGGTCACTCTTAATTTATCTCATATATATATATATATATATTTTTTTTTTTCTCTCTCTCTCCCATTACGTGGATTGTGTACTATGGATCGTAAGGTACTGTGAGACCTACACACTGTGAGATTGATAAAAATTAAAAAATTATATATATAGATTGTTAAATTCTCCTCAGAAGGAAAAAGGAAATGTTTACCTTGCCGGCTTGATCGCTTGACCATCATTGGCACTTAAACCAAATCAAACGGTTCGAGTAAATCACACTAAGTTTAGCTACATCTTGTTCCTAAAAAAAAAAAAAAAAGCTTAGCTACATCTTTAACACTAAAAATAGAAATGCCAGCACCAGCATATTCCTTATCAGCAAAGAACAGCCAAAAACTGACCTCGTTATATACACTCACCACAGTCCTCTCTCTTTGAGCTGCAAACATAAACAAAAGGCTGAGAGGCAAAGAGTTAAAGAGGGTTTAGTTGTGTCTCAAAACTGAAAAAATGGCTGTAACACTCAGCAGTGGGTTCAAGATGCCCTTAGTGGGCGTCGGTGTTTGGCGTGTGGAAGGCAAGGACATGAAGGACCTTGTCATCAATGCCATCAAAATTGGGTATCGCCACTTTGATTGTGCTGGTAATTTCTCTCATAAAAATTTAATCTTTTTTGCTTTTTATAAGGTGGGTCGAAGGTTATATTACTTGTAGATCAGTTGGGTATTCAATTTCTTTTGTATACTATTACCATAAAACATAACTTTTACTATTATTACTTGTAAGAGTGAAACAAATCAAACAGTGTTTGTTCTGGTTCTTTTACTTCTAGAATTATTGGGTATTCAATTTTGTGGTGCTTGGAAATACTTTGTGCAGCCTAGTATGATTTCTGACTGAACATTGAAACTTTCTCATATTGCAACACTGTGTAGATTTTGGGTGTTTACTTTTTGAGTTTATAGATCATTGGAAATTCAAAACACCACATCTTGCAACATTTCTATTTTTTCCAATGATCTCTGTCAAGACTCAAGAGCCTTGTGTCAGTTGTGTGACAGTGGCAATTCTCCCATGGAGGAGAGAACTTGGGTTCAAATCCCACCCCTCCCCACTTATTGTAAGCAAAAATTTTCCTATGAGCGTTGGTTTGAATAGCACCTTCTCCTCTCACAAGAGTGGTTGGAGGGTGAGGTAGGATTGAGAATTCCTATAGGTGTAACGTGTGTAATGTGTATGTGCTGTATATTGATCAACCTTTGCGTCAAAATTGAGAAAATCATTGACATTCAACACTGTTGGAAGAACATAAACTTGAGAGTAGATTTGGCATGGGAGAGTAAATGTGGGAAATTGTTTCATGCTTCATTCCCACCAAAAATGCTCACAATGTTTTTCCTGTGGTGATCGTACTATGTATTCCCTTTTGAGGTGTTTATTAGGCATTTGATATTTGACAAAAAATGTTGCTTCCAGCTGATTACCAGAATGAAACCGAAGTTGGAGATGCACTTGCAGGAGCATTTCAGTCCGGACTTGTGAAGAGAGAGGATCTTTTTATTACTACAAAGGTTAGTTTATCTGCGAATTTATGACCTTTATTTGCGTAGTGGTAACACTCAAGTTTTCCAGATAATGACAGATTCTTTCATTAATTGCACATAAATTGCAGCTTTGGAATTCAGACCATGGTCATGTTTTTGAGGCCTGTAAAGACAGTCTGAAGAAGCTTCAGCTAGATTATCTGGATCTGTACCTTGTTCACTTCCCTGTAGCTACCAAGCATACCGGTAAATCCCCGCCTACCTGTTTCATCATTTTACTATTGCTATCTGTATTTTCTATTGTTTACTGTGAAGTTGGGGTGTACAATTTGTGCGCTGCATAACTTGAAATATCTAATTTGCATATGATGAAAGTGTAGAATGGCTTTAAAAACAAAATAGTTGGCTTTTATAACATGTTATTGCACTGCTTAGGTGGGGATAATGCTGAAAATGGTATTAGTGAGGAATCTCAATATAAGTGCTAGGGAGAGTAGGTCAAGTTCATTGAAGGAACGAATCACTAGGCAATTTTGAGTCTTTTACAAGTTACAAGTGCTTGCCAGCTCCATCTCACCTATAGAGGCGGGAGGCCTACATTTGATGGAAGGCAATTAATTGAAAAAATTAGTCAATGGGAATTGCGAATTTGTACTTGTGGACTGAGATGAGTCCCATCGCATTTCATCACACTCCTTTCTCCTGCATAGATGGTTCACAAATTCTCTACTGTGGTTTATGATATTGGTGTTTAGTTCATACTGGTGTGTTGAGATTATTTAAAGCAATTAGCAACTTCTGCATCTGCTTGTGAATCATTGTTCAAAAAAATTTCTTATCCTACTTACACGCAGGCGTGGGTACCACTGACAGTGCTTTGGATGAGGATGGTGTGCTGGAAATAGATACAACCATATCTCTTGAAACCACCTGGCGTGCTATGGAGGATCTGGTTTCCAAGGGTTTAGTTCGCAGCATTGGGATCAGGTGCACTGACATTTTAAAATTTTAAAGCTCATTCAAGTGAATAGTATATGTTGCTGTATGTCAGTATGTGACTCTTTTCCATTTTTCATAAAATAATTTTCTTTTTAATCATGCCTTCTGTAATCTGAAATCCTATGCCTCCTTCATTTTAAAGCTTACAAAAGTGGAATGGAACGTGTCAGATTAATCAACATTTATGTTTTTTGATGCAACAACAATATATTACTTGTAACAAGTAATTTTGTTGGTTGGTTAATTGGTCACATTTTATTCTTGAAATGGGTTGGATTGGTATTTGTCTGGATACAGCAAGCAAGATAATTCTAGAAAGAATCCCGTTCCATTTAAATCTTCCAATTTCCTCCAATTTTTATCTAGATGTAAGACACATGGCATTTAAAAAATCCAATGGTCTTAAAAACCTATGTAAATCAGAAAAAATCAAATAAATGCCACATGTCTCATATATTGGAGGGAATTGGAATATTTAAATGGGAGGGATCTTATCCCAAATAATTCTATTAATTATAATGCACTTTTTAAATCTAAATAAGTACCTTGTGTAAGAATTGAGAAATTCAGTAGCTCCATCTTTAGTTTTCTCTTTTTTATCGCTTGTGTGTATGATTTATGTGGAGTATTGCCACCCATTATTACTAAGAAATGAAAGAAACCTAAGTCAAGATGTTGACTAGAGATAGACATCGTAAATATGGTGACTTTTTAATACAAAACATAAGTCATGATAATCATACAGAATTTTTTTTTATATTTTTTATAGGGTGATTTTTATCTAGAAAGCATAGACACTTCATTTGTAGTGCCCTACCCGTGTTGGACACAGGACACGCCTAGGAAAATTTTGTATCCATGTCCCAGCCATGTCCTTTTAAAAAAAAAAAATGCAGCATAGAGGAGGGACAATTATCTTTTATTTCTTTTTTGTTTTAATCTTGAAAACTTATCTAGTTATCTTTTATTTACTATTTTAGATCTTATTATTTGGTTTGTAAGTTATACATATGCATACAATTGTACAACTTGTGCATATCTTCCTGCCTTTGTGCCTAGCATACACAGTATTAAAATATGGGTAAGGTTTATCCTGCCTTGATTTCATGTTCAAAAGGTTTAGTGCATAATCTCATCCAGAATTCCTATTGTTTTTTGGCTGTCAAAAGACGGGCATTAAATTAATTGTGGGCTGTTGGAAAAAGAGTTGAAATTTGACACGACCGGTAAAACCTAGTTTGACAGGGTCCAATAACTTGAGCCACATGAATGCAGTAGAGGGAACAACTATCATGATCTGTATTAGAAATCATCAGTAACATGGTTTTTACTTTTTTTCATTGAATACAACAATTTGACTGGGGGTGGCAAAATTGGACACGAACTGCAAACCTGACACGACACGACACAAAATTAGTAGGTTATGGGTTGAGGCTTAATGGGTTCGTGTCATATTCGGGTTGACACGACTAACTTGTTTAATAAACGGGTTGAATTAGTGTTCAACCAATGGAACCCGTTTGACCTGTTTAATTAAATAACATTTTACCAATATACTCTTCAAACCTAGGTATATAAACTTATTAGTTGTTGTGGTTTACTTTCTTTGACATATTGTGATTTTGAGATATGCTTTAGTTTTGAATAATTATTAGTAATGCAGTTACTCGTTAGTTTTGAATTTTATATTAAAAATATTTATTTGTTTGCTTTTTCATAATTTTTTTTTATTTTTTTTATTTTGATAAAATAACTGGTTGACACGACTGACTTGTTTAATAAATGAGTCGTGTTAAGGTTAAGGAATCTTGACCCGTTTAATAAACATGTCGGGTTAGTGTTGATCTATATAGTCGGATATTCATGAGTTGACACGACACAAGAACACGAATTGCCACCCCTAAATTTGACAAAAGCACCTCTAAAAATTCTGATGTATTGCATTTCCATCCACACCTTAAAATAAACTGTGCCATAGTCATCATTTTGAATTTTTATGGTTAGGGAGATGTCTTGGAATCTAATATACATTGTAAGTGAAAGAAAAGCTTCAACATTTTTGTCCTCACTTGAGTATCTATCATTTTTCAGAACTTTCAAAGTTTGGAATTTTGTTCTGATAAAATTTTCTCTGCAGCAACTACGATATCTTTCTAACTAGAGATTGCTTAGCTTACTCCAAAGTGAAGCCTGCTGTGAATCAAATTGAAACACATCCCTATTTTCAACGTGATTCCCTTGTCAAATTTTGTCTGAAGCACGGTGTTAGTATTACAGCTCACACTCCTCTAGGAGGTGCTGCAGCCAACACTGAATGGTTTGGTTCAGTGTCATGTATGGATGATCCAGTTCTCAAAGTAAGTTAATTCTTCCATTCTTAATAAATAAATTGTCACCTATTATTATTACCACTGAATAAAAAAAAAATTCTGCTTAAGTTCTGGTTTAGCAAAAGTTTCATTATCTTGTTTCTCTCATGCCAGGGACTGGCTGCAAAATACAAAAGAACTGTGGCTCAGATTGTTCTTCGATGGGGCATCCAACGTAACACGGTCGTCATTCCAAAGACATCAAACCTTAAGAGATTGGAAGAGAATTTCCAAGTTTTTGATTTTGAGCTAACCAAGGAGGACATGGACCAGATTAAAAGTTTGGACAGGAAACATCGAACCAATACTCCTGGAAAGTTTTGGGGCATAGATTTGTATGCATAACTGCATCGGCAATTCTAATCCTGCAAGAATAAGAGTTTTGGAGCTATTGGAAATCCTTTGGATTTGAACTGGCATTCGAAACATTTAAACTATTATTTTAGTTACTTTTCCATAGCTCTTTAGATCTTTTCAGTTTGAAAGCAATGTTTGCAAGTTTATTATATCATGAGCACTAAACTCTGTAATGTGATGGTTCATACCTGCATCTTGGCTCTGTGGTGGAATTACTTTTGTGCTTAAAACAGTTTAAGAATCTAATTATTTTAACATTTTCCTTGCATCATTTTTTGAGAACCAACTAGAGCCTTTTGGGAATTGGAGGATGCTCAAAGTTCCTCCATTAGTGCCAGATCAATTGCTTAAGCTAATTAAGTAATACAACATTTCTTATGGCAATTTTGCTTGCTTTTAGAATGATATAACAATATTTTTCAAATTCCAATGGATAAATTAGGCAAGCATTAGAGCTCAAGGTTGCTCTGAATGACATGATGTTAGTTCCTTGGTAGTCTCCAGACCTTGGTAAAAGTAGTAACAACCCTTTAACTGCATTAGATCAAAACAATTCTAGCTCAAGTGTTTGAAGCAATTACCTGACATTGCAGACTTCTATATTTAATACAAAAACCTTCCTCAAGTTGTTATATAAACATTTGCCTCCTCCAACATAGCTTGTTTGATGAAGATGAGCTTAACTGAAACAGATTTTAACATCTAATTGTATTACACATGCTTGCAACATGGGAATGGGAACGCAGGCAAGCGCATGCGCAGAGAGAGAGAGAGTAGATTACACACTGATATATTCAAAATAACAGTTTTAACGAATTGAACGATATATAAAATTGGTTATATATCCGGTCAGTGAAACAATTTCATTGCACATATTAGTAGATCTCCAATAATGCTGAGTATCTTGTTCTTATTTAGCCTCATCAAACATCCCCAGCTTTTAACGAGATTCTCCTTTACATGTTAAAAACACACATTACACTGTCTAAACATCTATTACTTATAAAATACTTTCCAAGCTGACTTCGTGTTAATTTGATATCTGAGAATACACACATTACACTGTCTAAACATCTATTACTTATAAAATACTTTCCAAGCTGACTTCGTGTTAATTTGATATCTGAGAATCCAACAAGGTCTTTCACTCAACAACGGAGCACCAAAGGTTTGGACAGATACGGACAAGATACAAAGAACACAACAACACTATCACTGGCCAGAAAAGAGTGGCTCTGATACCATAAAGGGGGAAGGGGACGCACAGGTGAAGGGGAAGAGACGGAAGCACAGTATAATATAATGAAAGTGTAAAGTAAGCAAGTAATGTAAGAACAATAATAAGGCGGTAAAACCAGCCAAGCAGTATATATTAAAATAAACCAAAGTAAATGAAAGTAATTAATGAAAGCAATTTAGAACCGTCCGATATGGCGGTAGTCCGTCTAAGGTGGCGGTAGCAACAAGTAGTATAATGAACATAAACTAAAAATACTTGTTTATTGAAAGTAGATAAAACACTTACAGTAGTAGTAGTGAATACAAGATCTCAACAGTACAGGTTAACAGTTACAAAGCTTGAACTAGTCCTAGTTACAAAGTTTGTAGTAGAATCAAGGTAACAAGGTAGTAGAAGCAAGGAACTCTCTCTCTCTAAGAAGGCTTTCTAAAAGAAGGGAGTTCTAAGAAGAGAATTCTAAGAAAAATTCTGATTCTAAACATAAGGGACAACCCCCCTTAAATAGGCAAAGTTCTGGATAAACAGTAAAAGTAAAAGTAACATGAATAGTAAAAGTAAATAGTGTTCAGTAAAATCTTTGACCAAAGCATGCCGAAAGTGGACTCAGAATATTTGATAGCAGTCTTGGGAACATGAGGAATCTTCTTTTCAGTAGCATGGGAAGGAACAGTAGCATTTTAGCATGGGAAAGAGCAGTAGCATCTTGGACGTTGTGCAGGCCAGACAAATAGTGTGAATTAATCAATCATCAGCTTCGTCAGCTTTAGTATGGGAAACAACAGTAGCATCTTTAGCATAGGAAAGAACAATAACATCTTGGCCGTTGTGCTGGCCAGGCAAATAGGGTGAATCAATTAATCTTTTGCTAAATCATCAGCTTCATCTTCATCATGTCCAAACCACTCCTCATTGTAGGGGTAGTAAGGATCATTTGTAACAGAGGCTTTAGAGGATCACTCATCATCTAAATCAGCCTTTTCTCCTTTTATCATTTCAATGAGAGCATTCAGTGCTTCGGGGTCCTTGTGGATTTAATCCAAAGGGGAACTCACTTTTCTAGGTTTAACAGATGGCTTAACAGATTTAGAAGAGGAAGCATATGCATTAGTAAAGACAGGGGATTGACCAAGTGAACAATTCTTAGCAATGGGGAGAGTAGCAGTGGATGAAGATTCTCTGGAAATGTTAGCAATAATTTTCTGTGCATGAGGGAATTTACCCCACCATTTTACATACCAATGTCTGGAGAGAACATCACCTTCCTTTTCATACTGCCATTTTAATATCCAAGGTATTTTGTAACGTTTAACAAAGTGGAGCAAAGCAGGGAACTTGGCACCATAAGTATCAACCTTATAGGACTTCTTGAAACATTCAAAAGCCTCAAGCAATGGTTCAGGAAATATGTCATTAATAGGGCCAAATTGAGTCCACCAACGGTTGAACCAAAGAGGCAGAGAACTAGTGAAATTTTTATCAAAATTAACAAACCAAGAATGAGACATGTTTTCATTCTAGTGAAGCATAAACCTTGACCAAGCAGTTATGTAATCATAGTAGGAATAGGGGATGGGAGAATCGGGCATTGTTCTGGTAAAACTAGGGGAGGGACCTCACTTTTCTTCAGGAATAACATTGACCAGGTAAACACCATGGTAGATGATTTTGGAGGTATCATCTTTGTCAGTTATGGTGTTAATAATAGTAGATCTTTCATGACACAAAATATCAGAATAGTATTGTAAGTTCTTTTCTCTATGCTCAGGAATCCAATGAAATCTTGGAGGGAAATAACTTTTAGCAAGTTTGAGAGGATCAGAAATTGAGACTCTGTTAGGTTCAATATAAAACAAGTTTTGGAAATATTGTTTTTTGACATACTGAGGAATACTAGGGTTTTTGGGAAAAACAGTTCTAATCGGTTGGTTAACAGGGGTTATAGCATAAGGATCATAGGACGAAGCAAGAACAGAAGAATAATTAGGTTTGGGAATAGTACCTAGCGGGGTGAAACAGTTAACAATGTCCAAAGAGGAAACAAGTTCTTTTTTAACAATTGGGTTAATAGTGGCAGGTGTCTTGTCTTTCGACCTTCTACTTGCCATTGGAACACTGCAAAAATTCACGAGTAAGGAAATCAGGGATGGAGTTTTGAGATCCTTTAATATATTCAATATCAAAATCAAAAACACTTAAAATAGCTTGCCATCTGGCAAAAATATGTTTTGAAGCAATATTTTCAACATCTTTTTCAATAACATATTTAGCACTTTTGCAATCAATATGTAATAAAAACTTTTGGTTTAACAAATCACTTTGAAATTTCGAAATACATAGTACTATAGATAAAATCTCTTTTTTAATAGTGCTATAGTTTAACTGTGCATTATTCCAAATTCCAAAATAGAAACGGAAAATTTGTTCAAATGACTCAGGAGAAACTCTTTGTTCCAAAATACCACCATAACCAATGTCAAAGGCATCGGTTTCAACAATCTTAAACGCATCAACAGTGGGAATACCAAGACAGGGTAATGTCTTAACATGAGACTTGATTTGTTTAACAAGAGAAGTATGAACATCAGACCAAGGTGGAGGATTACTCTTTAACTGATCAAAAAGAGGTTTACATTGTTTTCTCATATCTTTGTAGAAATCAGCAACATAATTCAATGACCCAAGAAATCTTTGGAGCTGAGTTTTATCAGTGATAACATCAGGAAATTTATCAGCAAATTGAATGGCTCTATCAATAGGACGAATTTGTCCTTCAGAGATGTCATAGCCAAGGAAACAAACTTTTGTTTGAAACAGTTTAATTTTCTTAGCAGAAACAACAAGACCATTTCTTTTGATAGTTTCTAGAAATGAATACAAATGTTTCCAGTGTTCATCAATAAAGCTAGAGTAAACAAGAACACCATCAATATAAACAATAGTGAAGTGACTGAAGCAGTTGAAAATATCATTCATGATGTTTTGGAACTCACTAGGGGCATTTTTAAGACCAAAAGGCATCACATTCCACTCGTAATGACCAAAAGGAGTAGTAAAAGCAGTTTTGTACCTATCCTTCTCATTAACCTGGATTTGCTAGAACCCAGATTTCATATCAAACTTAGAAAACACTACAGCCTCACTCAACCTACGGACTAGGTCATTCTTATTGGGAATAGGATATCTAATCCATTCTAACACCTTATTCAAAGGTTTATAGTTGATAACCAGGCGAGGAGTTCCTCTCTCAATTTCCGTATTCTTTTGAACATAGAAAGCAGAGCAAGACCAAGGGGACTTGCTATTCCTAATCAGTTTTTTCTCTAGCAAATCATGGATTTCTTTTTTGCAAAATTCAACAGTTTCAGCATTCATTTGAATTGGACGAGCTTTAGTGGGAATGTTTTTCTCATCAAAATCTTTAACATAAGACTATGCCAAAAAGCATTAGGAACATCAGAGCAAACATCATCAATTAACATTTTTTGAAAATTATCAATTTTTGATAGCAACAATTTATTAGAAAGCTGTTCAACAATTTTCTTGTATCTAACTTCTTGCTGAAGAAAGTTAAGGTATTTGATTTTTGCATGAATCAGGTTGGAAGCATTATCAATATCAATCTCACGATTTGAAGCAAATTTGAATTTTACTTTTTGACCAAAAGGATCAGTAGTAATACCATCATGTTCAACAAGAAAAGGATACAAAGTATTTATGAAAGGCAAACCAAGAATCACTTTATCAGTCATATTTTTGACTAAAACAGAAGGAATCTTGAAACATATATTATCATGACAAACATGAGCATTATTCAATTCATATTTAATCTTCATTTGGGAGCCATTAGCAGAAATTAATCTTTCAGTTGATTTTTCAAAATATTTCGAAGGAATCAATCCTTCTTGGATACAATTCATATCCGCACCAGAATCAATCATAGCAATAACATTGAAATGATAATCATGAGAAACAACAATTTTAACTTTTGTAAACCATTTTGGAGGAAGTATTTTATTAACAAGAGCAAGTTGAGAATTATCAACAATACCTTTATCAGAAAGAAGAGCCTGTTGACTAGATTCTCCTTCATCTTTGAGCTCATCTTGTTCATCATCAGATTTGTCAAGTTTTTTATCAATCTTAAACATTAACATTTCTTGTTTAAGATTATGATTATCACTTTTAATATTCTTAAATTCATGTTTTAACTCACTTATCTCTTGTTTAACAATATTAATTTCGTGTTGCAAATCGTTAACAGTTAAATCTTTGGATTTCTTTTTATTGAATCTTTCCAAAGTTTCTTCAAAACTTATTGTTGATTTAAGTTTTTTTACTAGTTTCTTCTTTTAATAAGTTTTTCTTAAATTTATCCAATATTCTTTTTGTAATTCAGGATTTTCAATTTGGCCAATCAATTTAACCAATAGACTTTCATTTTCTTCACCTTTAGTGAGAGTATTAATAGATTTAATAACATTGCAACAGGAATCTCTACAACCAATTTTGATATTAGGAGAATCAAAGGAATCATCAGCAAAATGATAGCAAGAATCAATTGAAGAAGAAAAATCATCTTCCAAGGAATCAGACGAATTGTTTGATTCAAGGATTCTGAATAATTCTTCTTGATCATTATCATCAATTTTTAACATGTTAAACTTGTTTTTTAACTTACCAGGTTTTTGTTTACAATCTTTACTAAAATGACCAAGTTTTCCACAGTTGAAACATTTACCTTTACCTGATCGTTGGTTAACATAGTTTTTAGAAACATTTTTCTTTTTAGCATAAAAATCATTTAAAATTAGTTATATATTTTTTTATGTTTTTTATGGCTATAATTTTTGTAACTTTTATCATGTTTTTTACCCTTTTGCCTAGAAGGAGCAATAGGGGGTAAACCATATTGTTCACAAAAATTATCCATTTCATATTTAGCTTTTCTTTTATTTTTTAATTGGTGTTTTAACAGTTTTTCATCATTGCACATATTAATTCCAAGTTTTTTAATTGTGCTTAAAATATCACCATAGGTTAAATTATCATAATCAATAGAATCATTTTTTCCCATTAATTCTTGTTTTACCTTATGAGCAAAGATAGGAGGCAGACCATCAATAAACTTTTCTTTTCAATAAGGCTTAATGCAATGTTTCCACTGGATTACTCTGGAAAGGAAAACATCTTGATACCATCTATAATTAGACATAGTAGGGCATCTCAAATTATTTAATAAATCAGAAATTCGAGATGAAACATTAGATGGAGTACCAACAAAATGTTTGATAATAGTATAAATCAAGGTATTAACACCATCAAGAATACCTCGACCAATACGATCATCAAAAATAGGCAAACCTTCATCATTCTTTTTAACAGCATGTTTAATAGAATCTTTGGATTCTTCTGTGAGATATGAATCCCATCATCCACGAAGAGTACCAGAAAAACCAGTAGCAAGTAAATCAACAATTTCAGGTTGGTCAAAATCATGATTATTTTGGTAGGCAATACCAACCATAGATATATGTCCCATTTTATTAATAATTTCTTGTTCAGAAAAACCATAAATATTCCATTCATAAATTTTATCAGCAGAAACAGAAAACTGAGTTTGGAAAGGTCTTTCTTCAAACTGCATATCAGGAGAAGTAGGTTTTGAATACCAACTTTTTGTAAGAAACATGGGTTTGGAATTTCCAACAAATCTTTTAATTTCGGGTAAACTATCATCAAAAACCTTTTTTGCAGGAACAGAAGAAACGGAAGAAACAGTATCAGAATTTGTGCTTTCATCAGAAACAATTTCTTTTTCATTTTTTGAAATTGTGCGAGCAGCATGAATACTTGTAGAAGTACCTTCAGTTTTAACTTTTAAATCAGCAAGCATTTTTTCAACAATTTCAAGAATTTTAGATTGAGAAGTTTTAAACTTTGTTGAGGGTCATTTTTGTAAAGCAAGCCCAACCCAGCAAAGCAAGCAATAAGAGTGGCAGGCATAGAATAAGACTATTAGGCCCAAGCGGCAGGAATGATAGAACACAGGCTCATAACATAAAAAAATGGGTCTTGAGGAAGCAAATGGGCCCAAAGGGCCCCGAAAGAGAGAAATAACACCCATGGGCAGTGTATGGTATGAAAAAGTGAGAATGGGCCGTAGCAGGCCCAAAGTAATGTAAACAAAGAAAGTAGGGGTTGATGGCAAGCCCATAAACTCCAAGGATGAGAATGAGGAGATTGGGCCGGGGAAGCCCAATTAAGTTAGCAAAAGCCCATGTGAATGCAAAGTTAGTAAGTGGGCCAAGGAAGCCCAAAGAAAGTAAATGGGCCGCAGGCCCAAGGGAAAAAGAAAGGGACAATAGAGCCCATAAGCAAGAACACCAGTGGCTCTATTAAGTCACTGGGGGAAGGAATGAAACGGCAGGCTTGCAAAGAGCCCTAGCAGGAACGTATCATCCTGGTAGGAAATGCCAAGTAATGAAACAGGACATGAGCGTAACCGAGAAATGGGCCAAGAGAAATGTGAAACCCAGTATTAAGAGAAGCCCAATCCCAAAGGGAAGCAGTGAATGTACAGAACGGCCCACATGAAAGAACAAAAAAGCATGGCAGACGATGTAAATAAGGCTTCAGATCACAACAAACACATGAGCCGCAGGCAGACTTTGAACGTGCATAACAAGAAAGCATGCGCAAGGCCCAGGTGCCACCAGCTTGTACCCAGCCAATATGGGACGTGGTGGGGCCATGGGTCAGTGGTAAGAGGTAAGGGGGTGTGGTTTGGTGGTGGGGAGAAGGGAAAAGATTTATTTTACATTTTCTGTCCAAACCCTTTTAGGAGGTACGTCCTGCTGGGATGGCAGACCGCCCAAAAGAGGTAAGGTTGGGGAGGGAACATTGGGTGCATGCCATAGGGAGAGAGAGAGAGCATTTAAGCCACGGTAGAGGACAGTGCCACGGCGGATAGAAATAACACAAACCTGTCTTTGTCTGGCGAGGGTAAGTAGTACACAGACGGTGGTCGGCAAGCATGCCCAGACCAGACAAAGGCCGTTGGAGGGTAAAGTGGTAAAAAAACAATCACGGCAGGCCCTATAAAAGGATCCTTGCCATGCCCTGTAAAAGGGACCGAAAAACAGAGGGACAAGAAATATAAAGAGAAAACCGAAAAGAAAAAGAAAGAAAAGAAGAAAAGATAAGAAAACAAAGAGTAAGGGTAATGGGCGTGCACCAATAAACCGGTTCCCTTCTCTCCCCCTCGAAATCCCACTCTCTAAGGAACGGTCAAGTAGTAAGAATTTCTTCAAGCATTTATCACTTAGGTCCGATTTCCTCAAAGTCATTAATCTCCACGGCAGGATATTCTCCTGGGAGATTAGTTTCATTGAGAGGAAACGTTCTTCCTCTTTGATTCTTTGCCATTGCAGACTTGGGCTAAACTTAATGTTTATTTTTTGATTAACTTCCGTCATCGTTCAATCAATTGTTCTTTCTTATAAAAGCCGTTGTTATCATTACCATTATTACTATTGTGATATTCGGTCTTTGTTATTAACAAAAAAGCCACTGTACTCTGTTTTTCTTTATTGTTATTATATCTGTCTGCCGTAACCTTATTGTAATAGTTCTGCTTGCCGTAAGAGTGTTCCTGGTAGACAAGGCTAAGTTTGTGCACAAGCCGGCCCAAAGTGAGTTACAGTTGGGCCGGTCTCAACTTTCCTACTCAAACACACACTCGGGCCCATCACTGCAGGAGGCAGCCCAGCCCAAACACAAAAAAAAGGCCCCCACATTAAATTGGCGACTCCACTGGGGAGTTGAGAAACAGACAGGGACGAAAGCCCATGCAAACAAATGCCTCCAAAGTCCAGGACAACTCAGAATATGAGTGCTATACCCTCACAAGCAGAGTCCAGACCTACAACGCCTCACCAACCGCAACCTAACCAGGCAGAAGGTGCCAACGGAACGGGGGCTGACCCCCAACCGCCACCAAGAATCCCTACCGACAATGCCAACATTTTCATCGAAGTCTTAGAGTCATTACAACACTCGCAGCAGCAAATGATGGAAGAAATTTGTCAGCTGAAAGCTGACAAGACGAAAGAAAAAGGAAGCCAGCATAACCCAGGGCATGCAACAGACAAAGAAAAGACACCGGCAGGAGGTGTCCCACACAATGCAAAACAATGTTTCATCACTATGGCTAAGGTGGCCGCCCTTTTGGAGCAGGAAAGGGCCAGGGCACCTAAGGAGAGGTTCTATGCACGAAGGCCTCCTTACCCACTGAGGGTACTCAACAAACCATACCTTGAGAGGTATGAACCAAAGGCATTCGCACAGTATGATGGTAGAAAGGGAAGTGTTGTTGAGTACGTGAGCAAGTTCATTGATACACTTGGCCCTTATGTCACAGACGAGGACTTATGTCTTCGAGAATTTTCTAAATCATTGTGTGACCGGGCTTATACCTGGTACATTGGGTTAAAGCCAGGAACGATCCCAACATTGGATGATATGGTGGATGTATTCTGTACCAAGTACTTCCACGGAGAAGAAACGGTGACACTTGCAACCCTGCAAGCAACCAAACAAAGGAACGGTGAAGACTTGATGGAGTATATCAAGAGATTCAGGGACATAGCACTCGACTGCTATGACCATTGTGAAGAAAGGACGCTGGTGGAAATGTGTATGACGAATATGATCAGGGAGTACAGGGTAGTCCTCGAAAATTTGGAAATCTCTCAATTCACCCAGCTATTGCAGAAGGCAAGAAAGACAGCTTAGTCTGTGAAACCAAGCTCAGACAAAAGAAATGCCCCACAGGCAATGGCGGTATCCACTGGCGAATGAAGAAGGAAGACTGAGAGGAGGGAATACGACACTCCCCCACCGATACCGTGCACCTCAAAAGAATTAGATGTACTGCTAGACAAATGGATAGCAGATGGAATTTTCAAACCTAACCAGGTTGCTAGGGAGCCCACAGAAGAAGAACGGAGGGACCCACGTTTTTGTCGTTTACACAATTACGTCTAACATTCTACTGCAGAGTGTTGGGCGCTCCGCAGACTAGTGCACTGCAGGATAAAGGAAGGGACTTTAGAACTGTCCCAGCAGGAAGTCCAAAGAAACCCACTCCCAAACCACAAAGGGAAGGGTGTAGCAGCAGTGGTAATTTGCGCTGACCCAGGAGAGGATGAAGAAGAAAACATGGCTTTGCCTGCAGCGGCCATTACCACTCTACAACAGAGTTCCAAGTTCAAAAATTTGTTTGATCAGTTGGGACTCTCAGCAAAAGAAAGAACGGTAGCCACAGAAGCCTTGGTGAGCATTGCCTCTGGTGCAAGAGTAGAATCTCTATCAGCAGAAATATCAGATGAAAGGACTCTCTTACAGGAGTCAACTGAAATCACTTTTAGTGAGGAAGATATAGAAGTGGGGCACCCGAACCACAGGAGACCCTTGTACTTGGCAACATCCATAAATCAAATCCCCATAAAAAGAGCTTTAGCAGACACAGGTGCTTCTATAAATCTCATTCCATTGAGCACTTTGCAAGCAGCAGGAATTTCAGAAAGGAAGATTCAGGGATGCCCAATGGAAGTAACAAGTTTCGGTGGAAGGGGCGAGTACACAGCAGGCCACATTCAGCTGTGGTTGAAAGTGGGCCCCATAGCCTCTTTAGCATGGTTCCATGTGGTAAAGACAGAAGTATCCTACCATGTGCTTCTGGGGAGGCCGTGGTTGCACAAACACCGACTGGTCCCATCTACCTATCACCAATGTGTGAAAGGAAGATTGAACGGCAGGATGATACGCGTAGCTGCGAACCCCTCACCATTCGAACAGGCAGAAGCTCATTTAGTAGAAACTATGTTCTACGATCAATGGGCTCCTCTGAGGAGAGTTCAATATCAAGGCCACTAGGTACTTTCGTGCCTAGATGGGAAGATGTCCAGAATGACCTAGAACCCGATCTAAGGGAGTTATTGACAAGAAAGAGAAAGAGGAAAGAGACTCCCGTCGCAGGATTTGAGGACGCGCCCCAATGCATTAGAGTTCGAGGCTCTGATGGCAGAATCATTTACAAATTATGAAGGTGCGTGGGGCTCGCAATTGAAACCCAGACAGGCCCCACCGAGCAGCACGAGGGTTTGATGTGCTGCAGAGTCCAAGAAAGTTCAGAGGGAGGAAGTAACGAGGAGGAATACGAAAGAGTTGTAGCCGAAAAGGAGATGTAGGTCATGGCAGAAGAGGAAATGGAAGAAGTTGACCTAGGATCTGTTTCACAAAGGCCGAGACCCATCTCAATTAGTGCGAGCTTGACAAAAGATGAGAAAAATGAGTTGGTACTGTTGCTAAAAGAATTCAGAGACGTATTCGCATGGGACTACAGTGAAATGCCAGGGCTAGACCCTGGGCTAGTGGCACATACGTTAAATGTGAACCCGCAGGCCAGGCCAGTAGCTCAGCCTGCCAAGATATTTCACACAGAAATAGAAGGGTAGATAGTCAAATAAATACAGAAATTGCTAGCCGCAGGATTCGTTAAGCCTATTCAACATCCTCGCTGGCTATCCAACATAGTACCAGTAAAGAAGAAGAATGGCCAGATCAGGTGTTGCGTAGATTTCAAGGATTTCAACAAAGCATGCCCGAAAGATGAATTCCCATTGCCCAATATGGACTTATTGATAGATTCTGTGACAGGAAGCGTTATGTTCTCATTCATGGATGGTTTCAGTGGATACAACCAGATCAGGATGGCACCAAAAGATGCGGATAAAACTGCTTTCAGAACACCCATGGGAAACTTCCATTACACCGTGATGCCCTTCGGGTTGAAAAATGCAGGTGCAACTTATCAACGAGCAATGACGGCTATATTTCATGATATGATGCATCAGGAGTTAGAAGACTATGTGGATGACATAGTAGTTAAGTCGAGGAAGAGAGAAGAACATTTCCATGTGCTGAAAAGGGTATTTGAAAGGTGCAGAGCCTTTAAGTTGAGAATGAATCCCCTTAAATGTGCGTTTGGTGTATCCTCAGGGAAATTCCTGGGCTTCCTAATTCACAGCAGGGGAATAGATGTAGACCCAGCAAAAGCTACGGCCATTGCAACTATGAGACCTCCAACCACGGTAAAAGAACTAAAAAGTTTCCTGGGGAAAGTCTCGTTCATCGAAGATTCATCCCTGGGTTGGCATCAATCATTTCGGCCTTTACCAAGCTACTGAGGAAAGGGCAAAGTTTTGTATGGGGAGAAACGCAGCAGGCAGCCTTCAAAAGGCTGCAGCAGATCATGATGAACCTCCCTACAGTGCAAGCCCCAATCCACAAGAAGCCATTATTACTTTATATGGCTACCAATTCATATGCCATTAGTGCTTTAATTGCTCAAGAAGATGGAGGTGGCGTCGAGCAACCAGTATATTACATCAGCCGCGCCCTGAAAGACGTAGAAACTCGTTATCTGAGGGCGGAAAGGGCATGTTTAGCTATTGTGTATGCCTCACAGAGATTATGCCATTACTTCTTGGCCTATAAAGTATGGCTGATGACTAAGTCCCATGCCATCAAAGCTTTACTACAGCAGCCAATCCTCTCCGACAGGATATCACAATGGTTATTACAACTATCGCAGTATGACTTGAGAATGGAGGCGCCCAGAGCAGTGAAAAGCCAAGCTATAACAGACTTGTTGGCACAGTTTCTAGGGTAGGAAGAATTTTCGTTGGACGACGAAGTTCCAGGGGAAGTAGCCGTGGCAGAGGAACTCAGAGAACAGTGGGTAATGAAATTTGACAGATCTTCTACCGCCCAGTCTGGAGGGGTTGGGGTAGTTTTGTATCATGAAGAAGATAAAGCAGTATCACTATCATTCAAGCTGGAGTTCCCCTGTTCAAACAATACGGCAGAATATGAAGCTTACTTAATTGGGCTGGCCACAACTCTTGAGATGGGAGTTAAGCATTTGAAAGTATTGGGTGATTCCAACTTGGTAGTCTGCCAGACCAAAGGGAGTTTTTCCCTAAAAGAACCCAATCTTGCCCCATATAGAGCAATGGCCCAAAAGATGGAAGAAAAGTTCTTAACTTTCGAAATAAAACATGCCCCGAGGAACGAGAATCGGTTTGCCGATGCATTGGCCGCACTAGGTTCGCAAATAGTGTTTAAAAGGGAAAACACTAGAGTAGAGGTCAGCAAGAGAGAAGAATCCATAATTGAAGTGTTAAAAGAAAGGTTCCAAGAGGAACACTGCGAAGGAGATTGACGGATACCCATGAAGGAAGTTTTGACGGGAGAGGAAGAAGCCATGGAACTAAAAGTACTCAAAAACTATGCCCTAATGAAGGGAGAACTGTACCGCAGGATGCCAAGCGGAGTCTTGTCCAGATGTGTGGGGCAAAAGGAGGCCCAGAGAAAGTTGAAAGAAGTGCATGAAAAGACTTGCGGATCCTACGGAGAGGTCAGCCTTTACCGCAGACTTCAAATGGCAGGCTTTTATTGGCCAACTATGAGCAAAGACGCAGACCAAGTCCAAACCCAGTGTAGGAACTGCTAACTTGCTGCAAACAGAGAAGAAAGTTACGCTGCATTCGTCAGCGAGGACTGGAGAAGCCCATTTATACAGTACCTTACAGAAGGCATCCTGCCGCAAAAGCACAGCAAAAAATATAAGCTCAGGAGGTTAGCAACGCACTATTTTTTGCATAATATGACCCTTTTCAAAAAAGGGTATGATGGAGACCCCTTGAGGTGTTTGGGCCCTAAGGAGGCGAGAGAAATGATAAAAGAAATACACTCAGGAGAATGTGGGGAACACCAAGGGAAGAAAAGGCTTTACAGGTGCCTGCTGCAAATGGGCTATTTCTGGCCTACCATGAAAAAGGACACGGCAGAATTTGTGAAAAGGTGCCACAGTTGCCAAGTACAAGCCAATTTGATTCACACTCATCCACATAACTTGCATAGCATGGTCACGCCATGGCCATTTCATACTTGGGGGCTTGACCTAGTTGGACCGGTGAATCCGCCGTCACGAGGGTACATATGGATACTAGTAGCTACGGAATACTTTACTAAATGGGCAGAGGCAGTACCACTTCGCAAAGCCACAAGAGGAGCAGTGGCAAACTTTATCAAGGAAAACATAATTGTAAGGTTTGGAGTTCCCCACAGGATTATCAGTGACAACGGCACGCCTTTTGTCAATAGTGAGGTGAGGAAAATGCTAGAATTCTATCAAGTCAAGCATCACCGGTCATCACCATATTACCCTTAAGGAAATGGGCAAGCGGAGGCAACGAACAAAACTCTCATAAAAATCATCAGCAAAATGAGCCAAGAATATACGGGAGGATGGGCAACGCATCTGCCAGACGCTCTTTGGGCTTACAGGAGTTCACCTAAGTCAGCCACAGGTTTTTCACCTTTTTCCTTGGTCTACGAAACTGAAGTAGTGAGCCCAGCAGAAAAGATAACCCCATCCCTGAGAGTTATGCAGATGCAAGAAAAGGAGAATGATGAAGAGGTCTTTGCGGCAGAAAGGTGTGAAAACTTGGAAGGGCTCGACGAAAGAAAAGAAAAAGCTCAAGAGCACAACCACAGATACAGGCAAAAAATGACCGAGGCTTACGGCAGGATGACTAAAGAAAGAGTATTTGCGGAAGGACAATTGGTCCTAAAAGTGGCAGACTACGTTAGGAAAGGCCTGGTAGGACCATCGAAGTTTGCACCGAAGTTGGAAGGACCCTTTGTGATAAGAGAAGCACATCCAAATGGATATTACCACTTGACTCAGATGGATGGAAATGACTTAATGGATCCCATCAATGGGAAATGGTTGAAACGCTACTACACTTGAGGAGAAAAGCAACGTGATTATCCCTTCCTTTTGTTTTAACGAAAGCTGTCATGTTTCCTTTTACTCTGTTCTTTACCTTTCAAATGACTATGTCACAAATCAAAAAATTTTGTAACTTGCTTTCTTGCAATGAAAAGCACTAAGTATTTGTTATCATATATCATAGCAAAAGAAAAAACAGTAGCAAAGTATAGCATCACAAGTGTAGCATCATAAAGTTAAATTACAAAACCCAAACTGTGGCAAACAAGCCCAAATAGGTGCTATAGGAAGCATAATGTACTGAACAGAGTAATAAGGCAAAAGAAAACAACGAAACAGGGGAGAAACTGCATCATCATCAATAGAGTCCAGAAATGAGTGACTGATCCCCAAAACGACCAAGTCCTCCAACACCGGAAAGAAGACGCTCTCGGCGGCCCTCCAAATCTGCCACTTCCTTTCTCAAAACTGCAAGACGTGAGTCAATAGCATCAACAGTAGGCTGGACTCTCTTCATGAAAACTGCTCGAGCAACCTCTCGAAGGTGATCCAAGACGAACTCCATGGCAAAGCCAACGCTAATAAGCTCTTGTACTGCAGCCTTCCACTGCAGGATCCTCTCAGTGGAGACGGTGTCAACAAAGTTGTGCTCGATGTCATTCAGTACACTCCCTAACATCCTCAAGAAATGCTCTCTGATTGATCGGCTAAGTCGGAATCCCTGCATGAAGTCCCCGCGACTGTCATAAATCATCACCAAATGAGGAGCGCAATCTGTAGGGACTCTGAAGCCATGAAAATCTATGTAAGGGGGTCCGGAGCCCCAAAAAGAAGCAGGATCAAGGTCGTTGACTTCAGACTAGTCAAAACGCATAAAGAAGGCCGCAACCTCGCTCGCAGGATCTGGAAGGGTGGCAGAGCTACTGCCCACCTCAAATTGAAAAGGCACTGTAGGAGGTGAACCTGTCGAAGAACACAAAGGTTGAAATGAGAAACCTTGGTGAGAATAAAAGGAAGAAAAGCCCACGAAGAAGAAGTAAAGAAATGAGATAAAAAACTTACCAGAACTGGCAGTAATACGGGATCTGGGGAAAGCAGAGGCAGGAACAGAGGGAACTGCAGAAACAGACGTTGTAAATACGGCGGAAACTGGTATAGGAGATGTGGCAGGAATAGGTGTTGTGTGCATGGCAGGAGAAGCTGCCGCAGACACCCCCACGTCTGCTGAAATGCCTAACTCCCCAAAAGTCTCTACAAACAGAGAAATAGACACGCAAATAAAAAAGGGAAAAGAGTGAACTTAACGGTGAAAGAAGAAAAAAGGAAGGAAGAAAGCACATACCCATTGTCTCAAGTGGAACACTCTCCTCTTCCTCAGATTCAAAAATCCTCCTCCCCAAGCCAGGCTCATCCTTAAGATCCTAAAAGATCTCCTGAGACTCCTCTGAGGACAATTCAGCACGAGACCCACGTGTGGCAGAAACAGGAATAGAAGAGGGAGTAACTACCAAAGAGGAAACGCCCTGCACTGCCTGAGAAAGAGCAGCAAAAGGATCACCAGTGAAAATGACGAGAGGTGCAGCAGGAGTAACCTCGATCTCGGTAACAGCAGGAGGGGTGGTTCCCCTTTGAACAGAAGGTGTCATGGCAGGAGTAGGGGTGGCCTCACTAACCTCCCCAATATGAGTACCCTCATCCATAGGTACCGGTCTAGTAGGAGAGGTAGTGGCTGCAGAAGGAGCAGATGCTGCAAATGTGGCCCCACCAAAAGTGCCTTCCGTAGAAGTGCCCATGGGGGCAGAATGCTCCTCAGCCGTGGGGCGGTATATGGAAAGAGGCTCAGACTCATCCTAAAAGACAAAACAAAGAAGAGGTATGAGGACCGAATTAACTCTTTGGGCGAATGAAGTAACCAAAAAAAAAAAAATGTAGCAGACTGGACACGTGCAGGAGCAAGAAGAAATATATCTCTGATTCGGGTTCCTCAAGCATAATAGGACAGGCGGCTGACGTATCCTCCTTGTGCTTAGACTGCAAAAGCAAAGGGGAAAAGAAAAGGAGTCAAGGAAAAAGGTCAGCCAGGATTCAAAAAAAGTCAAAAAAAAAAGGGGGGGGGGGGGAGGGGGGAAGAAGTATATATATATGTGTGTGTGTACTTGGAAGACAAAGCAAGAAAAAGTTTTTAGAAACTTACTTTTCGTTGAGCGGCAGACACAAGATGGGGAGTTGTCTTCCTTTTACTGCCTCGTGTTTTGCTGGCAGGGGTAGCACTTACAGGAGGCTGAGGAGTGGCAGACTTGGACTTGCTGGCGGATTTAAGCTTGGCAGGACCTTTCTTGGCTGACGTAGGAACGTTTATTACTTTAACTTTCTTTTCCCAACCTGAGGGGTAATCACCTATGTGCCAATACCATCCCCTCTTCTCCTCGTCCCACTCAAAGATGGCAGATCGATTCTGTTTCTTGGCATAGGCCAACACGGACTTAGAAGGGAGGAGCAACCGAGGATTGGGGGAGATGACCATGCTAAGTCCCTCAGGAGGCACAAGAGAGAAACCGCGACTACCAGCCAACTCTGCATCAAACGAGTTTATAACAAGCTGCCAATAGAGGTGCATAGCAGCGGTACAAAGGCCTTCCCTTGAAGAACCAGCAACTGTGACCGCACTAAAGCGCTCTCTCCAAAAGTCAAAAGCAGTGTGCCGCAGAAAGGGTCTAGCCGAAGTAGGAGACTCTGCGAGGAAGGAGAGGTCATCAAGAATATCCTGATCCAGGCCAAACTGTCTCCTCACTCGGTTGGCAGGGTAATGGACGAACCTGACACCTTCATCTACTAAATAGGGCAACCATCCAGGATTGGTGGCAGCCAAATAAGTGATGCCCGTCTCATCAAAGCCAGCCAGCGGAGTAGTAGTACCAACAGTATCAACAAACAAACCCATTACAGAATCAGCACAAGTGTAACCAAGACGCAAATGTCTATAAGCTCTCCAGGAAAAACCAACACCTTCATCAAAGGACTCAACAACAGAATAATCGACGGGCTTCAAACCGGACCAACGAAAAGCCAGAGGAAAATCAAGCTCAAATCTGCTACAAAAATCAGTAATGGCCCGCGGACAGGATTGGTACTTCTCTTTAGCAAATCTGACAGGCCTACACTTCACCAAATATTGAGCACAGCGCTCAAACAACAACTGCTGCAGAATAGTGCTGTGTACAAAGGAAGCAACTATGTGGTAGGAGCCAGCCTGACTTTCATCACTCCGCAGGATGTCCAGTTGCACATATAAATGCCCCAAGAACATGGGGGCTAGTGGCAGACTCACCCCAGCAGATATTTTAATGGCTAAACGAAAATACAAAGGCTTTATGGCATAATGGGGATGGGACCCAAAAACAAACTTAGAAAGCCAAAAAGCAATAAAGGCAGCACAACGAGCAACAGCAAAAAACTTGGAAGAAGAACTAACCCAATAAGACAACTTAGCATTTTCGACCATCCTTTTCTTCAATTCTGCTTCAATGTCTTCTTTTTCTAGGGAAAGCTCAATAGCGGCAGGATCAATATCTCCAAGAATAGGCAAAAGAAACTGATTAGCCATGTCCTCGAGAGTAACAGTGAGTTCGCCATAAGAAAAGAAGAATGTGTGAGTGGTGGAACACCATCAACTAAATGGCGAAGATTGTAGAGGTCTCGAAAGTTGGATAGGCTTTGAGAGAGAACGACGGCCTTTAGAACGCCGGCCCTCTGAAGCAAACCCATGAAATTTGTATCCCACAACTCACTATCAACCCACTCTTTCCAACCCAAGGCAGTGCCAGACCCAAACTCGAAATGAATGGGTACGGGAAGGGCGACACCTTGACGAATGACCAAATCGAAGATGGAGGAAGACACCGGAGCCCAAGAAACATCAAGGTTTCGCCGGCAAAGGGCGAGCCACACGCGGCCCAGCGGCGGCGGCACATAGTCTCCAGGAGCCTTGGGAAAGTGGGGACTAAGATTGTACCAAGGATCAATCAGAGGGGCGCACTCGCTGTCTAGGTCACGCCGCGCTTCCTCTTCCTCGGAATGGTCCGAATCGGAGCGCACGTCCTCTTCTTCTACTTCTTGTTCCACCGGAGGATCCACGGCGACGCTTTTCCCTTTACGGCGGGAAGAAGCTTGAGTTTTCACCGGTGCCATGGCGTGAGGATTTGAACGGAGCAAGAGAAGGATGGATGTTCGAGAAGAAGATGATGATGAGGAAAGGAAAATGTTTTGAAATAAAAGGAGTTTATGTCTGCATTGGGAAGGGACTCTTCTGTTAAATACCTGAGTTATTAAGGCCGGCGTGAAGGGAGGCGACTGGTCAGCCATTGAGAAAAGAATGAAATTAATGAGGCGGTAGTTATGTTTTAAAGCAACTGCCATTTTGGGAAATTCGAAGAGTTACCACTGTTCACGACAAGAAAAGAAATATATATGCAGAAAGGAGTTCGTGGTTTCAAAAAGCCCGCGAAGGAAAAGAAAAAGTGAAAAAGACAAAAAAATCCTTCATTCACATATGAATCGCAAGAACGCTCCATATGTTCAAGGGGCTAAATGTTGAGGGTCACTTTTGTAAAGCAAGCCCAACCCAGCAAAGCAAGCAATAAGAGTGGCAGGCATAGAATAAGACTATTAGGCCCAAGCAGCAGGAATGATAGAACATAGGCCCATAACATGAATAAATGGGTCTTGAGGAAGCAAATGGGTCCAAAGGGCCCGGAAAGAGAGAAATGACACCCATGGGCAGTGTATGGTATGAAAAAGTGAGAATGGGCCGCGGCAGGCCCAAAGTAATGTAAACAAAGAAAGTAGGAGTTGATGGCAAGCCCATAAACCCCAAGGATGAGAATGAGGAGATTGGGCCGGGGAAGCCCAATCAAGTTAGCAAAAGCCCATGGGAATGCAAAGTTAGTAAGTGGGCCGAGGAAGCCCAAAGAAAGTAAATGGGCCGCAAGGCCCAAGGGAAAAAGAAAGGGACAATAGAGCCCATAAGCAAGAACACCAGTGGCTCTGTTAAGTCACTAGGGGAAGGAATGAAATGGCAGGCTTGAAAAGAGGCCTAGCAGGAACATATCATCCTGGCAGGAAATGCCAAGTAATGAAACAGGACATGAGCGTAACTGAGAAATGGGCCAAGAGAAATGTGAAACCCAGTATTAAGAGAAGCCCAATCCTAAAGGGAAGCAGTGAATGTACAGAACAGCCCACATGAAAGAACAAAGAAGCATGGCAAACGATGCAAACAAGGCTCCAGATCACAGTAAACACATGAATCGCAGGCAGACTTTGAACGTGCATAACAGGAAAGCATGCGCAAGGCCCAGGTGCCACCAGCCTGTACCCGGCCAATATGGGACGTGGTGGGGCCAAGGGTCAGTGGTAAGAGGTAAGGGGGGTGTGGTTTGGTGGTGGGGAGAAGGGAAAAGATTTATTTTACGTTCCCTGTCCAAACCCTTTTGGGAGGTACGTCCTGCTGAGATGACAAATCGCCCAAAAGAGGTAAGGTTGGGGAGGGAACGTTGGGAGCATGCCATAGGGAGAGAGAGAAAGCATTTAAGCCACGGCAGAGGACAGTGCCACGGCGGACAGAAACAGCACAAACCTGTCTTTGTCTGGCGAGGGTAAGTAGTACACAGACAGTGGTCGGCAAGCATGCCCAGACCAGACAAAGGCCGTTGGAGGGTAAAGTGGTAAAAAACAATCACGGCAGGCCCTATAAAAGGATGCTTGCCATGCCCTGTAAAAGGGACCAAAAAATAGCGGGAGAAGAAATAAAAAGAGAAAACCGAAAAGAAAAAGAAAGAAAAGAAGAAAAGATAAGAAAACAAAGAGTAAGGGTAATGGGCATGCACCAATAAACCGGTTCCCTTCTCTCCCCCTCGAAATCCCACTCTCTAAGAAACGGTCAAGTAGTAAGAATTTCTTCAAGCATTTATCACTTAGGTCCGATTCCCTCAAAATCATTAATCTCCCCGGCAGGATATTCTCCTAGGAGATTACTTTCATTGAGAGGAAACGTTCTTTCTCTTTGATTCTTTGCCATTGCAGACTCGAGCTTGACTTAATGTTTATTTTTTGATTAACTTCCATCATCGTTCAATCAATTGTTCTTTCTTATAAAAGTCGTTGTTATCATTACCATTATTACTATTGTGATATTCGGCCTTTGTTATTAACAAAAAAGCCACTGTACTCTGTTTTTCTTTATTGTTATTATATCTGCCTGCCGTAACCTTGTTGTAATAGTTCTGCTTGCTATGAGAGTGTTCCTGGCAGACAAGGCTAAGTTTGTGCACAAGCCGGCCCAAAGTGAGTTACAGTTGGGCCGGTCTCAACTTTCCTACTCAGACACACACTCAGGCCCATCACCGCAGCAGGCAGCCCAGACCAAACACAAAAAAAAGGCCCCCACAAACTTAAATTTGTTATCATGACTGGGTAAGTTAATCAAAGGTTCCTCAGTCTTGATAAAATAGGTTTTTGATCAGAAACAGATTTTTCAACAATTTTTTCTTCAATACGGCCAAGCTGTTGACCAATAACATGCAAAGACTCATTAGTAAAATTGTTTTGTTCAAAAAGGCTAACAGCAGGAGTTTGATCATCAGCAATGTTGAAAGAAGTAGTTTTAACATCAGTTTTGAAAGGAGTAGCTTTAACATCAGTTTTGCCTTTAACATCAGTTTTGCCAGTAGTTATCAAAATAGTCCCAAGAGGTGGATGACCAGACCTAACAATAGTTTTGTCATCTTTAACAAAATTTGATTTCTTTATCACATTCAAATGATTTTTTGAAACTTCATCTTTTGAAACATAATAATTTTCGAGAAAATCAAAGAACAAAATATGTCTTTTCAACTAATACATTTTTTCTTTCCATTTCCTTTTAACATGGTCTTTTTCAGACTGACCAAAATTATTTTGGAAATATTTTCTTTTAGTTCTATTTTTAGAAAGCATAAATTCATTATACAATGGAACCATATCAACTTCAAAATTTTCATTCAAAACAGTCAAAACTCTTAATTGATTTTGGTAAACAGAGTTTTCAATAGGAGGAGAATCAGATGGACAAACAATTTTAGTGTCATCTTTTTCTTCATTAACATTTTTAGAAAACAAGCAACATTTTTCATAAACTTTAGAAATAGAAAATGTTTGTTCAACAGTGTGATCTTCTTCATTTACAATATCAGGAGGACAACCAGTCCTGGAGTTGATAGAAGAGTTGGATCTCCACAACTTATCCATACTATCCTAGTTTTAACACTCAATTATCATGTTTTTTCTCACAACCGTTGCATTTCATAACACATACCCTAAGCAATCTTATACCACACACATGCCCTACACGCCTTCTCTTGGCTCAAACGGGCCTTACAGTCAGGTTCTGGGAATTCACTTTACACTTAGGGTGGCGCCAACGACAGTAAGAAGGGAACACAACAACGGAGCACCAAAGGTAATTGGATGAATGTCCAGCCTTCAAAGCATCTTATTCTCATAAATGGACATACTTACCAAGGACAATGGTTTGAAGGAAATTCTCACTTGTCCTTTAATGATCCTTACGCTCTAGCTGAATGTTGAAGTGATTATTTTAATAACCAGATTATTGAGGTTGCTCAAAGTCTATGGAAGAATTATCATTTCATAGGAAGCACTGATAGAATTTCCATTTTTGGTCCCAGGCCATATTCTGATCCATTGCTTATTTACGAATAACTACTCACTGTAATCCGAGAATTTTACTCATCCCGGGGAAAAGACCAGCGTTTGAACCAATTTTATATTGCGGATTCTGCAATAGATATGCTATTTACCATGACCATCCATGTAATTCTCCACAAAGTCCTTTTGATCCATTTGATGGATACCCATCTGATGCTCCTTCTACCAATTAAATTTGTGGCACTACTGTTTTGAAATTCTTGGAATTTTTGTTCTCACTGATAAAGTTATTTTCTTGATAATCCCACTATTAGGAACTGTTTTAGTCAAGATTCTACTGACCTCTTGCAGTTTATTATTTTTTAGCCTGCACAACGGCTAAAAATATTGCAATATTCAAATGATGTAGTACCTTCGCCTGACAAGCCCATGCACCTGCTGTACTGTGATATTCCTGTGCAAATCCATGTATCTGACAAGTTGAAGTTATCTTTAGCCAAGTCATGTCTTGCCATGCTTCTGAGGTTCTCAAATTATGGTGCACAAGATGACAAAATGACTTGTAGAATCTACGTACAAGATTTCAAGTAGTTATAATGCCCCTTCATGTGCCATTATGTATTCCTTTTGGTTTTTGTCCTTTCCAAGTCAGAAATTCTTCTTTTGACTAGGCCAAATTTGCTAGAGATTTCAAGACAAAAAGTTGAAAAAAATTACTATTCACCAATTATTGTTCACTGATTACTGTTCACCGACACTGTTCACTTTTTACTGTTCATGACACTGTTCACTCCAAATTTTGCCTATTTAAAGAGGGGCTGTCCCTTAAGAAGAAAAAGAATTTTTCTTAGAATTCTCTTCTTAGAACTCCCTTATTTTAGAAAGCCTTCTTAGAGATAAAGAGTTCCTTGCTTCTACTACCTTGTTACCTTGATTCTACTACAAACCTTGTAACTAGGACTAGTTCAAGCTTGTAACTGTTAACCTGCATTGTTGAGATCTTGTATTCACTACTACTACTGTAAGTGTTTTATCTACTTTCAATAAACAAGTATTTTCAGTTTATGTTCATTAAACTACTTGTTGCTACCGCCACCTTGGACGGACTACCGTCATACCGAACGGTTCTAAATTGCTTTCATTTAATTTGATTTATTTTGATATATACTGCTTGGCTGGTTTTATTGCCTTATTATTGTTCTTACATTACTTGCTTACTTTATACTTTCATTATATTATACTGTACTTCCATCTCTTCCCCTTCACCTGTGCGTCCTCTTCCCCCTTTATGGTATCAGAGCCACTCTTTTCTGGCCGGTGATAGTGTTGTTGTGTTCTTTGTATCTTGTCTGTATCTGTTCGAACCTTTGGTGCTCCGTTGTTGTGTTCCCTTCTTACCGTCGTTGGCGCCACCCTAGGTGTAAAGTGAATTCCCAAAACCTGGTTGTAAGGCCCGTTTGAGCCAAGAAAGGGCGTGTAGGGCATGTGTGTGGTATAGGGTTGCTTAGGGTATGTGTTACGAGATGCAACGGTTGTAAGAAAAAACATGATAATTGAGTGTTAAAACTAGGATAGTATGGATAAGTTGTGGAGATCCAACTCTTCTATCAGCTCCAGGACTGGTTGTCCTCCTGATATTGTAAATGAAGAAGATCACACTGTTGAACAAACATTTTCTATTTCTAAAGCTTATGAAAAATGCTGCTTGTTTTCTAAAAATGTTAATGAAGAAAAAGATGACACTAAAATTGTTTGTCCATCTGATTCTCCTCCTATTGAAAACTCTATTTACCAAAATCAATTAAGAGTTTTGACTGTTTTGAATGAAAATTTTGAAGTTGATATGGTTCCATTGTATAATGAATTTATGCTTTCTAAAAATAGAACTAAAAGAAAATATTTTCAAAATAATTTTGCTCAGTCTAAAAAAGACCATGTTAAAAGGAAATGGAAAGAAAAAATGTATCAGTTGAAAAGACATATTTTGTTCTTTGATTTTCTCGAAAATTATTATGTTTCAAAAGATGAAGTTTCAAAAAATCATTTGAATGTGATAAAGAAATCAAATTTTGTTAAAGATGACAAAACTATTGTTAGGTCTAGTCATCCATCTCTTGGGCCTATTTTGATAACTACTGGCAAAACTGATGTTAAAGGCAAAACTGATGTTAAAGCTACTCCTTTCAAAACTGATGTTAAAGATACTCCTTTCAAAACTGATGTTAAGCTACTCCTTTCAAAATTGCTGATGATCAAACTCCTGTTGTTAGCCTTATTGAACAAAACAATTTTACTAATGAGTCTTTGCATGTTATTGGTCAACAGCTTGGCCGTATTGAAGAAAAAATTGTTGAAAATTCTGTTTCTGATCAAAAACCTATTTTATCAAGACTGAGGAACCTTTGATTAACTTACCCAGTCATGATAACAAATTTAAGTTTAAAACTTTTCAATCCAAAATTCTTGAAACTGTTGAAAAAATGCTTGCTGATTTAAAAGTTAAAACTGAAGGTACTTCTACAAGTACTCATGCTGCTCGCACTATTTCAAAAAATGAAAAAGAAATTGTTTCTGATGAAAGCATAGATTCTGATATTGTTTCTTCTGTTTCTTCTGTTCCTGCAAAAAAGGTTTTTGATGATAGTTTACCCGAAATTAAAAGATTTGTTGGAAATTCCAAACCCATGTTTCTTACAAAAAGTTGGTATTCAAAACCTACTTCTCCTGATATACAGTTTGAAGAAAGACCTTTCCAAACTCAGTTTTTTGTTTCTGCTGATAAAATTTATGAATGAAATATTTATGGTTTTTCTGAACAAGAAATTATTAATAAAATGGGACATATGTCTATGGTTGGTATTGCCTACCAAAATAATCATGATTTTGACCAGCCTGAAATTGTTGATTTACTTGCTACTGGTTTTTCTGGTACTCTTCATGGATGGTGGGATTCATATCTCACAGAAGAATCCAGAGATTCTGTTAAACATGCTGTTAAAAAGAATGATGAAGGTTTGCCTATTTTTGATGATCGTATTGGTTGAGGTATTCCTGATGGTGTTAATACCTTGATTTATACTATTATCAAACATTTTGTTGGTACTCCATCTAATGTTTTATCTCGAATTTCTGATTTATTAAATAATTTGAGATGCCCTACTATGTCTGATTATAGATGGTATCAAGATGTTTTCCTTTCCAGAGTAATGCAGCGGAAAGATTGCATCAAGCCTTATTGGAAAGAAAAGTTTATTGACGGTCTGCCTCCTATCTTTGCTCATAAGGTAAACCAAGAATTAATGGGAAAAAATGATTCTATTGATTATGATAATTTAACCTATGGTGATATTTTAAGCACAATTAAAAAACTTGGAATTAATATGTGTAATGATGAAAAACTGTTAAAACACCAATTAGAAAATAAAAGAAAAGCTAAATATGAAATGGGTAATTTTTGTGAACAATATGGTTTACCCCCTATTGCTCCTTCTAGGCAAAAGGCTAAAAAACATGATAAAAGTTACAAAAATTATAGCCATAAAAAACATAAAAAAAATACAAAACTAATTTTAATGATTTTTATGCTAAAAAGAAAAATGTTTCTAAAAAATATGTTAACCAACAATCAAGTAAAGGTAAATATTTCAACTGTGGAAAACCTGGTCATTTTAGTAAAGATTGTAAACAAAAACTTGGTAAGTTAAAAAACAAGTTTAACATGTTAAAAATTGATTATAATGATCAAGAAAAATTATTCAAAATCCTTGAATCAAACAATTCTTCTGATTCCTTGGAAGATGATTTTTCTTCTTCAACTGATTCTTGCTATCATTCTGCTGATGATTCCTCTGATTCTCCGAATATCAAAATTGGTTGTAGAGATTCCTGTTGCAATGTTATTAAATCTATTAATACTCTCACTAAAGGTGAAGAAAATGAGAATCTATTGGTTAAATTGATTGGCCAAATTGAAAATCCTGAATTACAAAAAGAATATTTTGATAAATTTAAAAAAAACTTATTAAAAGAAGAAACTAGTAAAAAACTTAAATCAACAATAAGTTTTGAACAAACTTTGGAAAGATTCAATAAAAAGAAATCCAAAGATTTAACTGTTAACGATTTGCAACATGAAATTAATATTGTTAAACAAGAGATAAGTGAGTTAAAACATGAATTTAAGAATATTAAAAGTGATAATCATAATCTTAAACAAGAAATGTTAATGTTTAAGATTGATAAAAAAACTTGACAAATCTGATGATGAACAAGATGAGCTCAAAGATGAAGGAGAATCTAGTCAACAGGTTCTTCTTTCTGATAAAGGTATTGTTGATAATTCTTAACTTTCTCTTGTTAATAAAATACTTCCTCCAAAATGGTTTACAAAAGTTAAAATTGTTGTTTCTCATGATTATCATTTCAATGTTATTGCTAAGATTGATTTTGGTGCGGATATGAATTGTATCCAAGAAGGATTGATTCCTTCGAAATATTTTGAAAAATCAACTGAGAGATTAATTTTTGCTAATGGCTCCCAAATGAAGATTAAATATGAATTGAATAATGCTCATGTTTGTCATGATAATATATGTTTCAAGATTCCTTCTGTTTTAGTTAAAAATATGACTGATAAAGTGATTCTTGGTTTGCCTTTCATAAATACTTTGTATCCTTTTCTTGTTGAACATGATGGTATTACTACTGATCCTTTTGGTCAAAAAGTAAAATTCAAATTTGCTTCAAATCATGAGATTGATATTGATAATGCTTCCAACCTGATTCATGCAAAAATCAAACACCTTAACTTTCTTCAGCAAGAAGTTAGATACAAGAAAATTGCTGAACAGCTTTCTAATAAATTGTTGCTATCAAAAATTGATAATTTTCAAAAAATTTTAATTGATGATGTTTGCTCTGATATTCCTAATGCTTTTTGGCATAGCCTTATGTTAAAGATTTTGATAAGAAAAACATTCCCACTAAAGCTCGTCCAATTCAGATGAATGCTGAAACTGTTGCATTTTGCAAAAAAGAAATCCATGATTTGCTAAAGAAAAAATTGATTAGGAATAGCAAGTCCCCTTGGTCCTGCTCTGCTTTCTATGTTCAAAAGAATGCGGAAATTGAGAGAGGAACTCTTCGCCTGGTTATCAACTATAAACCTTTGAATAAGGTGTTAGAATGGATTAGATATCCTATTCCCAATAAGAATGACCTGGTCCATAGGTTGAGTGAGGCTGTAGTGTTTTCTAAGTTTGATATGAAATCTGGGTTTTAGCAAATCCAGATTAATGAGAAGGATAGGTACAAAACTACTTTTACTACTCCTTTTGGTCATTACGAGTGGAATGTGATGCCTTTTGGTCTTAAAAATGCCCTTAGTGAGTTCCAAAACATCATGAATGATATTTTCAACTGCTTCAGTCACTTCACTATTGTTTATATTGATGATGTTCTTGTTTACTCTAGCTCTATTGATGAACACTGGAAACATTTGTATTCATTTCTAGAAACTATCAAAAGAAATGGTTTTGTTATTTTTGCTAAGAAAATTAAACTGTTTCAAACAAAAGTTCGTTTCCTTAGCTATGACATCTCTGAAGGACAAATTCGTCCTATTGATAGAGCCATTCAATTTGCTGATAAATTTCTTGATGTTATCACTAATAAAACTCAGCTCCAAAGATTGCTTGGGGTATTGAATTATGTTGCTGATTTCTACAAAGATATGAGAAAACAATGTAAACCTTTTTTTGATCAGTTAAAGAGTAATCCTCCACCTTGGTCTGATGTTCATACTTCTCTTGTTAAACAAATCAAGTCTCATGTTAAGACATTACCTTGTCTTGGTATTCCCACTGTTGATGCGTTTAAGATTGTTGAAACCGATGCCTTTGACATTGGTTATGGTGGTATTCTGGAACAAAGAGTTTCTCCTGAGTCATCTGAACAAATTGTCTGTTTCTATTCTGGAATTTGGAATAATGCACAGTTAAACTATAGCACTATTAAAAAAGAGATTTTATCTATAGTACTATGTATTTCGAAATTTCAAAGTGATTTGTTAAACCAAAAGTTTTTATTACGTATTAATTGCAAAAGTGCTAAATATGTTATTGAAAAAGATGTTGAAAATATTGCTTCAAAACATATTTTTGCCAGATGGCAAGCTATTTTAAGTGTTTTTTATTTTGATATTGAATATATTAAAGGATCTCAAAACTCCATCCCTGATTTCCTTACCCGTGAATTTTTGCAGTGTTCCAATGGCAAGTAGAAGGTCGAAAGACAAGACACCTGCCACTATTAACCCAATTGTTAAAAAAGAACTTGTTTCCTCTTTGGACATTGTTAACCGTTTCACCCCGCTAGGTACTATTCCCAAACCTAATTATTCTTCTGTTCTTGCTTCATCCTATGATCCTTATGCTATAACCCCTGTTAACCAACCGATAAGAACTGTTTTTCCCAAAAACCCTAATATTTCTCAGTATGTCAAAAAACAATATTTCCAAAACTTGTTTTATATTGAACCTAACAGAGTCTCAATTTCTGATCCTCTCAAACTTGCTAAAAGTTATTTCCTTCCAAGATTTCATTAGATTCCTGAGCATAGAAAAAAGAACTTACAATACTATTATGATCTCTTGCGTCATGAAAGATCTATTATTATTAACACCATAACTGACAAAGATGATACCTCCAAAATCATCTACCACGGTGTTTACCTGGTCAATGTTATTCCTGAAGAAAAGTGAGGTCCTTCCCCTAGTTTTACCAGAACAATGCCCGATTCTCCCATCCCCTATTCCTACTATGATTACATCACTGCTTGGTCAAGGTTTATGCTTCACCAGAATGAAAACATGTCTCATTCTTGGTTTGTTAATTTTGATAAAAAATTCACTAGTTCTCTGCCTCTTTGGTTCAATCGTTGGTGGACTCAATTTGGCCTTATTAATGACATATTTCCTGAACCATTGCATGAGGCTTTTGAATGTTTCAAGAAGTCCTATAAGGTTGATACTTATGGTGCCAAGTTCCTTGCTTGGCTCCACTTTGTTAAACGTTACAAAATACCTTGGATATTAAAATGGCAGTATGAAAAGGAAGGTGATGTTCTCTCCAGACATTGGTATGTAAAATGGTGGGGTAAATTCCCTCATGCACAGAAAATTATTGCTAACATTTCCAGAGAATCTTTATCCACTGCTACTCTCCCCATTGCTAAGAATTGTTCACTTGGTCAATCCCCTATCTTTACTAATGCATCTGCTTCCTCTTCTAAATCTGTTAAGCCATCTGTTAAACCTAGGAAAGTGAGTTCCCCTTTGGATGAAATCCGCAAGGACCCCGAAGCACTGAATGCTCTCATTGAAATGATAAAAGGAGAAAAGGCTGATTTAGATGATGGGCGATCCTTTGAAGCCTCTGTTACAAAGGATCCTTACTACCCCTACAATGAGGAGTGGTTTGGACATGATGAAGATGAAGCTGATGTTTTAGCAAAAGATTAATTGATTCACCCTATTCGCCTGGCCAGCACAACGGCCAAGATGTTATTGTTCTTCCTATGCTAAAGATGCTATTGTTGTTTCCCATGCTAAAGCTGATGAAGCTGATGATTGATTAATTCACACTATTTGTCCGACCTGCACAACAGCCAAGATGCTACTGTTCTTTCCCATGCTAAAATGTTAATGTTCTTTCCCATGCTACTGAAAAGAAGATTCCTCATGTTCCCAAGACTGCTATTAAATATTCTGAGTCCACTTTCGGCATGCTTTGGTCAAAGATTTTACTGAACACTATTTACTTTTACTATTCATGTTACTTTTACTTTTACTGTTTATCCAGAACTTTGCCTATTTAAGGGGGGTCGTCCCTTATGTTTAGAATCAGAATTTTTCTTAGAATTCTCTTCTTAGAACTCCCTTCTTTTAGAAAGCCTTCTTAGAGAGAGAAAGAGTTCCTTGCTTCTACTACCTTGTGTTCTTTGTATCTTGTCTGTATCTGTTCGAACCTTTGGTGCTCCGTTGTTGTGTTCCCTTCTTACCATCGTTGGCACCACCCTAGGTGTAAAGTGAATTCCCAGAACCTGACTGTAAGGCCCGTTTGAACTAAGAGAGGGCGTGTAGCGCATGTGTGTGGTATAGGGTTGCTTAGGGTATGTGTTACAAAATGCAATGGTTGTGAGAAAAAACATGATAATTGAGTGTTTAAACTAGGATAGTATGGATAAGTTGTGGAGATCCAACTCTTCTATCAGCTCCAGGATTGGTTGTCCTCCTAGTATTGTAAATGAAGAAGATCACACTGTTGAAGATATATATATATATATATTATAGAATACTAAGTATTTAACACACACACGGAGAGAGGGGAGAAGATTTTTTAATCTCTTTTTATTAAGTTATTTTTACTATTACCTAATAGCTCATAGTAACTTATTTTTACTATTATATAAAATATCGGCTGCTCTTGACAATTAGACCAAATGTTACTATCTATAAAATGAATTACTTTTAAAAATATATCAAACCTTGTAAAAAGTCCAAGCTCAGTTATTACCTTACATATTATGACCCAAGTCTGACCCTTCCTACGTGTAAATCAATGCTAAAACTCTTACCTACTTACAAACTTTCCTCCACCTTTCCCACGTATAAATGATACTTTTAGAAAATTTTATTCTCATGAAATAATGTCTTCCTTTTTTTTCTCAATTTCAATTCAATACACTTTTGTCTATTAATAATGTTCTATGCAATTTATGCAGGCAAATTCTCTTTGTCATCTACCAATGCAACAAAAAATATATATAAATCTTGAGATTTTTGAGGTTGCTGAAATAATTGACAAATGCATATTTCTAAAATTTATTATAAAAAAAAAAAAAAAAAAAAGTCTAAAAATAGCATATGCTATCTCACAAAATGCCATTTACATATTATTTTCTTTAAAAAAATTTAATAATAGGATTGGACAAAAACATGATCCTATACAAGAAATATAAAAAAATACATGCAAAACAATTTTTATAGGAAAATTTATCTTTAAAGAATATGAAGACAATAACAAAGATAAAATGCATTGAATGAGATCCTACGAAACAGGTTTGCTAATCATTTCAAATTATACTCATCATTTACATGAAAAAAATAATAATACATCATATTATTTACATTAAAAAAGTAATACATATTAACTTCAAAATTCATTGCGGGATGTGAACTGCTATTGCAACAATAAGCAACATTGACACAATATGATAGATTGGTATTACATTTCGTGCTTGCTTTGTGGAAAGAATGTCAAACCACAATTAGGATCATTTTGGTGTACAAAATATGAAATAAAAACAAATCTCCTTATCCCAAGGTTAGAGGCACTCACATTAACTACATACTCTCCAAATATTTATAATATATTCATCTCACTATAACTATGATATATACAATTGCAAACTATTTTAGATACATGATTGAAATTGAAGTTTTTGATGCAACTGACAAAATAACTTTTGTGATATTTGATCAAGATATTGAGAAAATCCTAAATAAATGCTGAAAAACAAACTGAGGTACAACTTATTTAAATTATTAAATTATTGTAAAAGTACTGATCATAATATATATTAAATATGTCATATGCAGATTGATATTGGAGAAGGAATACTACATGATTTGAAGAAAATTTTAGGAAAAAAATGCATTTTCCTACTTCATTTGAATGAATTTAATCTAAAGGATGGTTTTGAAAATTGCACAGTTGCTAAGATTTTTTATGCACTTTCAAATGATAAAAAGGTATGGAAGAAAAAAAAAAAATATATATATATATATATATACACACAATCCAATATGCTATATTAACTCTTTTGTTACACTATTCCTAAATTAACAAAAAATATATATAAATACATTTACAAAAAACTGTTATATCACTGAAATTTAATATAAATACAAATACTTACGAAAAATCTTAGCGACAAATTCAAGCTTTGTAAGATCTAGTCAAGGGTCTTCTGATCCAGTGCCATTTCATTAGTGATTAATACAAATCGTGCAACAAAAGGAAAAAGTGATGAAAATTCTAAAATTGAACAAATAGGGACGAACCAAACTTCAAATATTGAAGATGAAGAAACAGATGATGATAATATACTCTTTAACACGCTTTACAAGTGTCGCCATACCACAATAACAAAGCATTGAAAAAAAAAAGATTTCATAATGAACCTCTTTATTATATCACATAATAAATATCAATGATATGGAATGAATTAATGTGGTTTTATCAATTTTTATTATACAATATTACTCCAAAGTTGTTGTTGTTGTTTATTTTTTTGCTCATTACTTGAACTCGTTACTAATAAAGTTTTATAACAAATATGCTATAATATATGTATAACATTCTTCAAAAAAAAAAAAAAAATTACATAAAACATTATAATATTATTCGTGCATCGCACGGGCAATTTACTAATGTATATAAAAGAAAAGACCTCATGTGAGAGTGCATGAGGTCCTGTCATGTGGCACTCTATTTTTGCATTTAGTCTTTTTTTTACCTCTTTTCATTAAGTTTTTTTTTACTGTTACTCAAAAGTTTACATTAATTTATTTTTACTATTATCTCATTAATCGCTAATTAATTGTTTGATCTTATACCACACATTTCTCTCTTCTTCATATCTTTTAGCATACCCACTGTTTTAGTATTAAAAATGAAAGCCAAAAAAAAAAAAAAAAAAGAAGAAGAAAGAATCTGAGGGGCCTTTGTCGTATTGGCCTCCCAAGTCCTACCACCATCAAGCCACCAAAACCCTTATGGGTAATTTTTTTTTCTTTAAAAAAAATTTAAGGGCTTAAATATGATTTGAGTTTGGGTAATTTTGTTGGATAGTTTTTGTTTTAGGTATATAAGTAGAGAAAGTATTTGGTGTGCAATGTAAAATCATATTCTACCATAGTTTTAAATCGTCTAAAAGACAAATGCATACGCATTTGCCCACACAGTGTCTTAATGTCACACTATCGATGACTGAAAGACACTGTGAGAGTTGGATATACTTTTATTTTATGGTATGCAATCTGTGTACATAACACAAATTAGTTGATTTTCATGGTCCTATTACTCTTTTGCATTTATTTTTAGTTTCATGATTTTTTTTATGATAAATTAATCTTATCTTGAGAAGGCTACAAATGTGCAGGGAAGTTACTAACTAATTTTTAATATCTCAAAATGGATATGTTTCTTTAGAATTTTTTTTTTCATTTAACATTATTTTTGAAATATTTTAGTTAGTTGTCATGTTTACAAACTATGTAGGAAACTAGTATCTTGAGGCTCTAAAACTCGAGTTCAAAGGTAAAATTCGAGTTTCTAAAACTCGATTTGTATGTGATGGGAAGTTGATGTGGAAAAAAGTCTACATGGAAATCGAGTATTTAAAACTCGATTTCCTGTGTGAAACTCGAGTTTTAAAAACTCGAGTTCCATAAAGAGGGTTCATAGCACATTAGAACACCCAAACAGAAACACGAAGAACGCCAAAACGAAAACATGAAGGAATAACCAACAAATCAGAAGAAACACGAAGGAACAACAAATTTGAACAACAAATCAGAAACAAATACACAAACAACAAATCAGAAAACCCAAATCAGAAACACCTACACGAATCCAGATCTCCCTAACCTAGGAGCGATGGAGGCAGCGACGACGAAGCTCTAGGCGAAGGTTTTTCTTCTTTGGTGTTCTTCCGTGGGTTCCTTGGGCATCATGTTCTTCCGTGGGTTCCTTTCTTCATCGTGTTCTTTCTTCAATTTCTTCAAATCTTCATCGTGTGGTCTTCAATTTCTTCGAAATCTTAGATCTTCATCATGTTCTTAAGATTCATCTTTTTATTCTATGAAACTCGAGTCTTTAAGACTCAATTTCCATGTGGCAAAAATATCTCCATGTCAGCAATCGATCTCGAGGCTTTGGGACTCGATTTCTTCACTGAACTCGAGCCTCAAAGACTCGAGATGTTATTCTCCAAACTTCTTCTCGATTCTTGCTAACTAACGATATATTGTGGCAATCTCATGCTATTCTACAAATTCCCTCATTTCTTTACTTTACTTTACTTTTTTTTTATAATATATGTAAAACATTTTCCAAAACCATCTTACATAAAATATCATAAAATTCTCTGTGCATCACGCAAACAACTTACTATTATTATCAAAGGCATTGATTGAGATCTATTTGGGTTTGTTTATAAACTCAAGGTAGTGTGTGGAATCTGATGGAGTACTAAAGTGCCCATGGAGTGAATTCCTCTTAAGTTGTTTTTTAATTGCTTATTACTTTATCAAAATAATTATAATTGATATGTGTATGCAATTTAAAAAAAAAAAAAATTATTTATTTTTATGATGAACTCATCACTAACAAAGTTCTTAAACAATTATGCTAAAATATATATACAACATTCTCCAAAGCAATATTACATAAAACATTGCAACATTAGTTATACAAACTTATACAAACTCAAGAGTATTGTCTATGCACCTCTGTGTCAAAAGCTCAATAAAGAAATGGAATAATTGCAAACCGGTTGCTTGGGTAATTGTCAAATTTACGAAGATACCACCTATGTGTTTCTGCCGCTGCAAACGCCAAATTTGCCACCTGCCAATGAGAAGAAAAAAGAACAGATGTATTTAGATAAGGGTCAAAGTGCACAAAGGCAAAGGAAAAAAAAATCATGAAAAATGTAATATAGGAAAGGAATTATACCACAAATCCAAAAAGTAACCAGATTGTGAGATCTGCTCCTCCACTAGCAACCAGAAGACCAGCGTATATAACCTGCAAATTATAATCAGAAAAGCAATTAGGACCATGAAAATGCTAACTATTGGCATAATCTTGAGTACCTCACAATATCATAAAATACTTAGGAAATGACAACATGCATGCACACACAGTGAGAGAGAGAGAGAGAGAGTTACAATTTCAGCCAGATAATGCGGGGATGAAACACTTTCAAACCAATCACCACGAGGGATTACATACTCGTCAACTTGTTCTGTCTGGTCACGTAGCGAGCCCTGCCAAGGAATTCGTAAGGTCAGCCAATGGTAAGATATTGAAAAGTGAAGATTTCAGGGACAATCTCCAACAGGCAAACAAAAATTTTCATTCCTTCTCCCCATATACAAGAAAAAAATAAGTGAAAATGTGTATCAGCAACGCCTATGGAAAAAGATCATTCCAGTCTGTTGGATATCTTGTTTAAGACAACGTAATTATGATCTCTTATAGTGTTTGGTGCATGTTTACTTTCATTTCACCAAAAACCATAGCATTTGGTACATGTTTATTTTCATTTCACAAAAATCCTTTTAGGAATTCATGAATGGCATTGATCCTGTCATTTACCATCATTCTGGCGAGGACATCTAAATCTCCCTTAGGTATTCATGTCTAGTAAACAACAATAATTTATTGTGTGCCAAATAATTAGCAGAGAGTAGGTATATACATATGCAACATATATCTCTGTGTGTGTGTGTGTGAGTGTGTGCAAATATACATATTTCAAAATTTTGCTTCTGTAATATCAATTTTGTTATCAACTACAAGGACTTCTGTTTCCAACATAAATAGAAGCACATAAAAAACAGCAGCTTCCATTTATAACCAACTACTTTGCCACTTGCAACCATAATCATGATCACAGGCATGAGATAATATTGCTGTCAAATTCTTGTCCGAACAAACAGAAGCTTGGTTGTGAAAGGTGATTTATGCAACAATATTTAAGACTACACCTAAAAATCAGTCACAGACCTAAGAAATCAACAATTAAATCAACAAACTGATTAAGTAGTGAAACATACAAGAATTGCATGACAACGGCGCTGATGAATCCAGCCCCAAAAAAATATAGTAGCACCAATCCATTGGCGCCATCCAAGCTTCATGAGAGGATTCATAAATTCCCACCAATCAAATTCAATAGCCGGCATCTGACTCTTGCCTTTAACGATGAATTCAGCCACTCTATTTGTCACAAATTCATACAACTCTGGTGCAAAATTGCAGCAAAGTGACAGTGGTGCTGCTGTGTAGAAACTAATCCAGATTACAGAATACAACAAAAATTAACAGAATATTAGCATTTACACATACAATAGTAATAACAAAGAGAACTGAAAAGCTGAAACTAGTTTGTCAAGAATCAATTAATGGCATCTCATTGTGAAAACCAAAGATTAAATGCAGCATTAGGTCTTCTACCCTTTATTTTGGTAAGGAATATGATGTGCAATAAATGCAAGCAGGGTATCTTCCTAGGAGAGAGTAGTTACTAACATGAAGATAGTATTTTTTTTTTTAATATCAAAACATAGATATTAGTATAGGCTAATCCATAAAAATATTTTTCTTCTTATCCAAGAATAATTATTTTTTAAGCACAATAGTAAAAAGAACAATGTTTACATCAAATAGTTTCTGAACTAACCAGTTGTGAGGAACCATATAATTTGATTAATGTTGAATTTGAACCCAGAATCTCAGATTTGACAAATACAGGTTACCAAGTATAGCCAAAACATTTGTTCCATACTAAACTGAAACATCCATATTAATTACATGGAAGACAACATATCAATTCAATTCAATATCTTATGTTACCCACAATCATGTTATATTGAGTTATCAATGGACACATCAACAGCAACTTATATGTAAACTCCTTTTTGAAAAAAAAATTATGGATATGATAGTATTTGAAATCTATGGCATCCGCTCAATAATGATTGCTCTTTACTATTGAGTCAAAACACCAATAGGTTTCTTTTTGGTATAGGCAGGATTCAGACCCAAGTCCCTTATCCAATGACATGGGACTTTATCAATTGAGCTAATTGACACTCACATAAGTAAAATCCTTTATGAATATCATATATTAAGGGGCCATCTACAATCATCACTTTTCTCTCTCTTTTCTATAGGAAGTAAAATTATGAAAAAAAAAAACCACTGCAAGGAAATTAGAAGTTATAGGATTTTCAATAGACTTACAATAGGCCAGTAAGATAACCAAAAATATGCATCCGAGCTGTGGGGCTATAGTTGAACACATATATTGTCTCAATGAGGCGTCTCGAAACTTGAACTTCCATCAACAAAAGCAGAAAAACAGATCGCCAGACCATATATCTTTGCTTCATTGGCGTTGAACGTGAATTGTGCCAAGAAAAAATGGGTGAACCTCCAGTCAAGTAACTAGGAATAGAAGAGTAAATAAATGGCTCAGAAACCAATGGCGCTGTTCTGTATGCATACGTCCAAGTTGTGACAAGCAGGAGGGTTGTCCACACCACAGCCAGCACATAAAAATGACAGAAGAAACATTGAGGAACAGTGAACTTCTGCAATCCAACAAGAAGGAGTAATTTAAATTGGTTTCCACCCCCCTTGTCCTTCAAGAGTAAATAAAAGTAGGCTTTTCTTTCTCTCTGAGGTGAAATGTAAAGATTCAAACTCATTTCATCTTCTCCATTGCAATCAATCATAACTTTTACAATATGGCAAAGTTTGATTATAAGAGAACTATCAAGGAATTCAACTTACAAGAAGAATGATGTACTGATAAAAGAACTTTTCTTAATACTACAGTTTTAAAATTAAAAGTAGGCATTTTCTTTCTCCTTGAGTTAGAATGTCAAGATTCAAGCTCATTTCATCAACTCTACTACAATCATAACTTTTACAACATGAAAAAGTTCGATTATTTGATAAAAACACTTTGGAATTCAGAAAAGGAAACATTCTAAAAGGATACAAACCTACAAATTTTTTTAGAAGCTAGGCCATATGTAACACAAAATCCAGATTTCCATCTAAGCGAAGTAGCATTACTCCAATTCCAAATATACTAAAGCTTCTCTGAGTTGCTGATAAATTTAGGAAAACAAAAAACCAGCAAAATAACATGTACCAAGGAGAGAAAATATCATACTCTAAGATATTCAACTCAAGAAAATTCAACCCCATCATCCGAAACATAAAACAGAGACTAAGACGCAATTACAAAATTTCTCATTTCTTTTCCTCCTCTTTCCCCTCCAATTTCTCTGCAAACAAACAGACCCAAATGTAGAAAAAAAAGAAAAAGAAAAAAGAAACACCAACACAATCTATCAATTCATCGAACCGTTACCTTTGATGAAGACTGCAAGAGCTTCCCTCGCTTAGCAAATCCCAAAAGCAAATTACGAAACCAACTGAGCCTAGAGGACGGTACCAAAGCAATCAAAATAGGCAAAGTCCCAGCAATCCAAGCCGTCCTCAGCAACACAACAAGCCCAACTTCCATTTTCGACGAAGACCCAGATGAAAACAAACCTCAAAGACTTCAAAACCGTTAATTTCTTCAAAAACAGAGCCTTTCTTCAACTGGGTATTCCATAAATTCCGCCATTCTTGCACAGAAATAGTGCATGGAAATGAAAATCCCATAAATTAATAAAACAACGGGAATTTATAAGAGTAAGCGATACCAGGCGTGGAGTGTTGGGAATGTTAAAAGCAAAGCTATTGAGTTTTCTACACGTTTGGTTATGGAGGCGATCGAGAACAGAGTTCATACGAGGATTAATACGGTGCGTTTTGGAGTACGATGAGGAGGAAGAAGAAGAAAAATAACGGTGAGGTAGTTGGTATAGTTGACGGTGAGATTTAATTAAAAGGATAGAAACGCTGACGTGGATAAGGATTGGGATTCGGTGCAATTGCACAGTGCAATTCACCAATTCCCTCACAACTCTTTTTTTTTTTTTTTTTACTTTTTTATATCTTTATTTTTTTTACTTTTACACATTTTTTATATTTAAAGATTGAGATTTAAAGTTATTTTTTACAACTTTAAATCCAAACCATCTATACTAACTGCATCAAATGTAATATCTAGAATATTGTACTTGATCTCAATTCATGAGATAATATAGTGGGTAAAGTGGGTTGACTTGCATTTTAGTGTTTCTGAGTGTTTAAAACTTAAAAAGCCTAATAATAGTATACCAGAAGCGCTTGTGACAATGCTCTTTTTTAGATTTAGTGTCATAAGTTTCCATTCATTTCAATTTGAGACGTTTTTTTCTTCTATCCAATTAAACCACACGCATAGTAATTTTTATTTTGGATATAGAAAATACATTCATTAAAAAAAAAATAAAATAAAGGCATGTACAAACATATTTGAAGAGAAAACAATTTAAACACCAACATAAATAAATCATTAAAAGACAAAAAAAAAAAAAATGGAGTGCATTAAAAACCACTTTTTTTTTAGTAAGTCAAAAATAAAGAAGAGATTTAAAAAAAAAAAAAAAAACCAAAAACCAAAAAAAAAAAAATGTGAGATTAGAATTTAGAAGAAAGGAAACCAAAAATAAAAAGAGAGAGAAACATTTAAGTCTTGATAAAGGGGGAAAAAAGGTGAAGAAAAAAAAAATGAAAACATTGAGCATAGTGGTCCTATTTTATAGCAAAAAAAAAAAAAAAAACTGTCTTTATTATTTTATATATAATTTTTATTTTGAGATTCTAATTTATAAGTGGATAAAGAAATTTGAAAATCAACAGAAGAGTGACCCTAATTTTTAGGCAATGTTTTAGTAGGAGTTAAAGTTGTATTTTTACTCGATTGTCCTTTAGTTTTGTCTCTACTCAAACATTGGGTTGAAGCGGCATTTTGAACCAAAAAAATAAGAAACTCAAACAAAGGAAGTCCCTTAAATAGTACTATACATATAGATAATACCATAGGAGTGATGAATTTCTTCTTTCTTTCTTTTTAATTTTTTTTTAGAAACCAAAATACAACTTTGTAACTTTAAAAATTGTAATCAAGATTTAATGAGTGTCTCTTAAATTTTTTATTTTTATTTTTTATAGGTAAACAAACAAAAAAAATCCCTTCATACATAAATTCCCAAAAAAAAAAAATTGTAATAATACTTTTGATGGTGAACCAGAAAATTGGATCATCTCCAGTTCGTCCATCATGTCATCCAAGACCAAAAAGGTCGTCCATCTGATATATTAAATGTTCAAAATTGCAATAGAGATTTAACCTGCCTCCAAAGAAGGTCGTCTAAGTGCAAGAAGGTCATCTAGCTTGGAATCACTTGGACGACCGCCCAACACTTATAAATTTTCAGAGTAAATCTCTATCCAAAAGCTTGTAATTTGGACCACGCTCTACTATTCTGAAGTGGGAGCGAAATCCTTATTCATCGCTCTAATTTTCTACGAAGTTCTTAACTTCCAATAACAGTTGTAAAAGTTAAGTCTGAACTTTTTAACTTCCACCCACATTGGGGGAGTTACTAAACAAATAACCACTCCAAAACTTACTATAAAAGGACTCAGGCATATCAAATTAAGGTAAGTTTTCACCGTTATTTTGTTGAAATTCCTGAGTTCGAGAGAGAAAACTAACTTAAGCATCGGAGGGTTCTTGGCCGGTTCACCTCGATCACCTTTGATCTTGTGCTTCTTTCTTTTCAGGCCTTCCAAGCAACCTCAAGCCCATAACCTGGAGCATTTAGCCTACAGCAAGTTGAGGAATTTTCTTGGACGAGATTATAAGGACGAGAAGTTAAAAAGGAAGGTAGAAGAGATATCACGGCCTTCACTTGGAGTAATAAGAGTTATTGTAGAGGAACTTCAACAAGACGACCCTCTAAGTTAAGGAAGACCTACTTAAAGGTGGTGCAGAACGTTCAACTCTCTAGACGACCACCACAGACCAAAGGGGCAGACGAACAGGCTATCACTTTCACGGATAAGGATGCTAGAAGGGTCCATCATCCACATGACGATGCAATCGTCATAACCTTGCTCATTGCAAACTACACTACTAGAAAGGTGCTAATAGATAATGGGAGTTCAGTAGATATCTTATATTATCCTGCCTTCCAGTAGATGAGATTTGGAAGAGATCAACTTCGTCCAGTGAATGCACCCTTAGTTGGATTCAAAGGAATGAAAGTACAACCAGTGGGCACTATTACTTTGCCCATCGTGGTAGGGGCATATCCACAGCATATAACTAAAGAGGTGAATTTCCTTGTCATAGATTGCTCGTCTTCCTACAATGCCATCATTGGACGACCAACTTTGAATAGTTGGAAGGCAGTGACGTCTACCTACCACCCATCTGGCAAGTTTCCAACAGATTATGGAATAAGACAAGTATAAGGAGATCAGTTAGCAACTAGAGAATGTTACTTAGCGATGTTGGCTATGGACGAGCATGTGTAGACGATGAATGTAGAAAAAAGAAGGGTTACCGCAGAACCCACTAAAGTACTGAAGGACGTTCCTCTAGACGAAAGTAACCCTGAGAAGTTTACCAGAATTGGAACAAGCATGGAAGAGAAGACGAAGCAAGACCTCGTCCAGTTCTTAAGAAAGAGCATTGATGTTTTCACGTGAAGTCATAAAGACATGCCAGGGATTGACCCAAATGTCATTACCCATCATCTGAATGTGTATCATTCGTCCAAGCCCGTCCGTTAGAAGAAGAGGGTCTTCGCTCTTGAACGAGATAATGCTATCAAGGAAGAGGTCTAGAAGTTAACCCGACAAAGTTTATTCAGGAAGTTTATTACCCAGATTGATTAGCTAATGTGGTGATGGTCAAGAAGGCTAATGGCAAATGGAGGATGTGTATGGACTTCACCGATTTAAACAAAACTTGCCCCAAGGATAGCTACCCATTGCCACGTTATAACCAGATAGGGATGGACGAGGTAGATCAAGAGAAGACATCCTTTATTACCAGTTAACGCCTGTTTTGCTACAAAGCGATGTCCTTCAGTTTGAAAAATGGGGGGGCAACCTATCAGAGGCTAGATAATCATATATTTCGTCCACAGATAGGACGGAATGTAGAAGTTGTTGAGGAGGACAAACTTCTCACACCACATGGCTTCATTTCATTGGCGACCCGTACCACGACAACACTATTATGGATTTTGGAAAAAATCTATTCTAAAGCCCCAAAGAGCCCATATTTACACAAAAAGGTATCAAAGCCTATAGTTCAAGCTCATAGCACATCATCTCATTTTTTGGCTCATGATCCAAGCTCATAAGTCTCATTGAGGGAATTTTGAAAGTCGTGGTTTGGAGGGCCAAGAAGTATATTCAATAAAGCTTTAGTAGTTCAAAGTTGATAAAGGAAAGCATGTTGCTTTGCATGTCTTCGCCAATTCCCTGAACTCTGACGGGTCAATGTGCAATAGGTAACATTTGGTAAGCCTCTCATATCACATAGCACTTAAAATGATAAAACTCCCCATTCTCTTTACATAAAAATTAATGTTCATCATATAATATAAGTTTAAAAATGTGATTATATTATTTCATATAAATTATATTATTATCACCTAAATTAATTCCAAGCACATGGCTAAATATATATTAATATCTCATATCTAGTATTAAATACTCTCGTTACTCTCCAAAGATTTGGTTAAAATACAAAAAGACCATAATTATATCTCTAAAATTTCATCAAATATTAATCAACTAGTCTATTACTTGCCAAAATTATATATGGACTAAGTATATAATTTTTCAAAAGAGAAAACTTAGTTGAAAATACAAACAGCAGCTCCAGCAGAAACTACAAATAGAAACAGCTTCTGTAGAAACAGCTTTTACAGAAGCTGCCATAGCTCCAGCACATCCTACAGTGGCTCCAGCTGTGGTACCAGAAATAGAAGGATCTCATAAAGATTATCTTGTCATTTTTAGCCAAACCATGAATTTAATGCCAAATATTTTCCTTTCAAGTAAAAGATCTTATTCAGATGGCATCATTTGATAACTCATAGTGTGACTAACAGCTGTAACAACTGTGATAGCATTATTAAGTCTCTAACTTTGCTTCTTTTGATTAAAAAACAAAATCCCATTAATGAGACCACTTACATTATCAAATATTTTTTCTTATTTGCTGAATTTCCCTTCAACTAGTTTTGATCTAGTTACATACTTAGCTCTATATAAAGAAGACCAAGCTATACACTAAAGAGAGGGATCCATCCCTCTCTCATCTTCAATATTCTGAAACTTCCTTCATTTTACTACCATATCTCTAAAGATCTTCATATCTTTCTTCATCTCTCTTACAAAATCTCACTTCATAGATAACAACACAATAGACATATTACAACACACCATCATCCATTACTATCCATCTCTCCCTCACTTTAATATTTTGAAACTTCATCATTTTGTTGCCCAAAAACGCATCTCCATCTCATTCTTTATTTCTCTACTTCTCTTATAATACCTCTCTTCTTAGAAAGCAACATAACCAATGTCATGATACAAAAAACGACTCCAGTAATAGCTTTTACTACATTTAACCTTCATATTATCTATCTTATACTTCCATTTGTTTTACAAATACATTCCTCACAAAATATCCATACATACTTCTCATATATCTTCAAACACTATATATCACAAAATATACATATATATATATATATATATATATACTTTTTACCATCTTCACACATCTTAAAACATATCAAACATTCTTCCAAGAACACATTACAAAAGCCATTTATCATGGAAGGCATATGAACATCAATACTAAGGTCTTTCTCTTAAAAGGCACAAAGACTTCATATTAAAGTCATTCTCATTGAAGACATACATTTCTAATACTTAAAACTATTCTTATGAAAGACACAAACTTATGAAATTAAAAGCCCTTCTTATGAAAGACAATATCACTCATACTTGACTAAAAACTAGAAGAGCATTACATGGGGAAAATCATTTAAGTGCATAATTAAGGGGACAAACTTAACCAACCAATGCACATAGCTGGACATGCTCTCTTTCCCTCCAGTTACACCCATTTTTCCCTTTCAAACATGAAGTCACCATTAAATGATTCACCTCATCATGTTGCTGAAATGTTAAGCCCACTGATGTTGTATGGCTGGAGCTGCAAAACATGAAGATAAGTCATCATATTTTTGTTTTCAAATTTATATTATTAAGTATATTTTATTCATCATCATTATACCACTCAACTAATGTTATTATGCTACTGGACTTATTTTCTCATATTGCTGAAACGTTAAAGCCCACTAATGTTATACGGTTGGAGCTACAAAATATGAAGAATATGAAGGTTATCAGCCTATTAATGCTAAACGGTCAGAGCCACAAATCATTTAAAGAATGAAGTGCTGTTTCACAGCTGAAGTTAGAAATATAAAACATAAGTCAATGTTTTCTCTATCTTTGAAATTACATTATTAAGCATATGGTAATTCATTATTATTTTACTGCTAGATGCAAATTACTTTGATATTATCTCACCATCTAATAATCATGGATTCCTAATACTTCATTAATGAACATATATATTAATAAATCAATCTACCATCGTTACACATATATTATTTGGACATGAACCACCCTTGGACACATATTTTTGGAATGAACTACCATTAGACATATATTATTTGGACATGGACAATTGTTAGACATACTTTATTATGTTGAACATAAACCATGAACCATAAACCGCAACTAGACATGGACTATTGGACTCATCCTATTGTTGGACATTTGACACCTAATTAATTATTTTCTAACGTGGACATCATTTAATATACATAATAATAATAACGTATCAACTCACCATCTAATCAAAGCTATAATGCTAAGCATATCATTTATTTATTTTAACCATCATTATGATTTTAAGACTTTGGGCTTTATCTATTTTGTAGTCTTAAAAATACACCAAAAGCCATTGGTCTATGTGGCCCGATGTCAAGTTTCGAGTTGAACTCTCTAAAACAAATCCGAGCTTAGCAAAGTCACACTTCCAGTAGAAGACACGTGGCTACGCACAAAAACCGCTCTCAACAAAAGTATACGTGGATGACATGTTGGTGAAAAGCCTGGATAAGAAGAAGCATCTAGACTACATTCAAGAGACCTTTGACACGCTTAGACGATATAACATGAAGTTGAATCTAAGCAAGTGTGCCTTTGGAGTTTCGTCAAGGAAATTCCTAGGGTTTATGGTTTCATATAAGGGAATCGAAGTAAATTTTGATAAGATCCAAGCAATACTAAACATGGAGCTACCAAGGAATATCAAGGAAGTCTAGTCTCTCACTGGACGAGTTGCCACCCTTAACAGATTTGTTTCAAAAGCTACTGACAAATGTTTTTCATTTTTCAAGATTCTCAAGAAGACGTTTAAATGGACAGACGAGTGTCAGAAGGCCTTCCAAGACCTTAAGACCTACCTCACAACAGCTCATTTGCTAAGCCCGTCTATACCAGGTGAGGAATTGTATTTATACTTAACAGTGTCCCTACATGCAGTGAGTTTAACATTAATTAAAGAAGAAGAGAAGATTATACAAGCCAAGTGCTAAGGGGAGCAAAGGGACGGTATTCTATAACAAAGAAGCTGGCCTTTGCATTGATAACAGCTTCTAGGAAGTTAAGGCATTACTTTTAGGCTCATGTCATCAATGTCTTGACAGATCATCCACTCAAGAAGACAATGAACAAGTTGGAAGTCACAAGACGACTGATCCAATGTGGCCATAGAACTTAGTGAGTTTGATATCAAGTATCAACCAAGAAGTGTGATAAAGGCTCAAGCATTGGCAGATTTCATTGCAGAATTCACTACAAACCATGGTGAGCTAGACGAGGTGGATGAAGCTAAGAAGTGGGTTCTCTGTGTAGATGGTTCGTCCACACAATATGCAGGAGGTATAGGGGTTATACTAAAATCTCTGAAAGGGGATAAGTTAAAATATGCAGCTCGTCTACAGTATCAGACGACTAACAATGAAGTTGAATATGAAGCCCTCCTTTAAGGGCTAGAATTGGCCAAGTCCTTAGGGGCAGAGTCAAGTTGTCTAAGGAGACTCTCAGTTAATCATGGGTCAAGTGAATGGAACATGTGAAGTTAAGGAAGAACGGATGAAGAAGTATCTCAATAAGGTGAAGCAGCTTGTTAAGAAATTTAAGGAAGTTAGTTTTCTTCAAGTTCCAATGGAGAAAAACATGGAAGCAGATGCCTTAGCAAAGGCAGCGTCGGTAGATGGGTTAGTGGACGAGTTTGACAAAGTCCAATACATGTCAAGCATAGATCTTCCAGAGGTGCAACAGATTGAAGGAGAAGAAAACTAGATGACTCTAATAGTGGCTTACCTCAAGGATGGAAGGCTTCCAAAAGATAAGGACGAAACCAGAAAGCTAAGGATCAAAATGACTAAATATGTCCTTATAGATGAGGTACTATATAAAAGAGGCTTCTCTCAACCTTATCTAAGGTGCTTAGCTCCAAACAAGTCAAATTATGTATTAAGGGAAGTTCATGAAGGAGCATGCAGAAACCACTTAGGAGCAAGAGCTTTCGTCCATAAGATCGTCCGTGCAGGTTATTACTAGTCAACCATTCAAGCATATGCTAAGGCTTATGTTAAGGTGTGTGATTCATGTCAACGCTTCAGCAATATCCTTAGGCAACCATCAGAGTACCTTACCCCAATGGTAGCCTCGTGGCCCTTTGCATAATGGGAATTGGATATCTTGGGTCTCTTTCCAATAGGAATCAGACAAATGAAGTTTTTAGTAGTGAAGATTGATTACTTCACTAAATGGGTGGAAGTTGAACCTTTAGCAATGATTACGTAGCAAAACGTCAAAAACTTTGTCCGGAAGAACATCGTCTGCCGATTTGGGGTTCCTAGGGTATTAGTGTTAGATAATGGAAGGCAGTTTAATAACACACCCTTCAGAGATTTCTGTAAGCTACTTGGAATAAAAAATCATTATTCCTCACCCTCCTACCCACAAGCAAAGGACAAGCTGAAGTTGTAAACTAATTCTTGTTGAAGATCATCAAGACTCGGCTTAAGGGGGCAAAATGAGAATGGCCAGACTAGCTACTAGGTGTTCTATAGGCCTACAGGACGACTGTAAGGGTCCCCATAGGTGAAACTCCTTTCAAACTAACCTATAGAAGTGAAGCGGTCATACTTGCAGAAGTACGCATGACTAACAACAGGGTGATGAAATATGAGGACGAGAAAAATGAAGAACAACTTTGTCATAACCTTGATTTGATAGACGAGGTAAGGATGGATGCAGAACAGAGAATAGCGAGGTATAAAAACCTTATGGCTAGACAATATGATGCGATGGTGAAACCCAGGCGGTTCAACATTGGGGACCTCGTCCTAAAAAGGATCTTCTTAGCAACCAGAACCCCAACCCACGGAAAATTGGGGCCTAATTAGGAAGGACCCTACAGGGTTATTAATTACAAAAGGCAGGGATCATACTACTTGGAAGCCCAAGATGGACGAAAGTTAGAGCACCCCTGGAATGCTGAGCATTTAAGAAGATATTATCAGTGAAGTATCCGCCTGGGCGAGCATCATCCTAGACAAGCATCATCCTAGACAAGCTTAAGTTATGTGTCATTTTCCATTACTTATGTTTACTTGTGTTTGTTACTAGTACTTCATGTTTTTTAGTATTTGAATTCCCTAAAGTGTACTAGCTTCCAAGTTAAAGCACCCCTGGAATGTTGAGCATTTAAGAAGATATTATCAGTGAAGTATCCGCCTGGACGAGCGTCATCTTGGACAAGCATCATCCTAGACGAGCTTATGTTATGTGTCACTTTCCATTGCTCATGTTTACTTGTGTTTGTTGCTAGTACTTCATGTTTTTTAATATTTGAATTCCCTAAAGTGTACTAGCTTCCAACTTGTGCACCGTCTATGGACGAAGTCATGAGCTTAGTCCATTTGTACGTAAAGTATTTTCAATTCCTTAAAGGCACTAGATTCTAAGCATGTACCATGCTTGTCGATGCTGTTTATGCTATGTAAATACAATTTGGATTTCCAATGTATATAAAGTTGTGTGAATTTTCAATCTTGATATTTTTGAAGCTCTCATTAAAGCTAATCCACAAGAAGGCTAAAGGCCTAAGACGAGTAAAATCTCTAGACGCAGGGATGTAACGTCTATAAGCTTTCCTAAAATAAGGTGAAAGCAAAATAAAATAAACCTAAGGTAACTTCGTCTAACTAATGGACAAGGCAAAGCGTGCATGCAAGAATATTTGAAATGCATGGATAAATGTTACCAGCTAAACAATTCAGTCTCTGGACGAGTAAAAGCTAGAAGCATCTTGCCCAAAGACGACTAATGAGCCGTCCAGCCTATGGACGAAGATTAATGCAAGCTATAAGTCAAACCTATGGACAAAGAAAGCTGGCAATAGAAATTCCATTCATAGACGAGTTACATTGGTAAAATCTAATGAGTGGTAGAATGTTGAGCATGAAAAGTTGTCATAATATGAATGAACTAAATGCCTTCACAAGTAGATGAACCACACTTAAAAAACCATTGGATATAACATGGACGATGTAAACAAAAGAAAATTCATTCATACACAAAATATAGTATGTTCAACAATGGACAAAGAATGAAGATGGAAATAAACATTCATAAAAGTCTAAAAAAGGGGAGATGACGATCGTTCAAAAATTCTTATATAAAGTTAAGCCTAAAAAGGATATTGTATCAAGGCTCATCTCAAAAACATGGACGAGTTACATGTACTTAGACAAATTCAAATGGTCCAAAACAACGGACCTCATACTTAAATAAAAAAAAATAAAAAAAAAATAAAAAAAGAAAAGAAAAGAAAAAAAGCACTATTACAATATAAAAATTTCAACATTTTTTACTGGGGTGGATAATCTCCGGAATTAGGCTCGTCTTGGGCAAGCTGAGTGGTGGCATCATCTTCAATGTTGATATCCTCAAAGCTCGTTTGAAGGAGAGAGCTTACAGCACCAATGTTAAGCTTGATAGAGCTGAAGTTAACTTCAGGGAAGCAGTCAACAACATTCAAATGGAAGTTCTCAAAACCAGCAGCATAGTTCTTGTCCAAAAGGTCAGTGAACTCGCTGGATGCACTGAATTCCTTAACAGTATCTCCCTGGGCTTTTTCAAGAAGGGCGCGAAGCTCGTCGTTCCTCTTTTGAAGATGGACAAGACAGGTATCCTTCTCGACAGCATCGACTTTAAGCTCCTCGACGAGGTTCTTCAAATCTTTAACCTTATCCATAGCCTTGGCTGCCACCTCAGCTCTACCCCTACAATTAGCCTGTACCTTGTGAATCCTTGCTTCCAGTTTGATCCTTTCTTGGTCCATCTTTGTAGCCTGCCTAGACGCTGTTATGAACTTTGACATGGCCTGCATATGCAATTGATTGAAGAAATTAATTAGATGAGAGATGTGAAATATGACAAGACAAAATGAAAACAAAATAATGAAAACATACCTTGAAGAGATCATGAACAGTAGAGTGTTCAAATTCTTTCAAGGACGTGTCATAACACATAGTCACGTTCTCGTCAGTCACAACCTTCTTAAACCTTTCCCAAGCAAGATCCTAATTCTCAAGAAGGTTCACGGGAACTCTTTTGGAAGGCTAAGACGAGGTAGGTACAACAAGCTTGGACAGAGTGACTCCAACAGGGATAGACGAGTCCAAGCAATGAATTTGGATGGACGATTGTTGAGGGACAGGAGGGATAGAAGGACCTGGCTTGATGACCCTAGACTTGGACGACCCATGTTTCACCTTCTTATGACCTCAACGACTAGGAAGATCTCCCAAGTCAATCGTCTTGGACAAAGTCTTTCTCTTGTCTCCAGTAGCAGGACAGGGTTGGGATTGGGTTTCTAGTAGGGTCTCCTTGTCCGCTAAGCCTTTTCCCTTATTTTCTTTCATGGTTGCTATCCCTGTGAAGAAAAATGTTAGGGCCTGGTTAAAAAAAAAATAATAAAAAGGAATTTTCTAAGTAAAAACTTAAGTTTGCGGGTGGTAAGCTCGTGGGCTAAAGCTTTAGGGGATGGTTCAGGTCCAAGTCCCCAAGTTGCAAGATGTTGAAAAGTAACTAGGGAATGAAAATTTCTATTAGCAAATAGACGAGCCCTCTAGATGCGCTCGAGATAAAATCTACTCAAAGAAGGTTGTCTAATAGCTATAATAAAAAAAATTAAAAGGAAAAAAAAGGTTAGACGAGTACAAAAAAGATAGAAAATATTGAGTAGAAAAGAAACATACCTTCTAGGCGAAGGTTCCTTATTTTTCTAGTATAGGGGCGAATGGATCCCTGCCTACCTCAACAGGGTTTCCAGCCTAAAAACCAGAGACGAAGCAGAACTCTATCTTCCAGTTTCTATTAAATATAAGAAGGGACTTTATTAATCTACAATCTGTACCCCTAGCTGAGAACTGGTAAAAGCCTAGGGAATAATTAATTTTTGAGGGTTTGTAACAATAAAGGAACCCGTCCACAATGAGAGGACGATCCCCTTCAAACACCTCCCTCCACAAAATTTGCATAGACACGACTAGCCTCCATGCATTAGGATTAAGTTGACATATTCCTAAACCTAACCTAGTGAGTAATTCTCTAGCAAAAGCATTGAGGGGCAACCTAAGTCCCCCCAAGAGATAAGCTTCACAAATACCTATTCTAAAATAAGGGTCATAACATCACTCACCACGGACAGCTAATCTAGGGTTAAGATCATCTGGAATTTGGTACCAACTTCTGAGGGAAGTAAGTCTTTTTTCATTCGTCTTAGAAGGGACACTGATGGCACAACTATAGACGGTTTTAACCTCGTCTAGAGTGGTGGACGAAGGAGCACTGGTGGAGGTACCAACATGTGATCATAAAGTAGTCCTCATCCTAAGCTCTTCCTAAAGAACTTCCATAGAAACCCCAGGAACTCTGGATGTGTATTGCTCGTTCGTAGTATTCCTTCCACTACTACTACCATTACTACTCCTACTACTACTATTACTACTAGAACCACTATCACTGGTGCTATCATGGTACTCATCTATCTCCCTATTGTCACTATTACTAGATGAGGATACTACGATTTCAGACATCTCAAAAAACTTCAAGGAAAACCTAAAGATGAAGAAGATACCTAGCTCTAAATGAAGAAGGCCAAAGGAAGCAGGAAGACTTCTAGACGAGGCACTAAATGACAAATGTCAAAGGAGAAAATATTGGAAATATGAAAGGGTAGGAGAGGAATTTCACTATTTATAGGCAACGAAGCTTGGTATAGGAAGCAACATGGACCAACCAGAAATTGACACGTGGCATGTCCCTTGAAAAATGAATCGACATGAAGGGTTGGTCAACAAGATTGCGACATGTGGCGTAATCTGAGATGACAAAATTCAACCAAAACAAGGACACCACGTGGCACATCAATTGACCATTGAAACATTGACACGTGTCAAAAGTAAATAATGAATCAAAGTTCTACTACAGTGGCCCGGACGACCCTTGGACAAGGGGGCAACTTATGGTGAACCAGAAAATTGGACCATCTCCAGTTTGTCCATCGTGTCATCCAAGACCAGAAAGGTTGTCCATCTGATATATTAAATGTTTAGAATTGCAATAGAGATTTAACCTGCCTCCGAAGAAGGTCGTCCAAGTGCAAGAAGGTCGTCCAGCACAGAATCACCTGGACGACTGCCCAACACTTAGAAATTTTTAGAGTAAATCTCTATCCAAAAGCTTATAATTTGGATCACGTTCTACTATTTTGAAGTGGGAACGAAATCCTTATTCATCGCTCTAACTTCCTACTAAGTTCTTAACTTCCAATAGCAGTTGTAAAAATTAAATCTGAACCTTCTAACTTCCACCCAAGTGGGGGGAGTTATTAAATAAGTAACCACTCTAAAACTCACTATAAAAGGACTTAACCATATCAAATTAAGGCAAGTTTTCACCATTTATTGAGTTAGAATTCCTAAGTTCAAGAGAGAAAACTAACTTAAGCATTGGAAGGTTTTTGGTTGGTTCACTCCGGTCACCTTTGATCTTGTGCTTCTTTCTTTTTAGGCCTTTCAAGCAACCTCAAGCCCATTGAAGCCCAGAGCATGCAACCTACTGATTTTTTGTGTATCATCAACTTTATAATAAGACAAATCAAAATATGATTTATTTATATGTATAAACTATAATACATCATTGTTTTGTTAGTACTTTTTTACTTCAAAATATTATTTATTGTCCACGTAAATGACTTTAACTTTGTGATAGACCTTAACTCTCAAGCATTATCCACTTATCAGTTATCCCCTCTTGGCCCCATTCTCTCTCTTTTTGCCTAAGATAAGTGGAGAGGGAGATTTGAACCCATATTTTCCTATATGAGAGAACTGAGTGATACTAGTAATCTACAAAACTCTTGATCAATATTCTCAATAAATTATTTCATTTAAAGAGGGGAGGAGAAAATATTATCCACTTATCATTGAAATTGTATCTTATGTAATAAATACATATATCATTATTCTTATACAAATGTGAATCTCACATACATGACAAAAAAGTTTTACCTCCAAATTGCTTTATAAGGAAATTCTTCCAACCCATTACGTGGTGATTAATAAAAACATTCATGTGTACTTGTAGTCTCATGATCTATTATTAAGTTATGTAATTTGTTTAAATAACACCCTTTGTTGGTTTTATGAATCGCCAAGTAATAGGTTGGGGGTGATTTTTCCAAACTAGTTTGAAGGAAAATTTTGTCCCATATTGAAAGAATGTGTATCTAGTCAATATAAAATTGGTAAAAATTTAGAAATGATGTATTTTAATATTTTAACGAAATGTGATTAGACTATTAAGGTAAAACCCACCCTCAAACCCCACACATGCGCACATTGTATAAAAATCTATCAATTTTGCTAGAGGTCATAACCATTTCAAGATTATAGAAGTAGCAAGTTGTGATTGGTTGACAATAAGTGTAATACAACTTTCATGGAGTCACAATTATTAATGCTTTTAACAATTTGTCAAAAAAAAAAAAAATCTAGTTAGAACATCAATGATTGGACCAAATAGTAAAGCTATAGGCACTAGGCACTGGGCATCATATTTTTCATAGTTGTCGAGTTGGCAAGTTGTTATTGATTCTTATATGGCTCACTATCGACATCATTGATCACTTTAATACCTACCATTATCAACTTGCAACATCAGCAATTATGAAATTATGGTGACTCTTGAGTTATTGCTAGACAAAAACATTGTGTTTTGAGAAATTTGGAACAACATTGCTAAGGGCATAACCTTTTTTTTTTACAACTAACTAATTAAATTGTGGGCTCTAGTTAACTCGTTTGATAAAGTCTTTTGCCTTCGAATGAGGAACCTGACCTAATGATAATGAACAATAATAATAGAGCAAACGTTACTTGTTTCAAATCCTAACCTAATTATAGTAACAAATAACAACCATTATTGATTCCTGATAATTAATGTCTTTTAGGTTTAAAGTTGGCATACACTAACTTGCCAAAAATACAAAAAATGGAAATGAAACCACAATTCGTCTTCTTCTATTTAGTTATATTGGAGTAAAACCTAGTGGCCGGCAGCCCCGGCGCTACTATCTTCGGGTGTGTTCAAAGATGAGAGAGAAAGAGAGAGAGGAATAAGGATTCCATTGTTTTTGTGAAACATGTAAGCCTTTTCTTAAAAATTGAGTTATGATTCCAACACACAATTTTGAAAAAACAGTGTCAAACATACTTCTTTGCATTGTATGTTCTTTGAAAACTACTTTTAAATCCATTTTTTTGAAAAAAAATTTCACATTATTTTGAAAACAAAAAACACGAATACTCTGACCATACGGGCCCTTAAAGTTAGCAAAATTAATAAGATGTTAAAACTTTTACTTCTCCATAAAATAAAATTAAAAAAAAAAAAAAAATCACTAGACTTGTTGTCTAAAGAAAACGTTGTCGTTTACAATTGTTTGTAGACTACCTAGGCAAAAAAAAAAAAAAAACATACCATAACCCACCCTACCATACCACCCTCAACATCTTCTCTATCTCTCTCTTTCTCTTTCTTTCTCTCTCTTTCACTGTTTGTTTATTCAGAAAATTTTCGTGAAACGCATGTCCTCTCAGATAGTCCATGTCGATTTTCCAATCTCAGTGAGTTTTCTTCTTCTTCTTCATCTCATTGTTCTCTTTCTCTTTGAATTTTCATGTCTTTATATATCTATATATCCATGCGTCTAGCACTTTAGGTTTGTACTCTCTCTCTTCCTCTCTGTCCGTGTTTCTTAAATCGAAAATTTTGTCTTTTTTCGCAAAACCCTAACGTATACTTAATTTTCTGCTTTGTACACTCCTATTTTTGTTTTAGATCGTTATATTTCGACTCAAATTTTCTCTTTCTTTTTTTGTTAGAAGAAACTTGTGAAATTTACTTAGTTTTAATGGTGTTTGAATTGGTCAAATTAGGTGTCTTTTAAACTGGGATTGAAGTATTGGACAAGAAAATAACATAGGATTTTGGATCCTTTTAGTTTAAAAACTCTTTTCAAGTGTTTTTGTTTGTTTGGTTTTTTTTTTTTTTTTTTACAATTTTAGCTGCTCAGAATGTTAGAATTGATTTGTTTTTGTGTGAGTATTGGTGAAGTGACGAATATAAGAATGAAGTGTTGGTACTTAGTCAAAGCCGAGTTTAGGGGGGGGGGGGGGGGGGGGAAATAAGTTGATTATAGAAAAATTTGATTTGTTCAGGACTTGAACCTGTGACCAAAACTGAAAGATGTGTTTCTCTCGTGCTTGGTGTAGGTGAGATTCTTGTTGTAAATGAAGCCAACGCTAGTATAAGTTTTGGAAATGTTAATGTGTTGATGATATTCGAAAGGTTTTTATTAATGTGCTAATAATGAATATATATGCGGAGATTAGTATCGATGGAGGTTTCATTGTGTCAAGCTCTTGCTTTTCTTTTTCTTTTTTTTTTGTGGATAATTTGATAGTTAAAACCCCTGCCCACGGGCCTGCCGGGGGGGGGGGGGGGGGGGGGGGGGTGTTTTGCATTTGAACCCTGGATATAGTGGATACACCAAAATGTGGCAACTAGTTGAGCTACAAGGCTCTTGGCTCTTACTTTTTGGTATCTCTTGACCATCAAGTCTTACAACCTCCGACTGTTACTAAACTTACATTTCATGTTCTCTATTTTATCTTCATTAAATACATTTATGGATGCTTGTGTTTCTTGAGCATGCACAAACTTGGATATGGGTCTGATTGTTTATTTTGAAATTTGATCAAGATGCCTGCCAATGGGAAAGTGATCAAGTCTCTACATGTGGTGTCGTAAGTTGGACTTTAGTGTTATAATTTCTATATCTTTCCCTTTTAAGGGGTCAACATGGATGATATGAGACGTTCCCCTAAGATATAGAGAGATAAAGGCTTTTGTTTGAGTAATTTCCTCTTTCATATCCTTTTGGATAGTAGTCCATGTTAATTTGTGGCAGATTTTCCTTTGAAATCTTATTGTTGAGTCTTCTGAATGTACATGATTATTCAGAATGGCTATTCTGTTTGGTTCTATTAGAGATTAAGTTATCATCTTTCTCACATCCCACTAAAGCTTTGGTTGTGATTGGTTTCACTAAATGAAAAATTGAATTGGAACTAAGCTAGTGGCCACCTTTGTTTTTGTTTAATTGCCTCTAAATATTACTGGAGAATGAATAGTATGTAGAGATAATGGTTGTGAGAGTGAGATCATATATACAAATCTAGATTATTATAGAATTCATAGAGGTGAAATTTTAGGGTATTCATAATGAATCTGGAATTGCACATAATTGTTCTTATGATGATGATTATTGTAGGAGATAAATGGGAAAGAAATGAAGAGCACTTAGGGGTTTTAATCTTTAATGCCTGTGCTTCAGGATGCTTACACGGTTATGCCGCAAAAGATTTCATGGGCTTGGAGTATAAGGTTTGATTTTTCTATTTGAAAGTTTAAATGATGTTGTGTGACATCAGGGAACCTTTCAAAACTTGTGAGTTGGTGAATGTGATGTGTAGCATTAAAAAGAAGTATATTGTGATATAGAAATGATAACTTTTTAGAATCTACTTAAAAATTTGTGATGTTGTTAGCTTCTAGTAAATAATAAGTTTATAATAGTTTATTTTTTGGAAGGCGCTTTTTTCTTTCATGGTTAGATTTTGATTTTACTAAATTGATTTATTAATGAAAGCTAGCTAATTAGTTGGATTTGGATGAGTTATGAGTGGGTATGTTTGCGTAACACGTAGTCCAAAAAGATAGAAGCAACAATGAAAGAAATGAATCAAAGGACACATAAATTCAGTAAGCACCTGGGGACTTTGCCACCTGTTTGTCTTCATGCCCTCTTTGTGAAATAAGCTGCACGATGGCAATATTAATAAAAAAAACTCTTAAAACTGTATAAAAATGTTTCACATATAACTAGAAGATTGCACTTTCTCCAAAATTTTGGTTATTATTTTGCAGAGAGGTGGTGGTGATTGTTGTGACTGGTTACAAAACGGAATTACTGAAGAAGCTTTTTTTTGGTGGAAATTGGATGTTTCTTATTTTTTTGACACTCATATGGTTGCACTTATTAAACTTAAATTTTTCTCATCACAAAATAAGTGGAGGCGTCCTTAGCTTTGTTGCTTGTTACCATTTTACATGAAATTCAGCTTTTGTTTTTCTCATTTGATAACAGGCCATGTGTCTACGAGATGGGAAACTAGTTGAGGCCAATTTCATTTCAATTTGAACTTTGAGGAGCTGCTTGAAACCGACTTCTGCCTTTGTTGCTAATAATCCGGACATAAAATGGATGATGGTCGGCAACACGAAAATGGGAGACATAAACTGGATTATTACAGAGGACCGCACTCTCCGGTAATAAGAAAATAACAAACAATTATCATTTCCTTGTTAGTGTCATTTTTTTCTTTGCATGCAACAATTCCAGTAATTTGAATGGAATAGAAATGAAATGTGCAGTGGAATATAATGTCCCAGCATCAAGTAAAGGAACCAAATGCCTTAGTCATGAATAAGAAGATCATGTCCATTATTGCTGAGAGGGATGCTGCAATTCGTGAAAGGAATGCAGCGCTATCAGAAAAGAATGAAGCCTTGGCTGCACGGGATGAGGCACTTCGGCAGCGAGATGAGGCATTTGCTCAGCGGGATACTGCCCTAATGGAACGAGACAATGCCCTTGCAGCCCTTCAAGTCAGAGATAATGGCATTAACTTTCCATTAGGTGGTGGAATTCAGCGAGGATCAAAGCGTATGCATCACCCCTCAAACCATATGGTTAATATGGCCGAAGCTCCTTACAGCACGAAGGATGCACAAATAACTGATGCCTTCCCAATAACCGTGATAGCTTCTGAAGCTGTCAAGTCACATCAGGCTAAGCGAACAAAGGAGAACAAGGCTGTTTCATCTAAGACATCTAAGTCTCCGCGAAAACCAAAGAAAGTAGGTGAGGATTTGAATAGGCAGGCTGCTTCTGATGGTATTAAGTATAGATCTGAGTGGGATAGTCAGGACCTGGGCTTGAACCTAGTTACTTTTGATGAGTCTACCATGCCAGTGCCAGTTTGCACTTGCACTGGAGTCCCCCGACAATGCTACAAATGGGGGAATGGTGGATGGCAGTCATCTTGTTGTACAACCAGGATGTCAATGTATCCACTACCTCAGATGCCAAATAAGCGCCATGCTAGAGTGGGTGGCCGAAAAATGAGTGGAAGTGTCTTTACAAGATTGCTCAGCCGGCTGGCAGCAGAAGGCCATGATCTTTCTCTACCATTGGATCTCAAGGACTACTGGGCCAGACATGGAACAAATCGCTACATCACCATCAAGTAGCTTAGGAACCAATATTTGGGATGGAGTACGTGTTCGTTTTTGGCCTCTCTATCATATCTTAAATTTGGCTGATATCTTCATTAGCAAATATTGCTGAACTGAATGATGACAAAGATTAAGCATTGGTAGAAGGTGTTTCCATGACCCTTTTGTTGATATATTGTAATTAGACTCGAGTTCTACTTTTATCCCAATAGAGATGAGTTATTTGTTAGGAACCGGAGTTTGTACCTGTTGTAGTTCTAGGTGGTCAGGCTAAAAGGGCTTTGCTTGTTTTGCAGAATTACCAATATTCCACTTGTGTGTGGATTTGGGTGTCTGTAGGCCAACCGATGTTCTTCTCACCAAAATTCATCTCTTCCCTTTCCAGAGAGCTGTCTTTTCTGCAAAAAGACCCCCCAAGAAAAGGGAGGAAATAAATAGAACTGAAGATTGGCCCATCAATTTAAGAATCGTTGTTGGTGTTTTTTATTTTTTATTATTATTATTATTTTTTTTTTTTGGTGTGGGTGTGTGTGTGTGTGTGTGTGTGTGTGATGTGCATGAAGGCATTGGTATGCCTGTGTGTGCCATAACCAATCATTATTCATGCTAACGACATTTGTTACTGACACTTGAGTCACTAACAAATTTTCAATTTTGCAGGTGGCCAGTTGGCCCAAAATTAGAGCTATCAAATGGGCAATTCAAAGTGTCTCGTACAGCCTAAAACAAAGGAATTACAACTAAAATGCGACTCCATCTCCTTTCAGATTCTAGCCATTTCAATTTTTTTTTATTTAATATTTTCTATTATCAAAATCTTTCAAATTTCAACTTTCAAAATTTATCATCAACCTCACTCTCTTTTTTTCCCCTACAGTACACCTGCATTTTTAGGCTTTGCAACATATATTTTCATTTTCCTCCATTTGCATGCATGTCAATATGACCCAAGAAGAGGCTCAAACGAAACCAACATGGTGGGTTTCCAATATCAAATCTTTCTTCCACTTACCCAACCCAAGAATCCTAACCCTCTTCATCATTGGCAGCACTGCCACCACATTATTAGGCATTGCCATGATAGTTGAATGGGTTTTACATGGCCAATACCACCCAGGATACTTCTGGATTCTCTACTATGCTCAATCTTTGATTGCACTCCCCATCCTTGTATGGATTATATGCATCATCTTTGCCATTTTCTACACCAATGATCATAGTCTGCATACATTACCAATATCTGATCTCTCAAAGAAGCAATCACAGACTGAGGTCTTGGAGCAAGTCCAGGCATTGCAAGATCAACAAGCTGTGGAGGAAAATGGAATTGATGATTATGATCAGAGTCAGACCTCATGCTTGATCAAAAAGTCTCCAAGTTTGCGATCAACTTCTCGGGCAGGAAATGATATAGATCATAAGTTGGCTTTGAAAAGGACAAATTCTGTTCAATTGCATCACACTCACACTGATTACAGAGACATTAGGCGTACGTTTAGTTTTCAACAATGACAAAATTATTTTAGTTGCTTGATGAAGTTTATGTAGTTCTCTCTTATCTCTTGTGGTTAGGCGTACGTTTAGTTTTCAACAATGACAAAATTATTTTAGTTGCTTGATGAAGTTTATGTAGTTCTCTCTTATCTCTTGTGGTTTAATGTTCTAGTTTTATTTAGGATGACTGAAATGGAGGAAAAAAGAGCCTTACACTACTAGCTTCAATCCCTCCTATTTTGATTTACTGCTCTTGATTATGTTTTGTGGAACACAAATGGGCATGAATGGTTTAGATAACTGTGTAAAAGTTATATGATTCCTCACTACTCAGCACTGAAAATGAGGTTAGCACTACTGCTAAAATGTGGACATTTTCCATGGCATCTCTTAATTTTAGCATAGTTAACTCCTATGTAAACTTGTAATAGGCTGGCCAAATTGGCCAGAAAGTAGGGTCTCTAAAATCTGTCTTTATTTGCTGCAAAACAGAACAACATACACAAAATCCCGTTAACTTTAGAGCATCAAACTCACTAAAAAAGTGATTGCATTAATATAAAGATTAACATATCTACAAAGCTACTTTTGTTATAAAAGTGATTGCATTAATACAAAGATTATCGCCGCTCCAGACGGGGTATCAATGTGAGAGGGACACAAGATTTAACATTACTAAGTCTTCTCAAAAAAAAAAAAAAAGCTATGCATTAATATATCCTACTTTTCATACATTTGTTATGAAATAAAATAGATATTAATTGAATGAGTTAGGCAGTAAAAGGGTGTGTGCTTAATTTAAGTTTAGGTACAAACCCCATAAAAGGTTTGAAGTTTAGGTGATGCAACCATTGACCTCGAGGCCTAAATTTTTATCATTCTTTTGGCATCACTGTGTTCATATACCAACCTCACTGTGTTGCTAACATAAAGGCTAGTACAGCAAAACGAATGTATTATTCTCCAAAATGCAACAACAACAACAAAAATATATACCATGCAGCTACTGACAAAAGTTTCATTGCTTTGAGATAATTCAAATACCAGAACTGCAAACAATGTAGCTTTCCTATTATCCTAATTTAGCCAATCAATGTGGTTTCTATTAAAGCAAATCATGCATTTTATAAATCATAATTCCAATGGAAACCCAAAAAAAAAAAAGGTGATTTCAAATCATAAGATTGACAAATGACAACTGTAGTACCTGATTTGGACTGTGGAAGCAAAGGTCTCAAAACCAAAAGTACTATTTTTTGATTCTTGAAGAAAACCACTTATATTGTTTTCAAAGAACATTTTTGCTTTTGAAAACAATGCAAGTGCTTATCAGACAGTGACTGATCAAAACTATTCCCCACAAGAGACTATAAGGGATTCTTGTTCAGAATGGGGTTAGGCAAGAAAAATGGTTCAAGTCATGTGAACTACCCAAATTTTGATAAAGTTGGTATCAAAAACAAGAAAAACATTGATCTTTTTTTTTATAAGAAAACATTGATCTTTTAGATCACCGAACTTTCAAAAAGATAAATAAAAAAAGTATTCACTGTTTGAAGGGAATCTAAGGAGTTTTCCAAAATTTCAGGTGAAATATCGCTATATGCCGGAGCCCAACAAGAGATTGGGACACATCATGTCCTATCATAAAGTTTCTTATGTGAACACGTATACATATTCTCAACGTTCACAAATTCTCAAAATAAGCTTCATTCCCAAACAAAAAACCTTCAATCTTTGTCAGCAAAAGTACAACGTGATTGTCAATAATTTACTAGTGACAACAATTGGGATGGAGATCAGCTAGTGCATGAGATTAGAACTAAGATACTAGGTCCATAAACTTTCAAATGAAATCAAAATGAAGATGACATGAGAAAGAGCAAAATCATAAAAATCCGATTCGAATCCTCTTTATTTGTCTCAAAATGGAGAGGGTCTAATTCGAATTTGATTTCCATGAATTTAATAGTGTATACAATATCAAATCATTTAAAAATCTACTTCTATTTGGGGATGTTCGAAAATAGTCATCTTTAAAATTTTAGCGAATATATTCCTAACTTATCCTTTAATTTATTCAAAAAGTTGATACAACCCTCTTCCACTAGAATTTTGTAAACTTATATAATTTTATTTGAAAGATAATGTATGAAACAACGTTTTGAAAAGTAGTTGTGTTTATATAATTTTATTTGAAAGATAATGCATGAAACAATGTTTTGAAAAGCAATTGTGTTTTCTAAACAAGATCAAACAATATTGGACAGATCGAATATATTAAATCACGTTAAATAATATTCATCTTTTAATTTGTCACATATTACATTTTTTTTTTTTGTACATATTATGAAATAGACTAGCTAGCAAATAGAATTGAGGTTTTTTTTTTTTTTAACGTTAAACAATATGGTTTATGTGTTACATCAATAAAATAAAAAAATATCTTATATGGTAGATAAATCTAACATTAATAAGGGACCCCATCTCATCTAATGTGGATTTTTTTAAAGAAGAATCTCAAGTAGGGTTTAGCATTCTTGAATTTTTCATAAAAATGTAGGGAAGAGAAAATTGGTTTTTAGTCATGAAAAGACAAAATGGGGTCTCATTTTCAAAAGAATGGGCTTGTTGCCTATAATTATGTGGGCCAAAGGGTTACTTTTTTGCGTTTGACAAAAGACAAGTGCTTCTATTCTATGGGAGTGGATAAGCTTCCGCTTTTTCATTGAGGCACTAAAAAATTGACACGTGGTGGCGAAAAAAAAAGCGACCTTCGGTTGCTATCACCACGTGTCGGTTTGGTAGACCCCACTGGATTTAAGTCAACATGAGGTGCCATCGATGAAGTTCCTATACCACGTGTTAATCATCGCGTGTTTTACGGGTGGTGGGGATCACGAGGCTGAAACTGAGGGTGACGCTTAAGAGGCCCCCACTGTAACCTTCACCCTTCGGACCCCACTCCCACCATTTTTTATTTTTATTTTTAAGATTCGACTTAATTGCTTTAAGATAAAATAATTTTATAATAAAATAAAATTCTTATAAATTAATTACCCTTATCACACGCACTCTGCTTGATGAGGCTTTTTTTTTTTTTTTTTTTAATTTAAATTTTGGATAAATTTGTTTTGAAGGCTTGGATTAGTAGGAAAGTGTCTTTTTTTTTTAGAAATTATAAGATTCACATAGTAGATAAGTGATGTAGTCCACAATTCTACTAAAAAATTACCATTTGTTTAAAATTGTTAGTTAGAAATTTTTTTAAATATAAATTAATTAATGACTCAGCAATTTTAAACAAATGAAAATTTTTTAGTGGAATGATGGACAAATGACGTGGTCCACCAGAAGACCCTATAATTTCTCCTTATTTTGTAAGCATTTTAAGTGGAGTTGAAGATATATTATTATACTCAATTTTTTTTTTTCTTTATTAAACGTAAGGTTTAAGGGTATTTGTGAACCATATAAAAGTCCAGTCTAAAAAAAGAGAACTTTCTTATAAATAGTATTGATATATAGAGCTGAAATTGGGGTTATTAGTAGAAATGATAGAGTTAGAGGTATGGTAATTGCTTCTATGTCCCAAAATATTTCTTTACCTTAATCTGTAGTGGAGTTAGAAGCCTTTGCGGTAGTAAGGGTACTCGAGTTCTCTCTTGAAATCGGCATTAGTTTTGTTATTTTAGAAGGTGATTTCGAGATAGTGATCAATGCTTTTAAAGATGAGTCTTCCTTGATAACTTCCATTGGTCTCTTAATTCGAGGTGTAAAAATTATTGCAAAGTCTTTCCATAGTGTTAGTTTTTCCCATGTACATTGGGAAGGAAATTCTGTAATTCACAATCTTGCTAGATATGTAAGTCATGTCACAAATTCTTTTTGCAAATGAAAGATGTCCCACCACACTTATCAGTTGTATTTTAGGCCAACTTGGCTTCTATTTCTTAATAATAATTGTAGATTCTTTCTATATATATATATTTAAAAAAAAAACTAATAAAATTTTTATTTATATGTTTATGTTGTGTTTACAAGGTTTTCTATAGAATTTCAATCTATTGTGTTTGTTTTATAATGATTGTTTTTTATTATCAGACCATTATTCAAAAAAAATATTTTAGTAATTAAGCTAATTAGAACTCACTATTATATATACTTAGTATTGTTTTAGCTTCCGAATAGCATGCAAAGAGGTAGCTTATGTTTGCTAAAAAAAAAAAAGGTAACTTTATGAGTTTTTATTTTTTTAAGGAAAAAGCTTATGACTTATGAGTTGTCACACTAATAAGTACTTCCTCCGTTCCACTTTTTTTATCCTGTTTAAAAAGTCAAACTTTTTAAGGAAACATTATTTATTGTCTTGTCTACCTTTTAAAAATGTATAAGTTTCTAAAACTACCTTTAAAAAAATTTATCAAAAAATTGAATTAGTAAATTAATAGGGGTATAATAGGAACATTAGTAAATTAATGACTTTTATTTTTAGAAATAGGACAATATTTTGGGACATCTCAAAATGGAATAGAGGACAAAAAAAGTGGAACGGAGGGAGTAGTAACTTTTTGAAATTGATATCTCCCAACAAACCTAATCAAATCAAATTCCTCTCCAGTAATTGCATCCAAGTTTAATTTGATTAATTCAACATCAATGCACTAATGAAAAATAAATGGATTTGGCTCTTTCACGAGAAATTATAAGGTTTTCATGGTAGACAAATAGTCCACCATTTCATTAAAAGACTCTTACCTGTTAAAATTGTTGAGTTAGAAAATTTTTTTAAACAGAAACTGATTACTAACTCAGCAATTTTAAACAAGTAAAATTTTTTTAGTGGAATAGTGGACAAGTAACGTGGTCCACCAGAGGATTGTATAATTTCTCTTCTTTCACGCCACACCAAATTTGAGAAAGTACCATTGAGTTTTGAATAAATATAATAATTATATGAAAAATTTTGTAAGACAACCAAAGAAGACAATGTCCCTTGTAAATTCATCTAGCTGACAATGACCTTCGAACGTGTTTCATAATGATGAACTATGTATATCAGATAATTTGGGATATTTTAGAACTGTAATGAAAGAATGTCTTGTTCCCTTCACGTCCATTTGGCTTTTTTGTTAATGAAACCCCACATAAAAGGATAAGTATCAAGTATTAGTAAATTTAGTATACCCAAAAATAAAATGACACGTCATTTTTAGAATAGACAACAAATGTCACATGGCTTAAAATAGAGTGTTAGGTGTATTAACTATTACGTAGTATAACTTGTCCCGTCCTTCTTTAAAAATTACCATGACTTTTGAGTAGAGTTGTGTTTACCTTTGTGTTAGAACTTAGGGCCCCTTTTCCTCTCTATCTCTTTCTCACGTGTGTGTTTGTTTCTCAAATAAAAGAATAGACAATAAATGCTCTCATTGAATGCTAGAAGTACATATGAAAAAATATGAAAGAAGAAAATAACGGAGAGAGAGAGAGAGAGAGAGTCATTGAATTAATGTGGTTCAACCAGAAGATTTATACCTACAATGAAAAACCCTTAATGATTTTTTTTTTTTTTTTTGAGAAAGACCCTTAATGGTTTATTTGTATACTATATGACTTTGTTTTTGTTTTTGTTTTTTGTTTTTTGTTTTTTTTGAAAGAGTTTTAACTTACAGCGTTCGCTTCTAATAATAACTCTTTATCATCAGCCTAAGACATCAACCAGTTTTTGGTGTTGGCAGGGATTGAACCCTAGATTATTCAATTATCAGAGACTTTATCAGTTGAATAAACTAGAATTCACATATGACTTTATTCTTACTATGAAACCATTGAATGTGGTATATATAATAAGCTAAATTCTAAGTTAGCTTAGTATATATTATATTCCTTAATTGTAAAAATTTATGGTTCATGCTTGCCCCCAAAAAATTAATCATGGTTCTATCTCCAACAACACTAATAATAAATTTGCTTTTTTTTTTTTGGGTACTTATGCATGTGAAATTGTATCTTTAGTCTCTAGTTGCATTTGCTTTGAGACCCATTTGTGGAGACCAATTTTTCAATTTAAAAATAAGGGCTCACTTAATTTTGGTTGTTTGGACTTGGATTATAAACATAGGATGGTTTCAAAAATGTGAAGTTGATAATGCCTCCTGCTTGATATTTGCGGGATAAAATGTTTTCGTACCGTTTGAAAAGAAAGACAAAAAACCTATAAACATGGGCAATTGCAGAGAGCAATTATTTGTGTACTACATTTAGACCACACTCTCAGCCAGCCTTGTCAATTCGAACATGGTAGGTGGATTTTGCATAGTAATTCCATAATGACGTGTAGTTATTTCCCAGCACAGATTGGTACACTATGAATCACATCAATTGTCCCAAAATTAAAATATTTTAAGAGGTTTAGGTGAGATGTTAGAAACCCATTCACGATTCCTACCTTTTTCTCCCAAAATAAGAAAAAAAAAACCGTTCAGATTGAATTTTTCGATATCTCTTAAATGATAGCACATTTTTTATATAAAAAAAATGATATAATTTGAAATTTATAGTATCCAATTATTCATTTTATGATAAAAATAAAATATTTTACTAATTGAATTATCTGAAACTACAAATGTTATATATTTAAGTTATGGGTGGCAATTTGTGTTAATAGTTGGGTTGAGTTTGTGTCGTGTCGAAATAATGATATTTAAATAAATACCTCAATTTTAACTGCATTTATTTAATATTGTGTCAAATCCCCCAAAACTCTAGCTAACACAAATCATTTATTAAGCAAGTTTACACGACATGATCCATTTCAGTTCATTTAATACACCATTTAAGAAAAATAAAGGGAAAAATAACTTTTTTTTTAGGTGAAAGGGTTAAGGACCCTAAATTTTTAATTTAGAATTTATCAATACACTATTTTTATGAATTGGGTCATTTTGGGTTAATTGCAAGTTAAGTAAATCAACACATAATTAACTCATTTTGTTGATCATGTTAGAGTATCAACCTATTTTGACACGAATCCATTTCACTAAACACTTACCCAAAAAGAAAAAACATCCTAATTTAAGTCCATTCAAGCAATGATTAGTTTTATATTATATAGGATGAAGGGTAGGGCTTTCAAATGGATTGTCTCCACACATATCACGTCCAATGAATTGAATATAGTACTGAATAATGAATACAAACCAAACCCTAGAATGAATTGACAAGAAACGATCAATGTGACAATCCCATTTGAACTGTCTTATTGTCTCCAAAGATTCGAAGTCATGACTTAATTAACACCTAGAACTCAAGCATTAGATCACAAATTCATAGTTGGAGTTTGCAGGTGAACGTTAATTAGTTTCAAGTAAAACAAGAAAGTCAAGGAACCCACAAAGAGCTCAAGGAAGAGGTGGCAAACTACCGAAAGGCAGTGCAATCTAATGCCTAGGGACCACATATAAATACAACCTCGTTTGCCGAATGTGTTTTCCTTGTCAATCCATTTTGTAATGGGAGATGATGATAAGCTATGGATGAAAACAAGCAAACTGCCAAAATTGCTAGTCCATAGACTCCCAACATGTGCAATGAGTTCAGTTGGTTTTATTTCCTCTAATGGATACAAAATTCTTACCAGCAAACTTGACGAGTGGATGGTGATGAAGAATGTGTCTGAGGTTAGCGTTACTTGCGGGTTTTGTGGCACCAAAATAGGAGCAAAGACTAATGAGATGTTTTATTGGGGTGGTTCCATTTACTTGTTTCGTCAAATTCTTATTGATTTTGTATCATACTTTTCAATGGAAAAGGAAATTAAATTTTTTGAACATTAAAATTGACTATTGTGGTCTAGTGGTTAGGTTCTTAGTATGGGATAGGTCTTGAGCTTGCTAAACCTTCATAAACGATGTCAACAGCATGACATTAATTGGTTCAGCTTAGGACTGTTGTTTCATACTACCTGAAACCACTGATTTTCTGAGTGAACCTAAGGTCAGGCTTCAACTTAAATCGCCTACAAGAACGATTGCAACTCCTTATCCTTGTTTAAGTCCCTTAGACATGGGTTTCTTAGTTTTGTAGAAGAGCTACTATTGTTATGCTCATGTAAAATAGTAACCACGAGGAGAAAGTATCTTAGAGGCTATCAGTCCTGTAAATATAGGGTTCACATGTTTGTAAGAAGTCTGTTTCATATAGCAAATGCATAAGATAATTTTTGCACAACTAGTGTCCTTATTTATTTTTTATTTTTAAAGTACCAAAGCTGTCTAGGTACGTCCCCTCCTAGCTAGACTCCTCTTAAGTCCTAACACCATGATCTCGCTCTTGGTGACAATGTACATCACCATTTTATTTGGAAAAGGCACCATGGCTAGTTGAGAAAACTTTGAAACTAAACAAACACTTTCTATATGTTGTTTCTTGCAATTGAATAATGGACAAAAAGAAATCATAAGCTAGCTCCCATTCAGCATGGTTCTCCTCTCCCAAGTATCAGTGTAAGAGCATCACTTTATGGTGTTGGTGACTTTATTGTAGCTAGCTAGAGATACCTTTGATTATATATTAAAATCCCATGATTATTATGTGATTTAGTCACCAAATTGATTGATAATTTACATCTTTCACGTATAGCCACATCATGAGGCCTAAAGCCAATCCAATAATTAAGTTGTTTGAATCAAATAATTAAAAAATTGGATCATGTTTAGGAGTTAGGATATAGGATAATCTCACTTTGGTCTTTGGATGTAAATTCATTGTACTCCCAATATATAAATATAACTATTGTATTTTTATTTATTTATTGATAGTTGCTATATTTTTTTGAGTGGTACTAGGGGGGGTTAGTGTTAATAGTTTCCAATTGACTATCAAATTAGACTAAATTATTATTATTATTATAGCATAAACTTTATCTCATGCCAATTACTTTTCCATGACCTAAAGGGTTATAGCCAATTACAAGCCCTTGATGTTATAAAAATGTCCTTTCGTGTTGCTAACAATGCATGCTATATAGTATTTAAAACAACATGTATTTTTATAAAAAATTCATACGTTGTGAGACGTGCATGCATTTTTTAATTTTATAATTCCTTTTGGGATTGATTCTAAAGGATAGCTATCACAAGGAGTACCCAATAGAGTCTTCTCCTTGATGCTAAAGACATCCTTGACAATATAATATATAGTATATATATATATATAATCTATTGTATTAAATTAGGTTAAAAGCTAGTGACCCACTAGAATTAATGAATTATCCATTGAATTACTATACTCGAGCAGCCATAAATGTACGCTACCAGTATGAATCTATTACAATAACTTCTGACATAAACTCTCTCTAGTGTAAAGCAAACACATACTACCAATAATCCCCCAAGTTTAACCAAAATTCCATATTTGACATAGAAGGGAATTATTGGCAAGCTACTATGAACAATAATCATGGTGTAATTTCATTGGCAATATTTTTTACAATAAATTTGGAAGCCAAAAGGTTGCGAAAAAGCATATAAGAGGAGAATGAATGTTATTTTTTGATTAGTCCACCATGCACTTCAATCACTCCAATAATACAACTGGCTTTATGTATCATGCATTGGAGAATGAATGTTATTTTTTGATGCATAAGTTTCGACTAAAAACTAAATGTAATTGCCAAAGAGCTTATAACTCAATTGGCTCCAGTATTTTTAATAGAGACATCTAAGATTTAAATCCCTCACCTCAATTATCAAATTATCCACACAAAAAAAGAAAAGAATCTGGTTGTATTATTTTTCCTACAACCAATACAAGAATCTAAATCTCATATATCTTGTGAATTGCATTTATTAAGGTGGAGAGAGAGAGAGAGAGAGAGAGAGAGAGAGAGAGAGAGAGAGAGAGATTAGGATCCTCTCTATTTATTATTTATTTATTTATTGGGGAATTATCTATATTTTAAATGATTTTTATATGGTTTGAATTAAATATTATTATATGTTTAAAAGTGTATCAAGTACCATATCATTTAAAATTTTAAATAAGTGTTACAACATATACATTAAACATTAGTAACAAGATACAATAAATAAAAGTAAAATGTACTCTATACATTTCAAATGATTCAATTTCATGGATTAAATAAAATATACCTAGAGAGAGAAGATACTACCAAAAAAAAAAATTTAAGACTATTACTCGATAAATATTTTTATTTTGATAACGCAATAAATTATTATTAATCAATGACAATTTTTTTGATTGGAATAACAAAATTATTTGCTAGGAAGATTATTATGTAACTCTCTTCCACTAAAATCTATTTGATCCTTTAAAGGTGTCGGTTATTTTTACCAATCATATTATATATATATATATATAATTAAAGACATTTGACTTTTTGTTTACCTAATAATATTTTTGTCACATAAGTTTTTGAGGTCTCATAGTTTTACACACCATTGTTCTATTATTATATATTTTTAATTGATTTTTTTTTTTTGAGAAAGAATATTTTTAATTGATTTTAAGTATACTCTATAACTAAATTTTCCATTAAAATCTTACCAAATCCTATGTTCTTTAAATAGTAGAAGATATAGTTTCATATACAAATTCTATCATAGTAAATTCCTATTAATAATTACCATAATCATCACATATTATATTTACAAAAAAAATAAAATAGGGAAAAAATAATATTTTATTAAACTTTTTTGTGCATTGCACATGTTATCGACTAGTATATGTAAAATAAAAATAAAAAATTTTAATTTTTGGTTAATATCGTAATGTTGTGCCACAAAAACTGTTAAGGCCTTTTATTTTACAGTTTATTATTCTAATATATTTTTTTAATTGAATTTATTAAATTTAAATATTATTCTATATTTAAACCCCCATTAGTATCTTAGCACTTCGTATTTCTTTGAATGATAGATTCAATAGTTTCATATACAAATACAATCATTACAAATACCTAATTTTAGAATATATAATTTCATATATAAACACAATCATAATAAATGTCTATTAATAACCATCGCAATTATTGATTTTTATATTTAGATGAAGAAATAAAAGCGAGAAAAAAAATCATATTATATAAAATTTTTCCATGCATCACATGGGTTACAAACTAGTAGTAGTATATTAAAATCAAAGCACAATCAAAATCAAAATCAAAATTGATTCAAAATTAGTTTTAATTATTGTATGATTTTGTGCCATACTACATGTCTATTTATTTATTTTTTAATTTTGGTGCCAAATCACAATTTCTTGATACTCAATGTGAAAACCGAGATGACAATCTCACATACCAAGTCAAGACCATCTCATCCTTATTATTCTGAATGTTTTAGTGTGTAAGCATGTGTTATTATCCTTCTCTACTAATTTCCAAATGAAAAGATTAAAGAGTTACCCAACACGTTACGATATGACGAGTGACGACAGTCATGCACCACTTGTGTCCGCATGCAACCAAATGTAACAAAGTTACTTTACTAGTTACAGGTAAACAAAAAAAAAAAAAAAGTCTTTTTATTGAAAATCTTTTCCTTTCAAACCAATGAAACTTTTTTCTTTTTATATAATTCAAAACAAAAATAGGAAAACCATTAAATCACAAGAATTCCAAAACTCAATCCAGTGCCCTTAAAACCACTTCAAATTCATATCAATAATGGACAGATACAAAAAAGAAAGGAAATTCCTTTCTTACCATAGAAAACAAGATTATACTTACTTAAAAAAGAATCATAATAAATTTACAGACATTATTTTTTTTACAATTATTAATGTGTTACTATATTATTGGATATATCATTACAAAATATATTTAAAAATGTATTTATGTAAAAATAATGTTCTAATGAATCTAATCACAATTTATTATCTTAAAATAAGTTGTGATATGTTATAAAAAATAATTGTGTTATTGTGAAAAAAGAAAAAAAAAGAAACAAAACAAATTTTGTTGTGTGTAAATTACGCGCTTTAACTGCCGCGTGAAACCGGCACATTTTTTAAATAGTTTTTGACGTTGTAAAATCCAAATGAGCTTTCGAAGGAAGAAGAAAAATAATTGCTTAATAAGCTGCGGGGACAAAGGAGAAGAGAGAGAAAGCAAATTATTATTATTATTATTATTATTATTATTATTTTAATAAGAGAAAGAATATAATTTAATCAAAACGAAATTGGAAGAAAAAAGAAAGAGCAATGCTATAGTTATAAACTATTTTATAAAATTTTTATAAACTATTAATGTGTTTAACTTCTTATTGGTTTTCTTTTAGGTTTACCGTTAATATCACTTTTTTATTTATCAATAATCATTCAACACATTAATTCATAAATTTTTTTAATAAAAAATTCTGTATCTCTTACATTACTAAAAAAAAGGAAGAAAAGTAAAATACAGTCAACACCAAAGTTGAGCCAATACCAGTCAAGTTTAAAACAATTCAAAATTTATCAATTTAGTTTGTAAACCCAATTTGGTTTCTAAATTGTTACTTATTTTTCTCTTGTTTTCATAGTGATTAGGGACCAAATTAATTACAGAGTACTATTTTTTATTTTTTATTTCTGATAGAATTTTATTCTAACTTAATATAAGTGTATGTATCTATATAAAGTTTTCTCAAAACTTGAACTTCAACTTTTACCCACTCCACATCTCACAAATATTTATAATTAAAATGATTATCACACTAAGGATTTGTGATAATAATTAATCAATTTTGAAATATCTTGGATGTAGTTTTTTTTTTTTTTTAAATACAAGATACAAATTTTACTCTAATCTAATCTAATCTAAGTGTATATGTGTGTGAAACACCCTTCTATTTTATAGACTTAAACTTCAGCCCTTGCTCTCCACAACTCACACCTTGCAAATACTTATACTTGTAGAGTGACCATTGCATCAAGAATATGTAATGATGTCTTAAACCGTAGTTAGCATTAGGTGGAGGGTGTTGCTTGTATTTTTAAAAAAAAAAAATTTAAAAATTTGCTCAATAAGTTGCGGAGATACAGGGAAAGATAGAGAGAGATATTAATTTAAAATTTTAAAATTAAATTAAAATGAAAAAGAAAAAAAAATTAAGAGTAAATAATTGACTCGCTAAACAAGCTGCGGAGACAAAGGACAAGAAAGAGAGAGAGAGAAATGAAGTCGGAATGAAATTGAAATGCAACTCAAATTCGAATTCCACCCAAATGAAATTCCTATTAAATTCACGCGTAGTAGTCATGAAATCCGTGTAGTCATCGTCGTCGTTGTTTTAGAGAGAGAGAGAGAGAGAGAGAGAGAGAAAAGAGTGAGCTTTTTTTTCTTCTTCTTCTTCTTCTTCTTCTTCTAGAGAGAGAAAGCCCGTGAATATATTTTTAACACAGAGAGAGAGAGAGAGTGAGAGAGAGCTTTGGCATTTCCGTCACAAAAACAAGCTCAATGTGGCGGAGAATTTAGAATAAAGTTCATTTATTTTCTTTGTCTCTGCTGACTTTGAGCAGGGTCGGCAAAAATTTTTACCTTAATGAAATGCCATCTGCTTAGAAGGTACACTTATAAATATAAATTCAAGTTCTTTTGTCCTTTGAATATTGTATGGTTTTTTTTTCTTGATTTTGCTATCTGGGTTTTGTTTAATTTTGCTTTTCACTCATTTGCAGATTGTTGAAAATTTTGATCTGTGGTGATATGCACTGTGTTTTGGTTAGAAGTGAATTGGGTTAGACTTGAATTGTATTGAAAAGCTTTTAAGACTTTTGTGAAAGTGGGTTGTGTTTGTTGTGCTTCTTTTTTTTTCCTTCTTTTTTTTTTTTTTTTTCATAGAATACATTACAAGCTATAAACTTTGGAGCAAAATGGGTGACACTGAAGAAGCTAATAGTGATATGATGCAAAGGCTTCAATCTTCATTTGGTACTTCTTCATCTTCCATTTTGAAACAACCTTTATCCATGGACCAACTTAGCATACCCCAATTGAGCCCTTCACTAAACCGTGCACGCCATTTTCAACAAAATTTTGGTGGTGATAGCGGTAAAAGAATAGGTATACCACCTTCACACCCTCATCAGATCCCACCCATTTCACCTTATTCTCAGATCCCTGTGTCTAGGCCAGTGAACCAGCAAATGGGTTCACAGAATTTTAGTCCTGGGCCTACTCATTCACGATCTTTGTCACAGCCATCATCGTTTTTCTCGCTTGATTCGTTGCCCCCGTTGAGCCCTTCCCCTTTTCGGGACTCCTCGTCCATGTCTATGTCAGAAGCTGGGGTGTCAACTGATGTGTCAATGGAGGATCGGAATGCAGGTTCGCATTCATTGTTGCCTCCATCACCTTATTCTACGAGGGGCGATTCTCCGAGGATTGGGGAGAGTTTGCCCCCTAGGAAAGCTCATAGAAGGTCTAATAGTGATATCCCTTTTGGGTTTTCGAGTGTGATGCAATCATCACCGCCCCTTGTTCCGTTAAGGGGTCCTGCTGGTTTAGAGAGGTCGGTTTCTGGTAGAGAAAATATGGGGATGGCAAGGCCGGCTCAGTTGGTTAAAAGAGAATCGAGTTGGGAGAGAGGGGGTGATAACAATGCAGAAGGTATGGGTGAGAGGAAGTCAGAAGGGGAAGTTGTGGATGATCTGTTTTCTGCATATATGAATTTGGATACCATTGATGCATTGAACTCTTCAGGGACTGATGAGAAGACTGGTAATGAGAATCGTGAGGACTTGGATAGTAGAGCCAGTGGGACAAAGACTAATGGAGGAGATAGCAGTGATAATGAAGCAGAAAGCAGCGTGAATGAAAGTGGGGGCAGTGTGCCAAGGGGAGGACTGAATTCTACGGCTGAGAAGAGGGAAGGGGTCAAAAGGAGTGCAGGAGGAGATGTTGCTCCAACCACTAGACATTACAGAAGTGTTTCTATGGATAGCTTCATGGGGAAGCTGCAATTCGGTGATGAGTCACCTAAGATGCCACCTTCACCCGGAACTCGTCCTGGACAACTTTCACCCAATAATTCAGTTGATGGTAATTCAAATGCCTTTAGCTTGGAGTTTGGAAATGGCGAGTTTAGTGGGGCAGAACTGAAGAAAATTATGGCAAACGAAAAACTTGCTGAGATAGCATTGACTGACCCAAAACGTGCAAAGAGGTATGGCATTTTCATCCGCTATAGCTTCAATATGGTCAACTGAATAAATAACCAAGAAGCATTTTTTCTGCATTCTATTAACCTTACTGGTTGTTTAATTTAGGATTTTGGCAAATCGTCAGTCAGCTGCTCGTTCCAAAGAACGAAAGATGCGGTACATTTCAGAGTTGGAACATAAGGTCCAGACTTTGCAGACGGAAGCTACCACATTGTCTGCACAGCTTACATTATTACAGGTGGGGATTTGAACTACTGATGCTTTTATTCTTATATCTCTATGTTCTATTTCTTAAATTGATTTGCTCTGTCTTCTTTGCAATACGTGCAGAGAGATTCTGTTGGGCTCACAACCCAGAATAATGAGTTGAAGTTTCGTCTTCAAGCAATGGAACAACAGGCACAACTCCGAGATGGTACACATTTTTTTTCTTATTTTGTTTCCTCCATTGCATTAATAGATTTCATTGTGTGCATCCGTTGACACCTTTAATTTTGGTGGGAAGTAATAATTGGTAATTTCTTAATGTGACTCTCTCCTATTTTTTGTTGTTTGCTCTAATTTTTGCAGAAATTTCTTTATCATTATATATTCATTTTGAATTGTTAATGATACTCTTATGTTGGCTACCTACATGGGTATTTCAGTGCTTCATTACTTCATACACATTCGAACTGTTTTCTCAGTGGAAGTGCCTGATGCTTCCCTGATGTCCGGCACAAAATTTACTATTGCTTTATTCTCTTCTTAAATTAGTTCTGAAAAATCTATCAGTTTATTTTTTTTGGTACTTCAGAAAAGTCTAATCATGTCCTATTGTGAGCCATCAAGTCCTCTATTGCTAGAAGCAACCAACCAGACTTTAATATTTGTGGTCCAGATCCAACTACCCTCCGAAGTTCACTCACCTTTTGTTTAAGCAGTCAGCTACATGTTTTATATCTTAAAACAATTTTTTTTTTTTTAATGCTATCGCAAACATCTTAATGCTCAATGTCACTTGGGAAATTAGGTTTGCTTTATATGTACATTCTTTATTGAAAGCATTCTCTAGAGTATTGTACATTGGAAATCAGCAAGCCTGCTGAATTAGTTGAGTTGCCTAGAAAGCATTGGTGGGCATCTTTTTTTTGTTAATTTTCTTTCTGATGCTCCATTTTCAGAAATTCTCTCTTTTGTGCTGCATTTATAATAGACTGCTTATGGAACTTTTCCTGCCTGTGGTTTAATGGCACAGCTTTAAATGATGCCTTAACTGCGGAGGTCCAACGGTTGAAGCTTGCTACAGCAGAGTTGGGTGGAGAGCACCCTTCTAAGTGCATGGTTTCACAGCTCAACCATCAAATGTTCCAAATGCAGCAGCAGCAGTCATCTACCCAGATGAACATTCATCAGTTACAACACCAGCAGCAGCAGCAGCAGCAGCAGCAGCAGCAGCAACAGTCACAGCAGCAGAATGGTAGCACAGCCTCAAAATCTGAGTCCATTCAATAGGTTGTGATTATGAAACATGGGCTTCAATCAGTTGGATGGCTCTTTATCTTATCAATTACTGGCTTTTAATATTCAGCAATCGTTGCGCAATGCATTCATTCGTTATTATACTGTCTCCAAGGGACGTCTTTAATGTGTGTTAGTCGTGAATTCTACCTGCAATGTGTCCAACTCGGACCATGTCTATGGTATGAAATCATATACAAGTCTCAACACTAATTTTATATTTTTTATCTCTTATTTAATTCTGGTAGATATCATGGAATGTAGACATTATTGGACTTAATTTTGCTTTTTAAGACATTAGAAGAGTCAAAACTCCTGTCTTTGTTTCTTTCAGTAAAGAATTATGTCCCTCTAATTGCTTCTTATTAAGCTCATTGGTTTTAGCTTTACTCTGATCTAAACAAAAATTGATTTGGTAAGCAATGTCTTTGGATACAAGTGAGTCTTCCATGGAACCACTTACGTGCCAAATCTAGGCCATTCTTTCTTAGAAAATTAAGAATCAAAAGTGTTGCATTTTCCTTTTCTTTCCTGCCTATGATTGATGCCTCAGCATAGAAGCATTGCCTAATCATACTCAGAGCTGAAATTGTTAACAGAGTGATGCTATGGATACAATTATTTTCACAACTAGACAAGTTGTGATTAGATTAACATCATTATTATGTGCCAACCATTTTAGGCCACGGCACCAGACTCGCCACGTGCCACGTCAATAGTGGTAAAAAAGAAGAAAAAGTTGTTGGGATATGTACAAAAGGTTTTGTGTACCTAGAAGTACAGGAATATATTTTTTTTTTTGGTAGATAGAAGTACAGGAATTGTGTTAGAACAAATCTGGTAACCCAATAATGAGTGTCAGCAACTCATGGACCATGAGAAACCTTGTTGGGTCCCGTGGCCTCTCTGATGAGAAAACTGGAAGGACTAAAATGAGGGACCGAGCAATTATAGTCCCAGCATGCAGAAATGCCAAATTAATGTTATCTTCCTATAAAATACTAGTGTAATTAATGTGTTATGGTCCTCTCCAATTGCAACGTCAGAGTTTAAATGTCACTCTCCTTTTCTTTTATTTTTTACTTAAGTCTAATGTAAATGTGTGTGAAATTTTCTCATGATAATTTAAACTTGGCCATTGCCTCCTACAAGCACTTATACTTATAGATTGACCATCGTATAAAGAATGTATAAAGAATGTTAGGAGGTAAATGTCATTCTCCTGAACGGTAGGAGGGAGATGCATTTTGTGAATGAACCTATCAAAGAAAATTTTGTATATTTAAAATATATAAAATCTGGGTGGATTTAACAATTTCATAAGACTCATTTTGAATTTTCATCGGACCAATTTCAACCATCAACAATGCTTAATTCTTGTTTTTATCATTAATCATCATAATGAAAACGACTAATTTCATTCATTGTGATTCTTACGTATTCTAAATACTATATGATATGGAGTAAATTTTTTTGTTATAATTCATGTCAATGTGCTGCGAAATAAGAATAATTTGAAAGTTCTACTTTAGGGGGGAAAAAATACAAATGATGGGAATAGGTAATACCTTCAAGTTTCATAATCCCAAAAATTCTCACAATCCCATATTTGAACCTCAAATTTCTTGAAAAAAATGGAAGCAAGTTATGCTACTGATCAAGATTCTTGACCAAACTTTTATGTTTTAGACGGAAGTGATATACCATTAAACTACAATTAAAACTAATAAGACAAGTGGGTGGGTGAAATTTTGAGTGACACAATGGAACTACATTAAAGATTTCTACTCTGACCTAATTGTGATGAACCTTTTGAGAAATCCAATCACTTGCTAAAGAGAACTCAGACCAAGTAAGACCACCAAGGTGGGTGATCAAAGAGGTTCTGATGGTTAAATCAGAAAACCAGTGGAGAAGAGGAGGGATGGAAGAGTTATATAGTGCATATAGCTTGTTAAAATTACCTCTTTTTGTTCGACAAAAGGGTATTTATAAAGCATAAGGAGATATTTTTAAAGAAATTTGACTTAAGCCTTGATTGTAGACTTGCCAGCAAGTCTAAGACCTAACACTAAACTTGCCCAACTAGTTGTTTCCTTAAGTCGGTTAAAGAGATATGTGTCAAGACAGCAAACCCATGATATATACAAATAAAATAAGTCTATATCATTAAATATGGTAGTTTGAGTTCAACCATTGAGATCAACCATGGTCTTTTGATTTTTTTTTTTTTGGTTTAGAAAGGGATCATAAGCAACCATGTTGGTCTATCCTATAGGCATTAAGAATGCAAACAAACAATCAAAATAGAAAACCTAAATTAATGAATCAAAAACAGTCAGGATGGCCGAGTGGTCTAAGGCGCCAGACTCAAGTTCTGGTCCTCTAACGAGGGCGTGGGTTCAAATCCCACTTCTGACAAATTCTTACTTTCATTTTTTTCTTCTTTTACACACTATGTCTAATAAAACGGCACCTCTCTACGTCGTTTTACAAACTAACGTCGTTTTATAACTAACAAAAACCCTAACAACGAACAAGAAAAAACGCAAACAAGCACACCGCTACTACTACACAGTTTAGCAACCGAGTTCTTCTGAGTCGACTCGTTCCGCCATGGACGAGTCTGCTACCAGCACCATCACCACCACAGAAGAATCCGTAGTGGAGAACCCCGAGCTCTCTCTGGTCCCACCACTGCCGTCAGAACCAGCCGACTCTCACTCAAAGTCTCACTCTGAGCTCACAACCGATGAACTCGTCGCCAAGTCCATTGCTCCCATCAACAAACGCTTCCTTCGTCCTCCGCCTCTCAGACCTTCCCCAAACGACGCCGTTTCCCAAACCACCACCACCGCCACCGCCACCGCCAACGGCGCCCCAGCTCCGTCTCAATCCTCCTTCGTCAAAGACAAAAAATCCAAACGCCAACTCAAACGTGAACGTCGCCAGGTCCTCTCTCTCAAATCCCTAACCTTTTGCTTTTTCATATTGTATATGCTAAACGAAGCGTTTCGATAACATTGTAGGATCAAAAATCATCGAAAAATATCTGTCCTTTGATTGCGAAAACCGGAGATATCACTTCGTGTCCTTACAATGATAAGTGCCGATTTAGCCACGACGTTGAAGGGTTTAAAGCTCAGGTTTTTGAATTGAATTTGAACTTGAGTTTGAATTAGTTTGTAGTTTCTTGTTTGAGTGATAAAAATTTGATTTTTGGTTTTGGTTTTGAAATGCAGAAACCGGAGGATATAGAAGGGGAATGCCCGTTTTTGGTTTCGGAGGAGCCGTGTCCTTATGGCTTGGCTTGTAGGTTTTTGGGCACACATAAAAGTAAAGATAAAGATGGTGTTTTGGGTGGTAAGAAGAAGATGAGTGATGAGTGTAATGGATTGAATAAGGATGTTCAGAAGCTTTTGTGGAAAAATAAAATGAAATTTCCTAAGGCTGATGCCAAACTCAAAGCTCTTGGTCTCCTGGTAACTGTGCTAAGATTTTACTTTTCTACTTAAATGCATTTATGTATCGTGTTTTTATCTTGCATACTACTGTCATTTTTATTTAGAAAGAGAAGCTTGTAAAGATTTTCGTACGGGTTTTATCGATTTAAAGAGTGTGTATGATAGAGACTATAGACTGCGTAGAGAGATTATGGGGTGGGTTTAGGTAAGATTAAGGATATATATAACGCTAGTTACAACTAGCGTGAGAACAAATGGATCGATAATTCATATTCATCTTTTTTCTCTTGCATACTACTTTCATTCTTATTTAGAAAGAGAAGGTTGTAATGATTTTCATACGGGTTTTGTTGATTAAGGGAGTGTATGATGGAGGACTATTGACTGTGTAGACAGATTATGGGGTGGGTTTAGATAAGATTAAGGATGTGTATAACGTAGTTGTAACTAGCGTGAGAACAAATGGATTGATAATTCTTAAGGATGTGTATATTGAAGAGGATGTGATTTATAGGATAAGAGTGGATGAAGTGGAGAAGTTCTTTGGGTGTATTGTGTGATTATAGAATATCTGTCAAGTTGAAAGGGAAAGTTTTACAATTTATGCTATATGGTTGCTGAATGTTCAGCTATCAAGAGGTAACATATTCATAAAATGAGCGTGGATGAAATGAGAATATTAAGTTGGGTAAGTGGAAATATAAGGGTGGCTACTGATGATGAAGAGATGAGGAAGAGTTGCTTGAGATGATTTGATTATATGTGCAAAGAAGAGCAATTAACACACTAGTGGGGAAGAGTGATTTGATTGAAGTTGTTAGAATGAAAGGAGGCAGTGGAACAACTAAAATAACACTAGTAGAAGTAGAAAAAAGGACATGCTATTCAAGGAAGTAACAAAGAGTACGTTTTTGGATATGATAGAATGGGTAGGGAGAATACATGTGGCCAACTTCGATTACTTTGTTGAGGATCCATAGCCGACCACAAAGTTTTGGAATTAAGGATTTGTCCTTGTTGTTTGTTAGGCTGAAACTTGGAACCCAATTCATTTTAGGACCTAGTAGTCACTGAAGTTATCATGGGCTATTGAATCATTATGCTGCCTTTTCATAGTCATGCAGCATGAATCTTAAAAAATATGTTTATAATCTTTGTACATCATCTTACTGGATCCTAGAACCTCTGACCTTGAGAATGCTCTCAAGACACTAGCCACCAAGGCTATAGAAAGGGCTGGTAATGAGGCTGTAATCTAAATTCCTTCATTTAAGAAGTTTAAAAAAGGTGAATGGACGATTTAAATGGTACCCGAAAGAGAGAAGGTTCATTTTCCTTAGTTGGGTTTGATTTTGTAAAAATTTTCCTGTCCCTTTTGTTTATGATTCTTTCTCATTTTCAACTTTTAGTTGGTTGATACAAAACTGTGGTGTGGATAAAGTATTATTTTTGCATATTTTATTATAAAACATTATCCTTAATACTGCTTTTATTGTGTTGCAGGGGAAGGCAAAGTCAAAAACGAAAATTGTTGAAGAAAAGGAGGACGAAGAAACTGTTCCAGGTACTTGTCATGTCAGTGATGGAAATGGCGTTAGTGAAGTGAACGGTGACTTGGATACTAAATTGGAATCAGCTGAAGTGCCAGAAGAGGATGATCTAGATAAAAAAGTTGGATCTGATGAACCACCCATGAAGAAACCAAAATCTGTAATTGAAGAAAACGGTAGCTCCGCTAAAGCTAACAATGGAGGTTTAGCTTTTATATCAATTGTTTGTTTGTTTATTCATTTATTTTTGAAAATATGTGGAGGTATTTAATATACTTCATCTAAGATCTAGGCAACTTAGATTGAATATCTTGCAACAGATGTGACTTTCATGGAGAAAGTTGTTGGGGAAAACTGTACACAAACTGAACCTGAAGCTGGAATGGATGTTACAACTCCAGAAGGTGATAGAAGCCTAAAGTTACACCCACGTGAAAAGAAGATTATCGATTTTAGAGAAAAACTGTATCTTGCACCTCTGACCACTGTTGGGAATCTTCCATTCCGAAGGATTTGCAAAGTCTTGGGAGCAGATGTAACATGCGGTGAAATGGCAATGTGTACTAATCTTTTGCAGGTCTCTATGTTGTTCTTTGTCTGCTTAATTGATTTAAGTTCTTCCTAAAATTTGGTGTGGATTATGAATGCAATTTTCAAGTGTTATTGAAAAGCATAATTTTTGCTTTTACTTGTGTGGTGTTGCTTAGATATATGCAGTTTTGCCACACTCTGACATGTGGCCAAGCATTCATTGTCAACATAGAATTCCCAGTATAAGAATCAGTACAGGTTTTTTTTTTTACAATTTTTAGTCCACAGGAAGATGATATATTTTAGATCACCTTAAGATGGAAATTGGCATTGTAAAATACACTCGCCACCCCTCATGAATCCCAACAACAGGGGCCCCCTTTTCTCTCCCTTTTGATTAGCGTTTCACTTATTTCATGCATCTGTATTTACCATACTTCATACTTGAACTTCAACATTACCATTTTTTATTTGGCTGCATTTTTCTTTTGGGAATAGGGTCAAGCTTCAGAATGGGCACTGCTGAGAAGACATTCTTCTGAGGATTTGTTTGGTGTTCAGATATGTGGGGCATATCCAGACACTGTGGCACGTGCTATGGAACTTATAGATCAAGAATGTACAGTGGACTTTATTGATATAAACATGGGGTGCCCAATCGATATTGTAGTGGAAAAGGGTGCTGGATCTGCTCTTCTTAATAAGCCAATGCGGATAAAAAGCATTATAGAAGCAGCTTCTGGCACTGTGGATAAGCCTATTACTGTCAAGGTGCTTGCTTAGGATTTATGTAGATTTTTTATGAATATGAATTGGGTGATCTGTAGCTGTTTCCATTCTTGCATCTTTAAGCTGGAAACTTTGTTTTAAGTTCTGTGTTTTTTCTTCCCTGCTTCTGTAATCAACTTTTTTTTTTGTCTATGGCTTTTTGCTCATCAATCTTGTCCACGATGCATTATACTTTTTCTTCTTTTCCTGGGTTGCTACAGGTGCGAACAGGTTTTTTTGAAGGGAAAAATCGCATTGATTCACTGATTACAGACATTGGCAACTGGGGAGCTAGTGCAGTAACAATACATGGTCGATCACGTCAGCAACGGTATAGCAAGCTTGCCAACTGGGACTATGTGTACCAGTGTGCCAGAAAAGCTCCTGATGCTTTGCAAGTTATGGGAAATGGAGATGTTTTCTCGTATTTAGACTGGAACACACGCAAAGCTGACTGCCCTGAGCTAGCTACATGCATGATTGCTCGAGGAGCACTAATTAAGGTTTGTGTTTTGCCTAGTATAGTTTCCGTGTACTAGGGTTGCATCCCTTTCTGCGCTTTCAATATATTATTTACTTATTCCCACCCCACCCCCACTTTCTCCCACCTTTTCTCTTTTAGTGCATGCTTTAAAGCTTGTGAATATGATAAATTTTGCTTTGCAGCCTTGGATATTTACTGAAATCAAGGAACAGAGGCACTGGGACATTACTTCTGGGGAACGATTAAATATTTTGAAGGATTTTGTGCGTTTGGGCCTTGAACATTGGGGTTCTGACACAAAAGGTATGTCTTATTTATTGAATTGGCACATAATATTTGTATACAAAAAGGTATAGTAATTTGACTGGGCTGCAAACATAGATTCAGTTTCTCTTTAGAAGTGCGTCTTTCTGTTCTTCTAGTTCAGTGACATTGCTTGGTCTTCTTTACAAGAAGAACCATGGTTTGAATCCAACGGATTTGGCACATAAAAGAAGTGCATATTTCTATGAATCTGAAAGTGATAGTATGAGAGCAAAAAATGGGTATGATAAGAAGCCTTCAGCAAGCAATTAAGTCTTTGCTTTCCTGAAAATAACATTGTCTATGATTAAAATTTGTTGTACTTTATAAAACTGTCTAAAGCTTTGCAAATTTTTTTTCATGTGTTTGCTGATCAAAATTTTGATTATTCTGGGCTTTTTTCCTTGGATCTTACACCTGCAGGAGTGGAGACAACAAGGCGATTTTTATTGGAATGGCTTAGTTATACTTGTAGGTATATACCTGTTGGTCTTTTAGATGTCATCCCTCAAAGACTGAACTGGCGCCCACCCTCCTACTATGGTCGTGATGACCTTGAGACATTAATGGTCTCAGATTCTGCAGCTGACTGGGTATGCCTTCTATATTGGCTTATTTATTTCACCATTAAGCATCTAGATGTTCTAGTCTGCTTACTTTCCTTTTAATTTGTTGCAGGTTCGGATATCCGAGATGTTACTTGGCAAGGTTCCAGATGGCTTCACATTCGCACCAAAGCATAAATCTAATGCTTATGACCGGGCAGAAAATGGCTAATTTTATGCAGTTCATCGATGTTGCCTTGAGGCAACTTTATTTGGTAGATTAATATCGGGTACACAAAAACATTTCTTTGCTGGCGCATTCAACCCCAATGGTTTTTTGCTGCAATAATGTTAAACATCTGATATTCACATCATCCCTCTCATTGTGTGAGCCTCACGGTTGCAAGAGGAAAGCTGCAGATATCAGATGCATGAGATACCTTCCCCTTTTATTGGATGCCAGTGTGTTTACATAATTGAAAGATATCTTAAGATGTCTTGGATGCACAGCTCATTGTTTGAATAAAAGCAAAGAAGGAAATGAGCATTTAACGTTTTGTTGACGTCTCTACTGTAATTTAAAGGTGGGGTTAACTGACCACCTAGATTTTGAAGCTGTTCATTTGTTATTCAACAACATTGTAACTTTGTCATAGGCAAGCATGCAATTTTCATTAGGTTGAAATATTGACTAAGACAAACTTGGTTTTGCGTAGCTGCACTCTTTTATTAGATTTGTTTTTTGGTTTGTGAAACCAATCATGGTAGGGGCCCTGGAATCTCTCCTAGTGCGATAGGGTTAAAATTAAAAATTAAAATTATTTTATTATTTAGTTTATTTTTGTTATTATTTATGGCCTTACTGTATTTTTTGGCATTATTTATGGGTCTCACAGTACTGTTTTAACTAATTTTTATTTTTATCTATAGTATTTTCAGCAATAATTTTTTAATTTAAGCAAAATAGCAGTATCTAAACTTCTTCTCTTTCTACATTTAAAAAAACTGTCATCTTTTCAAATATTGTAAAGTGGGGACTTGGAATCTTTCTTTACATTTCTGAAGTATCTTTATAGTGTGGACAATGGGAAATTTGGAAAGTAACAAAGTAGAAGTCGTCAAAGCTGTGGAGCACGACATCTTTGTGAATGAATTTTTGCTTCTTTCATTCCAAAAACGTGTCTAGGTTCTTGGAATTTATTAGTACAGGTTAATAAATGATTTTTCTTTTTTTTCAAGACTGTCCTTGAATTGACCAGAAAAATTGAGTATAACTTGTTAGGCATGACAATCAATTTCACACGGGATGCTAAGAATAGGGACTGAAAACGTTGAATCCAATCTTTTCTTATTTTGAAGTAACCTTTGATGCGTATGAATAGAATATAAGGATTTAGTTTATCTTCAAGAAAATCAATATTGCTATGAAACATGGTTTTGGAACGATTTGGAGCTAGAGTAGATGCTAGTGGCTTTGAGGCAAGGCTTTAAGAATAAGCAAAGATCCATATACTAATAAGGATGTACAAAAGGCCCCCACAAACTATACACTGTTTGTTTTAATCCCACCAACATGACACCGTTTAAGTCCAGTATTACTGTGCATTAAATCTTATAAGATGTTGACAGGTATCTAACATTATGTGTCAGAATCTTAGTTCAGTGCTACTGTACATTGGACTTGATAAGATGCTGATATATTTGAGTCCAGTGCTACTATACATTAAACCTCATAATATGCTGACATGTATCAAACATTATGTGTCAGTATCTTAGTGTGTCATGGAAAAAATGCGTATATATTTGCTGGTTGCCCCACGCTACCTCCCAGTTGGCAAATATAGTGGATTGGTTTGGAGTATAAAATCAGTTATGGGAAGGATTAAATGCATTGTCACAAGAGACAAGACTGCTCAGAATCATTTTTTTAAACTTTGCACTTAACTCAATTATCGTGATTGATTCTCATGTCTACAGCTTGATGGCATATGCATATTGCTTATCTTGTCCTCTCAAGAATATGGACAACCTCCTGGCCTATTGCTATAGCTCCAATTCATTCGCAACCTCGTTTCACAATTGTAGAGGCAAAAAAATTGTAAAACTATAGGTTATGAATGGTGTATAATAAAAGTGACGATAGTGGTGATCCCAATGTTTCACAATTGTAGAGGCCATAGAATTGTGAAACCATAGGTTATAAATGATGTATAATAAAAATTATGTTAGTGATAAATGGTAATCTCATGTAAAAGTGATGTTGCACTAATCATAATCTACCACATATGTTGTGGAAAGAATTGTAAATTTTTTTGCTGTAACCTTGTTGATACAAGTATTCTCAAATTTATCAGCTTTTTCTCTCATACCAAGTGATTTTGGCTGCTTTTGACTGAGCATGGAAAAGAAATAGATAGTGGGCTGAATTTTGTTGTTTGAACTTGCACAAGGGGCAAGAGAAATGGCAACAGGACTGAAATTCATTGGCGCTGGTTCAGCATTTTGTGGCAAAACTCCATCAGCTATAGCATAACATGATTATTCCTTTTGCTGGGCAAGTGACCAAGATGTTTCACGTTAAGTGTTGTTACTTGTTACTGATAATTACTCTCTCTCTCTCTCTCTCTCTCTCTCTCTCTCTCTTTTTATTTATTTATTTATTTTTTTTAATATAGACAACTAAAAAGATTTATTGAAGAAAAAAAGAAGGAAAACTACTCTCTTTAAACAAGTTCATTAGCTGCAAGACATTATACTGCAAATCCTTCATCCACTCCAGAAACTAGTTGCTTACACATTTGGTCTGACGCCAAAACTTTCGAATCTGCCCTAAGCTTTAGATGGTCTATTGCTACAGCTAAGATACCGTATATGTTCAATGCAAGAGTTCAGCATGAAAATGAATTATAACAATTGTTGGGTTGGCATCAGGAAAAAGGAAAATACTTGAAGCAATCATGCAAGGTTAGAATTTGAGGGGATGAGGCAAAGGCAGACGAGTGTATTTGTCACATCCAATACAATGCCTCCATCAAAGCCTTCAAATGATTCACATTTTCATTCTCTTTTACTGATTCACATGGTTCAAGCTTTTCTTGCTTAATTCAAGTCTTTAGCAACAGAGACCAATAAGTTGAAAAGACACAAAGAAGTAGAAGTTTCATGACAACACAGTTTCTATCTGAATTCAGAGATGATAAAGTAGATTTATCAGAGATAGTTCATTGGTGGAACTACAGGAAGTTTTGTAGATGTTGCTGTAAAAGACTTTCTGAATGATTTTGTACAATATTAGTTGATTGACATATGACATGCTATTTTAGTTCCGACAGGCAAATTAGTTTCTAAATTTCAGTATTTAACCACCATCTAAATTTTCCACCAACCAAAAATTGCTAAAATTCTGTTGCTCTATAAATTGGGGGTTCACCCTTCATTAATAGTTCAACAATTACGCCAATGGTCTGTATTACAAGATCAAGTCTGATGAGTTTTAATTAGCTCAACTGATAAAATCTCTTAGGTGTTGAAATAGAGATCTAGTGTTTAAACCCCGCCTACACCAAAATTAATTGGTGTCTTGGCTTGATGCTAAAGAGCAATCATTTAGAGACGCCATAGATCGATATTCTAACTTTTTTTTTTTTTTAATTAAAAAAAAGTGTAGGTATTTTTTTTTTGGGATAAGTAATAAATATTAATATGCATTTGATCTTATTTGCTATATCAAGAGGCTAATGCAATGCTACATATTCTTTTATCAGAGCATAACCATTCAATTTACTCTGCAACATCGTGTATTTGTAGTGCTCAAATCAAGCAAGAGATCCAAGACCAAATTCTGAACAAGACATGGACCAAAAGGAAAAACAGTAGTGGGAAGAACTAGGAAGCTATAATAGAAAACTCTCAATATCAGAGAAGATCTCAATACAGAAGATTTAACCTAGTATACCAAAATCATGTCAAAGAAGTTCTAGCATAAAACCCAAATATATGTCAGATTCAAAACTGAATAACATGAACTAACAAAATTGTATAAGCCTTAAGCTTTCAGTTCCAAAGTGAATTGAGGAAGCACATAATACTGTAAGTAGAGACCACTGAAGAAATCTGTCACTCACTGCCTCTCATATCTGATAGCCCTACATCTTGTTCTGTGGATCACAAAAGGCATGTATAATGTAAAACAGATAATTGCAAGCAACAAAACCATCAGTGTATGACAGCGATTAGGCAGTGCTAACCTCCAATTCTGACTTTGGTTTTGCTTGAACCCAACCCCCATCAATGGATTCTAAACTCCCATTTATCCCATCGTCCACAAAATCACCAACCCTTTTCACCTTAAGCTCCCTAGGCTCAACAGGATACTTGCCAGAGAAGCAAGCATAACAATAATTGGGTGCATCTTCAGCCAACAACCTCTGCAGGCTATCAATGGGAAGAAAAGAAAGTGAATCTGACCCAATAAACTCCCTAATCTCCTCCGTGCTCATCCTATTAGAAATCAACTCCTCTGAACTAGGTGTATCCACTCCATAATAACAAGACCCGATAATCGGTGGGCTTGCAATCCTCATGTGAACTTCCTTAGCCCCAGCCTCCTTTATCAACCTAACAATCTTTGAAGATGTTGTTCCCCTCACAATTGAGTCATCCACAACCACAACCCTCTTTCCCTCCAACACTGCTCGAACTGGTGATAACTTAAGCTTCACACCAAAGTCCCTAATCTTCTGTGATGGTTCAATGAAAGTCCTCCCAACATAGTGTGACCTTATCAAACCTTGCTGAAATGGCACCCCAGCTTTGGCAGCATAACCAAGTGCAGCCACGACCCCAGAATCTGGCACTGCTATCACAACATCACAATCAACAGGTGACTCAGTTGCAAGTATCTCCCCAAACCTTCGGCGAGACTCATACACAGAACGCCCAAAAATCACAGAATTAGGCAAAGCAAAGTAAATATGCTCAAAGATACATTGTTTTGGCTGAGGATGAGGCATTAAACAAAGTGATTGAATCCCAGTTTTATCAACCACCACAACCTCACCAGGAAACACTTCCCTCTCATATGTAGCCTCAATCAAATCAAGTGCACAAGTCTCAGAAGCAAAAACCACAGCACCATTACTCCTCCTCCCCATAACCAAGGGCCTAAAACCAAAAGGGTCCCTCACAGCAACAAGCTTATCTTTAGTCAAAAAAACCATTGAATAAGCACCCTCTACTTGCTGACAAGCATCCACAATCCTCATAACAAAAGGTCTATCTTTTGAAATAGCAATTAAATGAAGAACAACCTCAGTATCAGAACTAGTATTGAAAATTGAACCATTGTCTTCAAGCTTAGCACGAAGTGAACGATAATTCACTAAATTACCATTATGTGCAACCCCAACAGAGCCAAACCTGTACCCAGCAACAAAAGGTTGAACATTTTTCAACATAGATGCCCCTGCTGTTGAATACCTTACATGTCCAATAGACAAATCTCCAGGCAATTGATCAAGCTTTGACTCACTGAACACCTCAGAGACCAATCCAACGCCTGTAACCGATTGAAGCACGTCGTTTTGGACGGTCACGATGCCAGCACCTTCCTGGCCACGGTGTTGGAGAGCATGGAGAGCTAGATAGCAAAGCCTGGAGGCTTCTGGGTCACCATATATACCAACTACACCGCACTCCTCGCGTGGCTTATCGTCATCATCAAAACTAACAGAATGGTCGTCTGGGTTTGTGTTGTTTGGGGTGAAAAACTCGGAGATGGGGTTTTTGGATGAGACTGTGAGAGAGGTTTTCTGGGTGTGAGAGAAGGAGGGCTTGTGAGAAAAAAAGGAAGGTTTTTGGAGGGTTTTGGAGGGGAGAGAGACGTGGGTTTGTGGGGAGTTTAGAGGGAGAGGGGTTGATTTTGAGAGAGAGGATGAGAAGGAAGATAGATTGGTGGCGGCCATTGAAGAAGGAAATGGAAGCTTAGAGAAGAAAGATAAAAGCGAGAGCTTTACACAGTGGAGAGGACTTGGGAGTTTGAGTCCTTTTTACCTCTTTGGGTTGTTCTAGGTTTCTTCTAGGTTTGTTTGGAGTTGAGAGTTTTGAGTCCAAATCCAAAGTTTCCAAACAAATATTCAAACTTATGTGAGTGGTCTTTCTCAAAAAATTTATTTGAGTGGTTGCGTCGTGTTTACTTTGTGGTGAGGTTTCTTTCACAAAAGACTTCTAGAAAAATAAATAAAGTTTTATAAAAAAAGGAAAAGAAATAAATAAATAAATGAATGTGGGTACCAAAAAGAAGATAATATTTTGGCATGTGGGATAATATATTAAATTATTTTGTTATGTTTGGATTATATTTTTTACTTATTAATTTATCATTGTGTTTGGAACTTTGGATTATATTTTTAGTTTTTACTAATTTGGTGATTTAGTGAAAGGGCATGAATAATAAAGGTAAAGTTGTATATATTACTTTGACAAAAATTGGCCTAAACGGCTAAACCTACTCCTCTCATCTCGTTAAACATTAACTAATTAATTAGCCAAAAAAAGTAAATAATGTGCCTACATATAGAAGTGTAACAAACTAAACTATATATTTACAAAAGTAATAAATTAAACTATGAAATTTTAAAAAGTAACAAATTAAACCCTTCACTCATAATTTTTTTTTTTAAAAAAAATAGAAAAAACGATAATAGACTTTATTTATGAAAAGATCAAATTATACAATAAAGAAAAGAAAAGGCGAGCATTGATCTAACCAAACAATGATTTCCTTGGTTTTTTTTTTTTTTTTTTTTTTTTTTTTTTTTTTTTTGCAGCTTTATCAACAACTTAAACACACCTTAAAGGTAAAAAAAATTCACAAATAAGAATAACATCTTTAATAAACCATGCGACTTCTAGCAAGCAAATCCTATATGATTTCAAATGATCAACCAACTCTCCAAAATTGTGTTCCATGATGAGATTAGAAAAATAATTTGCTTGACAGAACAATAAAGCTTTTCTCATAATTGAATGATGAATTCCATAATGGAGCTTGAAGCCAAATAATTTATGCAAAGGAATTATCTGAGAATAAATGGCTCCAAGATTCAGCATCCTTGAAACATAAAATGTGTCAAGTTTCAATGAGAAAGAAGACTTGGGGACCTTCATCTTGTACCAAATATTGGAGTTCTTGACCTGCCTACGAGATCCCAAGCCCCCGACAATTTGGATTGATAATTTTCTTGTAGAAAATGGGGGTTGGGTACCAACCCTGAATGCAGGATGAGATGAATGTTTCTCACCTTTGTCAACCGCTTGTCTCTTGTGGAGGGAATTTTTTTTGCAAAAGGAAGAATATAAAAATACTTCCAATAGCTTCAAATTAAAAATGGATTGATTTTTAAATTTTTTTTTGAAATGATAAGATTAATTTGTTATATTTTGAAGCCTCATGTTTGATTTGTTACTTTTAAAATTATATTGTTGAATTTGTTACACCCCTAAACCATATGGTTTTAAGCTATAATAAATTAAAAGAAAGGGTGAAATTTTAACTTTTGCAAAAAAAAGAAAAAAAATAATAATAATAAAAAAAAAATAAAAATAAAAACTATACTTTGTAAAAATGTCGTAATTCACTGGCTTTTTCTTCCTTACGAATTATAATTTTATTATGTAAGTTCTCTATAACATACCATATTGACATATTCAATATTCCAGTAAGTCAGCAACCTTCTCATAGTTTAATGTACTATGATTATAATATCCTAAGGGACAAGAATTTGAAAGTCATGCATAATATCTTGAATGAGAGAACAAGATGAGCAATGCTATGTGGACATAAAATTTGATAATATTTTTCATAATAGATGAGTTACCAAATTTTTACTAATTTTTATTTAAATCCACCACTAACATCATTTTTTTACCTATCATTAACATTCTGTCATATCAAGCAGATGTAAAATTTTCTGTCATTTTTTTTTTTTTTTAGTGTCTATACTCTAGACTTTTCCAACAAGATATGCCTCTTATATCCAGGTTAATTTTATGTCATATTCAAGGTTACTATTTCTTGTTTTGCTGAATTAATCAATGTTACTATTGTTTTTGCCACGAAATTGTATTTTATGATATTATATTCGTTCGTACAAGACTAGAAGAGGCAAGAAAATATGGGTTTAAGGGTGGTTTTAGTTTTAGATGACCTTTTCCATATTATATTAAGTAAATTGTTTCCAAATGTTCTCAGTCAAATCCTTCTAGTGGGTTAGTCCAAGACTTTAGAATAAAAATCTCTTGAAAGGAAAGGCCATCCCCCACGCTTGAAATGTCATATTAGACATTTGGTGGGTTATTTCGGATGTTGATTTTTTTTATCCTATAATATTAGATTCTTTGGACTTTTCTATTTTTTTTTATTTTTCAATTTAGATTCTTTGGGGACTTGTGTGAGCGACTAGATTATTGAATTACATTCTTCTAAAAAAAAGATTATTGAGATACGTGTATCTGCTCAACTTGTCAAAGAAAATTGAATACTACTATAATTTAATCCCAATTAAGCCTTATAGATAACTTTTGGCCAAAGTATCTTCATTTTTTATACCAAGGCAACGATGGGTAAGTTCGTATTCAAAATTTCAAATCCCTTTCAATGGGTGACTCTGTTTAATTAAGAAGGAAGACACACACACATATATATATATATATATAAAGGAGAAGAAGGAAGACAAGTCTACGAATCATTTAATGTGTTAAAATGATAGTAAAATAATTAAATTCATTATTTTTTTATACAAGATATAATTTTTATTCTAGTCTAATCTAAGTGTATATGTGTGCGAAACTTCCTCCTGAAGACTTGAACCTCGACTCTTGCTCCTCGCATCCCACAAGTATAAATTCATTATTTTTAAACCAATTTATCCTTAAATCATTAATTTATCATAAAGAATCGAGATTAATTGATTACATGAATTCTTCTAACATCATTTAGTCTTATAGCAACAAAACAATTATGCCAAGAGAGATTTACATGTCTTGTAAATTATGACTACTATCGTCCTTTTGTATTTAACTTGACCAAGGATTACATTCTCAAAAAAAAAAAAAAAAAAAACTTGATCAAGGATTAGCATTGAAATTGTAAAAATATAAAAAAAAACCCAATTTAATACCTATAAAAGCTAATTTATATACTTTAACATACCATTTCGTGACTCATCCTACATTCATATTTTATTTTTCACATCAAAGTCAAGTAGCCAACATTATTAATTAATTTATTCATCTCTCTCTCTCTCTCTCTCTCTCTCTGACCTATCAAACAGCAAACTTCAACCCACAGTTACCTACCCTTACAAATGGCAACATAACTCTCAGATTTGAACGTACGCTCCCCCATATAAAAATATATATATATATATATATGGAACTCTTAGATTCGAACGTACACTCCCCCATATACATGGAAAATACAAAGGTGTCATTTAAATTATAGAGCTAGTAAGTGATTTACAACTTTGGAGCCCGTATTTTCCACTCATTGTAAATGGTAAATCACCACTAGCCGACCTAAGATGAAAAGATTTATTAGTCAAATGGGCAATTTTTTATAGTCAACAATGTTGTGCTAAAGTTATAGCCGAAAGGCAATGTAGACTAGCATTGGTCAGATGATTCAAGAATGCAAGTGGACTCCACTAAGAGTGGTAGGGTAAAGTGGTTGTCCAAAATGAGAAAAATCGACTGTGCCTTTTCTACGAAGCTGCGGGGTTGAAGAAAGAAGACTAGGTCAGTAGAATTTATCATGTAGGAGCCACAGTCTTAATCTTTCTTTTTAGCCTTTTTGGCTTTTGAAAGTTGAAAGTGAGTATTAAGATCCCACAAGCCAAGAGAAATGGCTAACAAAGGTACGGATGACAAAGGTTGCAGTATATACCATAATCACAGCAGCCTCACGACAAAAAAGGGATATACCACACCAGTCCACAACCTCATTAAGACAATGAAAGATGTTAACACTCACAGCCCATCTTCATCACTTTTGTTCAATATGTTTACACTTCTCGGATAAATGAGGGAATCTCACAACCACTACTTGGGATTTGGGACCCTTCTTTGAGTGAGATCAGGGACTTTAAGTGTTAGGGAGGCGGAAAGTATTGTCGACAACCGACACTTCTTATATTGTTCTCAACGAAGATATTTATGATTCAAATCCTCTCAAACTCATTATTGTAATTAGCAAATTAAAAAAAAAATGCTACTACCTAATTCTTATAAATGAACTTGTTACCAATTATTAAAAAAAAAAAAATTAAAAAATTTATAGACAAAATTTGGTTACAACTAAGTTTGCAGCCAATAACTACAACTCTTAGTAAAAAAATTAACATGACTATATATTTTGAGAAACCAATTATTGGATTGCATGTTTTTTATATTTTTACCACATATGTCAAATTTTATGCGAATCATATATTGTTTACTATTTGATTCATAAGTTAATTTTTATGCATAATTTTAGATTACAAAAACTTTTTTTTTTTTTTTGGTGAAACAAAGACTACAAAAATATGAAATTTAAATATTTGATTGATAACATAATTATTGATATTTGATTTTCTTGAAATTTTGCAAACATGGACCATGAAAGATATAATAAGAAAATATAATCCAATAGTTAGTTTCTCAAAATTCATATTCAATAAAAATATATTGAGTAGAGTGTCGTCATTAGTTACAAAAGTACGTAACTAAACTTTGTTGAAAATTTACCTAGTATGTTATTTAGGTGACATTAATAAGACAATAACATTAATTGTCTCTTCAATTTCTAAGTACGTTAAAAAAATTTAACAATAATGGTAGCATTTTTTCTGTTTATATTAATGTAATCTATAGTGCAGGTCAAGTTTTAGCCTCCTCTAAGGCAACTTGGGCACATAGAAAATTAGATCAATTATTGGAAAAGGTTATATCCACTCAAGCTACTGGAAAAGGTTATACGCCACACCACTGACCACTCTTGCATATTTAGTGTTAAACCGGTAATTAATGTTAAATATTAGTTATGATATATTCCATGTTAAATATGCTTAAATATATGTAAAAGAGGGAAGCATAAAATAAGAACACAAAAATACAAGAGTTACATACTTTAGCCTTATAACCTATGATTACAGAGGAAACCTTTATGGCATGTTTGGATGTTTAAAAAAGGAGGGGGAGTAGAGTAGAGGGAGGGAGAGTAATCTAATTAATTTGTTTGAAAGTTTTTTAAGAAATGAGGGGGAGGGGTTTGGAAGGGTTTTAACTCTCTCTAACCTCTCGTTTTTAATTTCCCCAAATTGGAGAGATTTGGAGGGAGAGTAAAGTAGATAAATTATTGTCCAAGTAAATTCCCTAATTTACCTTTTATAACAAATTAATCATAGACCAATGTTGCAAGTTCATTTTCAAATAGAGGTAAATTTGTCTATTTTAATCATTTCCTCTCCTTTTCATCCTAATTTTTAAATCATCCAAATAAGGCCAATTATTCCCTTCCTCCTTACTAATTTTAAAAACATCTAAACAAGGTGGAAGGGAACCATTCTCCTCTACTCTCTCTCTCTCTCTCTCTCTCTCTAAACTTCCAAACACGCAATTAAGGGTATATACAGTAAATTAAACTCTAGACAAATAAACTTCTAGTAGGAGACTTAACTTACACACAAAATAAAATTAAGTTTGGATCTATATTAATGGGTTAATATATCTCTAATGTTATACGCCACACCACTAACCACTCTTGAAAATCAATTAAGATACTGCATGTAGCATTAATTAAAAGTTAGAAACATTAATCTAAATTTGTAGGCGTCCTTTAATTTAGTTCTCATTCATGAAAAGACTAAAAGATGCCACGGAGCAAAATCAAAATTTTGTTTGAAATGCAACGCAACTTTGTACAAAGTTGTACCAATGGTCACTGTAAGAAGCATCAAAAGAAAAAAAAAAGGACAAATAAACACCAGAAGACAATATTCGAGAATGTCACTTATCAAAGAAATTCCAAAATTCCTAATTTAAATATAAAAGATGTGTTCATCGAAAAAATAAATATAAAAGATGCTATTCACTATCAAAAACTTTATAGGTCAAAATATATTCTTGATGCTCAAGCATTCACTTTTCTTCTTTATTCCATTTAGAGCCTTTTGGCACCATAGACTATGTAATTGGAAGCTGTTCACTTTGAGTTTAGTTTGAATTCAATGCTCTAATGCGTTAGACAGAAACTTAATTTGTTTGCTCCTTTACAAGTTGCATCCCATGAAGTACTCATCATTGATGAAAGTAGCCTGTCAGGAGTGTAAAATATGACTAGGAGATCTTAGTAGATTAACTAGCTAGTAATTGTTTGTTTAGAGTATTCACATTAAGAATGCTATAAAATTACATCTAACATCAAAGATTTTATTATTTTATCACTTTATATATATATATATATATATATTTTATGTTTTTCTTTAACTACCATGTAGCTGCCTGAATAAACAAATAGTTTTTTTTAAACATTAGTAGCCCACTATAGCTAGGTGTCAAAATATATAACAAATAGCATATTTAATGAGTGTGTTTTTTTTGGAATTAAATGTTAAAAAGTAACCTTTTTAACTTTTGAAACTCTTATGCATGTATGTGCGCACGTGTGCATCTGTAAGGTTAAACTAGATAGACAGTATCTTAAAAGCCAGAAAGCTGTTTTCAGTGTTCACTTTCTTATCAAATAACTTCACTCTCAAAACATTTATTCTCATACCCTCCACCCAAGCCCAATGCCCAGCCTGTCCTGCATTTCTAAACGTTTTGTCCACCTCCAACCCAATAGATAAAAACTCAGCAAGCGGCTTAGAATAGTGAGAAACTCTTCAAACAAACTAATAGGACAGCCATTTTGTCAATCAACCAAAAAAAGTTAATTTGATAAGAAAGTTAAGTTAAATCGATGGAAAATCTTCTATAAAAATAGGTTTTCATGTTTTTTAGTATTTGGTAATATAAAAAAAAAAATTAAAGAAAAACTATCTTTAGTCAACAAAAAAAGTATGATTAATTTTTAGAGATTGTTTTTCATTAAATTTTTTTTGAAAAACAATTTTATATCACAGCAAACTAAATAAGGGAAGTTAGAAAATTATTTTTCAACTCATTCAAAGTAATTATTAAACATAAGAAAATGAGATAATTTTATGGAAAATAATTTTTAGAAAATGAGTAATTTTCTAGAAAATATTTTTGCCTGAACAAACAGAGGTGATTTGTTTTTAAAAATTTTTTTCCACTATTTTTTTTTTTTTTTGAAAAACAACTCCATCTCACAACATTTTAATTAGAATATTACCTCAAAGTACTCCCAAGTCCCAAGACAGTACCTAATATCTCTTTTAATGGAAAAGAAAATTCCTAAAAATTTCCAAAGTGACAAAGGCATCAATGGAAAAGAAAATTCCCATAAATTTTACATTTTCCTTGTATCATTATTCATTACTGTCAACATAATCACAATTTAGTGCCAATAATGATTAAACGTTGGTCTCTTTACCAAAAGGGGAATTAAAAAAAAATGGAACATGCATGATGCATTGCAACCACTAATACCAATTTTATGTCTAAAAAATAGGTTCCATTCATGTATGGCTCCAACTCTAATCACCCTTTTTAGAAATTAAGGAGTTGGACCACAAATCAAACCATTAATATTGAAGCCCATTTGAGTATGGGCCATACTATTTCTATCCACCTTGACCCAATAGAAACTGAACTATATGAGCATGTGTCAATGTCTTCAACAATTTGGATTATCTTAATACGACATTAAAGAGCAAACATCATCAATACTTTCAAACTTCTTGAACTTTTAGCTAGTGAAAAATCTTTCAATACATTTTTCACAGGCCAAAGATGACCAAACACAGAATAAAAAATTTATGAGCTTTACAATAAGTAGTAAATAGCATTTAGGTACAACATTAAAAAGCACACTCAGTATCTATGACCATGTTTCACGCAATACCATAGACAGTATTGCATGAAATTTATATCAAACAAAATTCATATCAAATTTTCGTTTGAATAAATCCCACATTTATATCCTCTGCCATTTGCTTCAGATTAAACTATGACTAAGTAACTATGTTAAAGAAGCTTCACCAAAAAAAAAAAAAAAACTATGTTAAAGAAGTGAAAAAAAAAAAAGTGGCTGTGCGTGAAAGAGCAGAACCGAACCGACCGCCGGTGACTGAAAACGCATAAGACAGCGCCGTTTAGAAGAGAAAACTAAAAACAAAGAAAACCCTATGTTCGTTTCAGTCTCACTCTTTCTCTATTTCATATATATCTTTAGCTTTCGCTTCAGCGCCTCTTTATTCTCTGTCTTGTTCACACCACTGCAGTCACACTTAGCTTCGAGTTTGACACCAACCCAACTCTTTTGAGGTTAGAATATATAGATCAATGAAACCCACCTGCTGCTTTGAGTTTAAAGTTTTTATTGAAGTTTCTTTCTATAATGGGTCTCGTTTTTCATTTAAGCATCCACAGCAGCTATGGCATAATTTACGCCATTTTGCCACATTAAAGACCTACTTTATTATTTTACTATATCATTTTACAACATTCTATTTATTAGATATTTTATTATTCAATTCTATACAATTAAATAATATATCTAACACAATAAATAACAATCACAACATTGTTGCCACTGCCGCCACCGCCGTCACCACCGTGGCAGCCATAATCCATTGCAAAACAAAAAACTGAAAACAAAAGTCATCAACAACCCACCACAAAACCCATTAAAATACACTTAACCAAACCCAGAAAACACAACAACTAAAACCCAGAAAACACAACCAAAACCCACTAGCACCGACAACCCAAACCCACGAAACTATTAGCACTGCCAACCCAAAGCCACGAATCCACTTGCACTGGCAACCAAAACCCACTAGCACCGGCAACCCACAATTCCGATCTCACCTCAACGCTAATCTTCATGGCTTCGCCGTCCCTAGCACCAAGCTTTACCTTGCCTCCATCGCCGATTCCTTTGTTCTTTCTGGGTTTGTGATGATTCCATTTCTAGGTTTTGTTTTGAACTGGGAATTGGAGTTTGATTTGAGGTGCAAAGAAAGAAGAAAGAAGATTTTTGGGTTTGATTTGAGGAAAGAACACTGGTTGGGAGAGAGAGACAAATTGTGAGGAGAGAGAAAAAATCAATTAAAGAAGTGAGAAGAGAGAGAAAAGCCGAATAAAAGAATAATAAATCATATGTCACATTTCGTTCGTACCATGCCAAATTTGTAAGGGTACTGTTCACTTTTGCAAAATTTTGACACATTTAACACATCTGATAAAACTCCGTTTTTATGTTTGGTGTACCAAATGTGCCAAATATTTAGCATTTGGCACATTTGAGAGAACTGCTACGGATGCTCATAGTATCATTTTGTTTTGTTTGACTGTTTGTTATTATTTTATAATTTGTCAGTTTGGAAGATTGTTTATATATGTGATACTTTTTGGATTGTGTATTAATTTCTCTAGATCCAGGATTTTATTGAATGAGTTTGGTGGCTTCAGTTTAAGTAAAGTGTGTGATTTTGTTATTTTAGTTTATGACAAACAAGTTAGATCCATAGGAAGTGGAGTGTGAGTATGACATTTTTAAAGTGTGGTCGATTTTGATTAGGTTTTTGATGATGTTTAACTGGATTGGGGACTTTAGTGCATATTTTGTGGTTTATTATATTGAAATGTGCATGATTATAAAAAAAAATTAAAAATTTTGAAATGTGCATGATTTGGATTTTTGTTTTTTTTGTTTTGTTTTGTTTTGTTTTGTTTTGTTTTTTTTTTTTGTTTTAAAGTGCTATTTGATTTATAAATTCGTAATTTTAAAGGGTTCAATTACGATAAAAACATCTCTAACTTGCTTAAATGACCCAAAAAAAAAAAAAAAAAAAAAGTGGAGTGTGAGTATGACCTTTTTAAAGTGTGGTCGATTTTGATTAGGTTTTTGATGATGTTTAACTGGATTGGGGACTTTAGTGCATATTTTGTGGTTTATTATATTGAAATGTGCATGATTATAAAAAAAAAAAATTAAAATTTTTGAAATGTGCATGATTTAGATTTTTGTTTTGTTTTGTTTTGTTTTAAAGTGCTATTTGATTTATAAATTCGTAATTTTAAAGGGTTCAATTACGATAAAAACATCTCTAACTTGCTTAAATGACCCCCCCCCCCCCCCAAAAAAAAAAAAAAAAAAAAAGTCACAATCCACTTTCACATGCTGCCCTTTCTCTAAGCTAAGGGCAGCTTGTCAACACACCAAGTAAGGTAGCTCGACTCAAGCCATCAAGGTGGCATGAGTCACAAGCATCTTCTTCAAATGCATAGATAAGAGAACTTAAGGTTTTAGGGGTTTTAACTTTCAAGTGATTGGGTGGGACTTTTGGTGGCAGTGTTGTGAATCTTGTGATGGGCTTGAAAATAATTATTTGGGTATTTCCTCTTTTCTTTGAACATTTGTTTAGTTTTTGGTACTGAGGGAGTTGATTTGAGTAATCAAACATTGGTCCCTTATTCTTAAATTCTAAACCTTTTGAATTTTTTCCTTTGTGTCTCATTGTCTATGAGAAATTAGGGCCTTGATTATGAGTTTTTGGTGAAAAATATTATTTTTTTTAAATGAATTTTTTAAAATGATTTTTATTTTATTTTATATTATTGCTTAAATTTGGAGAAAAATACTGGCTAATATCCTTAAGTCCCTTGGTTTAGAGTTTAATTGTAAGTTTTGATTATTGCTTTCTTACTGTTTGGTTACCATGCATGAAAGTGTAGGAAAATAAAGGAAAAAAAAATCAGTGATTATTTTTTTTTTGGCATATATTTTTCTCTATTTTTGCATTTCACAAATCTAAGAATTTCGTGTATATTTCTATCACATCCCTGGCATAGATCAAGAGTTATGAAAAGAGCTATTATATATACTTAGGAAGTAGCTATTATTTAGATGTAAAATTCACACATAATTCTAATTGTATTCAATCTAGTTGGTATATAGTATGATTTAAACATTAAAAAGCAAAAGATAGAATCCGATATATTGTATGAAGCTTAAACACTTTTAGAAATATGCAAGGAATAAAATAATAATTCAAAATGAGTGATACAGAGAGTCATATTGAATTTCATGAAATGTGATGAATACAATGATGTAAAGACACAATAAGTGGTCTTAGCTAAAAAAAAAAAAAAAAAAAAAATACACGATGAGATTGTAATACCAAATGTATATTCACCAAAGAAAAAAAAAGGTAATTAATAGAACTGCTATTTTTGAATCATGTATCATCTTTCTCAATCAAAATCAGATATCAACACCAACATCCAAACAAACACTAAAGTCTTTTCTTTTTCTTTTTCTTTTTTTAAGAAGAAAACAAACACCAAGTCTGATTTGAAGATAAGATAGTAAACTTTTAGCATACTCAAAATTAGACTGCTCATAAGAAACTTTTAAGCTAATGGAGTTAGTAGCCAAAATTTGTCCTCAAAATAATAATAATAATAATAATAATAATAATAATAAGGTTCACAAAAATTTAATCTTAGGAAAAAAAAAAAAAGATAGGTTCCAAGTTTTATTTATAGTAGTAAATTGGAACATTTTTTTGGTAGCATCAGAAGAAGTACCAAAAACAGAAATTAACCATCCTATTATTTTTCTAGGAAGTGGCTTAGGTACACAAAAAGTTCATTAGCTTTGGTGGGGTTAACTAGTTCCGCTGCATGATAATCTCCTCCAATAAATTGTGTTTCCACCTTAATACCCTTCTTCTTAAACATTTCTACCAGTTTCTTTTGACTGTCAATCAATGGGTCTCCATCACAGCCCGTCACCACAACCAACCAATCCAGCTTCTTGATTTGATCACATTCATCACCCACTGTTGGATTGCAATACTCATGGTCACGGTCAGACCCAATTGGCAAAGACATTTTCCACATCAGATCAGTACTGCTTAGTGGCAAAACTGGATCGTGGATCAACCTCAGCTCTGATTCACTCCTCTGTGTCGCACCAAAGAATGGTGTGTGCAACAAAAGCCCTTTGATCTTCAATGGTTCAAGATCATCTACGGCTTTAGATACACGTAGCCCCACGTGGTAGGCTATATTGCCACCAGCACTAGTACCCATTAGATAACACTAGGAACAATCAACATGGTCACGTATCATTTTTTCATGTGTAGTCTTGATCCAATGTAAATCTTCTACTGAATCATCGTACGCCGCGGGAAGGCGGTGCTCGGGAGCGAGGCGGTACTCGACGGAGACGACCACGGCGGAGAGTTGATGTGCCATGTTGTAACAAAAATCATGAATAGGTGTGGAATCAACATGTAGAATAATAAAGCCACCACCATGGTAGTACACGATGAGAGGAAGTTTTGTGGTGCTAGTGTTATTATCTAGGGCTTGACGGGGTAGGAATATGCGGACATAGGTGTTGTGTTCTGGGTTGAGAATTACATCTTTGGTGATCACAGGGGTGGAACCATTGTGATCATCAGTTGTAGCAGCGGATTGAGGAAACTCGTAAAGACGTTTGAGAGTACCATCGTCGTTTTCAACGATATGGAGAAGCTTAAAGGGATCAATTGGCTTTGTAGTTTCTTCTCCAGACATGAAATTGAAATATGTTGATCAAGTACTGTGTTGAAGAAAGATAGTTTAACAGTGTAGTTTATATATAGATAAAGTAAGTGTGGTTCCCAATGCCATGTTAGTTTATATCTAAGATAAATGTGGTTCCCAATGCTATATTAGTTTATCAACTAACGTTCATAGTCTGATAGTTAACATTAGTCATAAAAATCATTATCAATAAGATTTTAATATCGATATTTAAGTGTTGTAGGAATATGAGTAGATTAGAAAATGTTGTAAAAATACATGTTTTAATATTTAAATACTAAAAATTATTATTTAAACAACGGTATCAAACTCTTCTTATATTATTATAAATAAGCTAATATTATGTGGGTGGCTCTCCTTTTCTCTGTTGTGTGTGTTTGTTTTAAGAGAGTCTGTATTTTCGAATGCACACTCCCCAAAAATTATAGAGCTAGTAGGTGCTTTATAATAATAATATACAACTTTGCCATTTAAATTATAGAGCTAGTAAGTGATTTCAACTTTAGAGTCTGTATTTTCCACTCATTGTAAACTGTAAATCAACACTAGTCGACCCCAAAGCTAAAAAAATTTATTAGTCAAATGGGCAATTTTTATGGTCAACAATGTTGGGCTAAAGCTATAGCCGAAAGGTAATGTACACTAGCATTGGCCAGATGGTGCAAGAATGAAAGTGGACTCCATTAAGAGTGGTAGGGTAAAGTGGTTGTACAAAATGAGGAAAATCTGTTCTGTGCCTTTTCTACGAAGCTGCGGGGTTGAAGAAAGAAGACTAGGTCAGTAGAATTTATCATGTAGGAGCCACAATCTTAATCTTTCTTTTTAGCCTTTTCGTCTTTTGAAAGTTGAAAGTGAGTCTTAAGATCCCACGAGCCAAGAGAAATGGCTAACAAAGGTACGGACGACAAAGGTTGCAGTATATACCATAATCATAGCCTCACGACAAGAAAGGGATATACCACACCAGTCCACAACCTCATTAAGACAATGAAAGATGTTAACACTCACAGCCCATCTTCATCACTTTTGTTCAATATGTTTACACTTCTCCGATAAATGAGGGAATCTCACAACCACTACTTGGGATTTGGGACCCTTCTTTGAGTGAGATCAAGGATATTAGTATTACTAAGGCGAAAAGTATTGTCAACAGTCGACACTTTTTCTTGTTTTCAATGAAGATGTTTATGATTTAAATCCTCTCAACCCCATTATTGTAACTATCAAATTAAAAAAAAAAAAAAAAAAAACTACTACCTAATTCTTATAAATAGATGTGTTATCAATTATTACAAAAAAAAAGTAATTAGAAAATTTATAGACAAAGTTTGGCTACAGCTAAGTTTGTAGCCAATGACTACAACTCTTAGTAAAAAAATTAACATAACTATATATTTTGAGAAAGTAATAGTTGGATTGCATGTTCTTTATGTTTTTACCGCGTATGTCAAATTTTATGCCAATCATATATTATTTATTATTTGATCTATAAACTTATTTTTATGCATAATTTTAGATTACAATTTTTTTTTTTGTGTGAAACAAAGACTACAAAAACTTAAAATTTAAATATTCAATTAATGACATGACTATTGATATTTGATTTTCTTGAAATTTTGCAAATATGGACCATGGAAGATATAAGAAGAAAATGTAATTCAATAGTGAGTTTTTTAAAATCAATACAACAAAATGTATTTTCAATGACGAAAAAATTCATCACTAAAAATCTAGTTTTTTGTCACTAAGGACCTTTAGTGACGAAATTGGACTTTTAGTGACGAAACTCATTTCATCACTGAAACCCCATCACTAGAAGTCCTGGTGACGAAAAATTTCGTCACTAAAAGTCAGATTTGACTTTAAAAAAAAAAAAAAAACTTTTAGCGATGAAAACATTTCGTCACTAAATGTTTTCCTCACTAAAAACACTATTCAATGACAAAAATATTTCGTCACTAAAAACACATTAGTTTATTAAATCATATTTAGTGACGAATAATTTCGTAGCTAAAACTATTTTTAAGAAAATCTAGGCACATACAATGACAAAATTTTCATCACTGAAACCATTTCTTACAAAATTTTGCTACATTTAGCAACGAAATATTTCATCACTAAAACAATTTTTTGTTGCTATATTTGTGATGAAAAAATTCGTCGCTAAAACTTTTTTTTTTTTTTTTTTCATGACTTTGATATTAACCTGTAACCTGTCATTACATTATTAAAACCTCACATTTGAATAACACATTTATAAAAAAAGATCCATACATTCCAAAAGTAAAAACTAAAACAAGTATCCAATTCAAACTCATTCCATACAATAATTGTTTGCAATACATACATAACTCAAGATGTTTTATAACAATACAAAAAGGATAGCATAATATAATTATAACTAACGGAAGATGTCCTTATATGTTTTCAAGTAATGCCTAAAGTAAATCCCCTAAAAGCTACCAATAAGAAATCTGCACAAATATAAAAACAATACTATATTAAAATCGTAAAGTAAAAACATTAACTATGTTATAAGAAACATTTCTAACAATGCATTAAGAGTAGCCACACCAATAAATTAAAATCACAACTCCTAATGTATAAGTTGTAGAAAGCAAATATAAATTTTTAAGTGTAATATAATACAATTAGTTTCAAATAATGCATCAAAAAAAGTAATCACACCATGTAGTGTGTGTCAATTGCTAAAATAAAGTACTAACAAAAAATTGTTTTAACTTGAAGTTGAACCACCCCCATAGGTAAAAGCATCATCATAACTCTTACTCATCAAAAAGTTAAGAATATTCTTTTGGACCTCTTCTTGCTTAGCCCATGCCACTTGGTTCCTAGCTCGCTCCTCTTGGTCCTTAGCTCCCTCCTTTTGGTCCCTAACTCTTGTCTCTTTGAGCTCAATTATCTCATTTTCTAACCGTTGGATATACTCCACCAAGGAATTAGATGAGGCGGTGGTTACTAGAGAAGAGGAAGGTCTCATGCCAAGTCCTTTTACAATAACAAACTTCTTCTTAAAAACCAAGTTTAAGATCTCCTCTTGTGTAAGGGGAATTGCATTAGGATCTTGACAATGATCCGCTTGCACTTTAAGAATATTTTCCTACCATTTGAAAGAGAGAAAGAAACAAACAATCATAACATTAATATTACATATGTTATAACTTTACAAACATGATAGGGATGGAATGATACACATACATATGTCGCTTCATTCTCAAGGTGTATCTACATAATTATATTTGGATTGAAATGAACATCTTTGAAGATTTTTGCCAATTTAGGAACTTGACCATCATTATTATTTGTCTAATTAATTAATATTCAAGTGTTAAATAGATATACTTAATTAATCATAACATGCAGTATACTAAGGTTTAAGAAAATAAAAAAACACGCACCTCCTCATCAACCCTAACAGCAAGTGCCTTTGTCCCACATCTATGTTTACTTGAAATTTTATTCTTATTTTCAGAGTTCTTTCTTGATTTTTTTCTAATAAATAACATTCAAGATATTTATTAAATCATGAATAAAACAATATACATTTACTTCATCTAAATATTAATCTAATCAGTTGACAACATAATATAGTAAACATTGGATAATAATAATATACGCATAAATAATTTATTAGCCAATCCTCATTGGTCCATCTCCCATCAATGAGTTCAGTCTACTGCTTAAGTGTGGCATTCATTTGCGAGTAGCTTCTTGCATAGTCAGCACCATGAGATTGCTTGAGCTTTTTATAAGCCTGATGCAACTTGTAGGAGTTGGAACTCAATAATCTTCCACATTTTGTATTTAATGTTTTTGTTACCAAGTTGGAATCTCCTTCTAGCTCAAACTGATCTTGTAAAATGAAGTGTATATGTATTATAAAAATATTATTATATGAATTTGACGAGTTAGACGTTATCAATGTAAATTTATCGCGATATTTTGAAGCACCACGTCTCTAGTAGCAGCATTAACATTTTTCCAATTTTTTAAGTTGTAACTGGACAAATTACTTCGTACTTGTACGCCAACTTGATTGACAAGCTTACATGCATTCTTCCCAACAGGAGCATCATACTCTGCAGCTATACATACTGGCAACTTACCACTTTTTTCAACAAGTGCCCGTACTGCTACATCACATGTTATTCCACGGGTAGTTTTGCTAGCAGATCCTATTTAAACATTATTAATGTTAAAAAATTATATATTTTATGTACATTATAGCTAATTAAGTGAAGTATAATCTCAATAGTAAAAAAGGGTGCAATTGTAATTAAGTATGTTCTATGTAATTACCAGTCGTGCTAGTTAATGCGCCGATAGTCTGTGCCTCCGCACTAGAACAACTTTGGGCGGGAGGATTTGCTTCAGGAGGTGTTTCTGTAGATTAGACCATAGATTGGACCACTGGGATAGATGCCTCATCTTGCGAGCGTGTAAGTCGTCCTGGTGCCATCTGTAACTAACAAACATACATATAATGGAATAACAAAGTCATTACAAGTAATGAAACAATAAAGTTATTATCATCTATTGTACTCTATGGAACATTTATTGTACCTTATGGATTACAGAATTAGATGACTCATCATTATTGTTATCGTCATTAATAGGTGGTACATAATCATCATCTACCACAACACTAGCTTTACTTCTTTTCCCTTTTGCACAATTAGACTGAGCAGAATCCTTTAGAGAAGTTAAGATGTGCTTCAATCCTAAAACATCAATTATCTCTTGGTTTTGCCTCATTCTATCCAATCTTGCCATCTCATATCTCGGTATATTATGAGTGTATTTGGCCTTTTTGGGCATTTTTTAAAACTATGTATTGACATGAAAGATAAGTACAATTGCTACTAACTTAACATCAAAGTCCACACCATTATCCATATCAAGCAATTCACAAGTGCAAAATTTAAACACAATTGCTACTAACTCAACACAACAAATGACCACATCAATGTCTATATCAAGTTCAAGATAAGTACAAAACATCTCAATAACAATTACTACTAACTTTATATATCATAGTCAACACCATTATCCATATCAAGCAATTCACAAATGCTAAATTTGAACACAATTATTACTACTTTAACACAACAAATGACCACATCAATATCCATATCAAGTTTAAGATAAGTACAAAACAATTTCTACTTAGACAAGCATAAAACTTTAAGACAAGCACACAACATTTAAGACAAGCACACAACATTTAATACAATTGTTATGAACTCTACATATTATGATCCATATCAAGATTAACATCAGGTATGTCATGCTCTTCATTTTAATTAGCATCTCTTAAAGTTTCACCTTTAAGAACAACCTCAATTTCAACATCACCCATACAATAGTCAAAAATATTGTCCTCAACATTGATAAAGATAACATCAACAATCGCTTCTTGTTGGAATGCGTCACTATCTTCTGTATTATTATTAGATTCTCCACCCCCGACTTCCGGGACATCAAACAGTCCCCTATGTTGGATGGATTGCACAATTTTCCAAGGTTCACCCGACTTGTAATATCAATGCATGTGTAGTGTGCATCGGTTCTTATTGTTCTCCTTCGACTATTGGTACCAGTATTGTACCATTTACACTAGAACAAAATAACTTTATAGTAAAACATATACTCTAATTCCCAAATTTTGCACTCATGACCATAGAAGTCGTGCATTTCTCCTTTATGGTCCCCTTCGGTACATACACCACTGTTTTGGGTTACATGATGATTGTCTAGGTCTCTCGTATGGAACTTTACATCATTGACCATACAAACTGTGTATTCCTTCACATGTGGCTTAGGACCATTTGCTAATGACCATAACTGTTTAGTAGCTTTTGGTGACTCGTTAACTTTCAATTTATTCATCTGTAATGACATACAACAAGTGATATTAATTAGTAATAAGCAATGACGAAACTATTTAAATGTTTAATTTTTATTAGTATGTGATTAAATTTCAAATGTCTTATACGTTCTTTGAACCACTTGGGAAACTTTTGTTATTAGATTTGAGTTATGGTTTTTCCAGTAAGATTATGCAATGTGCTTTTGTGTTCACTGTTAAAAAAAGGTGACTTATTTTCAGCTAAGCATTGCAGATAATATTTAAAACTTGATCAAACAATACAAGCATATGAAATCACATATTTTAAATAAGGCTCTAACTCAGGACTATTGTACAACAAGTACCAATGAGCAGTATCAAGCAATGCACAATACCAGTTGCCATCATTCCGCCTATCACCTGTAGGTCGGGAAGTTTGTGAAAAACTATCAATCCTTCACTAGATTTACCTAAATCTTCATTTCTTTCTCTTTGATTATGCACAGTTTCGATCCCATCAATATACAAAGACCAATTATTAATACATTCTTTGAGAATGTAAGCTTTTGCAATCAAACCTTCTGGTCGAGCTCGGTTTGAAACGTATCTTTTCAATTTTTAAAGATATCTATGAGGAAAAAATACGCACATTATGTGATTTTATATCACATTGGAAAGATGCAATTGATGGATGCATCAAAGGATCTAATTACCTTTCAATAGGATACATCCACCGATATTATACCGGGCCTTCTAGAATTGCTTCTCGAGGTAAGTGAATAGCAAGGTGGACCATAACATCAAAGAATGCTGGAGGAAAGAACCTTTTAAGCTTGCATAGTATAAGAACTATACGTTCTTCTAGTTTCTCCAATTCATTCCGCTTTAGGGTCCTTGAGCATAAGTCTTAGAAGAAGCTGTCAAACTCAAACAATACAATACTAATGTCTTTATGTACAAACACTCACAACCTAATTGGAAGAATTCGTTGTAGTAGCACATGACAGTCATGGCTTTTCAAACTAGATAATCTACCATTTTTTGCATTCACTGACCTTGATATGTTGGCTGCATAGCCATCCGGATACTTGACTGATTTCAAAAAGTCATAGAAACCATTCCTTTCATTTGGGCTTAATGAAAAGAAAGCCCGAGGCTTGTCATATGATCCATCAGGACGTTGTTTCAAATGCAACGTGTGCCTAAAGTTCATATTTTGCAAGTCTATCCATGCCTTGTCAGTATCCTTGTTTCTCCCCTCAATACCCAACAAAGTACCGTAAGTACTCTCACTAATGTTCTTCTCTACATGCATGACATCAATGTTGTGCTTAAGCTTCTTATTCTTCTAGTACGGAAGCTTGTACAAAATACTTACCTTTGACCAATTTGGCTCCCCAATGAGTTGTCTCTTCTTGTTACTTGGATGCTTTCCTAAAATTATATTTGGCATTCTATCTAGTTACTCTTGTATTTTTCCCACTTGTAACTCTAAAGATCTCTTCCATTTCTTCGATAAACCATTATGCATCCGACTATGTCTCCAACAATATTCCATAGGCAAATAAGCTCAATAGTTAATGAATCCAATTTTACTTTCCAAAGCTTTTGAATATGGTTCATCGTTACAAGTGTAATAAGAATAGTAACCCTTTGTCCTCCACCCAGACACGTTACCAAATCCAGGATAGTCATGTATTGTCCATAACAAAGTTGCACGCATTTGAAAACGCTCTTTACTATAAGTATCATAAGTTTCTACACCTTCTTTCCACAACTCCTTCAACTTGTCAACCAATGGTTTCAAGTAAATATCAATCTCATTTCTTGGTTGATGAGGACTAGGAATAAGTAAGGACTACATAAAATATGGCTCCTTCATAGCCAACCAAGGCGGTAGGTTATAGGGGAGAAGTATGACAGGCCACATACTATAGTTGTTGTTAGTATTCTCAAAAGAGTTAAATCCATCTGTAGCCAACCCCAGCCTTACATTGCAAGGTTCAAGGGCAAAATCAGGATGTTGCAAATCAAACTCCTTGCACTCATCACTAATAGCTGGATGCCTCATTATCCCATCGTCCACACGTTTGTCTATATACCATCTTATGTCCTTAGCTCTTTGGCCTGACATGTACAATCTCCTCAGTCTTGGTGTTAACGGGAAGTAACGCAATACCTTGTGAGGAATCATCTTATCTTGGGCACGTGTATCCTTGTACCTAGGCGCCTCACACACCGGACATTTATTAAGGTTTTCATTTTCCTTCCAAATTAGTGCACAATCATTTTTGCATGCATCTATATGCTCGTATGACATGCCTAAGTCACATAATATCTTCTTTGCTTCATAAGTTGACATTGGAACCAAGTTATCTTTCAGTAAAATCTTTGTCAGCAATTCTAGTATCATATCAAGTCCCTTATTACTCAAGTTGGTCATTACCGTTATATTCAATATCTCAATAATAAACTTCAAGATATTATAATCAGTGCAACCTGGATACAACTCAAGTTTTGCATCTTCCTCAAGTTTGTCAAAATGACGCACCTCCTTATCTTTGGTTGCATTTCTTGGCTCCCCTTTAATTTGGTCACCTACCAAGGCATCGATACCATCCATATGATCACCATTCGACATTTCATTGTCATGAATGTTCTCGTTCAATACATGAGGTTCTCTATGATTATACCAATTAATGTAAAATTACATAATCCCACGATGAAGCAAATGGATATGCATAGTATGAGGAGATTGTCAATAGCAATTTACACAGTGAATACACGGGCATGGAATATTACCACTCAAGTTCACAACCGCTCTTGCAAAATTAATAAATGCATTGACTCCTTCAATATATGGATGACTTAATCTGCCATTTGGTGTCTTACCTATTGTCATCCAACTTTTATCCATGTTTGACTACAATTACAAGATGAATGCTACTTTAGTAAAATAAGGACAACTCATGCATAATGTATTCTAACATCTAAGTTTATAAGCTGCTTAGATAAAGTATTCTAACATCTAAGTCTATAAGCTGCTTAGATAAAGTTCTATCTCATTCATAAATGCACAAGTCTATATTAATACTTAAACACTCCCAATATTAGTTTAAACCACCTTATAACATCATGCAAGCCACTTGCTTGCTTCAACACAACAACCCATCACAAATCCAATTTTCAATATCATTAGTATAGAGTGTTTACAAGTATTGAAATCAATTAAAGTACTATTCATCACATCTAATTAACAATATTGAAATTGAATAAAGTAATACTCATCACATCTAATCAATAAGGTCCATTCACATTTGCAAGAAATTAAAAATACTCCCAATATGAATTTAAACCACTTTATTACACCATGCAAGCCACCTGCTTGCTCCAACACAATAACCCACCATAAATCCAATTTTCAACATCACAAGTATAGAGTGTTTACAAGTATTGAAATCAATTAAAGTACTATTCATCACATCTAATTAACAAGTTCCATTCACATTTGCAAGAAACTAAAAAGGTATAAATGCACTTTTAGTTCCTACATTTTGACGTTTTTCCATTTTAGGTCCTACATTTTATTTTTACCACTTTTAGTCCTTAAACCCATTAACGCCCTTCATTTAAGTTCTTGAAGCTACCTTTCGTCACTAATCTAACGAGCAAACTGACGGATTAATAAAATAATATATTTTTTTCACCGTTGGTCAATAAAATAAAAGAAGAAATTAGATGAAGCCAAGCAATAAATCACGTGATAACTCACGTGAAGCCCTTACCTGCACTTACCTACCTCTGGCGCGCAGGTAAAGAAATGAATCACACAGCAGTTGACACGTCCCGCCCCACACATGTGTACTCACCTACCTCTGGCGCGCAGGTAACCTTTCCCAAATCAGACTTATCCCTAGTGAAAAATCCCACATCATCAACATAGCTCTCTACCTCTGCCGAACCCATCATCATCATCCTAATGAAAAATCCCACTTCTCTCTCAAACCACCACCATCATCAACCATTTCTCAAAACCCATCTTTGAAAGACACTAACTTGAAGCACCATCATCATCAACCATCTCTCAAAACCACCATCTCTGTCAATCTCTGTCACTTGACACCCACACTTTTCATGGAGTAGAGAAAATGAAAGCTGGGAGACCTTTGTCTTTGTGAAAATGTCTTATCTCTCTTCTTTCTGTCCTTATTTATAGCTTTACAATAAGCTTGTTGGCTTTTTCCTAGTAGGGGCCACAATGTTTTTGTATATTTTGGCTTTTTGACTGTTTGTTGGTCTTTGTTTGCATATATTTGTTTATGGTTTACAGTATTGTCCATGTGTTCCCCGTGTATGACAAAAGTACTCTTCTCTGTTTCTTTTACTATGACAAAACTATTCCTTAAGTAAGTGTTGTATTGTTACTTAAATATTTAATTAAGTAACAATAATTAATCCGCCAAACCCACTTAACCAAACCTAGAAAACACAGCAACTAAAACCCATAAAACACAACCAAAACCCACTAGCATCGGTAACCCAAACCCGCGAAACTACTAGCACCGCCAACCCAAAGCCACGAATCCACTTGCACTGGCAACCAAAACCCACTAGCACCGACAACCCACAATTCCGATCTCACCTTAACGCTGATCTTCATGGCTTCGCCGTCCTTGGCACCAAGCTCTACCTTGCCTCCATTGCCGATTCCTTTGTTCTTTCTGGGTTTGTGATGATTCCATTTCTGGGATTTGTTTTGAACTGGGAATTGGAGTTTGATTTGAGGTGCAAAGAAAGAAGAAAGAAGATTTTTGGGTTTGATTTGGGGAAAGAACACTGGTTGGGAGAGAGCGACAGATTGTGAGGAGAGAGAAAAAATCAATTAAAGAAGTGAGAGGAGAGAGAAAAGCCGAATAAAAGAATAATAAATCATATGCCACATTTCGTCCGTACCGTGCCAAATTTGTGAGGGTACTGTTCACTGTTGCAAAATTTTGAAACATTTAACACATCTAATAAAACTTCATTTCTGTGTTTGGTGTATCAAATGTGCCAAATATTTAGCATTTGGCACATTTGAGAGAGCTGCTACGGATGCTCATAGTATCATTTTGCTTTGTTTGACTGTTTGTTATTATTTTATAATTTGTCAGTTTGGAAGATTGTTTATATATGTGATACTTTTTGGATTGTGTATTAATTTCTCTTTTAGAACTTGCGTCAGAAATGGAATATATGGAACCAACAACATTGGATGAAGTTGGAAGTTATCATGACTCGGGTAATATAATCTGTTTGATTTAACTTATCTGTTTGTGAGTGATATATACCTTTCTATTGATTTACTTCCACTATTTCTTTTTCTTTTAGAATTTGCATCAGAATGCTCATTGATATCTATGGATTGTATGGAACAACCTGTAGCCTTTGATGCTTGATTTGGAGTGCTCATATCATGGCAATGGGGTAAGGTTTGTGATGTTGATGATGAGGATGTGTAACAGTTAGTGCAACTTATTTTGTGTTGGCTTGGAGATTGAAGGTGTAAGCTTGAGTTGCGACTATATTTAATAGCTTGGGCAACTGATTGGCTTGTAGCTTTTTGTTTGTTGCTGGGCCTGTAATTGTTTCAACTTATTTGTTTTGGCTGGTAGCCATTCAAACTCTTTTGTGTGATTTATTGGCTTGTGGTTGTTGAAGTTGAACCTTGAAGTTTAAGACGCTATTAGCTTGTAATGGTGCAAATGGAACTGTATTGGCTTGGAGATTGTTATTGTTAATTTGTTATTACCCTTTTTTTGTGGGGTTTAAATCTGAGGTGTTTTTGGGCCCAATTTCTTCAGAATGATTAAATCGTGTTTTCTAAGCCCTAAATATAAGGCCCAATCTAAGTAGTGTATGGAATACATTCAAGGCCCAAATATGTATAAGTCGTGTATCCTAAACCCTAAATATAAGGCCCCAATTAAAAAAAAAAAAAAAATGAGGCCCCAGTCTAAGTAATGTATAGAATACATTGAAGGCCCAAATATGCATAACTCATGTCTTGCCTGGTTTATTATTATTATTTTTTTAAAAAAAGTTAATTTTAGCAAACTAGACTTGTTGTTTTTACAAATCCTCTTTGGAAAAAAATATTTATACACTTGAATAGTACTAGTTATCAAAAAATAATTAAATAAAGCATGTATTTTGTACATGAAGTCTTTTTAATGATAAAATAATTATAATATGTGTTGCCAATAATTTTCTATGAAATATGGTTAATTTGATTGTATTTATCTTTTGATTTATATCCATTATCTTGTTAAGTTACACTTATTCTCCTGTCTGAAACTTCTCTGTGACATTGTGAAGGATATATTAGCTATTGATTCGAGCGTTTTCTTATATATAGAATTAATAGATAAGGTTTAAGGTGTTTTACATTTATTTATAAAATTTTAATAATCCAATTAATACAACGAAATGAGAGGGATTTGAATTATGGGCGTCTTTGTTGAAAATATTAAAAAGTGTCAATTAAGTTACAAAACTCTTGGAATATAAGGTCTAAAAAGTTCTAGTTTTCTAAGAAATTTGTAAATTGGTAATTTACTTTTTTAATTTGAATTAATTGAATTTAGAAAATGATTTTGTGAAAGTTTGTTAGGGGAGAGAATACCTTGGAGAGACTCTAATTGAATAGTAGGGTGTGCAGCCAACCTGCCAAAATTGACCCGACCCAACCCAACCCGCCGGGCTGGGTTGGTTTTTAGGACTTGGTGGGTTAGGTTGGGTTACAATTTTTTTTTTTTTTTTTTTTTTTTTTAATTATAGCGGGTTGGGTTGGGTTTGGGTCATAAAATTCCAAACCCACCAAACCCAACCCGACTCACCCATATATTTAATATATATATTTAAAATATATTTGTGGGGCCCAAATATTTGGCAACCCCGGCCTACTCTATATCAGGCCTAAGGCCCATACCGAGGAGGGTATAGAATTCAAGGATGAGTGGGAGAGATCCAAGTCATCAAGGGACTTCCCCGAGGATGCCCACGTCCTCGGCAAGCCGACATTAAAGAAAAGAGGTTGTCATCCACCCATTAAATGTATACAACTAACACTCTAGCCACATTAATGGTGAATTGAACAGCGAACAGTAATGCCTTGGTTACCTCAACTAATAGAAAGCCTACAAAGGCGGCTGATGGGACGAGCCCTCAGACACAAGTTCAGATGGCCGACAAATGGACGGCAGAGATCAATTGAACAAGACTATATAATAGACGGAACCCCCAAAGTTAGGGGGTTGGTCCTTCGGTTGGGAAGTTAAGGGGTTTTCAGGGTGTTCAAGGACAATCTTTGTATTCATTAGTTCTAAGGGAAGAGCTCTTCGGACTGGGCCGAGGACGAACTTTTCCTTAGAACACTTAGTCAAATTCCAGTTATTGATCTTGTAAACCTACGTCGACTGTTGTGTTCTTTGCTAATGCCTAGTCCTTCTACCCACTCTCTACAAATTTATTGTATAGGGGTTACCTGGGCTCGGGTCAACCCATCCCCAAGAGGGAGGTGGCCGAATTGGGTCCCTATAATTGGCGCCGTCTATGGGGAGGACTTGTGCATTAGCAAGTGCGACGGTTGATGCGGAAAGATCAAGAACAACACTTCTTTCAAGTTGACAAAAATATATATATATATATATATATATGTACAAGCATTGACAACGTGCTCATTCAGAAGGCAATCATCACAAAGAATCGAAAAGATGAAATGGGGCTACTTCTTTATTAATATGTGAAGAGAAGTTACATTTTACAGCAGATGCCCATACAGGCTTGTTCTAAAACTAACTACAAAGACAGATGCCCATGTAGGCTTGTTCTAAAGTTAACTACAAAGAAAAACGCCCAAACAAGCTTGTGTTGAAACTAAAAGAAAAAGAAAAGGAGAAGGGCCTAGGCAGGCTTGTTTTAAAGTCCGACCTAGTGTTGGAGGGAAAGGTGGAGACAGGCCTATGTTAAGACCGTCGATAGCTCCCCAATCAACACTTGTGGTGCCAGGAAGGAGAAGGAAGAAGAGGCCGCGACGCATGACGGTTCCACCTCAAGGTTCCTCCTGGTTTCCCTCCCAATCCCACAACAACTGGGAGCTGGCGAATCACTACCAGTTTGGAGGGCCGGCAGATCCGCGCACGGAGGAGAAACATTACGTTCCTTTTGGATCCCCCTCCAAACTGCAAGGGAAGTCCCATCTCTGGCTAGGTTGAAAAGAAGGAGGATTTTTGGCCTCTGCCTACTTCGCCTCCATTGTGTTGTCCAGATTCGGAGTGGCATCCTCGGCTCCTGAAGGGGGCTCGGCTTCTTTGTCACCGCCCTTTCCCAGGGCCACCTCATCTCGTCAGGCACAAGTTATTGTCCTGGCAAGACTCTTGAAATGCTCAGAAAACGGTGTGTTTGTGAGATTTGAACTCAGGTATTTGTGAAGTTTGAAGAAAGGATCACCCCAAAATGCCTTATATAAAAGGCAAAAACTGGTGAAAGCCAGCCCGTACAGAATCCTAAGGAGAAATTACCGGAGATATTAACTCTACCCAATTTCCAAGAGGCATATCAGCCACTGGATCCTCGTAAATCTGCGAGGATATTAATGGGGAGGCTCCTCGTGTACCGAAGCGTCAAGCATGTTACTCGAGTAGCCCAAAAGACGCCTTGTAATCAGAAGTGGCGCGCCGGGCGAAGGGGCTAGACCGAAGAAAAGTCCTCCCTCGGCGGAGCAGGCTCAAGGCCGCTGCCACTCCAAAGGTAGACTCCCTAACGCTGAGGATGAGCTCCCTAACTCCAAGCAGTCCAGAAAAACTAAGTACTAGATAGAACCAAGGTCTTGCATAGTCCTCGGACTTAAACTTATGGGGAAACTAGTTACTTCAGAAGAACTAGGTATTAGACAGAACCAAGGTCTTGCATAGTTCTCGGATTCAAACCTATGGGGAAACTAGTTACTTCAGAAGATAAGTGTTAGACAGAACCTAGGCCTTGCATGGTCCTCGGACTCAAGCCTACGGGGAAACTAACTATTATTTCAAGAACTAGGTACTAGACAGAACCAAGGTCTTGCATAGTCCTCAGACTCAAACCTATGGGGAAACTAGTTACTTCAGAAGATAAGTGTTAGACAGAACCTAGGCCTTGCATGGTCCTCGGATTCAAGCCTACGGGGAAACTAACTACTATTTCAAGAACTACGTACTAGACAGAACCAAAGTCTTGCATAATCCTCGGACTCAAATCTATGGGGAAACTAGTTACTTTAGAAGATAAGTGTTAGACAGAACCTAGGCCTTGCATGGTCCTCGAACTCAAGCCTACGGGGAAACTAACTACTATTTCAAGAACTAGGTACTAGACAGAACTAGGGCCTTGCATAGTCCTCGGACTCAAACCTATGGAGAAACTAGTTACTTCAGAATCAAGTACTGGACAGAACCGAGGCCCTGCATGGTCTTCGGACTCAAGCCTATGGGGAAACCAGTTACTTAAGAAAAACTAGGAACTACACAGAACCAAGGTCTTACATAGTTCTCGGACTCAAACTTATGGGAAAACTAGTTACTTCAGAAGACAAGTGTTAGATAGAACTTAGGCCTTGCATGGTCCTCGGACTTAAGCCTACGGGGAAACTAACTACTAAAGAAGAACTGAGTGCTAGACAGAACCTAGATTTTGCATAGTCTTCGGACTCAAACCTACGAGGAAACTAGTTACTTCAAAAGACAAGTATTAGATAGAACCTAGGCCTTGTATGGTCCTCGGACTCAAGCCTACGGGGAAACTAACTACTAAAGAAGAACTGAGTGCTAGACAGAACCTAGATTTTGCATAGTCTTCGGACTCAAACCTACGAGGAAACTAGTTACTTCAAAAGACAAGTATTAGATAGAACCTAGGCCTTGTATGGTCCTCGGACTCAAGCCTACGGGGAAACTAACTACTAAAGAAGAACTGAGTGCTAGACAGAACCTAGGTTTTGTATGGTCCAAGGACTCAAACCTATAGGGAAACTAGTTACTTCAGAAGACAAGTGTTAGACAGAACCTAGGCCTTGCATGGTCCTCGGACTCAAGCATATGGGGAAACTAACTACTAAAGAAGAACTGAGTGCTATACAGAACCTAGGTCTTGCATAGTCCTCGGACTCAAACCTACGGGAAAATTAGTTACTTCAGAAGACAAGTGTTAGACAGAACTTAGGCCTTACATGGTTCTCAGACTCAAGCCTACGGGGAAACTAACTACTAGAGAAGAACTAGGTACTAGACAGAACCAAGGTCTTGCATGGTCCAATGACTCAAACCTATGGGGAAACTAGTTGCTTCAGAAGACAAGTGTTAGACAGAACCTAGGCCTTGCATGGTCCTCAGACTCAAGCTTATGGGGAAACTAATTACTAAAGAAGAACCAAGTACTAGATAGAACCTAGGTCTTGCATAGTCCTCGGATTCAAACCTATGGGGAAACTAGTTACTTTAGAAGACAAGTGTTAGACAGAACTTAGGCCTTGCATAGTCCTCGGACTCAAGCCAGTGGAAAAACCATCCCCCCGTGAAATACCAAGTGTTAGGTAAAGCCAAGGTCTTGTATGTTCCTCGGCGTCAAACCTATGGGGAAACTAGTTGCTTCAAGGGAATTCAAGTAATAGACAGAACCAAGGTCTTGCATGGTCCGAGGACTCAAATCTATAGAGAAAGTAGTCACTTTAGGAAGATCTAAGCACTGGACAGGACCAGGGTCTTGTATTGACCACAGGCCCAAACCTACGGCGAGGCTGACCACTTTGGTACTAGTAATGAGCATTACAGGGGACGATGATCAATGTAGCCGGCAAAGGCGCAATTAAAGCTAGAATCGTGCAAGTAAAAAAGATATATGTATATGTATAATATAATACAAGCAAAACAAGTAAGAAAAGATAAAATATGCACTTCACTGAATCTTTGAAAAAGTTATACAAGGCAAATGTGCCATTACAATGCTAAAAAAAAAAAGAGAGAAGAAAAACAAGGCAAAGGCGCATACGGAGGATCATTCCTTCGGCTCTGTCTCAACTCCCCCCTCAGGGGGCTGGGCAGAAGAGGTCTCAGAGTCCTTGTGGCCATCGCCTGGGACTGCAGCCTGGAGAGGGTCAGCTGGAAGAGGTATATCCTTAGTAGGGCCCTTGCTTGTCTCGATGGCCCCAGGAGGATCAGCTTCCTTGGTGGGCTCGCCCGAAGTGATAGCAGCTGAGATGCCTTCCTTAGGAACCACCCTAGCTCCCTCGATAGCCACCTCGGCCTCAGAGTCTGTAGGGGCAGCCTCGCAGATGGCAAGGGGATAGTACACATTCTCCACCTTCTACAGGTCGGACGAGGCCTCAACCCCAGTTTGTTTAAGGGCCTCACTCCAAACCTGGGAGCAGTAAAGTCTGCACACCCCAGGCATTTGGGCTCTAAGGTTGTCTTCTATTTCAGTCGCCCCTGCCTCATAGGCATCCTGCACAGCCTTGCCTTTGGAGGCCTTAGCCTCGGCCCTGGCAGACTCAGCCTCTTCCTTGGCTTTCAAAACCTCGTCCCTGGCAGACTCCGCAGCGCCTCTGGCCTTATTTGCCTCAAGTACCCTCTCCTCCAGGGTCGCGATCTCCTTTCAGGCTATCCTCAGCTGATCCTCTGCCTTGAGCAGGCGGTCCGTTTGATCTAGAGCCAGTTTTTTAGCAGTAGTAAGGGCTGACTCAGCGGTGTCTCGAGCCACCTTCATCTCCTCCAACTGGTATGTCGCCTTTTTAAGATCGGCCTTAAAGGCATTGAGGGTCCTCACAGTGTCTAACAGCTTGGTACACTCCGAGCCTGCGACCTTATTTTGGCTACTGGCTATGTCCTCCAACCTGAAGGTAGTCTGGATAGCCTGCCAATTGAAACCATTGTGTAGCAGATAAGGAGCCAAAAAATGAAAAGTCAAGAAAATCACAAGTAATTAGAAAGCTTACCATGCCTAAGTATTGCTTAAGGCCGAGGAAGATCTCCTTACTCCTCAATCAAAGCCTCTAGTTGGGCCATGTCCGCAGGGAGTAGCAAGGACCTCCTTAATGCGTCAGCCACGTGCGCACCTTCACCCCCTTGAGGGTTCCTGAGGAAGGCATCATCCGTCAGAGGCTTCCCGTGGAGCAATGGGGCAGGAAGCCAAGCCTGGGCCTCGGGCTGGATGGCGGCCTGCTTTTCCTAACCTCAGCGCCCTATCCTCAGCTGTTTTGATGGCTGCCGAGCATCGCCATCACCTCGAGAAGGATCAGACTCTTCGCCCCCCTAGGTCTCTTTCCTTTGTCCTTCTTCTACGGAGGACTGGTGGGCTTAGGCCCAAGTGGTGAACTCTATTGTGGTGGGGGAGGAGAGGAGACTTCCTCGGCGCATCCCTCCCTGGCTGCTTTTCGATGAGTGCCAGCAAGCTTTTCTGAGGTCGCTTCTTGAAACTCATCCTCGATAGGGGAGATGCTTCTTCGGATAAAAAATCCGCTTCAGTCAAGTTGGGGTCACCCAAATTGCCGAAAGGGTTCTTGGGCGAATGGGACTTGTCGAACACGCCAAACTCGTCCTCGGACGGACTTGAGTCAGCTACTTCCTCTTCCCCTAGCTCTTCCCCTTCAGCCTCGGCAGCTTGAGCTTATGGAGAAGTACCTACCAGCGGTACGCCCTTGAGAATGGGAGACCCTTCGAGGATCAGAAATACGTGCTCGACTACAGTGATGCTACGCAGTCGAGGATCTTTAGCTCAGATCATGTGCTTCGAAGCCAAGAACAATTTTTGTATCGGGTCGTATCCTAGGATTACGTGGGCGGCTCTAACTTGGCTGTCGTCTTTATTCACAAAGATCTCCTACCTCAGCACCTTCTCCAAGTCTTCCTTATTGACTAGGCCGAAGTGGCACTCAAAGGCGCGCGGATCTGCATAAAAGAAAACAAGTTCCAATAAAAACCAAGCAAAGCATGACGCGAAAGCACAAGAGCTTAGACCCTCTCCTAGTCTAAACGCCCCACCTGGTGTACCCTCCACAGTTGGACAATGAAGACCCTCGTGCCACTTTCCAGACACAATGAGGAAGTCTTTGTTCAGACCCTTGCTGGACTCAGGGAGGCACTGGATGAGTCGGACCCTATCGTCCCTCGTCTTCATGTAATAAGACTTCTCCTTTAGGCGCTGAAGGTTGTAGCACCAGTTCACATTATGATGGGTTAGCCTCAGCCCCATCTTCTCATTCAGGGCATCCACACAGCCTAAGATCCTAAATACATTAGTGGCACATTGTGTGGGAGATAGGCCAAAGTTCTTAAGATAATCCCTCGTCACCGGCCCCATGGGGATCCTTATTCCACCCTCTAGAAAGGAGATTATAGGAATCGCCACCTCACCCTCTTTTCTCCTAATACTCCACTCTCCTTCTCTACAGTACCTCAAACCCACTGTATCAGGGATCTTGTAGTCAACGACGAATTTGTCCATCATCTCCTCAGACTCAACTAACTTCTTAAATCTACCCATCCTAAAGAGCTAATAAGGAACTCGGGCGGAAAAGTATGAACCAGAGGGAGAAGAAGACTTATAGAAATGAGGAAAAGCTCATCGGGCAGGCTTTTTGTGCTAAGGGAAGTTGCGAGTACAGTTGGAGATGTAACTGAATTCGAAGTATGTGTGCAAGATCTCTTGAATGCAAAAATGAAGGGGCAAATCAGTTTGATTGGGAATTTATACTCCCCATTAAAAATAACCACACGGACTTTCCCACGCAATGAGCTAGAAGCATCCCTACTGTCCATTCATCATCACACCATTGAACGTGGAGGACACAGAGTCGTCGAAATTTAATGAAGGCACACTCCAAATACCGAAACGCCAGGAACGTCCCCTGGACAGTTGAAAGGATTTTGACATTGATAGGAAGACAAGGCTCGACAGGCCAGGACAAGGACCCGAGAACGTCAAAATCCTCTTCCCCGCCCGAGAGGCCGGGCAGCAGAATTTTGAGGGGCTATTATGGGGCCCAAATATTTGGTAACCCCGGCCCACTCCATATCTGACCCAAGGCCCATACCGAGGAGGGTATAGAATCCAAGGATGAGTGGGAGAGACCCAAGTTATCAAGGGACTTTGTCGAGGATGCCCACGTCCTCGGCAAGCTGACATTAAAGAAAAGAGGCTGTCATCCACCCATTAAATGTATGCAACCAACACTCTGGCCGCATTAATGGTGAATTGACTAGCGAACAATAATGCCTTGGTTACCTCAACTAACAGAAAGCCTGTAAAGGCGGCTGATGGGACGAGCCCTCAGACACAAGTTCAGATGGCCGACAAATGGACGACAGAGATTAACTGAACAAGACTATATAATAGATGGAACCCTCAAAGTTAGGGGGTTGGTCCTTCGGTTGGGAAGTTAAGGGGTTTTTAGGGTGTTTAAGGACAACCCTTATATTCATTAGTTTTAAGGGAAGAGCTCCTCGGATTGGGCCGATGACGAACTTTTCCTTAAAACAGTTAGTCAAATTCCAGTTATTGATCTTGTAAACCCACGTCGACTGTTATGTTCTTTGTTAATGCCTAGTCCTTCTACCCACTCTCTACAAATTTATTGTACAGGGGTCGCCTGGGCTCGGGTCAACCTATCCCCAGAAGGGAGGTGCCCGAACCGGGTCCCTACAATATTATATAATTAATAAAATTTTAAAAATAACTAGTTCTTCCTATTCTATATAAAAGTCAATTAGTTCACACAAACCTTAGTAAATTACTATTGTTGTTTAGTCATTAGTGTTGTTTATTTTTAAGAAGTTACATTGATACTAATCTTTGAGTTTTTTTAATATATTTATATTTATATTTTTTTCTACTCAATTTAATAATAATAATAATAAATTTGTCTAACCCATGAGTTCAACTCGACCTATGTGGGTTGGGTTGAATTTTTTTTGACCCACCATGGTGGGTTGGGTCAAAAAATCCCCTTAATCTAACCCAATCCGACCCATGCACACCCCTATTGAATAGTTAATATAATATATAAAAACATACTTTATTGTTGTGTTTCACTAGGTTGCATTTTGTAACTTACTTGGTTAAAGGAGAGATAGAAATAAATTATCAAATCAATAACCATGCCAAACACATAGTTTAGTAAGCCAAGTGAAGCCAAAGAAAAAGAAAAGAAAGCACCAAATCTAAGAGAAAAAAAAAAAAAAAAAAAAAATTCTTCCTTTGTATAGTAGATGACCGCCACTGCTAGGGGTGTGCGCGGTTCGATAAGGGCGGTTTTTTTCCAAATTTATTACCGAACCGATAGAGATCGGTTTTCTCATAATTGAAACCGATGCACACCACCTAGGGTCGGTTTTTCGACCTATAGCGGTGCGGTTTTTTGCGGTGCAGTTTAGTCGGTTTGGTCGGTTTGAAATATTAAAAAAAAACTATTTTTTTAAAAATAAAAAAATTAGACTTTCAAGCCCAATATTAATATATCTACCTATTCAAGAAACCTGTGCCAAAGAATGTATTTTTCATTTCATAATGATCACATAATGATCCAAAATTTCAAACCTGTGCAAAATTTCACATAATGATCTATAATTTCAAACCTGTGCAAAAAATATGTTCACATAATGATCCAAATTTTTTCATTTCATTCACCATGCAAAAATATTTTGAAATTGCCTCAATAAGAGTTCAAGTCCCAAAATACTATCATGTACCATATAATATCATTAGTGTCACTGTGTGTGTCAGTGTCAATAATAATAAGCGTTAATGTATCTACTTAATAACATATTACAGAACCATTTGTCACTGTCTACAAATGCCAAAAGATATACAAATTAAATTAGCATTTAGGCAAAAGAATGCTAATTACTTGTATCCCCAATAATAATCCCACCCATGAATACTTAAATAACTATCATTAGTGATAAGTCCACTACCAATAACATGTACAGATATAATTAACATATAGGCAAAAGAATGCTAATTCTTGTAAGTCTTTTGTCCAGTAAGTCTGTGCACTATGCATCATTTTAAAACTCCTACAAAATACTAAACAAAACAAAATAAACACGTGTTAATAACAATAAAACGTTTATGAACAATAGAATATTTATAATTAACACAAACAAATGAGAATAGCAAGTATACTTACATAATACTAACTACTAACTACTAACTAACTCCAAGTATAGAGCGGCACATCACTCATCATCATCCAACACAACGGTGCTTGGATCCTCCTCCATAGGCATTGGGCAAACCGATGCAATTTCTACAATCCCATTCAAAATAAAACGACTCGTAAGTATTGAGCAAATAAATAAACAATTGATATATATAACAAACAAAATGAACATATATATATTTACCAGTGTCAATCTCAAAACCATCCATATCCTCCACATTATCCATGCATTCCCGAAGCTTTAGTGGTCTTTTTCTCTTTGCATCCTTCAACCAATTTTGGGTACAAATAAGGGCTTCAACTGTATTAGGAGATAGTGAACTACAGAACGAATCCAAAACACGTCCCCTCGTACTAAAAGCAGACTCGTATGCAACTGTAGAGACAGGAATAGCCAACACATCACGGGCAATTTGGGAAAGGATTCGATATCTAGAAGAATTTATTTTCCACCACATCAAGATGTCAAAATCTTCCACATCAGGATCTTCAGAAGATTCCAACAAATACCTATCCAACTCAGATTTGCTTTCCACACTGTCCTCGTCCGCCAAGTGTTGCTTAAACTTATTATTATAACTTTTAATGTGATCAGACAATGAAGTATTGCCAACACTTGGCCTGGAGTCCCTAGACAATGAAGCACCACTACCACTAGAACTCGAAGCTCCATTTTGACCCATTCTCTCCACATACAACCTCTTCAATACATCCCGAACCTTAGAACTCATCGCATCCCCCTTGTCCTTTCCATACCACTCCCTAAACCAAAACTTTACATATTTCAATCTATACCTTGGGTCAAGAACAACAGCAACAAAAAGCATCAAATTGATATTATCCATACTTCCCCAATACTTATCATATTTGTTTTTCATCTCTACCGCCATACTCTTCAAAAGTGGGTCCCCATCAACACTACACAATTGTTGCAATTGATCTTCAATGCTAATTAGCTCATGGAAGTATGTATTAGAAGTGACAAACAAGGACCCAGAAAATCTAAGTGTCGCCTCGTAAAATATGCCAATAAATTTCACAAAAGTCTTGACATTTTCCCAATCAAGATAGTTAGGAGGACTAATGGGCTTTTTCCCATTCCCATCTGCTTCACAAAAATAAAGTTTGTAATGCCCATCCTCCTCTTCGAACCTATCAAATGATCTCACAAATTTCAAAGCACAATCCAACATGAGATAAGTGGAATTCCACCTTGTTGACAACAAACATTTGGCTTTAATTTTCTCATTTTCAACACATTCTTGAAAGTTCTCAAACCTTGCGGGAGAGGCTCTCACATATCGCACTGCATTTCGAACTTTGGCAATTGATTCATGAATGGACTTCAACCCACTTTGCAGAATCAAATTCAAGATATGCGCACAACAACGCATATGCATGAACTCACCGCCCAATATGCTACTATCTCTTTCTTTTGTTTTCTTCTTCACATAATCAATTGCCACCTCATTAGAACTAGCATTATCTGCGGTGATTGTAAACAACCGGTCTATACCCCACTTCAACAAACATGACTCAACCGCTCTACCTATAGTGTCCCCTTTGTGATTAGTTATAGGGCAAAAGTTCAAGATTTTCTTTTGGTAAGTCCAATCCTCATCAATGAAGTGTGCGGTAACTACCATATAGTTTAAGTTTTGTATGGATGTCCAAGTATCCGTTATCACACAAACCTGTTGCCCAACAAAAGCCCTTCTCAAAACATCCACCTCACTAGAATAAATATTCATACAAGCCCTTGCAATGGTAGTGCGATGGGGAATAGGAAACTTAGGCTCAACTATTTTCATAAATTCTTGAAACCCTTGATGCTCCACAAATTTAAAAGGCAATTCATCAATAACAATCATCCTTGCCAATGCCAACCTTATCCTCTCTTCACTATAATTTGCCACCACTAACACATTTGAACCACTTTCCCCTTCTTTCTTTGCTTGGAAAGGCAAAGTTTTTGGCTTATCATCACGAGGAAAAGGCCATTTCTTACACACCTTCATGTGTTGCAACATGCCCGAAGTACCATTTTTCTTACCATGATACTTATATTGATTTTTACAATACTTGCATTGAGACCTAGGATTAGTGGGATCAAAACCGACCAACTTAATGAAGTGCTGCCAAACTATAGATGGGTCCTTACCACCTTGTTTAGGTGACAGTCGGGGAAGTGATGCACCAAGTCCAATTGGTGCTGCAGGTTGAAGTGGGTTAGGGTTAGCACTACCAAGACTAGGAGGAGGTGGGTTAGGGTCCTCAGCAGTAGCAAATCCAGGTGGAGCATCAACATCCATCTAATAAAAAAAATTCCAACCAACAAAAAAACAAAGTTTTCACAACAATATCAAATTATAATTTTTCCAGCAATACAATATCAAATAGCTCACTCCCAATCAATGAATGTCACAACTAGATCTAATAATAGCAATAACTAATCAGTTTAGTTACAACAATGCAACAATAACAAACTAACAAATTAACAATCATTAGTCGTTACTTAACAATTCATGTCACTAATTTAACAAGGAATTTATTATATTGTTCTCAATATAAATATAAAATAAAAACTAATTATATATATATATATAAACTTAAAGCAGTTGTTACTAAGTACTAAAAATTTAAAATCAAAATGCTGAATATAGTGAATAATTAGTGATTACCTCTCCGTAAATGATTGAAAGCATGAACTCTCTCAATCTCTGTCTCCCTCAAAAATTAAAAAGCTGAAGAAAAAAAAAAGGTTAGTACTTAGTAGAATGTAACAACTAACAATGTATTACAAAGTTTATAGTTTATAAAAATTACTAAAGTAACAACTAACGATGTATTACTAAGTTTACTAAATTTATAGTTTATACTGTTACTACTTACTATATGTTACATTTAAGTTGTAATTATATTATCTCATGTCAGCTGAGCAAACCCAAACAGTATAAACTTTTTTTTTTTTTTTGGTAAGTTTATAGTAAAACAGGTATCACATTTTAACTGTTAAGTGTTAGCTTAACACTTAACAGTTAAAATGTGATACTCATACCTGTACTTCAATGGGTATCTTGGCCTTTTTTGTACTATATACTTAACACTGTTAACCTTAACTTTAACTAAAACCCAAACAGTATAAACTATAAACTGATACTACTTAGTACTTACTATATAAAAAACAAAGGATTTCAAATAGGTCACAGTAAAAAATATAAACGGATAAACCAAAATAGGCAAATACACCAACTCAAAAAACAAATAGGTACCTTCTCAAAAAAAAAAAAAAAAAAAAAAAAAAAAAGAGTAACAGTAACAGGGGGGAATGGAACTTAGTATAACCGTATAAACCAAATACAAAATAATGGTTTGCCTTAAACCAACTCAAGCAGATAAACGTTTAGCAAAAAAAAAAAAAAAAAAAAAACTCAAGCAGATAAACTGATAAACCAATGGAGAAAGGGATGAAGCATTAAATCTAATAAAGCATTAAACCTTACTGGTGCGGTGGTTTGCCTCGGTGAGCTAGTGACGAGCACCTGCTCAGGCCAGTGAGAGGCGAGAGGAGAGACTACAAGAGGCGACTGCTGCTGCGAGTCTGTGAGGTGAGAGCGAGAGAGAGAGTTAAGGACCTCTGAGAGTGAAAGAGAGAATATATAGTGAGGGAAACCTAGCAAAATACGACATCGTTTTGTACCATCTTTTTTTTTTTTTTACAACACCCAATACGACGCCATTTTGTTAAAAAAAAATTAAAAGACTTACTTAGTTAGTGCAACGGCGTCGTATGAAGAATCACCAGAAAGGCAGAAACATGCAAATCACAGATCGTATCGGTTCAGTTCAGCAGGAAATCGGTTTTAGGCTTTTTGATCCGACAAATGCACCGCATCGGCATCGGAAGTCCATTCAAGCTCCGATCGCCGGCATCGGCTCCATTGGTCGGTGGCAGAGGCGGTGTGGGAAGAGCGGCGCCGGTCGGTTGGGTCGGTGATGGCATCTCCGCGCTCACTCCTAGCCATTGCAATTATCGATTCAACCATAATAACACTGGTGTAAAAGTGAATTCATGTTAAAGCGATATTGTTTACCTCACAATTTATCATCAGGTGCTCGAAGAGCTCCAAATACCTACAATAAGGAGAAAAAAAAATTGTCTTAGCATGATCAAAAGTAGACATGTATTATAATCATGATAGGCTCGAAAGAGCATTAGACCCAATTTGTGTATGTGAAAAAATGTTGTTTGAGTAACATTACATAAAGAAAAACAAACTAATCTAATCAGACGTTATTGAATTCAGTTAATTCAACCGAGAAAGTATTTTATCTTCAAATAAGTTAAAGTTTGATTAATAGTAATAATAATTAAAAAAAAATTCCATAAAGAGCACTAGACCCAATCTGTGTATGTGAAAAAATATTGTCTGGGTAACATTACATAAAGAAAAACAAACTAATCTAATCAGACGTTATAGATTCTAGTTAATTCAACAGATAAAGTATTTTATCTTCAAATAAGTTAAAGTTTGATTAATAGTAATAATAATAATAAAAATTTCCAATTATGGGTTGACTGATTTTAGAAGCCACAGCAACTGTTGTAGAGTCATAGCCCCAACCGCAGCAAATCAAGCCCATTAGAGATTTCCCATCAAAACTTTTAAAAATTTTAGCAATTTAGCATCTTAAAAATTAAAAAACCACCTTATCAATTTTAATAACTTATTTTACAATACACCTAACTCAAAGGTTCTATTTTTTTACCATTTCGTTTAAAATAATATAAATTACTCAATTTTTTTTCATTTGATCAAGACACCAATCAGTTTTTGGTGTAGGTAAAGATTGAACCTCAAATCTCTTATACAACCATCAAAAACTTTACCAGTTGAGCTAACTGGAACCTACATAAACTACTCATTAAAATAATAAAAAACAACTACCCAAACCATATTTTCTACCACAAGTATTAAAATAAAAATATTTTTTTAAGATAAAAGCTCAATATAACTCAGTTGCTATATTTTTTAAGTTTAGCATGTTTGATGCAGCTTGCTTTTTGGTGCTTTTTATAAACTTGACGTTAAAAATTTAGCATTTATATTTATAGCATTTAGTATTCTTAAGGAGAAGGCTATATAGTAAAAAAACAGTGACACACTCATTCCTCTCTCTCTCTCTCTCGCTCTCGCTGCCAATTCTAGGGCTTTTTTCAACTCTCTCTCTCTGCTCTCATTCACAAATCCGAAGAAGAAGAAGACAATTGCCATGGCGCCGCCTCCAGGACTCTATTCAGGAACCAGCACTCTCGCTTTGGTATATATAATCTCTCTCTCTCTCTCTGTTTGGTTTCCAAGAAAATAGATCTCAAATTTTCAAATCTAAATAACTTTTGTAATTTTGCTTTGGTTTTTTTGTACTTAATAGGTGGCGCGTGCTTCGGCCTTTTCATTTGGAGTCGTTTACGGAAGCATTAAGCTCAAGTACCTCAAGGTACTACTCTCATCAATTTTGCTTTTGATAGTTGCTTTGTTCGATTGGGATTAGTGCTTTATTTATTGCTTAATTTTTTATTATTATTTAATTTAATTACCATCAAATTTCTTAGCTTTATAGAGTTTAGGCATAGCTGACACTTCAATTTTGATAATCAAACATCAAATATATATACTTTCAGTTTCTGACACTTAACATTTGGCTTAATTCTGGGTTTTTTTTTTTTTTTTTTTTTATTATTTATTTTTTAATTAGAAATTTATCTTAAAGTTTTAAATGTCGAATTTTTCATCTTTGTATTTAAAAAATTTTCGATTTCGTCATTCCATACACTGCAAAGGAATTGCATATGACATTCAATAACAAAACCTTAGTCCCAAAACTACCTGGTCGGCTATGGACCAATTGGGGTCTTTCGAATGCATTCCTCTCCACTATTCTATCATATCCAAAATCGTACTCTAGGTCACCTCCTTAAGTGGCATGTTAAAAGGCTAAGGTGGTATGGAATTAAATTAATGGAAAAGAATAATGCTACGCTTACATAATTTTCACGACAAATCCTAGGCGGCAAGTTGTTATTGGCTGTTATTGGTGAATAAAGAAGTAATTTCAGTGGTACGCCTAAATTAGAACAAGTAACAGCTAGGATTAGTTGTGAAAATGTTGTGGACTTGACATTTCACAACAGAAAATGATAAAGTTGTTCACTTCTGATTGCTATTGCCAATGAGCTCCAGCTCAAATGGTTGCTCCTACCATTATGAACTTTTCTCTATTAGAGAACCTTTTCGCTCTTCCTTTATGCATTAGGATTGCACCCCATTTTGTGCTTTTTTTTTTTATTAAGAAATTACTTACTTATCTAAGAACTTCTTTTTATCAGTCAAGAGATTATGAGGAACGAATATGGTGATATTTTTGTGAAGGATAGTTTTGTTGCCTTTAAAATTATGGCAATAGCGATTTATCTTATCCCAATAAGGTGATTTCCTCGCTGGAAGTTTTTGCTTTGTGCATTCTTGCATAAAGTTGTTCACTTCTGATTGCTATTGCCAATGAGCTCTAGCTCAAATAGTATGGTGGAGGGTGAGATTGTGGGCTCAAGACCCACCTGGTGCATGTGTCATTACAATAAATATAAAGGTTGTTCACCACCTATGGTTGGTTCCATTTCACTTGAGTTCAAAAGATATTGTTGGGCTCTCTGGAATGACAATCTTATGCTTCTCTTTGAGTTTCTATGAATATGCTGTTTGGCCGTTCTTTGTCATTTATTTTTATGTCTAAACACATAACAAAGTCATTTTACATATGCTTATTGTTTATTTTTGTTTTTGAACTTTTGTCACCTTCAGGCAAAGGCTAAGTCTCATAAGAAAGCAGAAGCGAAAGCAGCAAAGGCTCATCACTGAAGGGAATGGGCTCCGTTTAACATTGGAATTTAGGCATGCCTTCTGTTTGGTATAGAAAATAATGCAAAATGATGAATTGTACCATTTTTTCATCAATGCTTCAAAGCATTTTGGATTATGATGAACAGCTTATAGCTGCTGAAGTTTTTTTACGAGAATTGTTAACTTGTTCCTCTGAGAAATCTTTACTTAGTTGTTCTTTTGCAATCTGTGATGGCATTTCAGTTCTATTGCCATGTGAACTATGGGGAAAAATGTTAGATGATGGTATCTTCCCTTCACGCAAATAATAATTATTTTTTACTCTGAAACCATATTGCATGGTTTCTGCAGTGTTTAATCCATCCTTTACTCTCTTTGCATTTACTTGTCTTATTGATCTTGGATGCAACCGATAAAGATTCTTTGTTGAACTGTGGTCTCAGCAGCTTATATTTTATAAATTTCGGAACAAACTTATAGCTTAAGGTTTTTTGGTACCTCAGCAATCATACTGTTTTTAAATGACGGAATGAATGAAAAATTTTCATTACATATAAGGCCAGGTCATGGTGATATGGCACGCCACATATCAAGTTTCTGATTTAAGTTTTATATTTTCTGTGAAGCTTATACTATTGCCGGGCTTTTGCAAGTTATAGGATTCAACATTACTGTTAGGAAAGGCTACATGCTTCAATTCAAACTCAGGCTTGTGTTAAACTTTGTTAGAAAAGTAGTTAAATTATTAATTTTATTATTTCTTAATAGCTTAAATTTTTGGAACACTATTTATCCTGGTATGAGAGCAACCCATTTAAAAGTCAAAAGATGTCACGTGGTATTCGTGTGGATTCGTTAATTTCACGCCATGTGAGGGCAATAAGTAATATCATATGTACCACCGAGGCCTTAATGGGGTTATTATCCGAACTGCTCACCAAGTGAACCAAATACAAGGACTTTTACCATAATGAGCCACACTTGGCGGTTGTTGTTACTTATAGGAAAACTTAAGCCCACAAATAAGAGGGAATGTTAGAATACCAATTACATTCACCATTTCTCATACTCTTATTTAAGTTCAACAACCTAACTGAACTCCCAAAGTAAACGTTATGACCTTCTCGAAGCAGGACAATAGAACTCAATTACGAAGACTTGTATGTACTATTATTTTTATGACAGGGGTCACTTTGTTTAGGAAAACAAGAAAAACAAGAAAAAGTTCTCAGCAAAAGAAGAAAAGAAAAAGGAAAACAGGGGAAGGTATTGTGTTGCGGCTCTTGCAGCATTGCTCTAACTAATGTACTGAACGTATACAACATTGTTGACAACATCTTGTAATTAAATTTTTAAATTTTTTTTTTTTTTTTTTGTGTGACTAACTTGTTTTAATTGATATATAATAAAGTTGTGTTTATAATGATTCCATATAAAAAGTGATGTTCGAAGATGGAAAAAAAGATATGATGCTACAAAGTGCTTAGGGGAATATCATGAAAAGAGAAATCATCTTCAAGACCCAATCAAATATGCAAATTTAGTAATAATATATAACTTAAATATCACTTAAATCACTAAGTTACTTCCCCTATCTTGGGGAGCAAAGAAGTCATCAAATCCCTAAAAAAAGACATTATACTTCCCCTTATCTTAGGGAGCAAAGAAGTCATCAAATCCCTAAAAAAAAAAAAAAAAAAAAAAAAAAAAAAAAAAAAAAAAATTGAAATAATAAAAGGGAAATGTTAATGAGCACTGTGCGATGATTGTTAAGATTTCCTTATATAGGTCCCACTTAATAAAAATGACAAAATTTTATTAAAAGTGTTGTCAAAGGATAAAAAAAAAATGCTAAAAAATTGTCAAAAAAGACAAAAAGCTGCAAAAAGTTATCGTTAATGGGCACCATAAGTTGCCCGTTAACACAACCCATAATAAAAATATTGGAGGAGGCTAATAAAATTCAGCCCCTTCAGAAGTAATACTCTACTATAGATGACTTGGAAGAATCGGGCCATGGTACTTGAATAACAACCATGCAGCCCTCATACTCAAATGGTACAACTTCTTCATCAATCTTGCAAGCAATTGGCTTCTTTGATGCAAACACCCTTATTTCTCCATTGCCTTTCACTCTAATTTGAACTGACTTGCCATCATCATTGAAGGCCAAGGACTGAATGGCACCACCAGTATTGAGCATATTCACCAAGCCAATAGAAGCAAATTCAATAGAAGTTCCAGCCAAGACAGTCATTGGGGACACAGTTATGAGCTCGAACTTGAATGGCTCTAAAGACAACTCCACATTCTCGGATGTCTTGGAAAGGACTAGCTTCTTAGCTTGGTTGTAGTACAAGGCAAAAACTCGTACTCCTTTAATGGAAATTGGATTCTTGCCACTCTTCCACTCGATGTCTTTGGGTTGGCTTGAGAGGTCAAAACATGGGAACATTGGGAGAAGCATTGATTGCTCCTAGTTTCACGAGACCATCCACCTCCTTGGCAGTTGAATGCCCCAAGCACTCCAGTGTACTGTAGGAAAGGTAAAACATAAAGTATACGAATGGACATATCAACAAAGGAAATTTTCGAAACTACTAGGAACCCAGAAGGAGGTTGATGGTGATCATGATCATAGACTTAGTCCTTTCATGCCCACCCATGTGGTGCTCAAGGTTTCTATTGCACATTCAATTTGTAAGTTGTAAGGTTCATTCAATGACATGGTTTAGCATGGGGACCTTTAATTTTACAGTAAGTCTAATAAAATTGATGAGTGACATGTCGTGATTAATGCTAACAAAAATGAGTGGTGTTAACTTGTAATGTTAAAAGGTTAAAAGATTGTGAAATTTTTTGGGTCCCTAACATTACTCTTAATTTCATGGTCACAAATTTTGGATATGTCCCAATGTAAGCCATGCCATAGTCAACATTGCACATACTAAACAAATGACTTGGAGCCAAGGCCTCTAATTATTATGTGGACTACATCAATACTTATGTGGCAAGAAGGCTTACCTTGTTGAGATTCCAGATTTTCAGCATAGTCTTCCCATCATGGAGAGGATCTTCAAAGAGAGTCTCGAGTTGGAAGTGCATAGTACTCACACCTCAAAATGGACCCATAAGGCAACACTAGGGTCTTTAGCAATTCAAAGTTGTGATTTGCAACAGTGTCACTCACATAAATAGGACCACCAGAAATGGCACGAGATGCAGTATGGAAAGCAGCACATGGGTGAGTAGACTGGAACATGTCCCAATCTGGTTGAATGAAATTGCCCATCCACAAGCTATTGTAAGCACAGTGCACCATATGACACCCTTGGAGCCAATCGCCAGATGAATCAGTGCACCAAAAATCACCCCCTATGTAATACACAACATGTACACATTAGTTGATTGAAAACTAAGGTCTCATTAGGTTGTCTATGTTGTTTCTTTGTAACATGACCCAAAAATTTTATTTTCTTCTTCGTTGGCTAAAAATATCTAGGATTGCATCTTCAAAAGACAATGTTTTATGATCAAAATACACTTTGTAGGACCAAAATGAAAAAGTGAAAACTCCCCAAAATGGTAAGTCCTAACTTTTTTTGCCCCATTTTTTTTGAGAAGAACAGTTCTGAACTTTGTAGCAAGCTATAAACACGTAATAATTTTAATAGTCTTGTACTCAAAATAATTTGATTTCGTATGTGAAAATCATCCAACTCTAACAAGTTATTAGAAAATATTTGCTCTTTCCATAATCTAGTGATGACACTTCCCTAAACACATGGTGAATACAAATTTGGAAAAGGTACATTTGCATGGATCTTATGTTACTATCTCATTTTCATAAATCTAATAGTAATCTATATATATATATATATATATGTATATATATATATATATATTACTGTTACATTTATGGGTGGGAAAAAAAGTTTGACGGGTTAATAAAAGTGTATATTAATATTCTAATATGTTCTCATAAATTTAGTAGCATAACATTAACGAGGCATGGTATTGCAGTGACATACCAACACGGCCAAGACATATGGCCTCTGTTCCGAGGAACATGAAATCGTTGCAGTGCTCCATGCTAGCAATGACACCATTTCCATTGAAGTGCTTCTTTACAGAGGCAGTGAGGGCTTTGTAATATGCTTTTGCAAGCTCAACTCTGCCACTATAATTCTCGCATACCATCTCCAGCAACTTAATAGAATGAAAATTATTAACATTTTAGAATCATTCACAGTTAATTATAGGACAAGGTATATTATTTATTAAAAAAAGAAGAAGAAGAAGAAGCTAAAGAGACCATGTAAATTACATTTAAACATATTAATCACTATGGTAATCAAAGATTCAAAATCATGGTTGAAAATATTTTGTAGGGATTGTTAGCATGCTCAATTGTAGGGATTGTAGATATCATATTTTGTAGGGTTGAAAACATATTGTTAGCATGCTCAAACAAGACAGACAGATAGGTAAAGAATCTCCACATTTTTTTTATCATTGCAAGGATGAAGATAGACAACCGAGGACAAAATGAAGATAGATAGTTAAAGGACTCGCAAGAAGAAAGATAGGCACCTACGAACAAAATGAGGACAAAATGAAGATAAACACTTTTATAATTGCAAGAAGAAAGATAGACAAGATAGGCACCTACGGACAGAATGAAGATAAAGACTCTTATAATTGTAAGAAAAAAGATAGGCATATATGGAAAGACATGCCTAGTGAAACAAAAATGTCACTATTCATGAAAAGTTTAAACTACTTCCTTCTCTTCTCCGTAAGAAAGAGAAATAAACTTAATTAATTCCTACAATATGATATCTACCAATCTTATGTGAGAAAAAGTTAGAAAGTCTTGCTCCAATCAAAATAAAATTAGAAAAATTATTAGTTTATATTGTACTATTCATATAAGATTTACATGGTAAATTAAACAAATATGTATATTATACACTTTTCTGTAAATGTAAACCAATAATTGTCTATCAAATTAAACAAAAAAAGAAAACATAGAAGTTAAGACTTATATGAATAACATCAACTTTGACACCATCAATACCAACAGCCTCCAAGTGTGAGTGAAGCCCCTCATACATTTGATCGACGATCTCCGGTAAGACAAGTCCCACACCAGTGTCAACAATCTTATCCACCGCCAGATCCTCCATGCATGGTCAACTTCAACCCCGGTGAGAGTTTGGGCTCTACAACCACAGATTCAGGCAATCCAAGCACAGGGGTCTATCTCTCTCTCTCTCTTTTTCTTAATCTAACATGTCTTTTTTTTTTTAGTCCTATTTTTAACGTGAGTCTTTTTTTTTTTTTTTTTTTTCCTTGAGTCCTATCAGAATTTTTGTTCTTATATAGATTATCAACATTTGAGTTTGAGTTTAAGTTGGACTTATTAGAGAGATAGAGTTTCACTTCTTATTAAGTTTTGATTAAACAAAAATAATTTTGTTTAAAAAAATGATAAAGATGAGTTTGAGTTTAAGTTAAACTTGTTAGAGAGATAGAGTTTCATTCATTGTTAAGTTTGAACTAAAAATTAATAATTTTATTTAAATAAAATGATAATTTTATTTAAATATTGTACTGACATGGAAAATTGTGAGAGTTTCAGAGGTTTCAGTTTTATATATACTAGCATTAAACCCGCGCAATGCGTGGGGTTATTTTACTTATTAGAAGATAATGAAATACATTAAAATTCTTCTGGAGCATGTTGTATAATTTAACTGATTGTTAAAATAAACCAGTGTTAAACTGTTACACTTTAATTTCGGAAACAATATTTCATAACAATTCTAAAATAGTTGTATAAAACAACTTAACATAAAAATTATATACATAAAAAATCAATAGATAAATATATGTGGTACAAATAGATGAATATAAGGTTTGTCAAGCAAGATGAGGTTTGGAAAAAAATAAAAGTCTATCTACATCTTGTGATAATGACGAAGACACAGCAGGTATTGATAAGGGTAATTTCTATCTTCACCTTCTGATCATGATGAAAAAGCAACTACCACCAACCTATTATGATATAGCACATCAAGGGAAATATTTAATAAATCAACCAAAGAATAAAACCTATTGTGAGGGAGTCGTGAAACTCTTTGCCCGAAATTTTTAAGAAACTGAATTTCCTAAAAACTTCTCGCTACTTGGATCCACTTGTGAAAGGAGTCGCAAAATGGCCAAACACAAAGTTTTTCAACACAAAAAATTTGATATTTTGAGAAAAAATTTCAAAACATAAGTGACAAAAATCACTTCCAGAATTAAATAAGATACTTAAAAAATCTTTTTGGGTTTGCTCATCAAGCAATTGAACATACACACATCACATTTAAACACGTATAGTTACACAAATGAAATAGATATATTCATTGAACATTAGACTTGTGTGTTGTGTGTGAGTATCAAGTATGAATTAGTCCATAACAAGGTTTTGAAATCTGGACCGTTCATTGAACCGTAAAAGGGAGATGTTCAAGGTTTTTGAGGTTGAATCAAGGTTGAACTGATGTCGAATCGTGATGATGTCATAATTAATTAATAATTAATAAAAATAAAAATAAAGTTATTAAATTCATAAATATTAATAAAATTGACTAAAATATTTTTAAAAATTGAAACAAACTTTAAAATAAATTATTTATTTATTCCTATTATACCTGAATTATATAAATTAATGAATTAACTATAATTTTTATAAAATAAAAAAAAATCCAAATAAGAGGAGAGATGATGAGATTTATTATTAAAAAAAAAAATACTAAAGTAAAAAACTCAAATATAGACTTTTATTAGGAAATAAATTAGTGTAGTGGGGATTTGACTATTTGCATTTTGCAAAATAGGAACCAGAAGGTTCTTTTTCAAATTTAAATTCACTCATCCACTCTGACTCCACCCACGTGATTTCTGATTTATCTATTCCCAATGCTTTTATTACTTTTACTTTTTGAAGCTTTATTTCCTTCTTACACGGATGTCCAACATTAGCTTTTCAGTTCAGTACTCCTACAGTCCTCCCCCTTTCTTCCTCCTCACGAGTCACGTCTACAATTGTGCTCATCTATTTCTTTTTTTTTAATCTCATCATGCCATCAATTGGTGCTCCGTAAATTTCTTGCTTCATCTTCGGATCTTCTTCATCAGTTTTTCTCTTTCTTTTTATTTTTATTTTTTTTTTCACTTCAAATCCATGCCAGAATTTTAGATCGGAAAATCAAATTTCACCGATGTCTTACGGTTGGACCAGCTTACGGTTTGAACGGTTTTTCAGGTCAGACCTTAGTTCAAGCGTTTCTCTCATATTTTCTATATACCCGGTTTTCATGTATAAAAAACCGTTTTGATGAATGGTTCACGGTTAACCTGATTGGACCGTATGGTCCGGTCCGGGTTTAAAAACCTTGGTCCATAGTCTAGTATAAAACTTTAATGATCAATTTAATCAAGTCATATACAAATAGCACGAAGTCAAGTGACCTATCTCACTAATAGAAATGAACATATATGACTCATCACCAAAGTGTTTACATAGATTGAAAGTTTTTCATTTGACTTCCATTTTTCATATTTTTATCAATACAACTTAATTTTTGAGCATCGATGCCATGAATTTTTTTTTTCTTTAAAGAATAAGCCTTTGGCTTTGGCATTATACAATTTGAATACATTTTGCTCCACCTTTTCCTGGTCTAACTAGTTTTTGAAACAAGACTTTTTCAACTCTCTTTCCTTTTAAAGATTGACATTTGAAGAACTTTTTGACATAAAAATAAATGTAAGGAGATACATAGGATCAAGTCTACGAATCTATTAAGATGAAACAAGACTATTGATTAGACATTTATGACAAAGTTGAAGATCTATTTACAACAATCAAACATAGATTTCTAGATTTCACTTACATTCAACATAAGTGCATACATAACAAGTTAAGCTTGTAAATACGCTACTCCATTAGTATGAAGGTATTAGGCCAAACTCACATGTGATATGACATAACACAAACGATCAAACTTTTTTTTTTTGGGATTTTTCACTTTTTATGTGATTTTAGATTTTTTACTCACACAAAACAAAAGCAATAAAGCAAGATCAACAACTAAACAATTTTTTAAACAAAAAGCAATAAAAGAAGCATGCTAGAGAATAAGCATTGTAGCAAGAGGAGTGCACATGGTATTATGCATGATACTATGGCCCTAAAACATTGGAAGTATTAATGCGTGGACATAGTAGATGAATCATGCATGAGTACCCTTCTTCACCCACACCACACGGGTGTTTTGTGTGAAATCCTTAGAAGAAGGGGTACTGCCAACATAACTCTCAAACCGTGGGGTGAAGCTAACTAGGCATGATGAGATGTTCTTAAGCATTTCCATGACATCTCCAATAGTTGACCACCATTTTCTTTCTTAGCTTGCTTTTCTCTTGGCATTCTTCTTTCATTTCCTTGAGCATGCTGAGAATTAGCTCTTTTGAGAGAATGAAGCTTGAAGCAATTTGGTCTTGTGTGCCCATGAATACCACAATGATGACAAAAATGCTTCACTTGAGGTCCCTTTTGACTCTTAGCCAGTGACTTTCCTTTTGCCTTTGATTTTGACTTAATATCCATCTTCTCAACGATAGGGATCTCAATCTTGGGCTTTTCCACAACCTTTGCCTATACAAACTTCATCTCCCTTCTTGGTTCTTCACTTGAACTTCCTTCACCGGTGTAACATCATTCGGTTTTGTCTAAAAAGGTCTTTTGAGATGAAAGAACATTATCAAGCTTCTTGGTTATGATGCGCTCTACTTTAACATTAGCTTGAATCACCTCTAGTTTGAGGAATTTGTTCTTTAAGTAAGCATTTAGTAGCTCCTCTTTCAAATTATGGACTTCACATTTGGCATCCTTGAGTTGTACAAGAGTGAATTTATGGTCTTTTTCAATTCTCTTTATCTTCTTGACTGCACACTTTGTGACTTAGGTGTATTTGCCACAATTCTCAAGCAATGCATCATAAACAATTTGAAGTTTTCTATCACCTTCATCAAGGTATACTTCCTCATTATCTGAAACTTCATCTTCTTCAACATCGGTGTGCTCATCAAGTTCCTCATTCAATTCCCTCAATTCTTCTTTTGAATCAACCAAGGTAATTGCCATAAATGTAGAGTAGTTACCATCACCATCACATCCACCTTCAGAATCTGAGCTTGAGCTCTCCAAATCACTAAGGGTGGCTGTTAATACCTTACCCTTCTCTCTCAAATAGTTCGAGCACTCCTTCTTCAAATGCCCATGCCCATTGCATTCATAGCAAACAATGCCTTGGGGTGGTGATGAATCTCTTACATTCTTCTTCTTGAAGTCTTTTATGTCATTCTTAAAGGATGAAAATTTTCCTTTGCTAAATGACTTCCCATTGTTCTTCATCCTTAGAAATTTACAGAAGTTCTTTACAAAATAAGCCACCTCTTTCTCAACATCATTCTCATCCGAGGATTCATCGATTCTTTCATTTATAGTTTTGAGAGCAAGCGATTTGCTAGGCTTGTGAGAAGGCAAGCTGAGCTCATAAGTTTGAAGAGAACCAACAAGCTCTTGAATCTTGATCTCATCCAAGTCTTTACTCTCCTCAATGAAGTTAACTTTGGCTCGGAAGATTTCAGGTAAGGATCTTAGGATTTTCTTTACTACTTTGGTGTCCTTAATCTTTTCTCCAAGATTAAGCTTGGCAATAACAATCTCATTAAGTCTACCATAGAATGAGTTGAACAACTCATCTTCATTTTCTCAAACTAGGTAGTGACCATTTGCAATTTGGTGTCATTGACTTTCTTGGTTCATTCATAGGTGGTCTCGAGAATTTTCCACGCCTCTTGAGTGGTCTTCACATGAGAGATCCTGTGAAAGTCATCTGTTGAAACACCACATAAAATTGCATTTATAGCTTTGCTATTGGTATTTGTCAAAGCAAGGGCAGCCTTGTCCTATTCAGCCTTGGGTGTTGTTGGTCTCACCCAACCATTCTCAACGGAGTCCTAAACAGTTTCATCAATGGCACATATAAAAGCACGTATACGTACTTTCCAAAACGCATAGCTACTCCCATCAAAGAAAGGATGTGCATTGAGGGATTGAGATTTATCAATCCCAAATGGGGTCTAGGATCACACAAGGATAACGAAATCCAAAAAGTGTACTCCCTCTGATACCAATTGAAAGCTCGAATAGTGTAAAACACTATAACTTGTTTAGACTCCCAATTTTAAAAACACTGCTTAATTGCTTTCACTCTAACTTATCTAATTGCGAAACAAGAGTAAATGATATGCAATAATCGGAACTACTCTCTAAGCCATAACCACAGGCAAGAAACAATAAATATAAAGTTTAAAGAGTAAGGGAAGAGAGATGCAAACACAAGATAACATCGAGACATGTTATCAAAGAGGAAATCGAAGTACTCGGCGAAAAACCCCTCCGCGGCCTTCCAAGCCGAAATCGATCCATTAGTGAACAAAGTTGGAGTACACGAATATTAAAAAGACCCTCCAAGCCTAATCTACCCAATGCACTTGAACCCTCCAAGTTCCAGCTACCAACGGGCTTCATGAAGCCATGTCTTCACTAGTTATCCAGATCCCGCAATTAGCTCCAAATTGCATCCGTCAATCAATGTCTTCTTCTAATGCTTCCCTTATGCACCAAAATTTTTCTTAACACATAGATTGGGTGAGGTAAGTGTTTGGGCTAAGAACCTCTCAAGGATGTGTAGATAGAGAGGTAGGGGTAGAGGAAAACTCTAGAGAAATGGTGTAGATGATTGTGGATATACAATCTCTAACTCTCAAATGTGTAGCTAGGGTTTTCTCTCTCAAAAGTTCCTTGGAAAAACTCTTTACAATTTCGTGGGTAGTGAGGGCTTATATATGATTGGTAAAGGTATGAGACAAACACACTTTAAAAAGCTCCAGGTAGTGAGTTTCGTGGGTCACTCGTGACTTGGCCTAAGTTTTGAAGTGGCTAGCGAAATCTAGCCTAGCATGAGACTTTTCAGATTTTAGCATGTGCTTCTCATGTGGCCTTGCGAGCCAGTCGCGAGCTAGTGTGAAATCTTCTTCTTCACAGATCTTCACCAAACTCTTACACACAACCCTTACATTCAATCCTACAAAAAAATACAGGGAAATGATTGAACAAAAATACAATTAAATTTGACACAGAATTAAATCCAACATAAAATCATAGTTGTAAATTACAACTTTACACCTAACATTATTGGTATTAGTATTTTTTTTTCCCTCTTAAATTGTTACTTATTTTTTCAAGTGATCATAACTTTAAGCACAGTAAAAATTTAAAATTTTTGTTTAACTTTTCCATGCATCACACGGATTAACAATTAGCGTGTGTGTGTATATAAACTAGTTTAATCAGAGGTGAAACTCTTTTAATTGTTAATAAAGCCAATAGTATATGCCTAATGTGGAACTCAACACACTTAAAAAATATTTAATCAATCTAGGGCATCACAGCTCATGTGTCGCTCCTATAATTAAGTTCAGGGCATGGCATATGATCTACATTTTTGTACGATTTTCAAATTGTTTGAGACGTAACATTTATTTAATATATTTTGTTCACAAAAATACTAGTGAGCATGTTAGTAATACCTTGCCTAATAATTGAGTTGAATTTGGCTAGAGCGGTGAAATTGTTCATGATCTGCAAGCCAATGCCAATGTGATAGACTATGACAAAGGTTAAAGAATCTTTAAACATTAGTTTTCCCAATCTATCTCATAGCCTGGGAAGAAGTCACATAGTGCCACCTACTAAAATCTTCCAATTAATGGAAAAACTACAAGCCCATGAAGCCTACAAGAGATAGACATGTTGGATCTTTATAATCAAATCTTACTACAAGTTTCTTCAATAGGGATTGCTTTAACAATTAAGGAGGTTAAATGGTCTTTAATGGCTCCAGTCGATGTTCCTATTCCATCTCCATGTTGGTAGATGCACTGAGCAGTTCGGGCCATGTTTAGTGACATATTTACCATTGATCTTGGCAACGAGTTTTTGGCACTCTCTTTGTTCAATTTTTTCCATGAATAGTTGATTAATTCCTTTATGCACTGTTTTGCTTGTACTTCGGTTATGCCTTCTCGTACCATGTAGCAATGGATGGATTTTGCCACATCACCTCTCTTGCTCTCAGCCTTTGGATAAAAGAAACAGAGAATTAGTACATTAATACTTACTATGGTAAAAATTAAATGGTAATATTTGACTAGCTTAAATTGCAAATATTTGTACTAAGCATACCTCTGAAGTCCCTAAATCATCGCTAAGTCGAGTAATGAGGGATGACCAATATATTATCTCTGAGCCATTCTTGAAACAATCAATAGAATTTTTTGTTAAGGTGCAACCAAGCAGAATATAGGCATGAAACATGGCTGCAGGACCACCCACTGAAACACAAGCATTTTCCAGGTACTCGCCCACTGTAGGAATGTATCCACTGTAAAACCACTTTGCTTCTGCTAAATATGATCTACAGAGAGTTGCCCACTGCAATAAAAAATAATGCACGCCAATCAGACATTAATTATGAGAAACGTGTTTTTTTTTTTTTTTTCAATGGTAGAGTTACAAAATAGGGCCAAACCACATTGATCATACCCACACAATGGCTTTTAGAGATTAACTTAGAGTATGTTTGGTAACTGTTTTTTCCTTTTATTTTCTATTTCCAAAAACAATTTTCTATTTTGAGACGAAAAAACTTTTTTGGTAATCTAAAATTGACAAAAAACAAAAACTGTTCTCAAAACTTAATTTGTGAAGGAAATTGAAAATATGCAAAAGGCTGTTTTCAGTTTCTAATTTTTAAAAGTCAATGAAAATATGCATTTAATTTAATGAATCTAACTCATTTAATGAGTCAATATTAGAATTCAAATCCTAGTAACGACATATTTTAGTATTTTTTTATTTTTTTCTTCAAAAAAATTTTTATTTTTTTATTTTTTAATTTCAACTAACTTTTGATTTCAAAAATACAAGAAACTTGTTTTTTTTCTTTATATTCTCAAAAACAATTTTTTGAAAATAGAAAAAAAAAACTGTTACCAAACATAACTTTAATTTTTTAACATTTTTTTAGTTAGATAGATGAGACTTTATTGTTTATCTAATGATAAATATAGTGAGACAAAAAATTTTCTTACTTTTGTCACATCTCACAATTGTTGACGCGATCTAATTTGATTGAGGTATAAAAAAAGAGTTAATAATTGATTCATGAAAACGATATTATTCCAATCAATCTTTAAAATATGAGAAAAATTAAGATTTTAAAAAATTATACATAAAAGCTAAAAATTTAGCTTATAAATTGATGCCAAAGTCACCTAAATCTCACCAAATCCCATAACTATAAAAACCCCTCTCTAAAATCACCTCTCTTCAATACCCAGATTTGATTTTCTCATAATTTTGATCATATTCTTAACCAACTAACAAACTTCCCTTGTTTCTTCCTGGTGTCTCTCTGTCTTCAGCTATAAATTAATGAGCAACCTTTTGATAAGTACCTATTTAGACATGATTTTCATTTTTTTTTTTCAACTAAATATTTCAAATTTAGTTATTTTTCCCAGCAAGAAAAGCTAATAACTAGGCCAAGAACAACATTAAAGTCATTGTTATGATCACTTCAACTGACAATTCTTGGGTTTTAAGTTGATCTCGTTTCTTGAAAAGATGAGTCCCATGTTTTAATATTTAATTGGAACTCGACTCTTGAAAAGACAAAGATACAGGTAGACCAAAAATTTTTAAATGGCGGCATCAACTTCAGTTAGATGATCGCATGCTTAAAGAATCCATCTCGTTAAGAGATGAGTTGGGACTAGTCTCTTGAAGAGAAGAAATCCATGTAGGTTATTTCCTTAAATAAGAGTTAAACAGTGCTTTTTTACTTCGTATTTTTTTTTACTTGTATAATTAAGAAAAACAATGTCCAAACATTTCTCTCCAATTAAAATTTCAAAGTATTGAGAAAAGGGCTTTGATCGTCTCACGCTGCCCTTATACACTATTTGTACCCAACATGTGATGTTAAATGTAGACAGTCTTAACAAATGTGAATTTCTAGTAAATGTGGACATTGTGTCTCTTTGTGAACAATTTATCTCAAGTAACTTATCATATATATATATATATATATAAAGCAAAAATTATAAGAAAATCCAGTTAGATCTCAAATTGAATTATAATTTTATGTCATGTATTACATCAAATTTTCTTAATTTTGATGCAACTATTTACTATACTAGAAAAATTGAGATGTCAATTTAATTTCTTAATTTTTTATGCTAAATGAGTTAGAGCTCATTTGGTTTAGGTGTTTCATCACCCAATTTTCAGTTTTCATAATTCATTTTTCAAATTTTGTAGGCTCCACGTGAACTTGTTGTGTTTGGATTAGTTTCTTAACTTAATTTTCATAACTCAATACTCAAAAAATTGAGTTTGAGTTATAGAAATTGAAAACAATCTATTGATGTTTTCAAGTCATGAGAATTGAGTTACAATGACAATTTTATAAGGATTTTGTTAATATATGCTCTAAGAACACATAATAATTTTTATATTGCTGACCAAAAAAAAAAAAAAAAAAAATTTTTATATTTGAAAAAATTTTCTCAAAAATTAAAAAAATATTAACGACTTATTTTGTAAAAATAACCTACATCTGGGACCCACACGGATGAGTTGTCTCTATCAGTATTTATTAAACTCCACTTTCTCTCGCTTGTCTCTCAAACAAATTAGAACTCTCAATACGGATCAGATTTTCCTCTCTCAACGTTTGGAACTTTCTTCTCTCTCTCTTTCTTTTGGCTCTTGCGACACAATCTCTCATTTCTCTTTGATCTAATCTTGGCTCAACTGGTATATCATTTCTCTGTCCAAAAACACAAACCCACAAACATTTGAGACAACATTTGATTCAAGCGATAGAGAAAAATCTGTTGAGCCAAGATCGTCTTGTGTTTGCCGTGAAATGGGTTTGTGTTTGTGTTTGACGATATTTGATTCAATCACGGCAAACACAAACGAGAAAAAAAGTTCGATTCAAGCGAGACAAGAACGAGCCGTTGGTTTTGGAGAGAGAGAAAGGTTGTTGAGCAATGGAGCCTGGGCTGTGGGTAGGAGAAAAAAAATATAAGATTTGGAGTGGGTAGAGATAAAATATAGGTTATGGGTAAGTGAAAAACACTATGAGATTTGGAGTGGGGTGACGATTCAAATTCAGACGAGGGAGAGGCGTGAAATGGGTTTTTGGGAAGAGAGCAATAAATGGGTATTGAAGAAGGGAAAATTACATAGAAATTAATGAAGGAAGATTGAAGCAGATGAGAATGTGGTAGCAACAATAAACCCACTATGTAGCAGATTGAAGAAGATTGGGGTCGATGACTGCTTTGCTTTTCTTGGTTGTCTGATGGGAGAATATGGAAGAGGGGGAAGAGAAAGACGCGGGTAGCAACAATAAACCCACTGTGTCGTGCCAGTGGTGTGGGCTCTACCATTTTGGCAGAAATTAAACTTAAAAGTTAAGCTATGTGACTGGATTTTGTAACTATACAAAAGGTTTTGAGTTTAGATTATGGGTTATGACTTATGAGTTATAAATTTGAGTTATTAGTTATAAATATAGAGTTATAAAAACTGAATCATGTCTAAACTAAATGGCTCTTAAAGTCTCAATTTGGTCTGATCTTGGCTTAAAAGATGGTTTTACAGCTCCCAATGAGGAAGTGCCATATCAGCAATTTAGAGAAAACCAAATACACCCTACCACACAAAATCATAACTCAGTTAAAAACTCCAAAGTCCTCACCTTTGCCAAGCTCTCTCTCTCTCTACGCATCATTTTCCTTCCATGGCCGCCACCAATCTTTCCCCCTTCTCATCCTCTCTCTCAAAACCCACCCCTCTCCCAATAACTCACCACAAACCCACCTCTCTCTCCCCTTCAAAATCCTCAAAAGCCTAAGCTTCTTCCCCTTCACGCCATAGTCAAGAATCTGTTGACACCTCTAACGCCTCCAGCAACATTGTCGAAATCGAAGAAATCCGTTGAAGCTGGTGTAACATCTTCAACAAATTTCTCTCTACTCATTTTACAAATTTGATGTAAGTAGTTTCATATTCTTACAAAACCCATTTACACCCTCCATATTTACCCTTCAAAGAGAAGTAACAACTACAACTTCAACAAATTCAGCTCTAGCTACACTAACTGTAAACTGAAGAGTGCTTCATTCATTTAAAAAACAAAAAACTCAGAAAAGAGGAGCTTCAAGAAAATCTAAAAACAAAGTGTTGATTTGTTAAAATTGAACGGTTTTGTGAAATGGGTTTTGAAAAAGGAAGAAATTATAGGAAGGAGATGACTCCTCAAGTCCGGTAATGTCACCAGAGGATTCCTAGCTCGACAGCGTCTGTGGCTTCTTGAATCGGTGGCGTGTTGGGAGGAAGCTTGGGATTTTGAGAAATTGATTTTCTGAATATAGTATTCGAAAAGAGGGTTGAGCGTGTGTGGTAGTGTTAATTTATTATTCGTAAAAATCTAACGTGGTAAACTACAATTGGATGCCGTAATCTAATTTGAATTTATTCTCAATGAGTTATTATGTGAGAAAATCATAGTTAAGCAAAAAAAAAAAATGTGAGAAAATCATAGAATCAAAATTAATAAACATTAATAAAATCACCTTCATTATTATTATTATAGAAATATTATTTGAACAAATTAAAATTGTATCATGAATAAAAATTTAAATGATTTTTTTTTTTTGCATTTGTTTCAAATAAACTTATATTTATTTTATTATTAGTAATTTTATATTTTCAAATATACAAACATTATATATAAACTTGATAAAATTTTAATACTCATTTAGTTATGCTTATTTGTACATGTATCTCATCTATATGCATAAGATTATAAGTTAATTTGTATAATATGAGACAAAAAAACTTAAAAACTAACTTATTTATAAAAAAAAAATTAAAAGTTAAAATATTTAAAATATTACTAATTAAACTAAAACAAAAGGAAAAAAACAAAAAAGCTGTACTAAAGCTCACCCATAATGTGTACAGTGTACATATCAAAGGAGTGTGAGAAAACGTGAAACAATATTTTTCCTTGTAGAATTAGCTTACCTCTTCAATAAGATAGGTCAGAGTATTCAAGCCATGATCTTTGATGACATCACCAGCCATTTCATTAGCAAAGTTAAGAATAGCAACATAGCAAATCTTCATGTATTCGGGTAGGTCCTCCATTTCCTTCATTTCCCATCTGCGAAAAATATAATAAAAGGAAAAGAAAAGAAAAAACACAGATAAAAGGAACAATGTTTATCATCAAAGTGACGGTTGGGAAATTCTGGAAAGAAAAAAAAAAAGATGATGATTAGGAAAAAGATAAAATAAAGTAGTATCCTTGATGATCATGTTTCTATGATACCGTTTCACTGCATCGGTGAAGCATTCAAGCTCATCTAGCAATCCATATACATCATACATGTCATCAATAACTAGTAATATGCATACAAATTTGGTGAGGCCTATCCTGCACTTGGAGAACTGGGGCTCAAAAATGATACCCACAGCCCACATATAATTCTCCATCATTCGGTCCCTTGAAAAGGTTAGCTTATCTTTAAAACCCAAGTGTCTCCACCACCTGATGAATCAAATTTCAGACATGTTAATCTTATTGCAAGTTTCCATGAAAGCATTTATATATGGAGCAAAGTAACTGGCCCGACCTTTCTAACTCCTTGAGTTCTTGTTGATACACGGATTGCACTAAATTGTAATCCAACTTAGCCAGCTCAAGTAAGGTCAAGTTCTTTGTATTATCCTTTTGATAGACATCAATAAAGTTTCGAGCTTCAACTCTAGGCATCCTCCAAAATAAGGGGATTTCCAGTGACTGTTTCACTTTCTTAGCTGAATTACTGTCCAATTTTTCCATTAATAAATTCAGGTTTTTGATACTAAAATCCCTTGCTTCTTCCAATATATTTTCTCCATGCATCCTAAGGTGCGAGGCTTCATACAAACTCAAAAGTCCCTCCACATCCATGCTTAAGCTGTCTATGAATCTCCCATCTCTGCTTCTGAATCTGTCAAACACATCTGTTTACCACCATCATGCACCCAGAAATGAATTGTTAAAGTCCCTTCAAGCAAAATCGAGATACACACGTATATTAAAGACCTTTCCTTCTTCATGATCCCCAAAGTGATGAGTAATAGATTACTTTACGCATTTGGCACTTGGATTGTTTTGTTTTGTTTTTGTTTTTTTTTTGTTTTGTTTTGTTTTGTTTTGTTTTTTGTTTTTTGTTTTTTTTTTTAAAATCAAATACAACAAACAAGAGAACAAATATCCTTGAATTTTTAATTTCATTTCTTTAAATCAAATTTAATGATTTTATTTTATTTTATCATTTTTGTCTTTCCATGTTAAATGTTTTCTTGATCAAATCACTCCAAATATTTTTTTTTAACCTACTATATTAGTATTTTTTGTCCGTTTGGTTAGATGAAAAAGGGAGATGGAAAATGGATGTAGAAAATTGAGGTTGTGTGGTCTTTTTCAGCTTGACCCACCAAAATCCATCCTTCCAAATTAGGAGGAAAAGTGGAAGAAAAAACTTATAAGACATTAAATTTACTATTTACCCATTTTAATTATAATATTTTATATCCCCTCTTAATGTGATAAGGGTATAACAATAAATTTATTTAGATTATATTTATATCCTTTCTACATTTTCTGTCATTTTAGCCAACAAGGCTAATAAAGAGAACCTCAAATCAAATAAAAAGGAACTAGTGTTTTTATAGGAGTACCATAGTAATTGACTTTTGAGCATTTGTGCTTAGAAATAGGGGTGTCAACGTTCGACCCAACTTGCAAACACGACACGAACCCAACACGGGTTTTTGAGGTTTAGGGTTGGGCCTTAGCGGGTTTGAGTCATAAATGGGTTGACCCAAAAGTAACACGATAAAAACGGGTCATAAGAGGGTCAACTCGCATGACTTGCAATAGACATGTTTATCATGCCAATGAAAAGTGAGTAATTACAAAAAACTTACAAGTATAATTGAAAATTGAAACTCTACAAACTTTACATACCCTAATGTAATTGAAAATTGAACTATATTATTTTAAATGTGGGTTGAAGACTTGAAGTGTATGCATTACTTTGGGGATGTAAAAAATTATTTATTTCTAGGTGGATGTTATATTTAATATTAAGCAGGTTGAAATGGGTTGTGTGATTGTGTCACATTCTTGTCAACCCAAAACAACTTATTTATTAAGCGTGTCAAGTGGGTTGGGTCAAGCCAATCCACCTCATTAACATATCGGGTTAGGGTTGAAGGATCATGACACGATTGTTAAATGGGTTGGGTTAGGGTTGAGCCATTTAGTCGAATACTCTTACCTCAACACGACACGAATCCGACACCCTAACTTAAATTGACACCCTATTTAGAAATATATAATTAATCTTGTTAAAAACAGATGATTGGTAGTATAGATGTAAAGAATGGAAGTCAGATTGTATCAAATATATAAATTTTTATAATTATTTTAATGATTCTTTAACATACATTCTGATTCACAATGCCTTCCGGCTAATTTAGTTAATATTCCAAATTTAAGAACCTTGCATATATGGTTAGATTATGGGAGAAAGCACATTATGTCTAAGGGGAGCAATGGTCCTCCCTAGAATTTCCTTTCAAAAAAAAAAATTCTATTTGTATATTTAATATATTAATGTTTCAAACTTAAGATTACAAAATTTATAACCCAAAAATGATAGTTTTTTTAAAAAAAAATTCTAAAAGCATACAGGTGAAATTTCCATTTTGGTCTCTACATTTTGGAGATTCTTTTAATTTGGTTCTCACTTTTTCTAAATAGTAAATTTGGTCATTTTTATTTTTAACTTGTTGTCAAGTTAGTACCTACCGATTACTTACGAAAAAATGCTTACGTGGCAAATGATTTGCATAATTGGCACAATTAAAGCTTATGTGGCAAAAATCATAATAAAAAATTTTATTTGACAATTAAAAAATGCAACATTAGAATTTAAATGAAAAAAAATATCAATTTCTCAATTTTAAAGAAAGGAAAAAAAGAATTTAAAATATGAAAGAGAAATTATGGGAAAGAGAGTTTCTCATTTCTCCTATCTTCCTCTCTACAACATTTTTCATAGATCGATTATTATTGGTAACAAATACATAGATAAATTAGGTATCTTATTCTCAATCTTCCTCTCTAGTTTAACTTGCTCTCAATCTTCTTCTCTCATTTCTCATATCTTCATTTCTACAACATGTTTATTTCCTTTCTCTCTCTTTTTTGGTTTTTAGGGTTTCAGTATTGGATTTGCATTTCTTCATTTCTAATGTTTGGTTTGTGATCTCAAATTTGAAATATAAATTTGAAGAAGTAAAATTGATCTTTTCCGACACTATAGCCACTTTGACATAATCACTCTTGCTCCAACCAACCATGTGCAATGGGGGGGCTCCTCAAGGATTAGTGGTGGTGCTGGAAAGTTAGCATTGGGTTTGTGATGAATTTGGGTTTGAAGGTGAAGATTTTGGGGATTAGTTTGAAGTTGGGGATTTTGGCTAAAATTTGTGGAATTAATTTGATCTTTCTTGATTGTTGACATAAGATTCGTTGTGATTCAAAGTCAAATTGAAGGTTAGAAACAATTTGATATATATGTGTTAATCTACTTTTGTTGAACTAGATTATGTTTGGTTACCAAGAAATTTCAAAAAATAAGTAAAAACAAAATTATGTTTGATTAAAAAAAATTGTAAGAAAATTAAAAGAAAAAATAAAGAAATGGAAAAAAAAATGGTAAACAAAAGAAAATATTTTTAAAATTTGATGTGACATTTGTTTTTGCCATCTTCACTAATGTATCAAGTCAAATTTACACACATCAACATCTCATTTAATATTTTAATATTAAGCATGCCAACAATGCAAATTGTTGGCCAAATAGGCATTTTTTTGTTAGTGAGTAGATGATAGGGACTAACTTGACAGCAAATTAAAAATAATAGGACCAAATTAATTGCTTGGAAAAAGTGAGAACCAAATTGAAAGTGAACCCAAAATGGTAATTTCTCCAAAAATAAAGTGGTGACTTGACCAATAAGTGTTTGGTATTACAATTTACTTCTTTGATGTTTAGAATCTAATATTAGAGCGTTAGCATTGATGGTGTTAAAAAGCCAAATTGTTATTTTTAGCACCACAAACAACAAACACTAAGCTAAATCAATGGTGTTATTGTTAAAAAATTTAACAAACTTGCTACAGTAGACTATCATTGTTCATAGTCTACTATAGCAACAAAGTTGTAAATATATATATATATATATATTCGGTGAGTTCCTTTCTTTCATTATCATACATTTTCTCTCTCTTCTTTGGCCAATCCTCTCATCTTCACCTTCACCCCAATCTCTCCTCTCTTCTCTCTCCAATGGTTTTGGCAGTGGGTGTTGATTCGGTGGTTTGTGATGGTGGATGGTAGTGGGTGGTTCTTCAATTCTCTAGGGTTTTTTTTTTTTTTTTTTTGTTCTTCCTCGATGGTTTCTTCTTAACTGGTTTTGTGGTGGCTGTGCTGTGATGGTGGCAATGGGTTGAAGAGAGGGAGAAGATAGAGAGACAGAGAAGAAGAGAGGGTCGTGGGTTTGGTTGGTGGCTGTGGGAGGGAGAAGATAGAGAGACAGAGAAGAAGAAGAGAGAGAAAATAATAAATAAATGAATAGTGTTTAGTTGTGTTGTGAAAAATAACATTATTGATGTATGGTAAGTTGTAAAACAGTAAGTTAATTAAAATAAATAAGATGGCTTTTTTAGGCACTAAAAACTAAATTAATATTTTTTAGCTCAATCAATACTAATATTCTTAGAAATTTGCCGCTTTGAATTTTGAGTGATGTCACACTATCCGTATCCACTTAAAGGATTGTTGTATGCTTTTTATTTTTATTTTCAAATTTTATCTCTCTCTCTCTCTCTCTCTCTCTCTCTCTCTCTCTCTCTCTCTCTCTCTCTCTCTCTCTTTTAAACTTAGTAACACTAATTGATTTTTTTATTACAACAAAATATTGGCCATTTAGTGATAAATTCTTCGACTTTCAATTTTATAGGTTTTTTATAATTTACCCAAATTTTTTTTTGTTTGGGCCCCAAAAAAACAGGGACGAAGCTATTGTTGGACCTGGGGCAATGCCCCCCCCCCCTCCCCAACCCCCAAAATTTTAAAAAAATTTTTAGTATATATATAATATATTATTTTTAGCAATTTATTTCAATAAAATTATACTTTGTCCCCTCAACAATGTTATTGATATTTTTTAAAACTATAAAAAATAAAAAAAAAATTAGCCCGACAACAAAAATTATGCCCAAACAAGATCCCAAAACAAACACAAGAAAAAAAAAAAAAAAAAAACCTCAAAGTCGATTCTAACTAGAAGGGGATTTCTAAGCCAACTTAAGGCAAGACACTTAGACACACATATAATAAAAGGGAAAAAAAAGGAAATTTCTAAGCCACTACCAAAATAAATAATATAAATAAAACCTAACTTACGGCAGAAGACCTCAGAACTGAGGAGTTGGGCTGCGGCACTGTAGTAGAACAGCAGTGTAGTAGAAGCAAAGGCATACTAGTGCACCATGCCTGATGCCACTGGCCACTACCAGTCCACCGCAGCAATCAACACCGCCCAAAGGCCCCAAACCTGGTAACATTTTATCCCTTTCTCATATTTGAATCTCTAATGCTTGGTTAGTTGGTTGATTAACTTAGATTTAATCATATGTGTTGATAGTGTTATGAAGAAAATTGAAAGAGAGGCAGGGCTGAGAAACTCCAACACATCCGAAATTAGAAGAAGAGACTAGAAAAAAAGAGTCAAAGAGAGAGAGGTAGACTCTAACTCGATCTTTGATCTTTCTCTTTCAATCTTTAATAAGGCCTAAAGTTATATATATATATATATATATATTTTTATAATAAATGGTGTTCAGGTGGTGTCTTGTCTCTAGTGTAGTGACTAACAATTGTGAACAATGTAAAACAACACAATGCCCATGTGATGATCTGACAGTTTTGTGCATTTTATTGTAAATTTGTAGTTTTGTTTGGTAGTGCTTTTATCTATTTGTGTCTTTTAAAAAATTAAAAATATTTTTTTAAATAAATAATTAAAGAGATTATTTACAACATTAAAATTTGTTGGTTATTTGTTGACTATTTGTGTGTATAGTGCTTGTCTATTGTAAGTAATAATTATAGATTATTGATCATATAATAACATGATAATTTCAAATTATATTTTATTTGTAAATTATGAAAAAGTTAACTACCATATTTGATTTTTTCAAAAGAAAACCTTCAATTGATTTAGAAGCTAATACTAGTGGTGCAACATTGTCAACTACTAATGTTGAGGAAAATCTAATGTACGATTTTTATAAATAATTGCATTGTAATATTTTTAAAAACAATAATTTTTTGTTTTTTTTGTTTTTTTGGTTGATGGTTTATTAAATGAATATTTATTTGGAGTTTCAATTTTTTTTTTTATAAATATTTTTGCCCCCCTTAACTTCACTCTGTCCCTACCAACAAATCCTCACTCCTTATTGCCTAGTTACATGAATGACGGTATGTAATATCACCTGAGCTAACTGGGAAACCACGTTCTCTTAGAATCCGAAAATGCAATGCGGCTGTGTAAAGATCGCTAGTAACATCTGGACGTTGAAATTTCAAAACCTCTTCTATCTCTTGCTCAAAGTGGTAAGCCACTCCTAGCCGCTGAAGTGAATCTATAAGCCTCAGTAAGACACTTTTGTCTTTTGTGGATGTCAACAAAGTTTTAAAGTCCTGCTTCAGCCCCTCAAGCCGAGTGGCATGGATCTCATACTGCAACACAACACAACCAAATATTCATTATAGTAAATATAAATAATTAGTGCATATATGTGTCATAATAAATGCGGAAAAGTGTTATATAGTAAGTGGACTTACTGAGTAGGGAGTGGTAAAGGACTCAATGAGTTTCTGATCCCAAATACTTGGGTGATAATTAGCTGACCGTCGTTGATTCACTTGTGTTTCATCGAACTTTGCTGAGACGACAACGAAGGAGGGTAATACTGATAGGCATTGCTTGCCTCTTTTCGTATGTTTCCTTGTTAGTGCAGTTGCATTTCTTTGGTGATTTAATGTAGCAAGACACGAGGGAAAGGAATAAGGAATTCGTAGTTCCATCAAGAAGACTCAAGAGGGTGTTGCTTTTTTACTTCTTTGGGGGGAAGAGAGGGCTTTGCTTCCTTGAAATTGAACAGAAGATGGATTATATAAAGAAAACTTCAGGGAGAGCACCCTTTATATAAAGACAGAATTTTTTTTTTATTGCACAAGGGGTTCAGGACTTTGTCCCAACTAATTTTGAGGGTGCTTTTGTCTTAAACGAGTTAGGCAACTGCTTAAAGCCCCTAAATCAAGAAAGGCTTTTAAATTTTAACCAATTAGATTAGTTTTTTATTAAAAAACAAAAAGATTAATTCTATAAAATCTATTCAAAGAACTAAAAACAAAAAACAAAAAGGTTAATTTTATAATATGTATTAATTAAACTCCAAATTATACCCAATGCACAAGGAACAAAAATTGTCAAAGAAGAGAAAATCGGGAAAGAAGGACTCCATTTAGGAGTAATAAATTATACCGAAAAGATTAACATTAATTAAAAAAATATTATAAAAAATTGAAAATATTACTTCTCTTTGTGACCTCTCTCTACCCAAAAAAAAAAAACTCAAACTTTTTTTTTTTTTTTTGACAATATCGTTGGAACAAATTGCTTTTTTCTTTTAATCTTTCTTTGTATTAATTTATTGATTCTGCCATGCATCGGATTCTCCGTTCCAGCCATTCTCTTCAGGTTTCAGGTTTGAGGTTTGCCTTGAAAAAATTTGTCACTGTTGTGTTTGTCACCATAATTTTAACTTGTTTGATTGTTTCTATTTGTGTTGGCATTGCATTGCCTTTAGTAGTTTTGGTGTTCCTACTTTGCTGGTGTTGTAATGTATTGCATTTTACATTTATGTGGCGATAGGGACCGAAATATGTGTTCCACACAAACCACGCCAACTTTAATTATTATTATTATTTCTTTATTATTTTTTTTTTTTGGGTTCAAGTGAAATATGCGGCTGTTTATTATGCATCTCTCTCTATTTATGTCACGGCCCAAACCCAACCACAAAAATAGGCACGTGACAACGTCTGCATGCTAATTATTATAAAGTAATCACCTTTCATGTATGCAAGGTCTTCTTAGCACTAAAAATTTGCCCTAAAAAAATTTCATCTAATAAATTCAAAATACCTCAAAATTTTTTTTATGAATAGATCTTCAATAATTTAAAAGGAACAAATCCAAACCTCTTGGCCAAAAGATATAAGACTATTACAAGGCCATCTAATTCCAAAATCACTAAGCTTCTTTCTTTGCTCACAATACAACATCAAAACTCTCAAAATTTGCTATTCTTCATAATCATAAACTGGAGGGGAAAAAAGGGGTGAGTTGACAACTCAATAAGTAACCAAAGTCCTAATAAATTCTATCAAACAATAGATCTGTAAAGTATAAGAGGTAATATGTGTTTTCAAAATAACTGAAGAAATTTCATAGTCTTAAAACAATAAGTTGCACATAGATCATATATTTTAATTTTACAAATATATCATAGATGGTTTAGAAAATAGTCAGTTTTCTATATATCAAAAGTTATAACTTATAATAGATTCCAAAAACACATAAGCAGTTTTAGTGACTCAAAATAGTTCAAATACTCAAACATTTCCAAAATCACATATGTAATTTTAAGGACTCAAAATAGTTCAAATATTCAAACGTAATTCATATTCTTAACAATCTTATGACTATGGTCACGCTATATCCTCGTGACTGGGTATCAAAGTACCAATAAATAACCCCCATTGGTTTGGGTATTAGAGTACCAATGAATAATCCCCATTGGTTAGATATCAAAATCAATTCATAGTTGGTTAGGTATCAGAGTACTAATTCATAGTCAGATTGTCCATAATCATATATATGAAATCATAGTTTCTAACAAAATATATTTTATTCAAGCATGTATATAAAAATCATATACTTAGTATTAAAATATATTTGTAATAATCCTTTACTTGAAATCAGTAATACAATAGAAATAAAAATTATAATAATTGTAAATAATTTTTAGTAGTTAAAAATACACTAATATAAACAAAATAAAACCCAATTACGATAAGGTTACTTATCTCCAAAAGCCATACCAAAAGGAGCTTCTCCCTAACAATTCTTCTAAAATCCTTAGATATCACCTAAAACAATTTTACAAATACCATTTACTCAATAATCAAATAATTTAAGAAATACTTGTAACAATACCCGGCTAGAAGAAAAACTGTTAAAATTATCCATCTTATATATTTCAAAACTATCATTAGTTTATCTATATAAATTCTATCTCCCCAGTGAGCCTAACAATAATCCCCTGTTTCTTACACCAAACTCACATAGTCATAGTAATTTTGTTTCTTTATTTTCTGTCACAAATAGTTCCTGGGAATAAAACCTATAGAATACACTATACTTATAGCCATACAGGGTCTACACGTGTGTTTTTCTTTTCTTTTTTCTGCCACCTTTAGTTCTCTTGAGATGAGGACAAACTAAGTACTATATCATACAAAAATCAAAGCACTAGGACATTTACGAATACACCACACCGTTCTTTTTTTTTTTTTTTTTTTTTGAAAAGCATGTGAGTCTATGTCAGACCTCAGAGCATGCCTAGACTACTAGGCTTTTGAATATCATCAGTACTTAGGTCACTATTCTTTAAAGAAAAATTGTGCAGAAACTTCACACCTACCCGAACAAATCTTAACGCAACATAAAAATATGCAGTTTCTATCGCAGTTAACGCAATAAAAGTTTTAGAAAAGATCAGATTTTCAAGATAGGAACAGCTGCTTAGCGTCCAAAATAACAAAAATATAAATCTAAATCCTTGTTCTTTGTTTACAGCATAAAACACTGGATATTTAGATAGTTTTACTACTGGTCAAAAATACCCATATAAAAATATTATAATTTCATATAAAACTTAGATTTGGCAAAATATGAGATTTTTTAAGCTTTTACCTCAAGTGTGTTGTCAATCTTTCTCTACTTATACAAACTCAGAAGTCCTCCTTCAAAAATATCTATCGTTATATTCTAACTTAATTAGCTTATATATAGCTAGGATTTTAACCTAGTTTTCTAAAATCTCCATCAGTAATATTAATTATAAAATTGACCCCACAAAAGATTTACAGTAGTCATTTGGTATCAGAGCCATGGATGATAGATTTATGAGTTTTATTTCTTTGCAATTAAGAAGTTACTAGGAACTCTTATTACTACATAGCCACTACTTGCTCCTTGGTAGCGTTGGTCAGCCTTGAGACTCGTTGGCAAACCATAGTTTTGTGTTGGTTAGCCCGTTTTGTTAGCCGATATACAAGCCTTTTTTGGGTGGTCTCGCAATGGAGTTCCCCAAGGAGGTGGTCTCGGTAGTAAGGATACCAGTGGTTAGTAATAGTTCTGTCAATAATTATTAATTGCTTGGAAATAGAATAAATACGTTTATCAGCTCATCATTTGTTTGCTTGTTTATACTTAGGTTAGGCACACACTGATTTGAAACATGGACTATGATGATATAGATTATGATGAAGGTTATAACATGAGAGATATGGATAATATTTGGTTAAATGTTAATATGGATTATGAAACAGATTCTGACTCTAACACTGATATGGATAATTATAATTATAACTATAATAATACAAATAATTGGAGTACATTAACAGGAGATAAAATCAACAGACAGACTGATAAATACAATAATAGTTTCTTAGATAGGATTAATAAAAAATTAGAATCTTTAGAAGTTATTGAAAAATCCACTATTAAAGTAGAAAATAAAAATGATAGTTTCTTGGACCTTTATGAAAGAATTAAAGTTTTAAATTCAAAACAAAAAAGAGATTTTGAACCCCATCAAAGATCATCTTTAGTAACAAATAATTGGCATGATAGAAAAAACAGTAGCTTAGTAAGCACCGACAGAATTATAAATATGGCATATAGAAAAAATAATGAAAGAAATGAGATAATTTTGACAGAATGTAAAGAAAATAGTTGCATGATGCAAAAGATAATAGAAGTAGAGAAAGATAGTAGTACTATAGAAATAATGCAAAAGAAGAATGACATCGCAATGGATGAAGATAAAGAAGACAAAGAAAAAAGAATAATAAAGAAAGACATGGTAAGAGAAAAGACAAAATGCTAACAACCTAAAAGATACTCTACGTAAAGAGTTAGATATAGACAAAGAAAGAAAACATGATAAGAAAAGAGAAAGACAGAGAATGATGGCTTGATAAACTTAGTCAACAAAGAAAGAAAAGATAATTCCCAAAAGAATAATAGTTGTGGGGTAAAAGCCCAACATGACGTGTTGGGTTTAGGGCCCTATCTAAATATTACTGTGTTCGGAGAGAAGAAAATGGTTGGGAAGAAGTCTAGGTGAAAGAAATATACCTGGAAACGAACGAGAAGTACAGTCCAAAGAGAGCCCCAGTGGTCCGAAAAGGTCATTCTCCTCGGATACCAAGGGGACTTAATCAAGCAAATATATGGAAGGTTCGAGTGATCTTTCTAACAACTTCAACGATAAGGACAAGCTTTGGGCATGCCTGGAAGTGATAAGAACGGAGAAATATCTAAAAGGAAAAGCTGTTACCACAAAATTTTAATGCACTGCAGCAACTTTCCTAGCCGCATTTATGTGGAGAAGACCCTTGAACAGTGCAATCTCAGCTACCACCACTCACGGAAAACTAAAGCAGATATCTGATTTGACATGTACTCAAGTGAATGCTTAGATGAAGAACAGGTGTACGGTGAAGATAAGGGAGAAGAAGAATATATAAACGTAATAGGCCTCTAAAGAAGGGGGGAGGAAAAAAGAGAGGGAGAAAAAGATTTGACTGTAACTTTAAGAACTGTATTCACTTATCAATAACGAATCTCTTCGGATTTCAATAGATGGGGCTTTCAAGTGTGTTTTTTATGTTAGATCATCTCCGTATATTATAGTTAACTGTTGCTAAATTCATAACTAGCCCAGCTCTTTCACCCACTCTCTACAAATTCATTGTTCCGGGTTCATTGGGCTCACAATCCAAACATTTTGGGCTTGGGCTACAAAGTTTGGACCCCACAATAGTTTAAAGAAGGAAATTGATGAAAGACTAAAATCAATTGAAAGATACATGATATATACCCAAAATGGTAGATTTGCAAAATTAACTAAAAAGATTGAGATTTTAAATACACCTTTAGATATAGATAGAAAAAGAGACATAACAGTTTTAGAAATTACTGAGATGTCAGATAATGAGAAACCTGACAGACATACTAGAAACATTATTTGTCATAATATATGGGCATACTAAAAAACAATGTGACAGACATAATAAAAATGTAAAACGTATAAGTAAATTAGAGTTTGAGAAAGACATATTAAATGAATTAATGGAAATATTTAATGTTAAGCAAAAACAAATAGACCAAGTAATGAAAAAGGAAGAGTTAAAATCAACCAACCCACTCAAAATTAAGAAAAGAAAAAGGAAACAAAAAGACATAATAATGAAACAGATAGATAATCTACCTAATCACCAAAAATATTTAAAAAAAAAAAAAAAAAGCTATTTACTAAAATTAAAAGATTCTATAGATATACCTATTGCTTGTATTAAGTGTAGGAAATATGGACACCATGTTACGGAATGTGGAAGAGAAGAAAAAGATAAGAAAGAAAAGACAAAAAAGACAAGAATGAAACAAGATGGAGTAGATATAAAACTAGTAACTCTACAAGACTTAATGACAGTAGCAAAAATAGTAAAACAAGAAATTAAAGAAGACAATTCCACAGACATAGATGAACAAAATATTGCAGAAATAATAAATTTTAAAGAATTTTCTAAACCCATGATAGACCCCCCTTTATTAGAAAAAGATGATAGCAATAGACGAAATTTTTGTTTAATTGACAGAGTAACTTTTCAAAAATGGCATACAGAAATCACTTTAGTAATTAATAAAGAATTCTCTTTGATAGAAATTGCTTTAATAGACTTAGGTGCTGACATGAATTGTATACACAAAGGACTAATACCCTTAAAATATTATGAAAAATCATTTGAAAGATTAACTTAGGCCAATGGAGAAAAGCTCATAATTAATTACAAAATACGTAATGTTTACATATGTAATGACAAAATATGCTTTGAGACAATTTTTTTTTTTTTTTTTTAATTAAAGACCTTCCTTCTAAAATCATTTTAGGAACTCCTTTTATGACTTTGCTTTACCTATTTTTAGTGACAGATGAAGGAATTAAAACTAATGTGTAGGGAAAAGATATATTCTTTGGATTCATTTTACCACCTATCCTGAAAGAAAATCATTCTTCCAAAAAGGTCACTATTTTAAAAGATATCAACGAAAGAGGAATCCATAGAACTGAAACAAGTTTGTCATCTTTAAAGACAGAAATATCACTTGATGACCAAGTGACAGTTAATGACATAAAGAAATCCAAACAAGATATAGAGACAGAGATTTGTTCTTATTCTCCCATTGCTTTTTTGCATAGGCACCGACATATAGTCCAATCATCTTGTGCAAAAGAACTTAGTAGAAAAGGCATAAAAGACGAAAATATGATTGCAATCTTTTTTAATCAATATGAATGGACTAACAGTATGATAGAGTTACCAAACAAAATTATAGTAAATGACATATTTACACCCTTCATAGTATCCTCAAATATTCATATAACAAATGTTTTAATAAAAGAAGCCTTGATAGATTCCCCTTTACTAATCATTAAAGAAAATATTAATTGTGGTAATTTCTTGAACAAAGACATATTTAATCTCTTAACAGTTAATCACGAGCCCCTGACAGATTTTCCCTAGAATATTATAGTGATTAATGAAAGACTTTATGAAGAAGTTTTATTTCACTTATTCACAAGAATGAGAAATATAGTAATACATATAATAGTAATACATATAAAATGGACAGAATTATAGCAGACTTTGTAAAGTTTTTGAATTCCAGTCATTCTGATATTGATAGACTTCATCATGATTGCTCTTATACCACTACTCAACGAGAGCACAAAATTGTAGAGAAAAAAGTTTGTTTTATTATATATGCTTTAAATTTTAAAATTGATTTTCTTATAAAATATTTTAAAGAAAATTTTCAAAAAGACATTGACAGAGAAGTTTTAAAAATGATTTTGAAAGAAGTTTTCCAAGAAAGTATTTATTTTAAAAATATTGTGTCAAGACAGAATGATATACCAACTGATCCATTTACCAAAAGCCAATTGCAGACTAATATAGATAAAAGACACCCCAGAGCATACATGAAAGGAAAGGGCAAGGCACCAGCGGTGCAACCTAAAGAAAAAGAAATCCGAAAGGCTTCAGTGAAGACTTTGGATAAGCATGAAGGTATCTCGATAGAGACAATATCCCTTCAGGATACATTGCTAGCAGAGGCAATGTATTCTTATGGTGCAAAAGTGAAATTCTGCAAGAAGTGCTCTGCACTGATCTCATTTTTCAGGAAAGAGAATTTACAGACCTTCCTTTTCATATAAAATTACTTCTTGATAACCTTCAAGCAACTTTCACCCTTAGATATAAACCTTTATTCCAATAGACCCTTAAGGCTTTGGAATTACACCTTGTTAGCACTAGTGCATTTATTGAAGCACTTGGTTGTCAACTCCTTGGCAAGGAGGATGTAGACTCAAACTCCATAAAGATAGAATCATAGTCTCTAAAAAGCTATCTTATGGGAACAAGCTTTTCAAAGCTCCACCCTAAGGTTTAGCAAAAAACGAGACTTGCCATTAGAACTTTGCCCCCTGAGATCCAATAGAATATACTAACTCATAAAGCCCTAACAAGTTCTTATGACAGATGGATGCATCTTTTTAAAGTATTAGTCTCTACAACATTTATCAGAACAGAAGACATGACAGATTATACATGGCTATCTCATAAAGCAACATGGTATGAAAGCTTTGGGGAAACAGAAAGAGTTTATGAAGGAACTTTTGATAGAAACAATCCTTATCCGGGATTACTTATCAATACAGAGATGGAATCCAGTAATTTGTGATCCTTTATGGTTATCTGAAATGCTAGAAGCAGGTTTTATTAGCAAATTAATCATAACTTCTGGAATTCAGATTAGTTTGTTTCCTAAAGTCATCCAAGAAGCAGCTGCACAGATTGGAGGACTTAATTATATGAAGATTACTATCTGAAGTACTCTTCCAGCTTGGGACACTAACTATTATATGGAAGCTCGGCTAGCACACATCTTGGTCCTTATCAATGATTGGGGTTGTGCCCCCGACTACAACTGGTATATAGAGGATACTTATGATCCTAATGCTTTGGCTCTAGACTGGTCTAATTTTATGAGTAACAAGATTTATGAAGAATAGAAAGAATTAGACAAAGCCTTTCACTTATATGGCTACACCAATAGGATGGTTGTATATGGTCCAAGACCACCAGTAAGAAGGCTTATTAAAAGAGAAAGATTGCTAAGGATTCAAGATTAATGACGACAAAGGATCATGTCCCTCTTTATCTTCCTATTTCACATTGTGCACTATGTGGAAATTATGGAATGATTTATGAGCATGAGCAGTATGAAGATGACTCCGATCTACTAGATTATGATAATTACGCGGATACAAATTGATAGACAGACGAATAGACAAGCAGATAGACAAAATACTCCTCCAGATAGACAAATGTAACATATCACTATTCATCTATGACAGATCACTATTCACCAGCATGCGTGAATAGATTCCAGACAAATCCTAGACAGTCCAGATAGATACAGATAGATGTTCATAAGTCATTACTATTTACTAGCATGTGTGAAAGAGACTTGATGGATTCCCAGACAGACTACTGTTTATCAATAGTAATCTTTATAAGTTTATCAAGCCATCATTCTCTTTGTCTTTTACCATCCATGGCTCTGATACCAAATGACTACCCTGGAGAGAGCACAGCAATAATATGGAAGCATAAACAATGATAAAATAGATGATAAAGAAGAAAATAGCAAAATAGATATATTCAAAATAAGTTAAAATGGAGTATGGAATATGAAAACAGAAACTAGAAAAATCTTACTTAAATAAAAACTTCAGTCTTTGATTAAAACTAAAAGCTGCTGTCTTTGATACAAGCTTGAAAATGAAACACTATCTGAAGAGTTACAAGATTACAAAGTAAAACTGTCTAAAGTGAAGGGTTACAAGATTACAAAGGGAAGTCTTTCTGAGGGAGAGGGAAGGCTATTACAAAGACTTTTCTAAAACTTTTGTTCTTTTGAAAACTTGGAACTTGAAAAACTTGTTTTCTGTCTTTGGAGTCCATCTCTTTTATAGATGCAGTGAACCATGGTAAAGTAACCTAAGTAGGTAAAGTTAACTCAAGTTAATATGTCAGTAGAAACTTAGACCTCAAAGCATGCTTAGACTACTAGGCTTCTGAATATCATCAAATCTAGTACTTAGGTCACTATTCTTTAAAGAAAAATTGTGTAGAAACTTCACACCTACCAGAACAAATCTTAACACAACATAAAAATCTGCAGTTTCTATCACAGTTAACGTAATAAAAGTCTTAGAAAATATTAGATTTTTGAGATAGGAACAGCTGATTAGCGTCCAAAATAGCAAAGATATAAATCTAAGTCCTTCTTCTTCGTTTACAACATAAAACACACTAGATATTTAGATAGTTTTACTACTGGTCAAAAATACCCATATAAAAATATTATAATTTCATATAAAATTTAGATTTGACAAAATATGAGATTTCTTAGGCTCTTACCTCAAGTATGTCGTCAATCTTTCTCTACTTGTACAAACTTAGAAGTCCTCCTTCGAAAATATCTATCATTATATTCTAACTTAATTAGCTTATATATAGCTAGGGTTTCAACCTAGTTTTTTAAAATCTCCCTAAGTAATATTAATTATAATATTAATTACAAATGTGTGTGAATGTGATAAACCCTAAGTCCATTTATTCATCTTCACATTTTGATTAAAAAATAAAGTCTAGTGAATGTGTATGAATGGTGACATCCTAGATTCAAGCATTTGAGAAAATTATGAAATTAATATGTTTTTCATATTTCAGATATCAATTTAATATCAAAGCTAGTGTTATACGTGAACATGTAAAAAAACAACCAAGAACAAGCGAAGAATATATATGAACAACATTCAAGCATATTCAAGGAAATTAAATAGCCAACTTTGATCCTAAATTAATATCATAATAACATTAAAAAATATCCAAGTTTATGGACGAGATAACACCCACACGCAATATCCATACAATGAGAGAAGAGACTTTTTATGGTGGTCCTAAGGAGGTGGGAGTGCTTACTCAATACCTGGGTTTTAAGAAAATTTGACATTTTATCTATTTTCAAAGTTACGTTTTGGTTCCTTATCAAAACTCAAAAAGGTGGGCTAATTAAATTTTGAATTTTGAATTGTGACTATTTTTATTTAATATTTACGTATTTTTTTATATCACATATTTTGGATTTATATTTATCAATTCCTTTCTCTATAGAAATGAGGTGGGTTCTTTCTAAAATCCTTGAGAACTCTTTCTCTCTTTGTCAATGGCAAACAAGAAATTAGGGTTTCTTGACTATAAAAGAAGAGGATTATGTAGGCAGAAAGAGAGGGGAGGCACATGCTACTACAGAAGAAGGAACACCAAATGGTAAGACCTTTCTTTTATTCTGTGCTTTTATTTAATTGCCGTTCTAAAATTTAATAATTTGTTTAATTATTATCATTGAAATTAAATTTTTACTCCACCAATAACAACCCGTAACAACCTACCTCATAAGATTTGTTGTGAAAATATTGTGGACATAGCATTTCTCTATTTACCATAAAGATTAACATAGATTAAAAAAATATTATAAAAATAGAAAATATTATTTCTCTTTGCGACCTCTCTCCACACAAAAAAAAAAAATAAATAAAACAAAAAACATTAACTCCCCCACAAAAAAAAAAAAAAAAAAAAAAAAAAATTAATGGCTTTTACTATTAGTGACACCTAATAATAAAAGTAAAATTAAATCTTCAAATATTAACAATGTCATATACTAGAACAATTATTAAGTATGAATCTTCCTATAAATTGTTTCAAACTAGGGACTTAACCATAGTTTTCATACTCGGACCGTTCAATAGACCAAAAAAATGGAGATGTTCAAAATTTTTAAGGTCAGACCGAGGTTCAACCAAGGTCGAACAGTAATGACGTCATAATTAATTTAATAGTAATAAAATACAAATAAAGGTATTAAAATGGTAAACATTAACACAATTTTACTAAAAATATGTCTTAAAAATTTAAACAACTTTCAAATGAATTTTCACCATTTTTATAAGGTTAATAGAAAAAAATAAAGTATAAACAAGTGTAAAAATTTTGTGTTTAGTAATCTTTCAAATAAAAAATAGTCTAAATTAAAATAATTTTCAACATAAATGTATAAATTGTATATTCAAAAGCATAATTCTTGAACTAGTAATAAAATTATCAAATAGTAATAGATTAAGATGGAGGTAATATGATAAATTGAAAAATTATAATTTAAACAGATAATAAATATAATAAGGAATCCTAGAAGAGAAAAAGCCACTTCTCAATTGATTTTCACCATTGGATTCTCTTGGCTTCATGTCAGCATGCTTTGCTCATTAATTTAAATCTCCTACAAGAGAAAAATACACGTAATGAGTATTTTTTAGAGAGAACTTGCAAACTCTCATATTTATGTGTAAGTGTGAGAATAAACATAAAATATATGTGATAACATCTACCACAACTAAGATAAAAATGTACTTTTAAGCTATTATAAGTGAATGTTCAATATGGGTATGAAACACCCTTGAACGTTTAGACCTCAATTAACAAATTATCAATTCAAGCTTATTATTAAACAATATATGAGCGGAATATGAACATAAGCCAAACACAAAATTGATAAACAATCTAATCCAAATATAAACACATCCACAGCAGTAAATATAAGGCAAAGATAAAGGAAGGGAAGATGCAAACACACGGACAACACACGATGTGTTATTGAAGAGGAAACTGAAGCCCTTGGCGTAAAACCTCTCCGCCGCCCTCCAAGCGGTGAATAATCCACTAAAGAATGTAGTTAGGATACATGAACAGCAGAAGACCCTCCAAGCCTAATCTACCCAAGTACCTAAGCCCTCCAAGCTTCTTGCTCCAGCGAGGTTACGCCGAACCTATTTCTTCTTTAGCTTCCCGGATTCCGCTACTAGACCATAGCATCAACCAATGTGAATTGGTTCATTCTTAACTACTTCCCAACAGCACCAAATAAACCTTCTCACGGATGTGGGTATGGTGAGAAAAGGATTTGGCTAAAGGCCTCTCAAGAATATAACAATGGAGAGGAAGAGAGTAGAGAAATGTGAAGAGTCTCTAAGGTAAAAATTGTGGATGAATCAATCTTGTTTTTCTCTAAGGTTTCTCTCACAAAATTCTCTTTGGAAGCTCTCTCAATTTAGTGGGTATAAGGGTTTATATATAGTAGGGTGAGAAAGGAATGCGAAGAGTCAGTTTTCCTAAGCAGGACTGATTGGCGGCTTGGCCTCGCGACTAGTCTGAGTCGCGAGTTCAAGCTGCGAGATAATGGCCTGGCCAGCCTGGGACTTTTGTCTTGTAGTGCGACAGCTGGCGCGACCCTTCAGCTCCCCTATGTGCATCTCACGTGCCTGCAATTGGTGGCTTGCCAGTCGCGAGTCAACCGTGAGTCCTAGCCGCGAAACTCTGCCTTCTTGCATATACTTGAGCTTTTCTTTACATCTTCTCACACACTACCCTTATAATAATCCCACCTAAATACAGGGTTACTAATTGCTGAATTACAAGCAAATTGGCATGGAATAAAGTCAACAAGATGGTTGATTAAATTCAACCTTACAATCTCCCCCTTTGGCTATTCCGTGACAAAACCCTACAATAGACTCTAGACTTAATGCGTGAGTTGGGAACAGTTGAACAAAACTCACTCATACCTAAATCTAGATTCTGAAAAGCTCTTGAACATATGAACAAGTAACTCTTGAAATATAACAATACAATAATATCATTGTATGCAGAAAACTTGAAATACATATGGAGCAATAAAAGCATGATTAAGCAAAAATGGGCTTAGGCAATAAAGCAGTAAATCATGGCTTGATCAACCAAGCAATCACTATACAAAAGTTATTACTATACTCATTCACACAAAAAATGAACATCCGGACATGCAAGCTGATAAGCTCAATTGAAGAGTATCATTTGCAAGTCCAACACTCAACCAATACATACAAACATATATGCATCTAGGAACAATCCTACAAGGGCACAAGAGTGATGTACTGAATTGAAATGCTTAGCATTTAACATCAAGTACATAAGTCACAAAGCAAGGCTACAAAGCAAAAAGATTGCATTGCATGGTACAAACCATAAAAGCCTACAAACTGCAAAGTGTATGGAAACAAACCCTTAAAGTTTACATAAGCAACATGGGTACAAAGTAAACATAACACAATAGACTGAATAACATCATCAATATATAAATAAACCAAAGTGTTAAAAACATTCAAGAATTATGAGTTTAATTTAAACTAGAACACATTGTATCAAACCTATAATAACAACAGTTATCCAAAAGATAGTATCAAAGCTATAAACATAATAACATATGATTATGTAAGCTCCTCCTCAAAACAAGCACTCCCCCTCAAGAGCTGCCCCAAAAATTCTCCCCCTTTTTGACCGGAATGGCTAAAGGGTCACTGCTCCTTGTTGGTGTAGATGCTATCAAACTTTGCTGAGAGTACATCAAGCTGATCTTGCATTACTGTCATCGTTTCAGTATGCTGAATGCTGAATTTGAACCTCTCTAAGTCCATCAAGCCTCTTTAAGATGATATGAAATGCATCAAGAGGTGCAGCAGATGAGGTAGAAGCCCTGCTCCTCTTAACTCTTCTTCTTGGTGTGGAAGACGGTCCTGCAGCCTCTGCTTCAGTCTCCATTAGATCACCTTCTCCTTGGTCACCCTCCTCTTCATCACCTGGAAGACGACTTTGTATCCTTGTGATGGTTAGTTTGTTGATTGCTGAAAGTGGAGTCATAGGACTGATATCTTGAGGAATTCTAACACCCTTTGCTTTGAAGATCCACATAAGGAGGCTAGGAAAGACCAAATTTACCCGTGAAGTTGTTTTGGACTCATCCGTTATTGTGTTAAATATATGAGAGCTTATGTCAATGAATGTTTTCTCCTTAAGCTCCATAAGGAAGATAGCTCTGGCATTAGTAAGAGTAGTCAACTTCCTTATAGGATACAAATTAAACATCATGATGGTGGTCAAACACCTTATGTCAACAGGAAAAGAATTGGTGTTGAGACATCTCCCTTCTTTAACTCCACCAATCCGAGCCTAGACAGTGTCTAAAGATAACATCCTATCTCTGTAATTGACAAACTCATACTTCTCTAAACCCTCAAGTCCAAGAACATCATCAATGACATAAGCATTTATGGTGAACTCACGACCTCTGACCCAACAGTTCAGCTCATCCTCCTTTATAACCACATTTGCATAGAACTCCCATATTAAGGGCTCACAGACTGCAGGTAGATCACTCAACAACTTCTCCCATCCTCTGCCCTCAAAGCACTCTGGAATGAAAGTGTCCTTCAAGTCATTTAAGTCCACAAACCTCTCCTGAATAATAGTTCCATTCATGATGGAATTTTTGTATCTCTCAAAGTGTTGAAAAAATCTAAATAGATTGTGGTCTATTTTCAGTCTTTTGTCTGCGTTCTTGGTAGGAGTCTTCTTCTTTGAAGGTGTGGGAGGCATCTGTAAACAAGCAGAAGAGGCCACAACAAGAGCAAACATCATATGTAGAAATGAACTCATATTAGTAACATGTTAGTTACAAAAAGAGTAACAGAGTGTCAAGACAGAACACAGACCAAGCACAATTGATATCCAAAGGTGGGTAGATCAAATTGGAACTTCATCAAATCAACCAAGCTCATTCAGTATTAGACATATATATAAGAGCATAAAAAAAATTTAAACAAACAGAGCAAAGGCCAATGAGACATGGCTGAAAGAAAATGGAATGTGCAAGATAAACCCTAAGGCATCAGCACACACATGAACTGGTGATTAAAAAGCAAAACAATGCTTGCCAGCAACAAAAACAAACTAAAATGCCCAAACACATATTCAGAGAAGAACATGTAAAAGCCCCAAACCCATATACCTAATGAGTATAGGAACAATCAAACAGCAAAGCTCAGAGCAGAAACTATTGTACTGGCACTAAAACATGATAACAAATATATTTATCATCAAAAATAACCATCCTCAATTAATCAAACCCAACATTTTAAGCAAACCCATGTACGAACCCTTCAAATCACAAACCAACATCACAACACACAGATTCAAGGAAATAACAGCAAAATCATGAAGTATGAAGTGAATACAAGAAAACCCATACCTTTTTCTTCAAGATTTGAGAAGAAAAGATGCAGAAATGGTGGATTTTCGAAGAACTACACGGAGTGTTTCAGAGAGGGAAATGGAGAAGACAATGAACAGTCAAATAATTTGGAGGGAAAATTGAAAATTTTTTGAAAACTGATCTAAAAACGCAAAACACGCGTTTTTCGCGACTTGATCAAGTCGCCAGTAAGTCGCCAGGGTAAGCCGCAAAACACTTTGAAACAAAAAGTTTTAAAAAAATTTCTAAGTGTTTTTCGCGACTGGAAGATCTACCCGCAAGTGAGTCGTGATCTGAATCGCGAAAATCTCTGTGTACCCCTCGCGACTGGACCTTTCACCCGCGAACAAGTCACAACACTGAGTCGCAAAAAATATAAAAACTCAAATTTTGAAAAATTTTCTAAGTCTTTTTCGCAACTAGGGCATTAACTCACCAATAAGCCGCAAAAAATCTCTGAGTGGGCTCGCAACTGGGACATGCGACTGGGCTAACCCGCAACTTAGTCGCCAAAACAGGGAAAAACAGTTTTTGAAATTTTTGATATTTTTGTAAAAACAAAATACTTTCCAAAAACAACTAAAACACTCAAAAATCTTTTTGTGTCTGATCAAACAAAAATTGAGCATGTGAAAACACATTTAATCAAGTACAATCACACAAATGAATATGGCATTCATTGAACATAGACTTGTGTGATGTGTGTGGATATCAAAAATAAGATAGTCCTTAGTCCGATGTGAAGCTTCAATGATCAATTCAATCAAGGCATACACAATTAGCACTATATAATGTGACCTATCTCAATTATAGAAACATGCATATATGACCTCCCACATGAACTTGATTACATTCTTTGAAGCTTTTCATTTGGCTCCAATATACATCATATCATTTGCACTTTTTGAATAAAAAATCTCATTGTGAGATAGATGCCTAAAATTTTTGATATTTTAATTGATGAGTTAGCCTTTGGCTTTTTGGGTATCCTACATTTTATTTCGGTCGCTTTCCCTTTTTCCTAATCGAATACTAGTATGTGCGACAGGTTTTTGTAGCTCTATATCTCTTTTTATTTGGAGATTTACATTTGGAGAGCTCTTTTAAGCAAAAATAAAAATAATAATAATAATAAAGAGTAAGAAAATATATAGGCATGAGTCTATGCATGTCTTAAGATCAACAAAATCATTCACTAATCATTCATGATAAGGTTGAAGATCTATTTACAACAGTCACATAGATTTCAGAATTTTTCCCACAATGATATGAGTGCAAAGGGAACAAGCTAAGCTTGTAGCTGCACAAGGCCATTAGTACAAAGGTACAAGGTGAAACATGCTTTGAGACAAAACTCAACAAAGTTGATCAAACTTTTTAGATTTTCTACTTTTTATGTGTTTTTGAATTTTTGACAAAAGAAAAATAAAGATTGATCAAAACAAAATCAGCAAAGTAAAAGACAATTTAAGCAAAACTCACAACCAAAAATTTCCAACTCAAACTTGCAAGAAGTAAAACAACCAAGCATATACACAAAATATGGGAAGTATTAATGCATGGACATGTTGTAATGCTTATGCATGAGTACCCTTCGTCACCCACACGTCACGTGCGTTTAGGGTGATGTCCTTGATGGATTGGGTACGAGAGTTAGGACTTTCAAACCTTCGTGTGAAGCTTTCCAAGCAATTGGTGATGGCACCGATCATTTTCATCACGTCCATCATTCCTGGATCACGGTTTTGACTTCTTGATTGCTCACCACCCCAAAACCTCATGTCATTTCTTCTTCCTCATGAGTGAGGTGCACTTGCATTGTTCATTGCTCTCAGTTTTTGACAGTTGGGTCTGGTATGTCCTTGCAATCCGCAATAGTGACAAACATAATTCGGTCTAGGATCCTTTTGTGATCTTGGGAGTGATCTTCCTCTAGCTTCAAATCTGGCTTCTGATTGATTACGGGACTTAATGACCACCCGTTGATCAGCCACTTGTTTCTTCTTAACTTTCTCAGGAATATGCTCTTTCACCACGGTCTCTTTTGCCTTCACAAATTTTACTTCTTTGGTGACATTGACCGATGAGCTACTTCCTCGGGTATAACCCAAACTAGATTTGTCAGAGAAGTGTTTTTGAGAAGAGATAACATCTTCCAGCTTCTTAGAAGAGATCCTTTCTATTTTGGCTTGTGCTTGCACCACCTCATGCTCAAGAAATCTTACTTTGGTATAAGCTTCCGATAGCTCACCATTTAGTGTCTCAATTCCACACTTTGCCTCTTTATATCTGACCAGAAGACTTTTGTAGTCCTCTTCAGCCCTTTTCATCTTCTTCACAGCCGCCTTTGCAACCCTTGCATACTCACCCGATTTCTCAAGGAGTAAGGTGTAATTCTCTTGAAGACCTGATGTATCTTCATCCTCTTCAGCCTCTGATTCTTCAGCAACCCCAATAGACTCCAAATCAGATTGCTCACCAAGCTCCTTTGTTAGGACATATGTGGTTCACATGTTAAGAACATATGTCATACTTATTTATGTAAATTGGCTAATCCTTTGACAAAACACACTCTATTTGTAATTGGGTAGTCCTAGGTGTTTTTAATACTTCAAAAAACAAGGTTTCAAGATCAAGTGTTGAAGTCATCAAGTCTGTCCAAGAAAAATCAAGCTGAAGTGTATTTTCATTAAAGCTCGACACCTGCTCGATAACTCCTCAACACCTGCTATCTGTCAAGATTTAAAAAATCAGTTTTTCTGATATGATTTTCTTGGGATCCGTGAATATGTTTTTGGGCCTTCTTTTCTTCTAACCCTATACATATAAAAAGATTGTTTTAAGAGCCGTCAACATAGACACAAGTTGAAAAAGCATTGAGCAATCCTTGTTCAAGCAAATTGTGATCAAAAACGAAGTTCTTGACCTAGTTCATCTTCTCTGAAGAAGTTGCTGTGTATTTGCACCAAAGGGTTTTGTGACCAAGCATCTTCCTAATCTTCATCGTGTAGGATGAACTGAAGAACTTTGCAACCAACCTCTTCTTCTAAAGTTGGTGTTTGAAGTCGCGTACTGGGATCCGCGCATCTGGTTAGTCACGTACTTGGGAGCCGTGCATTAAAGGTGAAAATTGTCACTTCAGATCAAGTCCAATTGGGTATTGGGGTAAGGGTTCAACTGTAGGTTGGTAAGGTACTTGAGATTTCCTTACTTGTAACCGCTTGATTTGATAATAGTGGAGTTTCGGGAGTGGTGACCTGAGAATCACCCAGTGGGGTTTTTGCCGTTAGGGTTTTCCCCATTCGCGAACAAATCACCATTTTATTTAATTTCCGCTGCATATTTAGTTATTCGGTGATTTGTTTATGCTGCCACGCAATTGCAAGATAAATTGATTAATTAATAACTTGGATAATTAATTAATTGGTTTAATCACAAGGGGTCATTCAATTTGTGGCCTATCAAGTGGTATCAGAGCAGGCACACTCTGATTAGGTTTTAATCTTTGCTGAATTGATCCATTGACCCCTGTTTGTCATGGATAGAGGACAATCTCTAATTATACCTCCTTTATTTGATGGGACTAACTATGCCTATTGGAAAGTACGCATGAGAGCTTTTTTGCAGTCTTTAGATGAGAAAGTGTGGCAAGCTGTTGAGATTGGCTGGACCAAGCCAAAAGAAGCGCTGGCCGATTGGGATGAAGCCAAGATCATGGCGGCAAACTTCAACAACAGAGCGTTGAATGCCCTATTTAGCGCAGTCACCAATGAGGAGTTCAAGAAGATATCCTCAACAGAAATTGCTAAGGAGGCGTGGACCATCCTCCAGACAACCTATGAAGGAATGAAGGCTGTTAAAGATTCAAAGCTACAGAGGCTCACTACTAGCTTTGAAGAGATTAAGATGGAGGAGGATGAGTCATTTGATGAGTTATATGCTAAGCTTAAGGACATAGTGAACTCAGCCTTCAATCTTGGAGAAACCATCCTTGAACCCAAGGTTGTAAGGAAGGTGCTCAGATCTCTACCTGAGAGATTTCATACCAAGATTACGGTAATAGAAGAATCAAAGGACATTCACAAAATTCCTTTGACTGAGCTGGTTGAGAACTTGCAGACCTACGAGCTAGGGTTATCAAGGATTGGCAAGTCAAGCAAAGGCAAGAGCATGGCCTTGAAGGCAAAGAGCAGTGATACAGATGAGTCTTCCGATGATGAAGATTCCAAGATGAAGTCCTACATTACAAGGTAGTTCAAGAAGTTTATGAAGAATGCCAATGGAAGGAGCTTCGATAAGGACCGCAGGCAATCTAGTTCTTTTCAGTTTAAGAGCCAAGACAAAGGGAAGAAGGACGCAAAGGAAGGTGGTCAGTACACTGTTCCCACAGGTCCTAAGTGTTTTGGGTGTCATGGTTTTAGACACATGAAGAATGAGTGTCCTACATATCTCAAGAGCATTAGGAAGAGCAAGGCTCTTGTTGCAACCCTGAGTGACATTGAGCCTAAAGAGGATTCTGACAATGAGGATGACGGAATCCTAAATGCCTTCACTGCCACAGTCAATCCTACTGAAGGGATTGTTGAAGAAGTGGATGAAGAAGAAGAATTGGTGGACACCAAGTGTGAGAAGATGGATGATCAAGATGATATCCATTCAGCCTATGAGAAGCTTTACAAGCTATCTGAGAAGCATGAGAAGTTGTATAAGCTAACCACCAAGAAGCTCAGTGATGTGGAACTTGATCGTGAAGAGTTATCCACAAAGTTTGATGAGGCGAATCAAACTATTGGAGCACTGAGGTTTGAGACAACTTCCTGGCAGAGAAGACCAAGAAGCTTGAAGCGGAGCTGTTTCAAGTAAGAGCCCAACTGGAGAGGACCTCAAGTGCAAAAGTTGATGAGATGCTCAGCATTCAGAAATCTGCTTCAGATCGAATAGGCTTAGGGTATGGTCTTTCTTTCTCTAATTCTGCTTCTACTAGTTGTACTGTTTTTGTTCCTCCTGCTAATACTGTTAAAGTTGAGAACACTGATGTTAAAACTGAGTTAGCTAGTGAGAACTTAGACGAGGATAAATCTATATTAAGAGCACCCCCTAAGCAAGATAAGAAAGATGCTAGAGACCCTAGGGCTAAGAAGGCTAACTCTCAAAAGCCTAAACAAAAGAAGCAGCATCTTTGTCATCATTGTGGAGCTACCGGTCATACTCGACCAAATTGCTACAAGTGGCTAGCCACCCAATAGAGCAACGGCATGACAGCATCTAGAAGCCAAAATCAGCTTCAATCCTCTCTTGCTCCTCTTGGAGATCTTCTAAAAGCCCTCATGTTCCTTTCTAACTTGAACGGTTTCAATTCTTCCCCCTCACCACCGGTTCAAGGGTTTAATCAAAGGAAAGGTTCTTCCAAGGTGTGGAAGAAAAAGGATTCTAAGTGATTTCATCACTTTCTTCTCCCTTCTTGTTTTTTTTCTTGTTTATTGCATTGCTTGTGTGTTTTGCATGTTTGTTGAGTTAGTCTAGTTTTATGCTTTACTTTGTTAACATGTTTTTGTGTGTTTACTTTCAGTTTTGTTTATTTTGTTTTTGATATAAAAATAAATAAAAAATTGAAAAATCAAAAAAATACAAAAACAGTGTGTGTTATGTGTACTTTGGTACTTATGTACCTTGGATGGCCAATAAAACAAAGTTTTCTAAACTTTGTATCTTTTATAGCTTAAGATGAGCATCTCTATGCAAAACTAAGCAAGTGAGCTTTGTGGCTCTTATTTGTGATGAGTAAGATTAGGTTATCTCTTAAAACTTAACACTCATATCACTCTTTTTGACGGGTAGGACTAGAAAATCCTAAGAGAAAGGCATAAATAACCATCTCACCACTGTTGCCCGCCAATCATTAATGACATCTGTATGTTTCGGCATAGCAAAAGTGTGATGTCAATGACATTTATGTGCTTAGGCATAGCAAAATTGGAATATCAAATATCAATGGGTATTTCTTTTCTTTCTCATAAGCCCATACATGATATGCTTAAAAAGAAAATATGCAAAGAATATAAAAAGCAAAAAGATCAAAATACTTTAAAAATGGTTGTAAGTGTGTATTCTAAGAGATGTGGGAGTTATAGGATGTACCTCGAAGGTGATAGTCCCCATCAAGCAGTTATGATTGTGTGTGAGTTAAAGTAATTTTCTCATATCTCAGATCGTCATAACATGTATACACATATGCAATCTTGCGATGTTTCTCACACACAACACGCAATATTCTTTGCTACTTTTGATACATGTACAGGTACAAAGTGATTTGGCCATCACTAAGGTTTTACATGTACTTTTGTATGCTCACTAAAGTGTCCTGACTTGTTTTTGAAAAATAAAATTGGTTAGACTTGTTTAGTGTGTGTGTGTTTTTGGGAGATCCATATGCTTATATTTTTCATTGAGAGATGATTTTAAGAGCTTTTATGTTGATTGGATCATTGTTGAGGTGCTTGTTTGATTGCATTCATGTTCATGTTTTTCTCTTCTTGAGAAACTGCTTTTTACTGCTGGCTTGACACCTCCTCGACACCTCTTCGATACCTGATTATCTGTCGAGCTTCTCAAGCCTTTTCTTATCGCAATCTCGACACCTGTCTCGACACCTTGTGGATCGATCGAGATTTCTCCTGTCTCCTCGATACCTCCTCGACACCTTGTTGATCGATCGAGATTCTCTTATCTGAAAATGGTCTTGCACCTCGACACCTCTTGATACCTTCAACTGTCAAAGGCAAAATTCTCGGCACTTTCCTCGACACCTTCCTCGATACTTCTCGACACCTTAGCTGTCGAGAATTACTTAGGTGTCTATAAAAGGGCTGATCACGATTTTCCTCTCATTCTGTCGATCTCTCTCGATCTATCCGAAGACTTTTCACCTCCCAAACAAGTTTCTCTCACTCAAATCTTCATATCTTCATCATTTTCGATCTTCCCTTGATTTCCATCACCTGGTATGTTCATTTTCCCTTCCTTTCTCATGCATTTCATGTTTTGAATCTTAGGTTTTGGGATTTTTGGAAATTTTTGGGGTTTTTCAAAATTAATGAGTTTTTCTTGAAATTTTGGGTTGGGTTTTCACTTAAATGCTTTTAAAATGTCATACATTGCATTCCATGTGCATTAGAATGATATCTACATGCATTTAGATGTGTGCTATATGTATGTGTGCTAGTAGGATTGGATTGGGCTGAGCCCATGATGCCTTTTGATTTGCATGTCACATGCTCATGCATTCCCATGCATACGTACTTATTGTTCAATATATTGGTCATATATGAACTGTGTTGGGACTTTTCTGATTGTCTCCCTCTCTATCTCTTTCTTATTGTGTTTACGTTAGTAGTGTCTATGGCACCCAAACGTAAATCCACTCCAGCTCGGAACCCTTTGCGTTCTGGAGCTTCTTCCTCTTCTGATTCTGCTCCTCTCAATCTTCGGTTCCGTGATGGAGATGCCCACAAGGCATTTATTGAGAACTTTTCTAGACGAGGTGTTCATTCAGAACGCCAAGTCATTTTGGCGGACTTCGCCGACATTGACCTTCCCTCTGTCATTCACAGTAGGGGATGGGAGTCACTGTGTGACGTCTCGGTCACTTGTCCACTCGTGCTGATTCAGAAGTTTTACTCCAATATGCACGGGTTTGATCGTTCAGTACCTCTTTTTTACACTCGCGTTCGAGGTACGCGCTTTGCTGTCACACCGCAGCTAGTTGCGGATGTGCTTAAGGTTCCTAGGATAGAGTTTCCTGACTATCCTTCTTGTGAGCGTCTGAGGACTGTGTCCAAGGATGAGCTCATTTCTGCTTTTTATGAGCGCTCTTCTGATTGGGGTGAGCATCAGTATACATCATGTAGATCTTTTGCTAAAGGTCCTAGGTTTCTTAACATGGTGATGACTTTTGTACTTCATCCTCTCTCTCACTACAACTCTATCACAGAGTCTCGTGCTTGATTTTTGCTATCTCTTCTTAAGCATCTTACGATAGATTTTCCTTCTCACTTCATTCTATCTATCATAGATGTTTATCTAGATTCGGCGTCCCGTGATAAGCTCATATTTTCTTCTGTTATCACGAGCATTCTACGCCATTTTTCCATCCCTTTCCCTGTGTCCGACCACTTCATAACATATCTGCCATAGATGCCGCTACCGTAAAACGTAGTGAGGCTCAGTTTAGGTCGAGACAGACGGATTCCACTCCTCCCTCCCGTTCGGCTCCATCCAGATTGACTCTATCTACATCTGCTCCTACCTCCACAGGCGATGAATCTCTTGGAGATATCACGGCACAGCTGCAGCACATGGATGCTCGCCTCGATACACTCACCACTCAGTTGTATTAGGTGAATGTTCGTGTTGGTCGTATTGCACGACGGCAGGCAACCATGGGTGGTTTTGCTTCTAAGGCTTCTCCTCCACCACCTCTTCTAGTTGCTTCGGATTCTGATGCTGATGATGATGATGATGGTGATGACAATGATGATGATGGAGATGCTAGCTCTACTGATAAGATGTCTACATGATACTCTACCCTTTGTCACTCGTGACAAAAAGGGGGAGTAGTTTTGGGTTATGAGAGTAATCATCTTAGGGGGAGAGTTAGTATAGGACATTTTTGATAGGGGGAGAGTTGATATGTTGAGGGATGTAGTGAGATGTTGATGTATCTTTTCTTTTCTATTCTTGTTAGATATATTGATCTTGTATATGAGGTCTTGTGACCAGTTTTACATACATTGTACTTATTTTCTCTATATGTGGATGTATGTTTCTTTCACCTATCTCTTCATGTGTTGTTTCTTTTCTCTTTTTATACACATGTTCTTTATACTTGTATGCAATCTAATTATTTCTGTTTAACACAAGATGCCTTGATGAGTTTTGTTTAAAGTATTTCAGAAATATAGGTTGTCAAAGTCTATATGCCATAAACTCTCTTCTTGCAAAGTTTTTTAAGAGTTTGTGTTAGGATAGATTTTATTGTATTCAACAAGTGAATATGAGTTTAGTGATTTATGACTTCTCTCATATGTTCATTTGTTTGTTGTGGTTTTGTCACGGATTGCTAAAGGGGGAGATTGTTAGGACATATGTGGTTCACATGTTAAGAACATATGTCATACTTATTTATGTAAATTGGCTAATCATTTGACAAAATGCACTCTACTTGTAATTGGGTAGTTCTAGATGTTTTTAATACTTCAAGAAACAAGGTTTCAAGATCAAGTGTTGAAGTCATCAAGTTTGTCCAAGAAAAATCAAGCTGAAGTGCATTTTCATTAAAACTCGACACCTGCTCGATAGCTCCTCGACATTTGCTATCTGTCGAGATTTAAAAAATCAGTTTTTCTGATCTGATTTTCTTGGGATCCGTGAATATGTTTTTGGGCCTTCTTTTCTTCTAACCCTAAATATATAAAAGGATTGTTTTAAGAGCCGTCAACATAGACACAAGTTGAAAAAGCATTGAGCAATCCTTGTTCAAGCAAATTGTGATCAAAGATGAAGTTCTTAACTTAGTTCATCTTCTCTGAAGAAGTTGCTGTGTATTTGCACCAAACGGTTTTGTGACCAAGCATCTTCCTGATCTTCATCGTGTAGGATGAACTGAAGAACTTTGCAACCAACCTTTTCTTCTAAAGTTAGTGTTTGAAGTCGCGTACTGGGATCCGCGCATCTGGTTAGTCACGTACTTGGGAGCCGTGCATTAAAGGTGAAAATTGTCACTACAGATCAAGTCCAATTGGGTATTGGGGTAAGGGTTCAACTGTAGGTTGGTAAGGTACTTGGGATTCCTTTACTTGTAACCACTTGATTTGATAATAGTGGAGTTTCGGGAGTGGTGACCTGAAAATCACCTGGTGGGGTTTTTGCCGTTAGTGTTTTCCCCATTTGTGAACAAATCACCGTGTCATTTAATTTTCGCTGCATATTTAGTTATTCAGTGATTTGTTTGTGCTGCCACGTAATTACAAGATAAATTGATTAATTAATAACTTGGCTAATTAATTAATTGGTTTAATCATAAGGGGTCATTTAATTTGTGGCCTATCATCCTTCACAAGTGTATCCAAATCATCTGAGGATTCCACATGAGCAATGGTCATGAATGCAGAGAAATTTCCTTCTCCATCATAGCTCTCTTCAAAGTCAGAATTTGATGAGTCCGAATCACTTAAAGTAGTGGCATAGGCTTTTCCCTTCGACTTCAAATAATTGGGACATTCCTTTTTAAAATGCCCATGTCTATTACATTCAAAACATGTAATTCCTTATGAGGATTGGGAATCTCTACCCTCTTTTCTTCTGAACTCTTTCTTCTCTTTTTTGGCACTCTGAAATTTTCCTTTGTCACCGGATTTCCCACTGTTTTTGTGCTTTAAGAATTTTCAGAAGTTCTTTACAAGATTCGCCACGTCTTTGTCTATTGCATCTTCTTCTGAAGAATAATGAGATAATGCTCTCTCATCAATTGTTTAAAGAGCTAGAGACTTGCTTTTCTTCTGTGTGGGCAGGGACAACTCATATGTTTGCAAAGAACCAACTAGCTCTTGAACCTTAATATCATCAAGATCTTTGCTCTCTTCAATGGCTGTAACTTTGGCATGGAAACTCTTTGGTAGTGACCGAAGGATCTTCCTTACAATTTTTAAGTCCTCCGTCTTTTCCCCCAAATTGAATTTCCCAACAACCACTTCGTTCAATTTACTGTAAAACGAATCAAAAGACTCATCCTCGCTCATATTTAACTCCTCAAAGCAAGTGGTCAACATTTGAAGTTTGGTGTCCTTCACTTTCTTAGTCCCTTCATAAGTTGTCTCCAGAATTTCCCATGCTTCCTTAACAATGGTGATATGTGAAATCTGGTGAAATTCTTCTGGAGTGACATCGCAGAAAATAGCATTCAATGCCTTGCTATTTGCATTGGCCGCCGCAAGAGCAGCCTTATCCCAAGTGGATTTGGCAGCCTCTAGTCTTTTCCAACCTACTTCAACTGCATCCCACACAACATCATCAATAGAACACAAAAACGCCCTTATACGGACCTTCCAAAACGCATAGTTATTACCATAAAAAAATTGTGGTACATTAAGAGATTGAGACCTATCCATCTCAAAGGGGGTCAGGGATCACACTTAGGTAATTAAACCACAACAAGTGTACCCGCTCTGATACCAATTGAATGTTCAATATGTGTATGAAACACCTTTGAACGTTTAGACCTCAATTAACAAATTATCAATTCAAGCTTATTATCAAACAATATATGTGCGGAATATGAACATAAGCCAAACACAGAATTGATAAACAATCTAAGCCAAATATAAACACATCCACAGTAGTAAATATAAGGCAAAGATAAAGGAAGGGAAGATGCAAACACACGGACAACACACGATGTGTTATCGAAGAGGAAACCGAAGCCCTCGGCATAAAACCTCTCCGCCTGAGGAAATCAAGTCCACCTTATTCCATATGTAAGACTTGAAAGCCCCTGGTCCAGATGGCTTCCCTGTTTTATTCTACAAGCATATGTGGCCCACTATAGGGAAGGATGTGACTGAAGTAGTCATCTGTTTCTTTCAACTCGGCTCTATGCCCAGAGAGGTAAATAGGTCATTAATTGTGCTCATTCCCAAAATTACTAACCCTACTATGGTTAATCATTTTAGGCCCATCTCCCTTTGCAATGTGGTCTACAAAATTATTTCAAAACTCTTAGTCACCAAGCTTAGACCTTTGCTAGATAAATTTATCTCCCTTGCTTAGTTTGTGTTCATCCTAGATAGATGGATAGCAAAAAATCAAGTTATTGTCCAGGATCTTATTCATGGGTTTAAAACTCGAAAGCCAAAGTCCAGACTCATGGCCATCAAATTGGTCCTTCAAAAGGCCTATAACAGGGTCAACTGGCACTTCATTTAATCTGTTCTCCTTCACCTGGGTTTCAACAGCACTTTTACCAGTTGGATTACTGCCTGTCTATCATTTGTGACCTTCAAAATCATGGTTATTGGAGGCAAATCAGAAAGCTTCACTCCTAACAGGGGCCTAAGGTAAGGAGATCCACTCTCCTCCTACTTGTTCATTCTAGGCCAGGAAGTGCTCTCTAGATTACTGGACCGCGAGTTAAGTACCAAGAATTTAAGTGGTATCAAAGCAAGCTCCCGTGGCCCAGCCATCACCCACGTCATGTGTGCGGATGACATAATCCTTTTCTCAAAGGCCACCTCAAAAGATGCTCACAAGATCAATGCAGTGCTAAAGAAGTACTGCTCTTGGTCTGGGCAAAGCATTAACAAAAGCAAATCAAGGGTTTTCTTCTCCAAGCACACTCATCCCTCTCACCATAGACATGGTTAGGATTAGTGCCCTTTAAATCCTATTGTATGATATTATGTATGACATTATGTCGTGATTAATAAAGTTGTTTTATTATTATCTAAAATAATGGTAACATGAATATTTGGACATTATCATATAGTCCATGAGATGTATAGTATGTGATTTAGTCACAGAAGATATAAATCACAAGTTCTTTGTAAACTCAGAATTTTAGTTCGTAGTTGGTGATGAAATTGAGCATTTCATCTGCAAAGACTATAACATATCAACTAAGATGATTTGTCTTGATCATGGAAGTGGAGAATTCTAGTTGGTATGTTGATATGTTTTAAGAGTTAAGACATACTGAACTGGACCGCTGTAAGATTTATTATTCTCCCAACGGCTATCAAATGAATAATAAATCTCACGACTTCTATTCACATCAACTCTTAATCCTGAGAGAATAATGAAACTGATCATGAAGTGTAGGTTGCTTTGATATATCAAGAGTGAGATCTAAAGTCACGATCAAAGCCTCAGTATGTTGGGCAACCACATTTAGTGTTGATGGAACATATATTCTCAAGATTGAATTCATAATCTCTTAACGGAAATATAAAATATTCCCTTGAGATAAGTTTAATGGGTTCGGTTATCCAGAGTGTTAGGCCTAACCACTTTAGTAAGGAGTTACTAAAGTATATATTTATGAAATTGGATTTCACAAATATATGATGAATAACTTAAAGGATTAAACCGGGTACTCAAGGATTAAGATGTAGTAATCTTTAAAGTGGCAGTCTACATTCATAACTTTGTATTACTACGAATATTTTATAAAGGGGTTGCATGTATAATAAAGTCTTTGGATATAATTTATTAATAAGGCCTAGAGTGCAATTATATTTATATAGTGGTATTAAATATAATTAATGGTAACTTTGGACTTGTCAAGAGTTGACAGAAAAGCCCAAGGCCCATTGGAGCTAGAGTTTTATTTGTTTCCCTTTTGGTCCCATTCCAAGCCACATACTAAAGCTCAATTAGAATGGTCCAAAAGGCTAGTCCAATTACATAATCAGTTTTAAGGAGAGAAACGTACAGAATTTTAAAGAAGACACCAGTGTGGAATGAAATAGTGAGTATGTGAGTGTGGGACACTCTATTATTCTCCCCTTAGAAACTGATTGAGAGACCACACTTCTTGGGCACAAGTGGAATTGGTGTGAAGATTAAAAGTGTTCCCAAGTACTTCTAATCTTTGGTTTTGAATTTCACTGCACCAAGGTACACTCTCTTATTCTTATATTCTGAAATTTACATAGTACGTGTTATCAATTGCGAATGAAGTAGATCCATTAATTTTTCACTGCGTATGTTTTGTATGCGATACAAACATGTATTTTTCCAACAGACACATCAAAGAAATCTTGCAACTCAAAAATTTAAAAGAGAATGCTATGTACTTCGGAGCTCCTTTTATCCTATCTAGATCCCCATCTCTAGAACTCTCTTATCTTTGTGAAAAGCTTCAAGAAAAACTAATAGGCTGGAGAAGTAAGTACTTATCCTGGGCATGCAGGAAAACCCTTATCTCCTTCATTGCACTGTCCATACCTACGTATGCCATGTCTACTTTCAATATCCCCAAGAAGGTATGTGACAAAATGGATGCCATTACCAGAAGATTTTGGTAGAAACAAAAAGAGAAAGAAGGCAAATTTCTCGCTTGGAAGTCTTGAGACAAACTTTGTGTTCCAAAGGTTGCGGGTGGTCTTGGTTTCAGAAAATTCAAACATAAACAATCCTTTGTTGGCAAAGTTAGTCTGGATGGTTGCCTCCAAGTGACACATCCTTTGCATGCAAATTCTCCGAGCCAAATACAAGGTAGATCACAGCTGGCTGAGATCTGATCCACCAAAATCAGCATCTTCCATATGGAAAGCAATTGATAAGGCCAAATCCATCATCATCAAAGAAGCATGCTACACTATTGGAGATGAAGCTTCTATAGATGTCTGGCAAGACCCTTGGGTCCCTTGGGTGCAAGGATTTATTCCTACACCAAAGGACTCATCCTTTCCAATGCCCCCCATCAAAGTTTCACAGCTCATTGACCCCGATATCCACTGTTGGAAATCCCAGATCATACATCAATTGTTTGAGCCTATATTTGCAAGAGCTATCCTCTCTATCCCTATCCCTACTAATCCTAAACAAGACAAGTTAATGTGGATGCCTGAGTCGAAAGGAAGTTTCACGGTAAAATCAACATACTTAACTGCCAACTTTGTACTGAATGTGCTCGAACCTACAAATGTGAACTGGAAAAAGCTTTGGAATCTAAAAGCCCCAGGGAGGTTGAAAATGTTCCTTTGGAGGCTTTGTTCTGATATTCTGCCAACTAAATAAAATTTGTCAAAGCGTTTTATCATTTCTGAATCATCCTATAATCTCTGTAAAAATGCTTCTGAGAGTGCATGTCATCTTTTCTTGTTCTGTCTAGTCGCAAAGGCTCTATGGTTCGCTGTTTTCTGGGGTTTTAAATCTAAGGTTGTCTCAGCTTCTTCCACTGAGGACATTGTCAACCTTGTCCTTAATTCGCCTAAAGCTCTCTGCCAAACTTGGGGGCATTGGAAGGTGTCTCTGACCATGGCTCTAACTTTAGACGAGATTTGGCATCTCAGGAATGCAGAACTCTTCAAGGGGAGTAACTCAGATTAGACCACCTCCATCCTTTCCATCTAGAGAAGATGCCAAGAATATCTAACTATGTGTCTTGTTCCCCCTCCAAGGCTGAAGCTGCAAAATCCAGCACACTGATCCCCTCCTCCTTTTGGCTACATCAAACTCAACATTGACGCTGCCTTTTCAAGCACCAGAATAGCTGTGGCAGTCATAGCCAGGGACAGCTATGGCTCTATTTGCAACATTTGGACTAAGCTTTTATCATAAAGAGCTGAGGCCGAAGCGCTTTTATGGGCTGTCCACATTGCAAACCAGGAAAATTGGAGCTATATCATCCTTGAAAGCGACTAAAAAATCTACATTGACTCCTTGTCTTCCTCTGTTCCTGATTCAGACTAGTCTACCAGCACTATTTTTAGTAATTTGTTAGACTTTGCTAAATGTTTCTCTGTTTGCTCATTTGTTTGGACTAGTAGAACCTCCAATTCTATAGCCTACATTGCTGGTAAATTGGTCCTTTTTCACTGTATGCCTTTTCCCTTGAATAAGAATAATCTTCTACCTGCTTTGGCAATTGCTTGTAAGGAAGATTACCATGCTTGTTCCCAGTTTTCTTAGTAATGGATTGAAGTTTATCCAAAAAAGAAAAAAAAGAAAAAAAAAAAAGAGCCAATGAGTTAGTGCTACAGTACTATTGCTACAGTACCTTGGTTTGTTCAATTTTTTTTTTTTTTTAAATACTCTGGTTTGTTACGGCTTCCCTTTGTTGAACTTGCTTATATAATAATAATAATAATAATAATAATAATAATATTAACATAACAAATTGCCATAATATTTTCACAATTGTTGAGGTGTTAATTCCTAAAAAATAATAAAATATCATATAGGAACTAATCACAACTAAAATAAAGGTATTGTGAAAAAAAAAAAGTGCTACATTCACAAGATTTTTCACAATATTTTCATAAATATCTTAGGTAGTAAATTGTTATTCTAATTTAAACTTACCAATGAAATTACTTTTTTGCCTACCAATAATAACCTGTAACAACCTAATACTTATGATTTGTAATGAAAATGTTGTGAAAATAACATTTCTCTTGTAAAAATATTAAGACATGTTGTTATCGTCACAATATTTTCACAACTGCTGAGGTGTCAATTCTTTACAAGTCAAAGTACAATATAACAAAGTTGTAGAGGCATTATGAAAATGTTGTGTCATTCGTTGTGTTTCTAGAATTTTTTTTTAGTAGTCAATTTCTGTTGAGCCAAAATTCATTGTTTCACGTACAGTTTTCTTGGGTTGAATTTTTGTATTTTGCTTTGTATTTTTTTTTTTCTTTTAAAGAGCCAATGAGTTATTGCTACAGTACCTTGGTTTGTTCAATTTTTCTTTTTTAAATGGTACTTTCTACACAATACTCTGGTTTGTTATGGCTTGCCTCTATTGAACTTGCTTATATTATTATAATATATTCTCTCAATTAAACCCTAATGAAAGTTTATGATTCTTAAAATATTCCATTATGTAGTGGCTAATTACTCTCACTAAATTTTAACATCCCAAAAATTTTCTTCACGTTTTTTGAGTTTTAAATAATAGTAATGCTTAGAAAGTTTGAATGGTAATATAAGATGTTTTATTTGTTATCTAGAGAACATTGATTTTCTAGGTTTAAATCTTCAAAACTTATAATTTATCTAATGAAAAACTCAATGACATATGCCTTTTGTTATCTTTTTTTTTTTGGCCTAAAATGGGTGTTCATAAAAACTAATTAAGCTAAAGATTGCACCTAAACTTTTGTAAAATGATAAAGAAGAAAGTATGAATGACAAAATTTTCATTGTGTATGTATTTGATAAATAGTTTCATTTGTAGCATATAACATCATTTATTGTGAAAATTTAAATATTGTGACAAGGTTTTAGCAAAACTCAATGGCTTATTGTTGGAAGACGATATTCGTTATCATTTTTAAAAGTTTTTAATGAATGGATATTGTCTTTGGCTAATAGGAATCAAAATTCGAATACGAATGAAATAAACTTTGTATGAAATACCTTTTTTGTGTATATAGTCTCATACTTCTTCAAAAAAAAAAAATTTATCTTAATTTTCTTAGTCAAGAGGTAGCACGTGCCTTGCACATGCCACCTACACTAGTCTGTATATAAAAAGCGCCAATGTGAAAACAGTGCCACTTTAGTTTGTTCAAGTGGCATAGTAGCTACAACGTTTTTTTTTTTTTTTTTTTTTTTTTGTACCTTTTTTTTTTCTTTTACAAACGGTGCCACTTTGGTTTGTTCAAGTGTCATTGTAGCTACAGTAACTACAACGTTTTTTTTTTTTTTTTGTATTTTTTTTTTCAGTCTTCCGTTTGTATTTTTTTCTTTTCAATGTTTATATGAACGGGCATTTATATTATTATACTGACACAACAAATTTCACAATATTTTTATAATTATTGAGATGTCAATTTCTTATAAGTGAAATAAAATAATAAAATATGAAACTGTGACCAACCACAATTGAAAATAAATGTTTTGTGAAAATGTTGTGACACTTGTTGGGTGAATATGTAAAAATTACAGTACTTTTAGTTTGTTCAATATGCACTATTCACTTTTTTTTTTTTTCCCAGTAATCGATTTGTGCTCTTTTTAAAAAAAAAATATTTATATGAGCTTGTATATATATCGTTATACTAACATAACAAATTTTACAATATTTTCACAATTATTAAGGTGTCAATTTCTTATTGGTCGAAATAAAATAATAAAATACGAGACTGTGACCAACCACAAATAAAAATAAATGTTTTGTGAAAATGTTGTAACACTTGTTGTTATCACAATATTTTTATAATTTTTGAGATCTCAGTTTCTTATAGATCAAATAAAAAAATGCTAAGTCCATAACATTTTTACATTAATTTCACCACAAATCATATGTAAACTACTATTGATGGATAAAAAAGTGATATCAGTCATGAGTCTATTTTAAAATCAGTAACAACTTGCCAATTAGAATTTATTATGAAAATATTATAAAGATAACATTTCTATAAAATAAATAATAATATATCAAACCGAAAATAAAGGTATTGTGAAATATATATAAACTTACAACGGTTGAAAATAAAGGTATTGTGACAATTTGTTGTGTTCATAGACTTCTTCATTGGTTTAGTCAAATTTGGTGAGCAAAAATTCATTGTTTCATGCACAATTTTCTTTTGTTGATTTTTGTTTGTTGTTTTTTTAGTGCATAGTTTAAAGTGTTTGTTCCAGTTAAAGCCAATAACAATTTATCACCTAAAATTTGTTGTGAAAATATTATGGATGTAACATCACTATAAAATAAAATTATAAAATATCATACTAGGGCCCCCTATAGCGAAAATAAAGGTATTGAGAAAACATTGTGACATTTATTGTGTTACTGACTTTTTTTTTTGAGCCAATTTGTTGAGCCAAAACTCATAGTTTTACGAACAATTTTCTTGGGCTAACTTTTTTTTTTAACACATTGTTAAAAGTAAAAAAAAAAAAAAAAAAAAAAAAAAAAAAAAAAACACATAGTTTTACCAACAAAATAGAATTATGGAAAAATCTATTTTCCCCTTTTATGTTTGGGGTAGTTTCATCCCCTCCAATTTTAAAGTTCAATAATTTCTAACTTTATATTTTGTAGACAAGTATATAGTTCCTACTATTACTCTCTTAGTTAAACCCTAACAAAATCTTATGATTCCTAGAATATTTCATTGTGCAATAACTAAAATGCCTCATTAAATTTTAATGTCCCAAAAATTTTCTTCATGTATTTTGAGTTTTATGTGTTAGTCATACTTAGAAAGTAAAAATGATGATGTATGGTATTCTATTTGTTACCTAGAGAACACTAATTTATTAGTGGTTTAAATCTTCTAGATTTATAATTTTATCTAATAAATACTGTAATGACATATGTCTTATGTTATTTTGTTCTTTTTTTATTTGTCTTTTTTTTTCTTAAAATGGTGTTCATTAAAAATTAAGTAAGCTAAGCATCGTAGTTAGACTCATAAAATAAAATGATAAAGAAGGAAGTATGAATAACAAAATATTCATTGCAAACGGTTGTAGGTATTTAATTTGTTGAAGAGTTTCAATTGTAGTATATGTCATCATTGCGAAAATTTAAATATTGTGACAATGCTTTATCAAAACTTAGTTGTTAATTGTTGAAAGATGACGACATTTGTTATTATTCTTAGTAGAATTTTTTGTGTGAGTATATACTGTCTTTAGTAAATAGGTTCTAAGAAATGAAAAAGTGTTTTGTATCAAATAATACTATGTCATCCATATCAAAATTCAATAAATGAGAGACATGTGTGTAAAAATAACTACTCACTAATACGTATTTTTCAATTGTTAGTGGGTTAGTTATTTTTTGCTGACATTTCTCATACTTATTAGATTTTGATACCACTGACATGGTATCATTTGATACCAAATACCTTTTTTTTTTTTTTTTTTTCTTTTTTGAGGGGGATACCAAATACCTTATCCTAAGAAATTATCATACTAAATAGATAGTCGTATGTTAAATAACTATTCTAGATTTAAATACATAGTTTGATACTACCAAAAAAAAAAAAAAAAAAAAGATTCTATCTTAAATTTTCTCACTTAAGGGTAGCACGTGCCTTGCATGTGCAACCCTTACTAGTAATAGTAAAAAGAAGATGAAGGTTGCTTTGTTTCTTGTTTTAGCCCTCATCTATACTAACCCACTCACATCATCAATACGATATTGCTGCTGCATCAACTTTCCTGTTCACCAAAAGTACCACTTTTTAAGGCAAAAACTATGTAGAACCAGACCTAAAGAACATGCCTAACCTTCTACAAATTCATCTATACTTACAAACCAGACCCACCATGATCATGCCTAATTTTCTGCAGATCCATCTACACTTAACACAATAGTGGCGCAGGAAAACAATAACTATTATCGAAACAGTACAAATACCAAAAATATAATTTAATCCCTTCTTCAGTTACATCATAAAATTCATTGAGTATTTAAATAGTTTCACTTCTTGCCAAAATACCCACATAAAATATACTCTAATTCCAAATAAAGCTTAGATTTGACAAGAAAGAAATTCTTAGGCTGTTACCTCAATTATGCAGTCAAACCTTCTCTACTTGAATATTTTGGGTAGTCTCCTCTCTCAAAATATTTGTCATTATACGCTAACTTAAATTAGACTATATATTGATAGGGTTTCAACCTTATTTTCTAAAAACCCCCTTAGTAATATTAATTATAAAATTGACCCCATAAACAAATTTACATAAATACCCCTCCTTTTAAATCTTTTTTTTTTTTTTTTGGTATTACAAAGACTAATCTACCCAATGTACTTGAACCCTCCAAGTTTTAGCTACCAACGGGCTTCACAGAGCCATGTCTTCACTACTTATCTGGATCTCGCAATTAGCTCCAAATTGCATCTGCCAATCAATGGCTTCTTCCAATGTTTCCCATACGCACCAAAACTTTAGAGAAATGGTGTAGATGATTGTGGGTTTACAATCTCTAACTCTCAAGTGTACAGCGAGGGTTTTCTCTCTCAAGAATTCTTTAGAAAAACTCCTTACAATTTCGTGGATAATGTGGACTTATATAGTGTTGGTAAAGGAATGAGAAAAACATACTTTAAAAATGTCCAGGCAGTGAGTTTCGCGAGTCACTCGTGACTTGGCCTGAGTTGTGAAGTGACTCGCGAAATCCAACCTGGCATGAGACTGTTCAGATTCCAGCATGTGCTTCTCATGTGGCCTTTCGTGAGTTGTCACTCGCGAGCCAGTCGCAAAATCTCATTCTTCATAGATCTTCACCAAACTCTCACACACAACCCTTACATTAAATCCCATAGTAAATACAAGGAAATGTTGAACAAAATTACAATTAAATTTGACACGAAATTGAAGCATACATAAAAACTTAGTTGTAAATTACAACTTTACAGTAGTAAAATTTTGTGGAAGGAACATACGGTCCCAGATTTTTCTATTATAAAACATAGGTGTGATGCTAGGCCCATCCATACTACTGATCCAAAACATAAGTTGAAAATATTGTAGGGTCTAGGGATAGCGTAAGTTGTTAAGTCCAAAGTTGTCAAACCCAAATCGGACCAACTGGTCTAACCTAGTTAACCCTGAACTGGGTGAAAATTCGATTTTTTTAACTCTAATATATGGTTCATACTCTCATGCCACTTTAAATATAAAAAATTACAAATCTATTAAGGCGAGGGATAGAACATGGGATCCCCCTTCTTTCTAGAAGTCTGTGTATGAGCCCCTTTGGTGTGTCCTTCTAGGATTTCTTGTTATATTTATTATCAATTTAAATTATAATTTTTCAATTTATCATATTACCTCCATCTTAATCTATTACTATTTGATAATTTTATTACTAGTTCAAGAATTATGCTTTTTGTATTTGAATATACAATTTATACATTTATGTTGAAAATGATTTTATTTTAGACTATTTTTTACACTTGTTTATACTTAATTATTTTCTATTAAACTTATAAAAGTGGTGAAAATTCATTTGAAAGTTGTTTAAATTTTAAGACATATTTTTAGAAAAATTTTGTTAATGCTTACCATTTTAATACCTTTATTTGTATTTTATTAATATTAAATTAACTATGATGTCATCACAGTTCGACCTTGTGTGGGCACCATCCGTATTTCCCTCCTTAGGAGGAAAGGGGGGTATGCCTCAGCCAAGTGGACCAAGGCGGGGAAAAGATGGAGTCACCACCTAGATTAGGTCTGATCTTACTACCAGAGTATGGGTTCAGAGTTTAAGTTCAATTTTGGGAAGGTGTTAAGCACCCAAAACCACCAAACCCGTGGATCAGCTTCCACTCTTTATGCCTTATATCTTAATCTAATTAAAGACACATTCAATGTTGCATTCTATACTCACACACACACTCACTAACATACATCTAACAATCAACATGGCATTTCATCTCAAACCTTAACATACATCTATCATCATAAACCCTACCTTACATTTATCATGCATATCATTCATCTCATCTAAGGCGATAAGCAAACAAGATATCACAAGGGTAGAAGCACAACAACAAGGTATATGATAGAAACATAGGCATATTAGATTTAAACAAAGCATATGACATCATTCAAACACCTAAAGCACATCATCCAACAAGGCATGTTTATACTCATCATCCAAAGCAACAATGCATGCTCATGTGAATGAATGCCTTACCTTACTACATCTCAGCACCTATGCATCAATACATGATCATATTAATGCATGTTCATGGCAAAACAAAGAAATCATTGAAGAGAAACCCTAATCTAGCATGTTAAAGGCAAACATACAACCAAACAGAGAAATAAGGACTCAAAAACATAAAATAAAAAAGGGGGGGGGGTCAAAACAAAAGCATTTTAAGTGAAAGAAACAAATAAGCAAAAGCAGAAAACTTAGGTTAGGGTTTCTGGGCATGAGTATGTGTGCGCATACATAGGCTTGTGTATGCATACTTCAAGCCTGCGTACGCATGTAGGAAGCATGCACACGTAAACAAGCCTTGAAGAACCCTAACCCAGAAAACAAGAACACTAAACATAGCAAAACTTTAAAACTAAAAATCTAATAACCTAGCAGGCTTTAAAATAGAAAGCTACTAAACCCTAGGCTTCCTAAACGTGTTAAAACATAAACTAAGCAAGAAAACCAAAAGAAAACAGAATTAAAACGGAGAAATAAATAGAAAAAGGTTAGAACTTAATATCTCAAACAAGAAGCTTTTCAAGCTTAATTTTGACCGTTCACCTTAGTCAATCTATTCAAAATTAAATACAAAAATGATTAGTAATTTTAAACTCGAAAGATCAAGATCAGAAAAGGTCCCAATCAAATGAAAATTTACTTGAGGATGTTTTGTGAAAAACTCCCTCTTTGATTCATTATTTCTAGCAAATCTTAGGTTTTCCCTTAAGATTTTCTGTGTATTTTGAAAAGGTACCATGTATGCTTTTTATATTAATAAAATAGAGGTTTGGAACAGCTCCTAGACTATGTGGGATTCGTTTCAAACCTCAATCTTTAATGCAAAAAAACTTGTCCTTCATAGTTTTTGAAACCCTAGGTGCGTACGCAAGCCCATGTATGCATACGCATACATCAAACCTACGTATGCATATGTGTGTATGCATATGCAACCCTAGGGTTTCCATGGTCTTTATTTTCTAAAAATAGATTTATTTTCTTCATAAAAGAGTTATATTTTCTACAAAACCTTCCACAAGTCAATTTATAATTTGATCGGACCATAAACCAACCTTGGGCTTTAGAATTTTAACATCATTGGGGAATGGTGACCTCAGTCGTAAGACGTACAAACTAAGCAAGAAGGAAAAAAAAAAAGAAAAAAAAAAGAGAGAAATGAAAATAAAAATGTTAGAACTTGATACCTTAAACAAGAAGCTTTTCAAGCTTGATTTTGACCGTTCCCCTCAATCAATCTACTCACAATCAAATATAAAAATGATTAGTAATCTTAAACTCGAAATATCAAGACTAGAAAAGGTTCCAATCAAATAAAAATTGACTTAATGATATTTTGTGGAAGACTCCCTCTTTGCTTCACTATTTCTAGCAAATCTTAGGTCTTCTCTTAGGATTTTCTGTGTGTTTTAAAAAGGTACCATGTATGACCTTTTATATTAAGAAAATAGGGGTTAGGAACAGCTCCCAGACGATGTGAGATTCGTTCCAAATCTCAATATTTAATGCAAGAAACTTGCCTTTCATAGTTTCTGGAACCCTAGCTGCATACGCGGGCCCGTGTATGCGTACACATGTGCGTGTATGCATACGCAACCCTACGGTTTTCATGGTCTTTATTTTCCAAAAATAGCTTCTTTTTTTTTTTTATTCAAAAAAGAGTTATATTTTCCACAAAAACTTTTCTTAAGTCAATTTATAATTTGATTGGGCCCTAAACCAACCGTGGGATTTAAGATTTTACCACCATTGGGGAACGGGGGCTCGAGTTATAAGAGGTACAAAATGCGGTGTCTATATCTTGGTTGAATCTTGGTCCGACATAAAATCTTGAATCTCTCCTTTTTTCAGTTCATTGAACGGTCCGGGTTTGAAAACCATGGTTAAGTCTCTAGTTTAAAATAATTTATTGGAAGATTCATACGTAATAATTGTTCTAGTATATGACATCATTAATATTTGGAGATTTAATTTTACTTTTATTATTAGGTGTCTCTAATGCCACTAAAACTATGTTTGGTTGGGTGGATTTTAGGGAGGATGGAAAAAGAAATGGAGAGAAAATGAGGAAGAAAATAAAATTATTGAGATGTTTGGTTTGGTTGAAAGGATTGATGAAAAGAAAACAAGTAGACCCCAAGTGTCCACCAAAATGTTTTCTCTAGAAAATTGGAAAGACAACCATCACAAAGGATAAGACCAAAAAGCACTCATTGTATAGACGTGAGAGTGATGAGACCGTGAGAGAGCCCCCTATGCATTGTATCTTGACTTTTTTTTTTTTTTTTTTTTTTTTTTTTTTTTTTTGCTGCTACTCATTTCTGTTATATTTGTTTTGTCCTTGAGTTTTTTACTTTTCTTCCTTGGCTTATTTCTTTTGGAAACTTCTCGTTGTTGTTGATGTTGTTGTTGTTGTTGTTGTTTTTTTCTTTTTTTTTTCTTTTTTTCTTTTTTCATTAGTTTTAGTTTTTTGTTTTGGTTCATCCTTTCTATATTTATCTAATAAGGGCATGAGTGTAAACTTGTACAAATAAGTTTTCCATCTCTCCACTTTTTTATCTTTCCAATCAAACACATAGGAAAGAAAACTAAATCATTTCTATCCTCCCACTTATCTATCCATTTTCCATTCTATATCCTTCCAATTTTTCACTCCTTCAACCAAACAGACCCTAAAAATAAGAATAAAAAACAAATTAAGAAATATAGATTGTTATGTGTAATATAATTATTTAATTGATATATTAAAAATGTAAACATATTATATTACTTAAGGGACTTGACTAAATAAAATGATCTATAACTATGGAGTAATACTAGAGATACATCCCTTTTTACACCAAAATTCACATCCTATTTGCCTGTCAACTTTTAATTAGATTTCAACACTTTCACATGAGTCCACTACGTGTATTTGAAAAACTAAAATTTAATAAAGAGTTGACACATAAGCAAACTAAAATCTAATAAAGAATTGACATATAATCAGAGTATTGATTTTGGTGTAGGAAGGGGTGTGTGCCTAGTATTAGTCATAACTATCATGCAGGATGTACATGTTATAAAATTATGTAGCCTACAAATAAAAATATCACTTTAGATGTTGTGTAAGTCTGATACCACAACCATTTCCACAACTTTCCCACAATTTGTCTATATGGCAACTTGTGAATGGTGAAATTGTGAACCCACAGGACGAGCCATGGCCAACATTATTAAAATTGTTGTGGTAGTAGACTTACTCTTAGATGCTGCATGGTTGAAACTATTTGACTTAATGCATTGCAAAATTTCACTCTAAATGGCCAATTGAATAATAAATGTATTAAATGTAATTATCGTCTTCAAAATTAGAGTGATAATTGATTATAGTATAAGAAGATTTATATAGTCGTATTATTTAGAGATCAAAATTGTTCAAACAAAATCTATAAACTTAATGTATAAATAATTTTGGAATAAGGCTTGACTTGGCGAAATAAAATTATATGTATTTTTACTTACTTTTAATGATAAGTAGTGTTACACATGAACAACTAAAATTTATTATCTCATAAAAAAATATTAAATTTATAAAATTACCCACTTATCTATATATATTAATAGGTAAAGTTTAGAGAAAATTCAATTAGATTTTGCCATTGAGGTCCAATTTTGTGCTATGTGTCCTAAATTATTTATTTTTAGAGAGCTTTATTTCTTAATTTTGGAGTTAAATGTGGGACCATGTTATAAATATCCATTCAAGTGAGTTATTGTGTACAAAAACCAAAGAGTTTAGAATTAATGAACATAACATTTTTTTTTAAATGGACAATTTACATTTTCAACCTAATAATATTATTATAAGACTTTTAAAGAGATAAAAAAAATATATAAGAATGACTATCAACAATATTTAAATTATATATATAAGAATTATACTATGCATCTTAATGTATATATTTTAAGTATATTCATGCATATGCATGAGGTTACAAACTAGTCTACCATAAAATATATGTTTGACATAATTAATGGTCAAAATCAAAACAAAAATTCACCATCACATTTGAAAAAAAAAAAAAGATCACATCAATTTTTTTTTCTTTTATAAATTCGATAGAATTTTAAACTTATTGTGTCAATTCCATAAGAATGGCTCTTTGTCATTAGTCAAAACACCAACGTTGATAACATTAGACTCAAAACACCAACCTTGATAACATGACCCTATCACAATTTCTTTTTTTTTTTCTTTTTAAAGTACGAATAGAGATCTTTCCAATTCACCTTATTTTCATTCAACAACATAACAATTGAAGGGTATATAGAAATAGACAGAATAGAAAATGAATTTTTTTTTTTTTTTTTTTGGGCACATATTTGCTGTAAATTAAGTTGCAGTAACTCCTACAAAAAATGCACATGTGTCAATACCTCAGATAAACTCCTATTCAAGCTTATATTTAAATGAAAACCTGTACATGTTTTTCTAATCCTCGGAATCATTTTTACCCTGGTCAGTATATTTTTTTCCCTTGTGGGCTCCTACGCGTGAGGCTTGCGACGGTGAAACACTATTGCCTATCTCGGCATAGGCTTTTTTTCCCCACGGCGGTGAAACCTAGTGCTCTTGCATCCATCTCATCACAATCTTTCCTTTCCCTCTCCCCCTCCCACGCCTTCCCTGCTCTCTGTAACCATGGACGACCTCACTAGCAAGTGGGCTCGTTTCTCCCTCAATACACGAGAAACTCAAACACTCCCTTTGGCCCATGAAGTGGAGAACAATAAAAGAGTATTGGTGGCCAAACTATTCACAATATGCCGTGTCAACATAGAAGCGTTGTCCCATATACTGAAAACTATGTGGCGGTCTATACAGAATTTTGAGGTTCATGACCTTACTTTCAACACTGTTCTGATCCTTTTCTCTGACAAGGCTGACGCGAAGTAGATCCTATCTCAGGAACCTTGGTCCTTCAATAAGTACCTAATTGGACTATACAAACCAGGCGATTCTAAGTCCGTGGACGATGCCAAATTTGACACTGCCTCCTTTTGGGTACAAATCCACAACCTCCCACTCAGTCGCATTAATAGAGCTAACGCGAAGATTATTGGGAGATCACTTGGCAAGGTTGAACAAGTGGATGCCTCCCCCACCAGCGAATGTCGCGGTCACTATGTGAGAGTCCGGGTTGCACTAAAATTTGACCAACCCTTCTGCCGTGGTCACTTCGTGGACATGGGTGCAACCGGACCTCTATGGGTCTCATTCCAATACAAGCGCATGCCAGTATTCTGCTACTGGTGTGGGCTCATGAATCACGACGAGAAGAATTGCAGATTATGGACAGACAACAGCGAAACCTTGACAAAAGAGTCCTAACAATATGGACCGTAATTGAAGGCCACCACGGTAAACCCCCAACAACCCCGGGTCATGCACACCAAAACTCCACAGTCCACCGCACTGCCATCCACACATCGCCCAACACCATCCCCTACTGCGCACCCCTCACCAGTGATGGAAAGGGCCCACAATCTGCCGAAAAATCTTCCTTTCCCTTCCAAAAATGATGACCCCATGACATCAGTAACGCATCCTGAAACCATGCCCACAAATAAGGAAATTCTTTCTGACCCGATTCTCTTCCATACACATATCACGAAAATTGATCATGCAATAAATTCTTTTCAAAATTCAAACCAACCAACTTTACTTACACAGCTTAACACCACCCCTGCCACAAATGCTCCAACACCTCCATCACCATATCCCCCCAAGTCAACCAACACAAAAAAGAACACTAGTGCTGCCATAGTAACTCACGTGACTTCCACACTCCCCATAACTGACCATGCTTTGCACTTTTTTCAAAATTTACACCAACCAACCCTAAATACACAGCTAGCCAACACCTCAGCCACATATTCTCAAACACTTCCATCATCGTGCCCCCTAAAATCAGTCACCACCCAAAAGAAAATTAACGCAGAAAAAGTGACCCACGTGACTGACACCACGCCCCCCCATAACTACCCATTATATCCATGCAACACACAAAAATTCCAACAACCCCATAACATCCACCCCTCTTGACCTTGTGGGCCCACAACAAAGTTCGTGGCATAGGCTTGGGCTACCTCGACAAATAATTGACAACAATGGGACCTATGACCACATTTCAGGCTCTAAACGAAAATCCTCTAAGGAGGTGATCATGGAAGACTCACTTGATGAAAAAAAAAAAAACCAAAAGCTACTAAATAAGAAGGCACATACCTTGGGTAAACTCATGGTAGATAATCTAGGATCGGCAGTGGCTGCTTGGCAGCACCATGAACACAATGAGTATTTTGAGCTGGAACTGTCAGGGGCTTGGGAACCCCCGTACAGTGAATGCTCTCAAGAGAGCATGGAAGAAACAAGCTCCCATTTATGTCTTCTTAATGGAGACAAAACTCTCTACTGAACAGCTGAATAACATGAAGGGAAACTGGGAATATAACCAAGGATTGGTGGTCTCTAATAATGGTTCAAGTGGTGGCTTAACACTCTTATGGAAACCCAGTACTCAGGTATATGTCAAAAAATTTTCACATTGGTTTGTTGATGTTCATATAGTTTGTGATATAACAGGTATAAAGTAAAGGCTAACTGGATTTTATGGCCACCTCGATACTAACAAGTGTGAAGAGACATGGACTCTTCTTGAATCCTTTGGACGATTAAACACTCTACCTTAGCTATGTCTGGGTGACTACAATGAAATTCTCAGCCAAGCAGAAAAGGCCGGAGGACGCCTTCGACCTACCAAGTAGATGGACCGTTTTCACATGGCAATCTCACACTGTGGTTTCATGGACCTGGGCTACCGCAGGTCTCCAATCACATGGTCACGGAACCATCCCACTAAAGGCTGCATCACATACGCCGTGACAGGGCGCTTGCCATCGCTACATGGAAATCCAAATTCCCCAGAGCATCTATACAGCACCTTTTAATGTCCACTTCTGATCATTCCATGATCGCAATACATTTGCCACCCCCTAAGACTCAGCTCAAACATCCTCGACAACCTTTCCGCTTTAAAGTAATGTGGCTTCGTGACCCACGTTGTACTGAAATAATGGAAGAGGCATGGATGGAGGGACTTTATAATCCAAATGGTGCCCCAATTATCAATTGCCTTGAAAATGGTATAGCCCGTCTATCCGCATGGAACAAAATAGAGTTTGGGCATGTCGGAAGGCAGATTGCAAGGTTGGAAGAAGAATTACAGTCTTTAGAACAACATCACCAACCAAACCATGAAAAGATTGAAGAGGTCTGTAAAGCTTTGAATTGCTAGCTTGATGCTGAAAACACAATGTGGCACCAAAGGTCCAAGCACTTGTGGATCACTGACGGCGACCGAAACACCTCATTCTTTCACCAAAAAGCTTCAAACCGTAAGGACAAAAACCTCATCCGAGGCATTACGAACACAAATGGGGTATGGTAGGAGGATGCTTGAGCTATGGAAAGGGTTATGTAGACTACTTCAACACCATTTTTTTGTCCAATGGCCCTACAGACACTGCTCCAACAACTGCAGCCGTTCAACCTGTGGTCACTACCCAAATGAATGAGTACCTTTATTAGCCTTTCCAAGCAGATGAAGTACACAAGGCATTGAAGCAAATGCATCCAAAGAAATCCCTGGGCCCAGATGGTATGCCCCTACTCTTCTACCAACACTTTTGGTCTCTGTCAAGTGAGTTTGTTGCAAAAGTTGTACTTGATTTTTTAAATTTGGGAATCATGCCCCCTAAGTTTAATGACACCCATATTGTCCTCATCCCGAAGGTGAAAAACCCTACCAAGATAACAGAATATAGACCCATAAGCCTAAGCAATCTCATCTCTAGACTAGCTTCCAAAGTTATTGCAAATAGGCTTAAATGCTTCCTCCCAGATATCATTAGTGAAAACCAGAGTGCGTTTATGTCTACTACACTTATTACTGATAATGTTTTAGTGGCTTTTGAGACTATTCACCACCTAAATCAAAAATGAAGTGGGCGGGTTGGGGAGATGGCTTTAAAACTTGATATGAGTAAAGCTTTTGATAGAGTTGAATGGGGCTACCTTCATGATATAATGTTAAAAATGGGTTTTCATGCTAAATGGGTAAACCTTATAATGCTTTGTGTTACCTCTGTCACATATTCCATCAGGATCAATGGCGAGCCCCGTGGCCATATCACCCCTATGAGAGGCTTGCGACAAGGGGACCCCATATCCCCTTTTTCTTTTCTTGTTTTGTGCAGAAGGACTATCTGCCCTCCTCAATCAATCCTCTAGGAATGGGCAATCCAAGGTGTTGCTGCATGCCCACAGGGTCCACGGATCTCCCACCTTTTTTTCGCAAATGATAGTATAATCTTCTGTCGAGCCATTAGTGCTGATTGTGCTCACCTGGAACACATCTTGGAGACCTATGAACAAGCATCTGGCCAACAACTCAATCGTGACAAGATTGCCTTATTCTTTAACCAAAACACACCACTAGAGGTTCAGGAGGACATTAAACATTGTTTTGGGGCTGAAGTTATCAGACAACATGAGACTTACTTGGGTTTACCCTCCCTGGTGGGTCAATCAAAGAGAAATACATTTCGAGAGCTCAAGGAAAGACTGGATAACAAGCTCTCAGGATGGAAGGAAAAGTTGCTCTCACAAGCCAGAAAGGAAATCCTCATCAAGGCAGTGGCCCAAGCCATTCCCACCTATACAATGAGTGTCTTTAAGCTTCCAGACTCCCTTTGTGATGAGATGACAAGTATGGTCCGTAATTTTTGGTGGGGCCAAAAGGATGGAAGAAACAAAATGGCTTGGTCCATTACAGGTATTCCTTTCGATAATATGGGTGTACACTATCATCACTTCATCGACCTAGTCTGGTACCTCATCTTCAAGTAGCATGTGGGCCAAGACTTACTTGAACTTATCATCACCATCGCATGGTGCATGTGGTACAACTGGAACAAAACACGGCATGGCTCTCCACGGCAGTCCTCAAACGAAATCATACACAAGGCAAGAACCATCATGGAAGAATTCTAGTGGCCCACTTCACGTGTCCTCAACCCACAAGTCCATCAAACACTCACTGGGTTCCTCCCTCAAACCCGTGGTTCAAGATAAACACCAATGCAGTTATTTTCAAGAATCTCGGCTTAGTAGGCATCGATACAGTGATTCGGGACCATGCAGGAACAATTATTGCAGCCTTCAATCAGCATTTGCACCTGCCATTGGGTCCCTTGGAAGTTGAAGCAAAGGCTATGGACGTAGCGGTTTCGTTTGCATGGGATGTTGGCGTACAAGATGTTATTTTTGAAACTGATTCCCATGTGATTTTCATTGCTTTGTTGGGCTCCACCTTGCCACCAGCTACAGTGATTGATGTCATTGAGAGCATCCAGCATAAGTTGCATGATTTTAGACGCGTTAAAATCCAACATGTGGGGCGACAGGGAAATAAGTCCGCACATTCTTTGGTACAACATGCAAAGGGTATCCATGGTTTTGTAACTTGGATGGAGGAAAGTCCACCAATAATTGAATCTCTAGTACTTCAAGATGCTATGTACTTATCCCTTTCGTAATAAAAGTTTCAGTCTTTCTTATAAAAAAAAAAAATGAAAACTTCTTTGTCAAGATTGAATTTTTTTACCAAATGCCCATTTGACATGTGTGCATTTTGCAGAAGTTGTTGTAACTTAGTTTGCAGCAAATCCTTGCCCTTTTTATTATTATTAAAAAGCCTCAATACGGTAGAGTATATAAGTTTATAATACAAGTTGTAATAATCTAACATCACTAGCATGCATATACGGGCAGTACTTATAGGGTATGATATGATGGTAAATGAGCAGATCACCATGGATTCACTTTGTAACTCACTGCTTCGAGTAGGTCATGAGGGAAGGCAGTATTGACAGCCCTCGCTTACTTTCTCACCTTCTTGCTTGCTGTTGTGAAACTACAGTTCTTTTGTAATTGGGTGCATTGCTATGAAATATGGGAAATTTATTAAGTTCCATATGAATGAATGATTTTTCTTGAATCTCCCTCCGTCCCTCGTGATCAAACTGAAACTAAATGTACCCTTTTACAGGTTCTGCCAGAAGAAGATTTACTGTTTCTTCAATAATTGTTCTCAACTATTTATTCATATGGTGGTACTTTTTCTTCAATAATTGTTCTCAACTATTTATTCATATCACAACCACCATATGAATAAATAGTTGAGAACAATTATTGAAGAAAAAGTAAATCTTCTTCTGGCAGCACCTGTAAAAGGATAAATTTAGTTTCAGTTTAATCACGAGGGACGGAGGGAGATTCAAGAAAAATCATTTACAAGTGATCCAATTCCATGTGAGTTTCTTTTTTAATGAGCAATAAGGACCACTATCAGTGCATCCAGCATTACACTATACAAAAAGGAAGCTCAAAAAATCAAATTAAGATGCCCATGATTTTGCCCAAATCCAAATGTATCTAATCTATTGAGAGTGGGTCTCCTGATTTTCAAGACAAACGAAACTAGATGAAAAAGAGATTCATTTAAAAATAAAAGCAACAAAGAGGAAATTAGGCTAAAGAATTTAAATATCCTTGGAGATCTAAATTTGCTAACAATTGCAAAATGATGTAGATAATAATTTAAATGGTAGTGACGATTTTGACAACACAAACCCTATAGTACTAAGGTGGTACAACATATGCATGCATGAAGATGTAAAGCTTTATCAGTAGAATCCTTTGGAGCATAGATAACATGACAACACGAACCCTATAGTATTAAGGTGGTACAACATATGCATGAAGATGTAAAGCTTTATCAGTAGAATCATCACGAACCCTACAGTACTAAGGTGGTACAACATATGCATGAAGATGTAAAGCTTTATCAGTAGAATCATCACGAACCCTACAGTACTAAGGTGGTACAAGTACAACATATGCATGAAGATGTAAAGCTTTATCAGTAGAATCATTTGGAGCACAGATAACAAACGTGCAGCAAAACTGAATTTTAATGACTTTTTTAACACAGGGAGTACGTATTTGAAAATCTTCTTATATTTATTTTGTTCTGTGTTTCTTTTTTATCAAGCATTAATAAATGAAAAAAAGATTCATTTAAAAATAAAGGCAACAAAGGGGAAATTAGGCTAAAGAACTTAAATATCCTTGGAGATCTAAATTTGCTAACAATTGCAAAATGATGTAGATAATAATTTAAATGGTAGTGACGTTGTTGACAACACGAACCCTATAGTACTAAGGTGGTACAACATATGCACGAAGATGTAAAGCTTTATCAGTAGAATCATTTGGAGCACAGATAACAAACGTGCAGCAAAACTGAACCACAATATATGTAACAAAATCATAGGATACCACAAACGATTTCTCCAATGGAACCATAATGTAAATAAAGCTAACCCAATCTCCAAGCATGTTTGATCATAGCTAAAACAAATAAATGAAGTACCAAAATACCTCATTGTCATAGTCAATCTTTCTTTAAAGGACTGATTTTCAATTGGTAATCTTATCATTTCTATGATACCAATACCATTAAACACTCTTCAATTGGCATATCTAATCCATATATCATAAGAAATCGCACTAGGTTAATTTGCAAATTTTAGCAAGTAACAAATATGATGGGTTATTTAGACCCCTTAACACACAACTAGATTGAGTAGCCTAGTTAATTAGCCAAGTTGTTACTTAGTCAAATTAAACAATTCTAGGTTAAAACAATCAAACAATCAAACAATCATATCAAGAATATATAGTAGCAGAATAATAAATAACACAAGATATGATCACCCAGGAAAATTAAACCGGTAAAAAACCTAGGGAGGATTTTACCCACCAATCCTCAAGGCAAAACTGAATTCACTATGAAATAATTGAAGTTCATACAAAAGGATTTACAATCTCCCTGCTTGACTTCCTAATGCTACCTACCAGTAGAACTTACTAACACAACCCCGTGCAAGCTCTGAATCCACAGACTCCTTCTTTCTTGAATTCTTCAATTAGCTATAAGCACCCACGCTTGATATTCTTTAAGCTCCAATGGCAGCAACCAAGTTGATCATCAAGATGTAAATAATATCTCTACCTTGAAAACCCTAAGTTTATGTGAAGGAAAGCTCCTTAAGGATCTCACAAGAGATTCACATAAACAGCAATATGAGCAACAAAGACTTAGAGAGGTTTGGGTACAAAACCCTAATAAAAGGAGGCAAAAGAAGCACTCTAATCTCTCTCTCTCTTCCAAAGTCCTTAAAAACGTGGCTTAGGGTTTCCTTTATATAGTGGGAGAAGTAGATCTGAAACCCTAATCCTTAATGGGCTTAAGCTGCTGTTTGGGCCAACTTAAAATTCTGCAGATACGATTTTCGATCGATCGAGCCTGTTCTTCAATCGATGCTCGATCGATCGAACCAGGTAGAATATGAAGTCTTCTTCCTGCAGCTTGTATGTTCTTGAATCTTGACTTGAATCACCTTGAGCATTATCAAATAACACCTATAGACTCTAAGATCTATATCTAGACAAGTTTGTGTTCACGATTTGCCAATTGTTCTAAACATTTAGAACCTAACAAAATATTGTTTTGGGAATTTAATCGAACAAATTGGAATCAAAGAGAGACTATATATAACCCTGTTTGAACTTGAAATTAACAATCACAAAATCATCAAATTCCGCTAAACTAAGACAATGTATTCTTTGAGGCGGATTGAAATGTAAATCTATGCAAACATAAATAAGCCAAATTGATTGCAAAGCATAGCCAAAAAAAGGGGGGGGTAAATTGCAAATTACACCCCTAAAGTTTGGGGTTGACTAGATTTTACACTTCAAAGTTTCAGAAACTTGATTTTACACCCTGAAGTTTGGTTCCATTAGCAATTCACCCTCCACAGTTGATTTCTGATATTAAGTGACACATCAATATCATGTTTATGTGTTTTTTTTTTTTTTTTTAACCAAATCAACCCCAACACTACGACATTTTAGTGATGACCAAGTGAAGAGCTAGCATGCATCAAAACTACATAGTTTCAAGCCTAAACTTAAAATAAAAACCTCTAGCCTAAACGACATAGTTTTAGGCCAAATTCTAAAATCTAACAACAAAGACCATGAAGAACTAACCTCCCTAACCCAAACCCCACGAACCCAAACCCCTTGGCTCAGACTAAACCCAGTTATACCATCGACTCACTTCGTGAACCCAGGCAATGGCGATGACAACGGCAGCGGCAGCCACAACGAACTTCTCTTCTCTTTCTCTCTGATTTCGGATTTGGCTTGTGTAGTCTTAATTCCTACTTCCTAACATTAAATTGTGGCATCACACCAATACAACAGTAAATTAAAACCATTGAAGGAACGAAATTGAAAAATATTTGCTTCATTTTGTGGTCACTGCCAATGAGGTGTGTAAATATTCATAGTCATATTTGTGTTGATTTTTTCAATGACATTTTGGGTTGTGATTTTTGGGGTTTTCATGTTGGTTGTTAAAATTGAATTCCTATTATTTGGGTGGATATTATTTGTTTATATGGGTGGTAAATTATTTGAAATTTTGAAATCCCTGTGATAGTTTATAGTTATGTAAGGTGGGTGGTTGTGAAAATTCGTGTGTCAATTCTATAGTAGTAACTGTACAGTCAAAGCAATGAAGCTTGAATCATCAATTGTTTAAACAAAAATACATGCTGCCACCTTTAGTTTATTGCTAAAGGAGCTTGAAGAAATAAATATAGTATATAATATAGTTGGTTGTATTTTGTCTAGTTCTGATTACTTTATTGATCTTTATTTGTGGTGGGTCAGCCTCTTGGAAGAGGATTGTCGCCTATGAAGTATTGTCGAAAGCCAATCAACTATGGTAATTACCATAATATATATACTACACATTGTGCTTATTATTTGCATATTGCCAAAATTTAGTCATTGAGTTTGTTGTGTGCTTACCATATGGTCCAATGTATCTATTATTGCAAGTCTGAACCCAAACAAGTGTTGTTGGAAGCAGTGGAGTTGGTAGATATGGAAAGAGAGATGGAACTAGAGCTAGAAAAGGAATTGGAAACGGATCTGAAGTTGGTAGTTTGTAGGACCTTTAATTGTTAGAACCTTTTGTGGTTACTGTTTTGTAAAGCTGCCTATAAGCTTATTTGATGGTTTTACCAGACAAAAGTAACTTATTTTGTGTTAGTCCTAGGACCTTTTATTATTAGGACCTTTTGTTTGGCAAACTTTGATAGTCACTGTTTTGTAAAGCTTTCATAAGCTTATATGATGGCAATATTGGACATGAGCAAAAAAAAAAAATATACATATATATATAGCATCTACTTAGTACTTACTATTCCAATCATATTTCTGCATATTTCAGTCCATCAGCTACTTACTATTCCAGTCATATTTCTACATTAGCAGCTAATTGATAACTAAATAAAACTTACGCATGCATGTGCTGTGAACGATTTTAGACCCCTTAAAAACAACCAAATTGGTTAGCCTAGATTAATTAGCCAAGTTGTTACTTAGTCAAATTATGCAATACTAGGTTAAAGCAATCAAATAATCATATCAAAAGAATAAAGCAGCGGAATAATAAAAGACACAATGATATGATCACCCAGGAAACCACACGGTAAAAACTTGGGAAGGATTTGACCCACCGATCCTCAAGGAAAAACAGAATTCACTATGAAAGAATTGAAGTTCTTACAAAAGGACTACAAGCTCCCCGCTCGACTTCCTAATGCTACCCACCAGTAGAACTTACTGACACGACCACATGCAAGCTCCGAATCCACGGACTCCTTCTTTCTTTGAATTCTTCAATCAGCTACAAGCACCCCCGCTTGATATTCTTTAAGCTTCAAAGGTAGCAACCAAGTTGATCGTCAAGATGTTGAAGTAATCTCAATCTTGAAAACCCTAAGCTTTGTGTAAAGGAAAGCTTCTCTAGATCTCACAAGAGATTTACACAAAATAGCAATGTATGAGCAACAATACAACTGGAGCAATTCTAAAAACGTGGCTAGGGTTTTGCCTTATATACCTAAGACAAAAACATAAAACCCTAAACGTTTAATGAGTTAGGGTTAAGTTGGAAAATTGCAGAAAAACGCAATCTGTGCGATTTTCAATCGATCGAATCTATTCTTCGATCGATCGAGCCAGACCGAAATGCTCCAATACATCTACAATCTCTCGATTCCAACTTTACAATAAATAAACAACTTTGAGCACACTTTAACAAGACTAAACATGTTGTTTTGATCATGGTTTGCCAACATTACAAATTAGAGTTCTAAATACATAAATTCCTAAACCTTTAGAACCTAACAAACTCCCCATTTGGCAATCCGTGACAAAACACAAATTAAAAGCTCAAAGTTTTACAAGTAAAAAGCCCTTTACAAAAATAATGCTCATAAACTCAAATTCAACTCTAACTACTATCCATCGGTTGCAAGTGTAAATAGCAGTTTTGTTGAATCAACCTATATATTCCTGAAATACTCAATAAACGCATAAACACATGTGTGACAGAAAAAAGTAAAGCACAGGTGTAATATTCTTGTAAGATTCACACAACACAAAATAAAGACATATATGAATGAACATCTCATAAATATAAATCAATAAGCAATGAATCACAAAGCAACAAGAATCAATGAATATAACATATATATCAATCAATGTTACTCCCCCTAACATGAATATCCCCAAAAATGATATACGAAGTGAAGCACCTAGATACAATCGAAAAAACTCCACAATCTAACAAAAAAATCTCCCCCTAACTACAAAAACTCCTCTACAAATCAAAAACTCCACTCCCCATTTTTGTGACGGAATGCCAAAGGGCAATCACAAGTCGCCATCAAAAGGAGGTGGTGAGAGTGAATGAAGACGCACAAAGTCGACTCGCAAAGCACGAATCTCATCTAGCAAGTCCACCAAAATCTGACCATAAGCCGCCTGAACAGTCATGACAGTCTCCAAGGTACGACGAACATCGAAGTCATCCGAAGAAGGTAAAGGAACAGCAACATCAACATCATCAGCAGGATCAGGAACATCCTCACCAGTAGGACCTGTAGAAGAAGAAGGAGGAGGAGGAGCACTACTAGATGGCTCAGACCTAGGGTGTTTAGAACCAGCTCGAAGATGAGCGGCCCTCTGTCTAAGAAAAGACGCACCTATGGGAGCAATCACATGAACGGGCTCAGAGGAAGGGAAGCCACTAAGATCAAGATAAAGCAAAATCCTATGAATAAAAATAGGATGCACAAAGGCATGAGTAGTAGATGAACTCCTATAAATATCGTTCAAAGAACGAAGAAAGAGATGAGGAAAACTAATAGGAGCATCAATAACCAAAGCGTACAAAAATACACACCTCTCGAAAGGAATGGTGTGGACATGAGAGATAGGCCAGATAGAATGACAGGCTATCCTAAAGAACAAATAGTGCAACCCGGAAAGCTCAGCAGAAGTGATCCTTGGATCAAAACCCCACTGGACAGTAGTCCTAGTGATGTAAGACAAGACATCACTCAACTCGGGAGACTCAGCATAAGGATAGACAGGATGACGAACCAACAGTACCCCTAGAGCATCAGCCACTACCTGAGGAGTAATGGAGTACTCTACGCCTCATATCCAACTCTTAACTAGAGTGTTGGAATCATAGACGCAGATAGAGATGTTCGAGAAGAACTCTCTAATCAGGGTAGCTGGAAGAGGAGGATCAGACACATCCAACAAAGGTAACCATCCCCTACGCTCAAAATTTTTCCTAATGGCAGGGTCAACCTCACCTAGAATAACAGAATGCTCAGCCCAAATCTTCCTCTGAAGATTCAGCTTCTCAAAAGTCTCTTGGTTTTTCTCACTCAGAAACCTCTCACTATCAAAGGAAGGTGAGGGAGGAGAAGGAGAGGGAACAGACCTACAGGCTCTAGTCTTCCTAGGCATGATGCTAAGGAAAGGACAGAGATACAAGGAAAAACCAAAAAGAATAAAACAAAACCAAAGGCAGACTGCAAGTTAGCACAAAAAACAATAGAATAAAAATCTATATGATGCATGAACAAATACAATGCCATGATGCATGTACTAATGCAGTAAAAAATCAAGTTCAATTGAGATCAAATTTGACAAAATTGGCTTGAGCAGGGAATTTTTATCAAAAACCCCAAAAATTGAAAACCACTTGTTGAAATTTTTAAACAAATTGATAAATTGGGCAGTACAAAACACATCACATAGATTATAATGCCTAATTTCATCAAAACAACAAGCCAATTTCATCAAATTCAACTCAATTTCACAATAGCCCCAATTCGGATCAAGAACAAACCCTAGATTTTTCAATTTTTCACCAAACTCAAAATTGATCAAATTAACAGGTAAGGATCATGTTTATGACGTGTCCCCACAAAAACCCAATGATCAATCGCACAAAATAGGGCTTGAATCAACAGAAAATCCCAAAAATGCTAAGTCCGAAAATCTCCCTCAAATGCATGGATTTATGCATGAAATCATGAAAATAAATTCAAAAGAAAGGGTAAAAGTGTCTTACTGGCTTGAGGACAGAGAAACCTTGCAAAAATTTCGGAGGAAAAAAACAAAAATTTGATTGTGGAGCCTTGCCTCGTCGGAGAGAGAAAGAAAAAGTTTGAAAAAGTGTTTGAAAAAGTCAGATCTGATCTTTTTAAAAAAATCTTTTTCACGATCTTCGATCGATCGAAAATTACATTTGATCAATCGAATGAAATAGTCATTTTTAAACAAATTAAAGCACTTTTTCGATCGATCAAAAATCAGAATGGATCGATCGAACTGGGCAGAGACTCACAAAAAAATTTTGAGAAAAATCACAGTTTTGAAAAACACAAACCTAATTTTGAAAACAACTCCTCAAAGCATTAAACAACGAAAACAAAATGCATGAGTATGAGATGGAATGCTTTTTCAAAAACCCAAAATTTTTTTAAACCCAATTTTCTCAAAAACAAGTTTCAATCATTCTCCCATTGAATTTTCTTAAGGAACAAATATGTTGTGCACAAATTTCAAGATATTTTCAAACTTGGTTAGTTAGACCAAAAACACACACACTAGCATGTACAGTATTTAACAAAGAGTAACTTGTGTAGTGTGTGATACTAGCAAAAACTTGAGATACATATGAGGTGATATGTGAATAGTAATCAAATACAAAGTCTACACAATTCATCACATAGAATTTAAAAGAGACTATCACATAAAGAGTTACATCCTATAACTCTCACATCTCCTAGAACAAAAGCTTGCAATCATGTAAGTTTCTTGAATTTTTGCCTCTTATATATGTGAATTGGCATCAAGCCTAATAGTACACACCGGTTTGAATTAAGTGAATTGGCATCAAGCCTAATAGTACACACCAGTTTTAATTTAATTGAGGCTACACCTTATGTTCTTTTTGTGCATGTGCTACACTTTCTCAAGCACAAAATCTTATGATATGCACTAAGGTGTTCATGATTGGCTAGTGAACAGTGGTGAGATGGTTATTTATGTCTTTCTCAAAAGGATCAAGTCCGACAGTTAAAGAACATGTGACTTCAAGATTAAGACAATGATTAAAAAACACACACATCTTTCCCACACAACATGCATTACAAAGCTTCAACTAATCAAGTGCAATGAATAAGCTCATCAAAGTTAAACAAGGTACACAAGACATGACATGTGTAAAAAGATTGACCAACCTTATTTTCAAAAATCAAGAAAAATAGTGTCAAACATAGTTTTGCTTTCCTTTTTTTTTTTTTTTTTTTTTTTAAAGAAAACAAATAAATCCTAGAATGAAATGCATGAATGTAATGCAATGCAAGTCCTAGAACAAAAAAAAAAAAAAAAACACAAAAACACAAAAACTAAAGAACAATAGTCACAAAAGAATAGAGCAATGAAGCACAAAGACCAAGAAAGCCAAAAAAGACTAAGGACACCGAAGCACACCAATGACTTGACGAAGTGTCTCAAACTTACTTCCATCAAGAAGTTTGGTGAAGATGTCAGCATTTTGACGGTCAGTAGGGATATACTCAAGAATAACAATTTTCTTTTCAACCAAATCCCTAATGAAGTGATATCTAAGTTCAATGTGTTTAGTCTTAAAGTGCTGAACAGGATTCTTAGATATGTCTATGGCACTAGAATTATCACAATAGACAACTATGGTGTCTTGAGGGATCCCATAATCGCTCAAAAGTTTTTTCATCCAAAGAAGCTGAGAACAACAACTCCTAGCAGCAATATATTGAGCCTCAACAGTGGATAAAGAAATAGAATTTTGTTTCTTACTCATCCAAGCCATAAGATTGGTTCCAACATAGAAACACCCTTCAGTGGTGCTTTTCCTATCATCAGCATTCCCAGCCCAATCAGAATCAGAAAAACCAGCAAGAGACAAATTTGACTCTTTGCTATAAAACAATCCATAATCACAAGTTTCATTCACATATTTGATAATTCTCTTAACAGCATTCAAATGAGAAACCTTAGGATTAGATTGAAATCTAAAGCAAACACCAACACTAAAAGAGATATCAGGACGACTAGCAGTTAAATATAAGAGACAACCAATCATGCTTCTATACAAGGTAACATCAACAGACTCACCTGATGGATCAATTGTTAATTTCGCATTAGCAGCCATTGGTGTTCTAGTGTGAGCAGCCTTGTCCAATCCAAATCTCTTGACTAAATTTCTTGCATATTTAGCTTGATTGATGTAGATTCCTAACTCTGTTTGCTTCACCTGCAATCCCAAAAAATAAGTCAATTCACCAACCATGCTCATTTCAAACATTGCCTTTATTTCATCTGCAAAAGAATGAGTAAGAGAATCATTAGTAGCACCAAAAACAATGTCATCAACATAAATTTGAGTTACAACAAAACCAGTCTTATCCTTTCTTATGAAGAGAGTTGTATCTGCAGATCCCCTTTTGAATCCATGCTCAGTGAGATATGCAGTTAATCTATCATACCAAGCTCTAGGAGCTTGCTTCAAACCATAAAGAGCTCTCTTCAATTTGTAGACGTCATCCAGTCTGTGAGGATCTACAAAGCCTTTAGGTTGTTCAACATAAACTTCTTCTTGTATCATTCCATTCAAGAAAGCACTCTTGACATCCATTTGATATAGCTTGAAGTTTAAGTGACTTGCTATGGCCAACAATATTCGGATGGATTCTAACCTTGCTACTAGTGCAAAAGTCTCATCAAAATCAATTCCTTCCACCTGTGTGTACCCTTGTGCAACAAGTCTTGATTTGTTTTTGATCACAGTGCCATGTTCATCTGACTTGTTCTTAAAGATCCATTTAGTTTCAATCACATGTACATTCTTCGGTCTAGGAACTAGTTCCCACACATCATTCCGAACGAATTGATGAAGTTCTTCATGCATGGAATTTACCCAATCAGCATCTTGAAGTGCTTCATCCACCTTCTTCGGTTCAAATTGGGACAGATAGCATGAGTGAGTAATCACATTCAATGCTTTTGATCTCAATCTCATGTTATCATTCAAACTACCCAATATATTTGTGGAGGGATGGTTCAGTCTCACTCTAGAGGATGGACCTTTAACTAGAGATGTGGAGGTACCTTTCTGTTTAGATGGAGGACTGAGCTCACTTTGTACTTGTTGATTTTCACAAATCGGAGTGGATGGTTCTGAACTTGATGGTACAGAAACTGCATCATTTAACAACAACAACTCTTTCTCACTATGTTTTCCAACATACTCAGCAGGAAGAGAATCAACAACTTCTAGAGACTTATCTTGACCAAGAGCAGTGCTTTCTGTCAGTGCTTCTGAACCCACTTCATCATTTATCACAACATTTGAAGATTCCATGACTGTTTTAGCTCTCAAATTGTATACTCTATACGCTCTACTAGTGGAAGAGTATCCTAGAAAGTATCTTTTATCACTTTTTGCATCAAACTTTTCGAGGTTCTCTCTATCACGTAGAATGTAACAGTCACTGCCAAATATCCTGAAATATTTAACAACAGGCTTCTTTCCTCTCCAGAGTTCATAGGGAGTTTTCTTGGAGTCAGGTCTAAAATACACCCGGTTGAGTGTATGGCAAGCAGTGTTGACTGCTTCTCCCCAGAAGGACTTTGGCAATTTTTTGTTGTGTAGCATGACTCGTGCCATCTCTTGAACAATCCTATTTTTCCTTTCCACAATCTCATTCTGTTGAGGTGTCTTGGGTGATGAGAACTCTTGGTGAGTGCCTTGATCATTGCAGAAGGTAGCCAGCTTGGTATTCTCAAATTCTCTTCCATGGTCACTTCTGATTCTGGCTATCACAGTATCTTTCTCAACCTGCAATTTCTTGCACAGATGTATCATCTTCTCAGGAGCCTCAGCTTTATCCTTCAAGAGCACAACCCAAGTATATCTAGTAAAGTCATCCACAACAACTAGAATATACTTCTTTCCACCCAGACTTTGAACTCTGGCAGGACCCATGAGATCAATATGTAATAACTCTAAAGGTCTTGAAGCTTGAACACTAGTCACAGACGGATGCTTGGATTTTACTTGTTTGCCTATCTGATATGGTCCACAAATGCACTTATCTATCTTCTCAAATTTAGGTAAACCGATAACTGCCTCATACTTGGAAATCTTCTCTAACTGCTTATGACTGGCATGCCCCAACCGTTGATGCCACAACTCAACTTGATCTATCTTTGGACTAAAGCACTTGTTGTTTACACTTGGTGTTATGCCATAACAGTTGTCAGCTGTCCTTACACCAACACACATACAGTCACCTCCTCCATCAAGTATCTCACATTCATACTTGGTGAAAAGAACATTTAATCCATTGTCGCAAATCTGACTTATGCTGAGTAAATTGGCCTTCAATCCATCAATATACCAAACATCTTCAAACACCGGCAATCCTGGAATGTCCATAGTACCAATGCCTCTGATCACAGATTTACTTCCATCTCCAAAAGTGACTGTCCCAATCTTTCCTTCAAAGAGTGTTTTGAATAAACTTTTATTTCCTATCATGTGCCTGGAACAACCACTATCCAAATACCAAAGACAAGAATCACGTGCCTTTAAGGCGGTTAAAGCAGTATAGCAAACATAATTCTTATCACATGTGATTATGCCAAGATACTTAAGGAAAGATTTAACAAAAAAAACAAACGGCAAAGACAGCAAGTAGATAAGTTGACTAATAAGCAAAAAGATTTTCCAAGAATCCATGACAATAGGGGTCAAGGATCAGCTCAGAGATAAAAAATCTCTAACAAGAGAGCAACTTGCTCTGATACCACTTGAACGGTTTTAAACCCCTTAAAAACAACCAGATTGGTTAGCCATGATTAATTAGCCAAGTTGTTACTTAGTCAAATTATGCAATACTAGGTTAAAGCAATCAAATAATCATATCAAAAGAATAAAGCAGCGGAATAATAAAAGACACAATGATATGATCACCCAGGAAACCACATGGTAAAAACCTAAAGAGGATTTGACCCACCGATCCTCAAGGCAAAACAGAATTCACTATGAAAGAATTGAAGTTCTTACAAAAGGACTACAAGCTCCCCGCTCGACTTTCTAATGCTACCCACCAGTAGAACTTACTGACACGACCACGTGCAAGCTCCGAATCTACAGATTCCTTCTTTCTTTGAATTCTTCAATCAGCTACAAGCACCCCCGCTTGATATTCTTTAAGCTTCAAAGGTAGCAACCAAGTTGATCATCAAAATGTTGAAGTAATCTCAATCTTGAAAACCCTAAGCTTTGTGTAAAGGAAAGCTCCTCTAGATCTCACAAGAGATTTACACAAAACAGCAATGTATGAGCAATAATACAACTGGAGTAACTCTAAAAACGTGGCTAGGGTTTTGCCTTATATACCTAGGACAAAAACATAAAACCCTAAACATTTAATGAGTTAGGGCTGAGTTGGAAAACTGCAGAAAAACGCAATCTGTGCGATTTTCGATCGATCGAGCCAGACCGAAATGCTCCAATACATCTACAGTCTCTCGATTTCAACTTTACAATAAATAAACAACTTTAAGCACACTTTAACAAGACTAAACATGTTGTTTTGATCATGGTTTGCCAACATTACAAATTAGAGTTCTAAATACATAAATTCCTAAACTTTTAGAACCTAACATGCTGCAAATATCACCATAAAAAAAAAATAGTATTGTTCATGAAAGATTTTTTTTTCTTCATTTCTGGGTTTGGCACATGCAATGCATAAGTTTGGTATGGTTTGAGCTAGAATTTATTATGTTTGACCTGGCCCACCTTCTTTTTCTTCTCTCTAGCCGATTGATAGCTACATAATAATAAAATAAACCATGGTACTTTCTTGTTGATGAGTTAATTTGGTAATGTTGTTTTGGTAGACTTCTTCTAAGTTTTAAGTTTGCAAGTGAACTTGGATTTTAGAATAAGTTCTAACCTTGACTTAAACAGGAGCAGAAGCCACATTTAATAACCTTCAACCAATTTCCATTATAATAAACAATATTCTAATAAGAGATAAAATTAAGTACCAATTTCCATTGCAAGAAATGCATTTCAATTTCCATTACAACATAATAAAGCCAATGGTTATTACGATTGTCATTACATTTAACAAGATAAGAAACTGATGTGGTCTACCATTCCACTAAAAGACTCTCACCTATTTAAAATTGTTGAAGAAGAAAAAAAATTTAAATAGAAATTTATTACTGACTCAACAATTTTAAACAAGTGAAAGTCTTTTTGTAGAATGGTGGACAAGTGATGTGGTCCACCATGAGGACTATATAATTTCTCCCAAGATAGGGGAAGTAACTTAGCGATTTAAGTGATATTTAAGTTATATATTATTACTAATTTTGCATATTTGAATGGGTCTTGAAGTTGATTTCTCTTTTCATGATATTCCCCTAAGCACTTTGTAGCATCATATCTTTTTTCTCATTTTTGAACATCATTTTTTATATGGAATCATTATTGACACAACTTTATTATATATATCAATTAAAACAAGTTTGTCACAAAAAAAAAAAAAAAAAAAAATAATTACAAGATGTTGTCAACAATTAGTGTGAGTTTGGATAGCAGCATATCTCTGTGTTTTGTGTAACTGCATTTTTGTGGCTAAGTTCCATGCACTATTTACGAGACTCGCAAGTATGGAATTCAGCAAATCTATATATTACTAAAAACTGAAGCATAGCATTTATTGCAACTAAGCTCTTGTTGCGCCACCTCATCACCACTTCATTCGCCACATAATTATTATTTATTATTTATTCTTATTTTTTTTACCAAAAAAAAAATATATATATATATATATATATAAATAGATTATTGACTTTACATATTCATCTTTGTCGGTTTTAACATCTATATATATTTCTTTTTTATTTCCAATTTTCCTTTTTTTTTTTTTTTTTACATTCACTTATTTTTTAAATATTTATACTTTCTTCAACCTTTCTTCTTCCCTTACCTTTTCATCTCCCCACTACCCTCTACTTTAATATTGCTATTCATCTTTTCCTTCATCTTCCTTTATTTGTCTCTTCTTATCCCTTCCCTCTTATTATAAATTTATCACTCTTTTCCATTCTTTGCATAGTTTTCTCTCACAAAAAGGTTCTCTCTCTCTCTCTCTCTCTCTCTCTCTCTCTCAATATATATATATATATATATATATTCTTTCTTTTGGTGGATGTTTAATTCTTTAGATTGATGAATTTTTATGTTTAACTCTACTTTAGGTTGATATGATTTGGTTATATTTAAATTTTTTTTATCTTTTTAAAAAAAAAAATTTTGGTTACATATTGTCCTATGAAATTACAGAATGATTTAATGTTATTCTATTACATAACATGACTTGGATAATTTGGTATTTACAACTATACATTTTCTTTTGAATATTCTTCTACTCATCTTCTTTTATATAATTTTGTTATTTGTCTCACATTCTCTTCCAAAAAAGGTGATGGTTCTCTCTCTCTCTCTCTCTCTCTCTCTCTCTCTCTCTCTCTCTTATTAATTCTTTCTTGCAACTCTATTTTAGATTGATGATTTTTTTTTTTTTTTTTTTGTCTCTACTTTTGGATAATACACTTTGGTGGTGTATTTTTTGAGTTATTTATCACATGTACTCTCTATCCCTCTTATAGTTTTGGTTTGAGTTTATTTTTTGATATTTTAGAAGTGAAATGATTATGTATTTGAATGTCTCTATATAAATTATTTAATTAATATCAATCATAAATTGGTGATAAGGTTTGATTATCATGATAATCTTCTTAAGAGAATGAGAATTTGGAACTTAAACATTTTAGTTGTATAAAAAAAGAACCATATATAACCCACTATACAAAAGTTTGAATAATATAGATCACTTGAAAAAAAATAGTATTTCTATCTTTTATCTCAAAAACAATAATGGAATAATATCAATCAAATGCATCTAAGTTTAAAAATTAAAAAAAAAAAAAACTCAAAATAATAGAATGATATATTTGTAGAGATGAAGAGATGAAAAATAATTTTAGAAATAATATCTTCAATAGTTTTAGAGAATAAATCATATATTATACCATGTTACAAAATAGTTGTATATTCCTATGCATCGCGTGAGTCTGCGACTAGTATAACTTTAAAACTCAGTCTTACAGGACTATTCATATATTTAAAAATTATTTTGTTACAGTGTTTTCAGCAATAAGTTTTCAATTTTCAGTAATAAGTGATATCCAAACATACCCTTAGAAAAAAAGTGAAAAAAAAAAAAAATTGTATCCCTTCGATACATTATTTAAAGCAATGTTGCAAAGAGCTGCAGCACAATCCTAACCTTTGTTTTCCCTTCTTTTTTTTTTTTTTTTTTTTTTTTTTTTTTTTGAGAACTTTCCCCTGTTTTCCCAAACAAAGTGACCCCTGCCATAAAAATAATAGTACATTCAAGTCTTCGTAATTGAGTTCTATTGTCCTACTTCAAGAAGGTCCACAACGTTCACTCTGGGAGTTCAGTTGGGTTGTTGAACTTAAATAAGAGTCTGAGAAATGGTGAATGTAATTGGTATTCTAACATTCCATCTTATTTGTGAGGACCTTATAATTTTTCCTATCTTGGGGGAGCAAAGAAGTCATCAAATCCCTAAAAAAAGACATTATACTTCCCCTATTTTCGGGAGCTAAGAAGTTATCAAATCCCTAAAAAAAATTGAAATAATAAAAATACTGAAGGTGGCTAATAAAATTCAGTCCCTTCAGAAGAAATATTGCAAGCAATTGGCTTCTCTGATGCAAACACCCTCATTTCTCCAGTGCCCTTCACTCTAATTTGAACTGACTTGCCATCATCATTGAAGGCCAAGGACTGAATGACACCACCGGTATTGAGCATATTCACCAAGCCAATAGGAGCAAATTCAATAGAAGTTCCAGCCAAGACAGTCACTGGGGACACAGTTATGAGCTCGAACTTGAATGGCTCTAAAGACAACTCTACATTCTCGGACGGCTTGGAAGGGACTAGCTTCTTATCTTGGTTATAGTACAAGGCAAAAACTTGTACTCCTTCAATGGAAATTGGATTCTTGCCACTCTTCCACTCGATGTCTTTTGGGTTGGCTTGAGAGGTCAAAACGTGGGAACATTGGGAGAAGCATTGGTTGCTCCTAGTTTCACGAGACCATCCACCTCCTTGGCAGTTGAATGCCCCAAGAACTCCGGTGTACTGTTGGAAAAGTAAAACATAAAGTATAAGAATGGACATATCAACAAAGGAAATTTTCGAGACTACTAGGAACCCAGAAGGAGGTTGATGGTGATCATGATCATAGACTCGTAGTCCTTTTATGCTCACGAATGTAGTGCTCAAGGTTTCTATTGCACATTCAATTTGTAAGGCTCATTCAATGAAATGGTTTAGCATGGGGACCTTTAATTTTACAATAAGCCTAATAAAATTGATGAGTGACATGTGATTAATGCTAATAAAATGAGTGGTAGACCTATATAAAAGTGATGTTAACTTGTAATGTTAAAGGTTCTTAAAAAGATTGTGAAAATTTTTGGGTCTCTAACATTACTCTTAATTTTATGGTCACAAATTTTGGATATATCCCAATGTAAGCCATGCCATAATGAACATTGCACATGCTAAACAAATGACTTGGAGCCAAGGCCTCTAATTATGTGGACTACATCAATACTTAAGTGGCAAGAAGGCTCACCTTGTTGAGACTTGAAATTCCAAATTTTTAGCATAGTCTTCCCATCATGGCGAGGATCCTCAAAGAGACAGTCTCAAGTTGGAAGTGCATAGTACTCGCGCCTCAAAATTGAGCCATCAAGCAACACTAGGGTCTTTAGCAATTCAAAATTGTGCTTCCCAACAGTGTCACTCACATAAATAGGACTACTAGAAATGGCACGAGATGTAACATGAAAAGCAGCACATGGGAGAGTAGATTGGAACATGTCCCAATCTGGTAGAATGAAGTTGCCCATCCACAAGCTATTGTAAGCACAGTGCACCATATGACACCCTTGGAGCCAATCACCAGATGAATCAGTGCACCAAAAATCATCTCCTATGTATTTTACATAATATGTACACATAAGTTGATTGAAAACTAAGCTCTCATTAGGTTGTCTATGTTGTTTCTTTGTAACATGACCCAAAAAATTTATTTTCTTCTTTGTTGGCTAAAATATTAAATATCTAGGACTGCATCTTCAAAAGACAATGTTTTATGATAAAAATACACTTTGTGGGACCAAAATGAAAAAGTGGAAACACCCCAAAATGCGAAGTCCTAACTTTTTTTGCTCCCCTTTTTTTTTTTTTTTTTTTTGAGAAGAACAGTTCTGAACTTTGTAGCAAACTATAAACACGTAATAATTTTAATAGTCTTATACTCAAAATAATTTGATTTCATATGTGAAAATCATCCAACTCTAACAAGTTATTAGAAAATATTTGCTCTTTCCGTAATCTAGTGATGACACTTCCCTAAAACACATGGTAAATACAAATTTGGAAAAGGTACATTTGCATGTATCTTATGTTACTATCTCATTTTCATAAATCTAATAGTAATCTATATCTGTATATATTACTATTACTATTACATTTATGGGTGGGAAAAAAAAGTTTGACGGGTCAATAAAAGTATATACTAATATTCTAAAATGTTCTCATAAATTTAATAGCATAACATTAACGAGGCATGGTATTGCAGTGACATACCAACACGGCCAAGACATATGGCCTCTGTTCCGAGGAACATGAAATCGTTGCAGTGCTCCATGCTAGCAATGACACCATTTCCATTGAAGTGCTTCTTTACAGAGGCAGTGAGGGCTTTGTAATATGCTTTTGCAAGCTCAACTCTGCCACCATAATTCTCGCATACCATCTCCAGCAACTATATAGAATGAAAATTATTAACATTTTAGAATCATTCACAGTTAATTATAGGACAAGGTATATTATTTATTAAAAAAAAAAAAAAAAAGAAGCTAAAGAGGACCATGTAAATTTCATTTAAACATATTAATCACAATGGTAATCAAAGATTCAAAATCATGGTTGAAAATATTTTGAAGGGATTTTTTTTTAATGAAAAAAAGTTTCATCATTTAATAGTGATACTGCATTAGCATGCTCAAACAAGACAGACGGATAGGTGAAAGAATCTCCACATTTTATCATTGCAAGGATGAAGATAGACAACCGAGGACAGAATGAAGATAGATAGTTAAAGGACTCGCAAGAAGAAAGATAGGCACCTATGAACAGAATGAGGACAAAATGAAGATAAGGACTCTTATAATTGCAAGAAGAAAGATAGGCAAGATAGGCACGTACGAACAGAATAAAGATAAAGACCCTTATAATTGCAAGAAGAAAGGCACATATGGAAAGACATGCCTAGTAAAACAAAAATATCACTATTCATGAAAAATTTAAACTACCTCCCTCTCTTCCCCATAAGAAATAGAAATAAACTTAATTAGTTCCTACAATATGACATCTAGCAATCTTATGTGACAAAAAGTTAGAAAGTCTTGCTCCAATCAAAATAAAATTAGGAAAATTATTAGTTTATATTGTGCTATCCATGTAAGATTTACATGGTAAAGTAAACAAATGGGTATATTGTACACTTTTATGTAAATGTAAACAAATAATTGTCTATAAAATTAAACAAAAAAGAAAACATAGAAGTTAGGACTTACATGAATAACATCAACTTTGACACCATCAATACCAACAGCCTCCAAGTGTGAGTGAAGCCCCCATACATTTGATCGACGATCTCCGGTAAGACAAGTCCCACACCAGTGTCAACAATCTTATCCACCGCCAGATCCTCCATGTTCAACTTCAACCCTGGTGAGAGTTTGGGCTCTACAACCACAGATTCAGGCAATCCCGGCACATTGGGCCTAACCCCACCCCAATAAACACACAAAGCATGCCACACATAAACATAGTCCACACTCTCAAACTCCTCCTTTAGGTCCCTAATAAAGGCGCCCATACCCTTGTCACACTTTTTAGAACTAACATAGTCTCTAAACTAGTAATTCTCTTGAAACTTCAAGAGCCTACATGGCATTTGTTCACCAGCAACAGCTTGATTCATACCCTCTTGTGTGATTGGATCAGAATCATGACCAATTGATTGCCACCCATCATCAAGTAACACAAGCCCAGGTGGGCATCCACCATCAACAAGACCTTTCACACCTTCTAAAACACCTTGAGGGTGCACAGAGAGATAGAATGCGTCCCAAGTGCACCAACCAAATTTGTCCACAATACCAGGTGGGGTTTTCTCTTCCAAAAGCTTAAAAGTACCCGAGTGAACCCTCACAACTTTCATAGCCTCTTTGACCAAACGAAAAGGGTCCTCACCAGCATGCATGTACATGACACTTATGGATGAGTCACCAAAGGCCTTAGAAGAGCCACTCTCAACGCAAAGATCAAAGTTATCATCGTGACCAGGTTGAATAGAGGCTCTAAAAGGACCTTCCAAAAGAGGAAGAAGGAGAACATAAGGACAACCCATATCAGAACTTTCAAGAATCACCATCTGGGTCTCGTTCTCTAGGTCCCTACCATTGGAACCAACCCAGTGTGCGGTCCACCAAACCTTGAACCTGAATATGCTCATGAACCTTATATCTTTAAGTTTACTAATGGAAGCGACATGTCGGTCAGTGGACTCCTTGGCATGGAAGCCCACAAAGCAACCAACGTTGGTGATGGATTCGTTAATGTTTGTGTATGGCGAAGGTGTGGCTGTGATGTTATCAAGGACTTGGGAGAGAATGACATGACCATTGGCTAAGAAGATTGAACCTTCCAACGTGATTGGAGATTGGTTAGTGACATCTGAGGGACCATTTCTAAAACTTGGAGCCATACAAAGAAGAAATTGAAAGAGTTATGAAAAGACAAACTTTAACAACAAAATTGTACCTAATTTAATAAAATAAATATTATTATATATTTTGAAAGTGAGGTGTTACGTCTATAATATTTTTACAATATTTTTATAATAAATCACAAGTAATTAGTTGTTATTAGTTCAAATTTGAAACTAACACTAAGATTCATTTTTTTGTCACAACAATAATAACCAGTAACAACCTACAATTTAGAATTTATTATAAAAATGTTGTGAAAATGTTGTGGACATATCATTTCTCATTTTGAAAATCTTCTTAATACATTTTTCAAATTTTATGTCAATTAGATATTATTTATTATATAATCTATAAACTTATATTTTATACATAATTTTAAACTATAAAAACTTGCAATTTAAATAATTTATTGATGACATAGCTTTTGATTTTCAATTTTCTAGAAATGTTGCAAGCGTAGAGTATATAAGAAGAAGATGTAATCCAATGGTAGATTTGTCAAAACTCACCTATAATTAAAAGATATTGAATAAGGTTGTAAATTTAGGCTACACCCAATTTAAGAGGTTAATGGCTAATGGCTATGAATTTTACACAAATGTTTTGAGGTGAGAGGCGGAGGGACTAAAGGGTTTGTATATATAGAGAAAACAAACGTAGGGTTGAATGAAGATTCATACAAGGAATGAATAAAAATGGAAAAGATTTTTTGTGATCTTTGTGATCTTCAATAAGAAAGAATAATAAGAGGAAGAGCTCTTGCGTGATTTTGTGTGAGCTTCACACTTTCACTTTATGAAATCTATAACTTGCAGATTCTATTGCTAAACCAATATGGAAAGGTCGAATTTATAGGAGAAGCGGAGGAAGGTGGTAAGAAAGTGTGATTTAAATGTAAATAATTTTATTAATGCTCTCAATCTCATAGACTGAATTAAGCATATCTCAGTGCTGAATTTTATGAGTGAGCCATTTGAGTCTTCTTTGCTACCAAAAATTGTACTCCTGTTTAGGTTAAAATATTAGCAAGATTCTATACTTTTTTATAATTGACCTTTCAAATATCAGCATTATTGTTGATATTATATAGAGACCGTACTTCAACAGGATCAGATCGAGTCATGGCAGCCTAGTATCTCATAAATGGCGTGGTGGCCTACATAAACATGACTATCATTACAATTCGCTTTTGCTCTGCTTTGAACTTATCCCTTAATATGTTCTTTATTTGAGCACCCAATAGCATAGTCATTATTGAACGCCAAGTGTAAATCTTGGTTTAATACCATTTTTCTTTTTTCCCTTGCAGAAATCTAGATTAAAATCTTTTGCAACAATCTGATTTTGAGGAGGGCTAGCTGGGCAGTAGGCACGCACACGACAAAGAGAGCTGGAAAAAATGGGCTTTTGTTTTAATTGATTTTGAAGAATGGTTTTTTTAATTTTGTTCCACCTAAACAAAATATATTTGGAGTGCAAAGTATACATTTGAAAATTTTAAGTTACAAAGTATAATTTAGTGTATTGTTTAAAATAATAAAATGTAATTTTACCTTATTTTTATAATTGATGATTCAGATACCAGCAGTATTGTTGGTAATGTGGACTAATGGCCCTTCCCCTACTCAAAAACGAAATCTTGGCTCTTGCAGGTTTGTCACATTACAACAGGAACGGGTTCACAGGTCTGTCCCATTACATCACAGCTTTGTTAAAAAATAAAAAAGAAGGCAAAGGGGAATACTTTATATTGCACACAGACTACTTTACGCATATTCCAAAAAACAATTGAAATTGTGACCATTATTTTTGGGCCGTAAAACTATGCAAAAAGTTTGTGTAATATACACAACCCAAAAAAAAAATTTTAAAAAAAAATTCCCATTGTTCATCCTACCCATGCGTTCATGAACATGACCTTGAACTACAATTTCAAGGAAGATTGCTAAACCTGAGTACCACACTTTACCATTCTCATCCATAAAAGCATATGGGGTAAATTACAATTTACCTATTGGTAGATTGGTCGAAATTTAAGTTGTTTATATGTGGTTTGAAATTTGACACTTTACTCACTTAAAGTTAGTTCAGTTAAAATTCCATAACTTTTTCTTTTAAAAACTGGGTTAAATGTGTAATTTTACTCTACTTTTAAGTCTTTTTTCTCCAAAAATACAAAAAACATAAAAATACATGATCAGATAAACAACTTAAATTTCGGTCATACCTCAAGTGGGTAAGTGTCAAATTTTAAACCACATATAGACAATTTAAATTTCAATCAAACTATAAGTGGGTAAATTGTAATTTACCTAAGCATTTATATTCCCATATACCTTAAAGCAGCATCATCAGCATGCACATACTCCAGTAAACAATTGCTGTAATGGACCAGAGAGGAAGACTACTCGTAAAGCTCTGCATTGGATTGATAACATTTACTGTATCTCTTCAATCGTGACATGGGAAAAGCACCATCCCTCGTACTCGTACGTTGACATAATCAGCAGAGCAGCCCACCTCAATGATATCATAGTGGAGAAGGAAAAGTTGATGATCCAAGGTTTAGCTTTTGAATTACGGCTTTGTTTGCCTCTTGCTATTTGCAGAGGACTCTTAACATCATAACATATTGCTGCAAAGAGATGATCTAAGGATTCCGGTTCTGACAATTAACATCACCTTTTTAAAACCTGGAGTACAGCACCAAATTCTAGCTGAGAGAATGCTCAAGCGTCATTTTTCATTTTCCATAGCAAATTCTTGACTGGGTTTTTGGTTTATAGTCTTCCACACGCTACTCAACTTCGGAAAAAGGTCCTGTATGATAGAATATTGCCCTCTTGGTTGTCCCAATTGACTGATTTTTAATGGTAAATTTTCTGTTGATGCTAGTAACCCACATGAAGCGGTTCATTTGTAGTGAGGGAAGTGAATTTGAGGAACATGAGTTGCTGTGGCCTGATCAAAGTTCTCTAAATTTTAGCTCAATTCCATTGGGAAGAGTTTGGAAGGATGAAATAAGATACCCAAGTGATAGAAGAGGTCTGCTTTGAAGGAGCATCAGTGAACTTTCCGGGCGTCATTTTACTAGAACATCTCTTCCTCCCAAAATTGATCTCCATGACCAGGAGTGGGCAGTTAAGCTCACATAAACGTTCAAATTATAAGGATATATGCCCAGGCCACGTGTTTTCACAAAGGAATGTTAAAACCAGATTTTGAGTTTCCTATTTGACCATACACAAGGTCTATATCTGGAAAGCTAGTAAGCAAAAGCCTGACTTAAATACAGGGCGACTCACGTTAATAAATTAGCAACAAATCGCAAGGCATAAAGAGGAAGGGGTGGGGAGGCAAGTGGACAGGCAATTTTGTGACAATTTGATCATTTAAATTGAATTCAAGGGTACTGTCAACTTCGATATGCCCTAAGCTTAGCACTTACAAAACATAATGCTTACACTAATTGTAAACAAGGTAATCAAAAGAGCATATTATACATGAACTATTCCAGAAGATCAGCAACAAAAAACTTTGGGTTATTACGTTGTATGACATGGCTGAAGTCAAATAATTCAGATGATGGGGCTGCATGGGAAGACTTGCTTCTGTCCTGGAGCGTTACAGCTTAAGTCTTCACCCTGCACAAAATAGATCAATTTTAGATTTTATATTCTTGGTCACTCATAATCAGGGGTCCTTGTGTGTTCATATCATGGCAGTGTCACAACCAGTCTCAAAAAAGCCAAGAGTCATTAAGATTACCGGTGAAAATGAGAGTCATTCATATACCAATCACAACTACATTATACTATAATACACCTCTTTAACCCATTCAACGGTTTCCTTGAAGCAATATCCTATGTTTCAAATGCAGAATACTGTTAACCTCTTAGGATGACACTGTTGAGAAATTTGTTTCACAAACCATCACAAAGTTGTATGCAATGCCGTAAGTTGTAAACTTAGACTTGGGGATGCATAGTTATGCTAAGCTATAGCAGAATTATCTTGAAATTGTGCATTTGATAAATGCAAAAAAAGAGCCAGCATTTTGGGCCTTTTGAGCTCATTTTGGCAGGTCTCACACAAAAAATAATTCCCCCTCCTCTTTTATATGCTTTTAATGAATAAACAATCAGCAAAGCACATCCAAACTCACTCAAGTTTACAACTCACATTTAGTGAGGAAGTGGTATTGCATAAGGGATTTTTTTTTTTTTTTTTTGGGCGCTTCGTATGTGTAAAGCTAAAACTAAAGCATACCTACAGGATGCTGCTCACTCTAAATCCATAAATATAGACTAACCTGTGAACAAGCAAAGGCATACCCCACTTTAAAAAGGTCACATGTGGAGCAACTAGGGAGCAACTAGTCTACATATATGATGTCTTCATCAGGGTCATCGCCCTCCCAGTCTCTGTCCTCTTGAGAAGCATCAGACGAATCAAATTGCTCTCCTTCTTCGCTTGCTTGAGGCTCTTTCTCATTCTTTATCCTGTCTAATATTGCAATCACCTGAAAGGTCAAACTCAATGGATCAGTATTTGCTAAGAACCTTATTTAGATAAAGTAATTCTAAGTTGCTGAAACTCAAGAATGACAACCAAATTATAATTGAAAAGATAACTGAAAATATGATGATAGGCCAATGCTCAGCCATGATTCTTCCTATCATGATAAAATTTATTTTGAATTCTTTCTTTTTAGCATGTACAAAATGAACTCAGTAATAGGTCAGGATACTCAAGGATTATATGGTAGGATGGTACCCAAGGTCCATTAACTGCATGGGGCCTAAAAACTTGAATGCAAAGGAGACAGTAGTCCATTATCAACACGATTTTCTTAAGTAATAGCAGACAAATCCATAATTATAGCCATCATTTGCTACATTCTTAATAAAAACATGTGACACATACAGGCACGCACAAAGGAAAACAATTACAAGACGTTCAACAAAAATCAATTAGCTTATTGACCAAAAGATGATCTAATAAAGGAGGTTTGGCCTTAGATAAAATGATGTGCATAAAATTGCTACCAATACACCGGACTGAGTCTATATGAAACATCTTTCTAGAACATATAAATTTACATTCTTTGCTTATGCCTATGCCATTATATAGAACTTAATCGCCTAAGTGACCTAAGCAGAAATAAGATATTAAACATGTAACGACCTAAGGAAAAGCGCTAACCACATTTGCGCTATGCCTCAAAAGGACTAGTCACAACTGAGGCTCTTTGTAGTTGTTAATAAAGCCCAAATCTACTCAGTAAATACCCGATGTGGGACTCATCACACACCCACACACATCACACAATCAATCAAATTAGGGCATCACAAAACATCTGCGACAATCTTTATGTGGAAGTATAGACTCAAGGTTAACTTATGACTAACTGTGTGAAACTTGTTTATAAATTTTAAAAAAAAAACCTGTGTGAAACTTGATGCTAATGAAACTTTCTAAGAAGAAACATAAGTCTTGAAATTGTGACTAAAAATCAGAAGAAAAATGCAAGAGGAAACTATAAGTTGTCTTCAGGATCATATAAAAACAATGTTATCAGAAAGTTTTTACCCTGCTTCCTCTCTCTAAAGACTCATCTTCTAAAAATCGTATCTCGGGGGTCAGCCGCAGCTTCATACGTCTCCCCAACTCACTTCGGACATACTTAGCTTTTGACTTCAAACCAGCAATGGCAAGATCCTTTCCTCTTTCATCACCAAAGACAGATATATATACTTTAACCACCTATTAAAATAGAAATAAACCATTAATTTCTAATGCAACCATAAAGATTTTACATAATGAAAAGCAGCATCACTGATGCTGAAACAGGAGAGCAGTTAAATTCAGTTTCTAATTCTCTGAATGTGCAATGCATACAGGAAGCAAAATTATCCTTTTTTCTTCACTGAAATATGCACCCCTCAAGAAGCAATGGCATATTACATATTACATGGAAATAAACCATAACAGCTAACACATAAAAGGACTTTAGCATTTATTAGATCAAAGGGATTGCAGCTTATATCTGCTAAATGACCATTCCTGACCATTTTAAAAGTATGAATTTAGCAAAAGAAATAAAGATGACACAACCAATGTATGACAGCTACACATCTTTTTGTATATGTTGATTGATTATATATAGAGGAGAGAAAAAAACTAAATGTTGCAAACCAGCTATTTCCAATCACTGTTATCTCTCCACAGTAATCAATTGCCCTCTGTATTCAAACAAGAAGCATGACTAATCTAGCAGTAAGAGTAGGTATAAATATTCATCACATTTTACCTCAATCTTTTATACTTCAACCCCAATCTTACAGCTTCCTCCCAAAACAAACCCAGTAACTTCATTTAGTTAAATTTATCACAATTAAGCAAAGCATAATTGAAATTATTCACTTCTTCCCCCTCACCTAAGAACTCTATCATCCCCCAATAGCCCAAATGACACCAATACACATTAAGGGTCTCAACACAAGGAAATATTAAACATTTTATTTGTTAGCAAATCCACAAATGTACACTATCCTGACAATAAAAATCAGAACTTGGCAACTCAATGAACCACACGAACAACCCAAAATCCAAGCTTTATCACAACCCACAAAAACATAAAACTCAAATTCAAAATTATACCCAGGAAAAAAAAAACACACACACACACACACACAAATGGGAAACAAGCATGGAGTACCTGCAAATCCCCAGAGACTTCAACATCGCTAATGGTGGTGAGGGAAGAAAGGTACCTATCAGCTCCCAAGGAAGCTTCAGGAAGAATAGCATACTGCAAGACCTTGTCAGTGAGGAGCATATCAGAGAGCTCTCTTCTGATTTGCTTGGCCACCATCTTCACTCTCCTTGGGTTAGCCATGCACCTTATGGTTGAGCCAATTCTGGGTTGCAAAGAGAGTAGGCCCATGGGCCTTGCTGAGTGAATCCAGGCCGTCGGATTCTGGGTTCTGAGGAATGGAGGGTGGGGATGGGATAAGAGTGGTGGTGGTGGAATTGGTGGGCGGTGGTGGTAGGAGTGAAAGACGAGGTGTGGCATTGCTGTACCCAATCCTACCTTCTCTTCCTCCTATTTGTTGCTGCTATTGTTGTTGGGCTTCTTTTTTTTTTTTTTCTTAAATAAAATTTAATTTTTTTTCAAATGGGTTTCGGCCCTTTGGGATTTTGAGTTTGGATTTAGACTTTCTTTCTGACTAAGGGGGGTTTTGGAGAGACCATGACAAAGGAGGAATATGGATTATCTATTGTATTGTATCAATGGGCCTATTCAATTCTTAAAAATCTTGTGCACCAGTTACTTAATTTTAAAACCTAAAAAAAATTTATGTTTAAAATTATTTAAATATACCTAAAAATAAATATTAATTAATTAATTAAATAATTGTCGTATCCCGCCATATTATATCTTACGTTTTTTTTTTCCTTAATATTGTATCCTCATACCAGTACCCATATTTGTACCGTGCATCATAATTCAACAACAATGACAGCGGCAACAGAAAACTAGACTTGAATTTTGTCAATCTAAACATGGAGGTCAGTGTTGTCGTCATGGTCTCTCAGTTGCAGGCTTGCAGCTAATGGTTACCTTCACTAATGGTATCTGCTGCCCTCTGGTTTCTCTTATGGGTTTTAGTTTTTCAAAGGCGTAGAAATTAATGATTAAATGAGGGTATGAAAAGTGATGAGTGGCGGCTGTTGTTTTTTTTTTTTTTGCTGAATAAGTACTTTATTGCTCAACCTGAAAGATGAGAGAAACAAAAGAACTGGGCCAAATTTCATCTCTATCCAAAGCTCGCAAAATCGAAGAAGGCAAATTTGAGATGAGAACCGGCCTAGTCCAGCTTACAAGAGCTATCCATTGGGCCAAAAGATGGGCAGAGACATTGCCCTTTCTACAAACAAAAGAAAATTGTACATTGTTAAAGTACTTTACAATATACAAAATATCATCACATAAAGTTTTTATACTCTAATGGGGATCAACATCTGCATTACGAATTGGCTCAATAACATTCCAAGCATCTCCCTCTAATATAATGTTCTCATAGCCTTCACTAGCAGCAAGCCTAATGGGACTCCATGCTGCTCTAGCTTCCCCCACCAAAGGACTATTGGGAACAAACTAGTCAAACCATACTTTCAAGGTATTACCCATGGAATCTCTACTAACCACTGCTATTGTGTTTTTTTCCTCCCTTATTGTAGTATCAAAGTTCAGTTTAATCCAACTAGAAGGAGGTGGCGACCAAGACACATCTTTATTTGGCCTCATGGACGGCTCATTCCAAGCTTGCTTGTGTTCTTGAAAAACTCTTATTAGGATCTGCCTAGCAAGCTCTGCTGGATTACTATTATACCCTTCCACTCTAGCTTTATTTCTGGCCCACCACAATTGATCACAAAAGATTGCTGCATACAGTTGAAAATCCTTGGCCATTTCATCATCTAGACCAAATTTCGAGCTTGGGTAAAGGATAGATTTAATCCAGTCCACAATTGATACATTTGCTAAATTGTGGACAATCAGAGGCCACGGAGCCATAAGCCAAATCTGGGCAGCCCACTCACAATGCAAAAATAGATGCTCCAATTTATTTTGATTTGTTGTCCATTCGCTGGCAAGCATTAAAGACAGTAAAAAATATTGTGTGCCACACTTTGGTTTTGGCATTTTTATTTATTTTTTATTTTTAAAAAATTTCGACCATTGTGTTTGTATAATGATTGAATAATTTATATTTAAACATTAAGACAGTTTGATTTTTTTATTTAAAAAAAATAGCTTCAATTTAATTTTGGAGTCCAATTAACTCCTTCTGATTCTCAATCACATTGTAAAACATATAAAGACAAAAGTTGTTATAAAAATAATATTTTTTCGCAATGTTAATATAATTATCTATAATCTTATTAGTATCATAAGGCGTGAAAACTCACTTAAAATTATTTATATGCCTTGAATAAAATTTTAATAAATATTATGAGTTAATTTTTTTTTTTTAATTATATACTTATTAATTAAATTATTTATGACATCATCGGTTAAACCATTAGTTCAACTCCGGTTGAACTAAAAAACCGGTAACCACTCTATTTTTTGGTTCTTTGACCATTCAAATTTTTAAAACCATAGCATTTATCTCTAGTGAGTCAAAGTCAAATCATAAATGAAGCTTATTATTGTCCCCAAGACAGTTTAGAAGGTCATTAGGTAACCTCTCTTATGTTCTCAATTCTAGACAACATCAACCAAGATAAGGTGAATAAGGCCATAGGAGCAGTTGGTACTTGGTTTGGGTCCAATGTACTAGAGTAGACCCAAGAATTGCTCAAACTGTTGTATCCAAAAGTACATAATCATATATATGTTCGAAAAGTGATGACAATTATATATTATATGTACGAGACACATAATTGAAATCGCGTTTTACAATTATAACTAAAAGCTGGAGTTTGTACGACAATGTATAACATAGCATATACAACAATAATTAGTGACGTACAGTCTGCATCATTGAATCTGATGTACCCAGAATTTGTCCTTAGAACGATCAAACTATATATAGCTTTATTTTCAATCCAAAAAAAAAAAAAAATTTGTAGCTTTATTCTGGTCCAGGTTTTCATTATGATTAGAACCAAGCCTCCTCACTTTAGTCACTTGGCCCATCATATGGAGACAAGTCCGAAGGCCCTTGGTCCAATTGAATGGGCTTGTTACAAACAAAACCAAACCCATCATAACTTTATTTTATTCCTTAACCTTTCGGAAGCTGTTGAATGCCGCAATTAGTGGAAGGCATTGAATTAGGCAGGCTATTCTGATTACCTTTTTTGTTGCCTAGGTTTGACATTAAATGTATCATAGTAGCGGGAAATTATTGTGTACTTTCAGAGTATCACAAATGCGTACTCTCTTCTCTCACATGAATGATGAGTCTTACTAATTAAATTCATGGTGAGACCCACTATTTATATGAGAGGAGAGAGTACGCATTTATAGTACTCCGAGAATACTTAATAATTTTCCGTAGCGGAAAATTATTGTGTATTTTGAAAATTTTCCATAGTGACTACCAGGAAGATCACTTTGAAAATTTCAACCAACCCCAAACAATCGCTTTGTATGATACCATGATGTAATCTAAAAAAGTGCACTCAATTATATTAAATTATTATTTGCTCTAAAGATTGAATAATTTATATTTAAACATGTTGGGAAATTTAGTTTCTGATTGATAGAATTAACAAGTTTTAAACTCAAATTGTTAATTAAATATATTATGAATAAACCTTGTTCAAATAAGACAAGATATGATGACCTAAGAAAACCAATAAAACAAACTAGTTTCATAGTAAAAAACCCGGAGAGAAACTTTCCTAAAAAACAATCCACTATAATAAAGAGAAGTTTCAGATCTATTACAAAACTTTTATCTCTAGACTCTACAATCCCAGTAAATCAATTTACAATAGAAACTTTTTACCGCTTCATAACCTCTGAACTCTTCAATACATAAACGCTCCACTTACAATCACAATTGGAACCTCCAACTAACTTCAAGAACCTCTTGAAGGTTTTCTTCATAGTAGCAAGTTTGTGGTGGTTGTTGGTTTGGTGAAATAGAGAAAATTTGGTTACAAAATCCTAGCAGCATAAACAGAGTGTTTCTCTCTCTAAAAAGCCTTCTAGTAGATTGCTTATTATGTCTTTTAAATATCGGTTCAAATGGATCTCAATTCAAGCTTCAACCGAATAAGTTGTGGGATTTTTTGCGTTGCTGACTTTTACTAATCTGCGAAACTCAATAGATCGAGCTGCTATCAAGCTTCTATTAAGAACAAAATCTCAATAGATCGAGCTTCTATTGTGACAGTAAGTTTCTAGCTTTTATCAAGGTACATGCTGAAAATATATTTTTCTTGAGCTTTTTTTTAGCAAACTTTGTGTCTTCAACTTGGTCTTCAATTACAACTTTAAGACACATCAAAACTCAATACAAGACACATAATTTGGCAAGGTTGACAATACCAAAACACATGACCCTAACAATCTCCCTCTCTGTCAATCCATGACAAAACCTTAAGTACAAAAGTAAGCCTAGTACAATAATAACTCAAATACAATGAATGGACTCATATTCAAATACACTAACCTATCTAAAAACAACCAATCCTGAGAAACCATAGCACGAACTAAGATTGATTGTTTTGATTGGCTTTATACATGTCTTTCCTGAAAGCACTTAACAAACATGTTATGCACACCATGTGAAAAACAATGACAGATAATAAACAAGTAAATTGAGTTTTGTCATAGGATAAGTCAATTACATAAAAATAAGAACCTAACAAAACATTAAAATAGCTTTCTTTTTTTATTAAAAAAATAGCTTTAATTTAATTTTGGAGTCCAATTAATTCCTTCTGATTCTCAATTACATTGTAAAACATATAAAGACAAAAGTTGTTATTAAAATAATATTTTTTTGAAATGTTAATATAATTATTTATAATCTTATTAGTATTATAAGGTGTGAAAACTCACTTAAAATTATTTATATGCCTTGGATAGATTTTTAATAAATATTATGAGTTAATTCATTTTTGTTTTATTTTTTAATTATATAATTATTAATTAAATAATTTATGATATCATCGGTCGAACCATTAGTTCGACTCCGGTTGAACCAGAAAACCAGTAACCACTCTATTTTCTAGTTCTTTTACCGTTTCAGTTTTTAAAACCGTGGCATTTATATCTAGTGAATCAAAGTCAAACCATAAATGAAGCTGATTATTGTCCCTAAGACAAATCTAGAAGGTCATTAGGTTACCTAATAGGTAACCCCTCTTATGTTCTCAATTCTAGACAACATCAGCCAAGATAAGGTGAATAAGGTCATAGGAGTCGTCGATACTTGGTTTGGGTCTAGTCCGCTGGAGTGGACCCAAGATTTGCTCAAGCAATTGTATTTAGAAGCACATAATCATATATATGTTTGAAAAGTGGTGACAGTTACATACGGTGTGTACAAGACATATAGTTGAAATCATGTTTCACAATTATAACTAAAAGTTAGAATTTGTATGACATCGTATAACATAGTGTGTACAACAATAATCAGTGATGTACGTTTGCATCATTGAATCAGATTTACCCAGAATTCGTCCTTAGAAAGAACAAACAATTTGTAGCTTTATTTTCAATAAAAAAAAAATGTAGCTTTTTTTTTTTTTTGAGAAAAAATGTAGCTTTATTTTGGTCCAGGTTTACATTATGATTAGAACCAAGCCTCCTCACTTTAGTCACTTGTCCTATCATATGGAGGGTGTTGTCCATACCTAGTACCAACAAGTCAGAAGGCCCTTGGTCCAATTGAATGGGCTTGTTACAAACAAAACCAAATTCATTATAGGCCATAGCTTTATTTTATTCCTTAACCTCCTGGAAGCTGTTGAATGCCGCAATTAGTGGAAGGGTAGCCCATTCTGATTACCTTTTTTCTTGCCTGGGTTTAATATTAAATGTATCATCGTGGCTACCAGCAATATCACTTTTAACCTTCGAGGACTTCAAAAAATTTTGGTCCCAAAAAGTATTATTAGATCTATTATCTATATTAGCCAATCTAATCAATCCATGAGCAGCAGGTCCCAGCAAATATTCCTTAAATCTTACAATATTTTGTACTTTAATCAGGCTTACTGTGCTAATAAGATACTGAGGAGACATGAAATCCAGTAATCAGAAAGTAACCGCAATTAAAATTTTTTTTTTGGATCTGTCCCTTTCATCTTTAATTTTGTTGCCTAGTTGAACATTGATGGAAACAATAAATTGAATATAACTGTTGTTGTTACTAGCTGTTAGAGCATAGTACTGCTAATTCCTCGCCCTTAATTGAGATCAAGCTGCTGTACTGTCATTGCTGTCATTCACCTGTATTGATAGTCAAAGGTAATTACAGATCCCCATTTTTATGTTTGAGAAATATATAAATTCCCTATTAAGTTAGTTCAAACCTAAAATTTCTTACCTTTGACTCAAAGGAATGTAAATTTGAAATTTTGTTTATATAAAAAAAATTGATTGACATTTTGATTTGATATATAATAATAAAAGAGTAATGTTAAAGATACAATTTTTTTTTTCAAAAAATTTTACAAATTGATGATATGATTTGTAGTTATTGGTAAATGAAAAAATGATGTTAATGATTAGTCTAGATGAAAACTAGTAAAAAGTTAGTTACATTAACAGTTTGTAAAAATATTGTAAAATAATTTATGACTGAATCATTACTCATAATAAAAATCATTATAAGTAAAATTTGTACTTGTTGAGTGATCATCAAATCAAAGATGCATGGTACTTAATAAAACGTTATTATATAACGTAATATTAAGTAAGAATTACACCAAGTATAATGTGAGAAATAAAGATGGAAAAGATTTCACTCAATAAAAATAAATAAATAACTAATGAACGCTTTAGAAGTCTCTTAATAAAGATCTCTATACTATAATCAACTTTAAACGGCTAATAATAATGAGTTGTGCTGTACATGTCATCCACCAAGTGCTAGGTGGGATTTATTTACTTTCAGGTAGAGCATCATAGTCATTTTCTGTATCTAATTCAATGCTTAATTCGTTAAATGGAAATGATTAGCATGAACTTCTCTCTTTTGCATTGATTGTCATCGGAAATGAAATTCTCTCTGAAAATTATTTATGATTAAATTATTTTTTGTTTTTATTTTTATTTTTTAGAAACTTACACATGAAATTAAGGTGGGCCGATTCAAGTTAGATTTAGATTTTGAATAGCATGTGGGTTTTGCATTGCAAATACAGACACAGAATCTAATCAAATCATATCAAAGTACTTGAAAATTGAAAATAAAATTTTTTGTTCTTCTAGGATCACACATACTGCACTAAACCTTTTGGGATATATGGCATTATAAGATCTCAACGACATGGTCATATGGTAACCAATGTCTAAAGGCCATTGTCATGCTCTGCCATCGTCATCTGCTCATAAGTCTCACATAATCATACAAACAAATTAATTAATTGGTATCTAATAATAATAATAATAATAATAATAATAATAATATTTTAACTATATAAATGTGAGTTTTAGTTAATTCAAATAGTAAAGTCTCCCTTATTGTCAAATAAGGAATTTAGATTTGAATTTTACCTAATACCAAAAAAAAAAAAGGATTTTTTGATTTAATGATAAAAAAACCAATTATCATGAAATAAATACGATAAATTTAAATCTTATAGTATTTATTATACAAACAAGACGTGTCTCATATAATGAATATATATATATATATATATTTTCATGTACCTAGACTCTATACATATATAAACAAGAGTTTATTTTAAAAAGCTCACATGCCCTAGTTTTATAAGATTTTTTTAGAACAAGTGACAACCTTTTTTCTTTTTAACAAATGAATGTGAAAAATTGTGAGTGGTTTGCAATTAAAATGATGTTATTAGTGAGTTAATGTGAAAATGATTGTTGACCACTCACAACTTATCATCTTAATAAATTGTAAATATATATATATATATATATTTCACAATTCTTCTTACAAGTTTTTGAGTTGAACAATTACACTTAATATAGTAGTGGTTAGTTCACTTAAAAATAATTGTAGGGATGAAGGGCCCAAATAAGGATATTGGGCCATGAGCCGCACCTGAGTACGTCAGAGAGCCCGAAGACAAGTACATATTAGTGAAGGCAAGTAGATTACTAGGCCGAGGAGGAGGTCTGATCGTAGTAAACAGGTGATGTTGTCCAAGGAGCAACCCTTCCTCGACCAACAGAGTGGCAGCCTGAAATCCGACCACCCATCAAGTATTGGGCAATGGGCAACCGTACTTAGGAGGATAAGTTTCAGAGAGAAGTGAGTCAACAGAGAATTGAGAAATATCTAGAAAAAAAAATGTTATCACCGCATTGAATGTTCTGCACTTAACCAACTGGCCTCATTAATGTGAAGGTGATACCTGAACAGTAACTTCTAGCCTCACAGTTACCCACAAAGATTTCAAGAAAGTACTGATGGGACAAGTATTAAGGAGATTAGCAATCTGATTTACACGTGGACGTCTAAGATGAAAGAAGGAAAGGGGGTATAAAAGGAGGAGGATTCCATTACAGGAGGGATCATCAGAAAACCAGAAAAGAAATTACTGTGTAACGAAGAACTTGAATATTTTTATAAGTCTAAGAGAAATATAAAAGAACATACCATCCTCGGACCTGAACAAGGAGTACTTTTCTTTTCAATCTGTTTGTCTTATTCATTCTCACATCAACTAGTCTACTGTGATCTATACTTAAACTCTTTGAACGTTCATTAACAAGCCCACTCTCTAGCAAATTTATTATTTTGGACTTATTGGACCACTGTCCAAACCTCTTGGACTGTGGATTAAAATGCGTCCTTACAATAATCATAAACTATTTTACTATAATTTGTGAAATAAGTTGTCCAAGAGTTTTATAATTTAGTGTCATTAATTGATTGATCTTTTTTTATATGAAAAACTTTGTCTCAATCCTTCTTCCCACTTGTAATAATTATATATACAAACTTAAACTTTTAATACTTAGCTCGGCTCACTTTGTTTACAACCCTATGTGTAATCATTGACTTGGTAGGATATCTGAATTTGTTTTAATCTGTGTGCAGTTAAAGGATGAACCTGATAGTTTTCATTTTGAAAAACTAAATTTAGTACCAAACGGTTGGCGGTTTTCTTTTTATGTATTTAATCTTGTTAATTAAAAACTTGTAAGTGAGTCGAATGTTGATATTTTCGGCATCCAAAAGTAGGAGTCCAAATAGAGAAAAACCCTTAAATAGAAGTATAGATTAAACATAATTATAAACTACTTTACAATAATTTGTGAAATAAGTTGTCCAAGAGTTTTATAATTCAGTATCATTAATTGATTGATATTTTTTACAAGAAGAAGTTGACCTCAATCCTTCTTCTCACTTGTAATAATTTTATACATAAGTTTGAACTTTTAATACTTGACCCGGCTTGGCTCGTTTTCAAACTTATATGTAATACAATAATCTCTAATTTAGTGGGATATTTGAACACGTTTCTATGTGGTTAAGGGATGAACTTGGTAGTTTTCTGTTTAAAAACCTAAAATTTAAGACCGAATCGTTAGCAGTTTTCTGTTTATGAGTTAGTAAAATGACCATATTTTGGATATCCAAAAGTAGAAGTTCAAATAATAGTACCGAATAAAAACTAAAAACTAAAAATCAGTTATGTGGTAAGAGAAAAAAGTAGTTTCGTGCATGCAATATCACACCCACATATAATATGTGATTGTTGTGCTTGTGAGTTAGATTCCCTTAGGTAAAGAATTTGTCATGTTCATGAAGAAGAAGAAAGAAGCATAATCTTGTAATTTTGTCCAAACTCTAAGAGCACTCTTTCCTCCAAAGCCCATGTGTGTGTGTATATATATATATTGAACAAAGTTGTCAAAACCACCTAGTGCTCGTTAACATTCTCTCCACCCTTTTTCTTCTTTATTTTCTAAAAAAAGCAAACAAACGTTGCCTATTTCTTTGGCTCCTCCACACTCACTTTCTCACTCTTTTTTTTCTTCTCCTTCACTTTCTCTCTCTCCCCCAAGAAACAAAAAAAAATGTCACCAGAGATAGGAAAAAGCAACAAGATCCGACACATTGTTCGGATCCGACAGATGGTCCAACGTTGGAGGAAGAAGGCACGCATCGCGGCGGCGCGTGCGCTGGCGCCTCCTTCGCCGACCGACGTTCCCGCCGGACACGTGGCGGTCTGCGTGGGGACCAGCTGCAAGAGGTTCATCGTGCGCGCGACGCACCTGAACCACCCCGTCTTCAAGCGCCTCCTCGTAGAAGCCGAAGAAGAGTACGGGTTTTCCAACCAGGGCCCCCTGACGATTCCATGCGACGAGTCGTTCTTCGAAGAGGTCCTCCGAGTCGTGACTCGCTCGTCGTCGTCGATCTCGTCCGCCGAGTCATCGTCCAACTGCCACGTCGGCATCAGGACCCACCTTGACTTCTTAGGTGAATCTCGACCGTTGCTTCATGGGTTGGCTGATACCAAATCAATCTGCTCATGAGCTAAGGTATCTGTGAAAAAAAAATAATATATATTTATAACTCTGTGTCAGAACCGGGTTAACTCATGACTCAGCTGAGTTCCCCCGAGTTTTTCATGACTAACATGTTTTATATTTACTTGCGTGGGTTTGCAATTTTTTTTTTTCTTGTTGGGTTTTTTAGGGTGGCCCTTTTTTGACCTGATGAAGAAAATGTTACTAGGGTTAGCTATGGAGGATTAACAAGGAGATGGCAAAGAGGGTTTGGTTTTTTACTGAGTCATCCCGAGTTGAAATCGTTGGAAGTGATTTTATATAATTTTTATTATCTGATTATTGTTATATCTCGATCTTGTAAAAACTTTGTTGACTTGAATGTAGGAATTTGATGAAGAGATGTATCAAAATTTGTTTTCATCTATTAAATATTTGCGTAAATTTCTGGATTCTTTTTATTTATATTCTTTTGTTAAAAGAGCTAGCCGTTATAAACTAATAATATTTGGTATATCGAATATTGTTAACAAATATAGGCAAAATCTAGGTCAAAAGTACTTCATATTTGTACAATTGATAAAGAATCTTTTAAATCTTCTGAAGTTTTAAAGATACTAATTTTCAAAGTTCTTGTTGTATGCATACATTTTGAAATGAGTGCAATAAGTTTTGTTAGGTGATATGTTTCTCAAAAAAAAAAAAAAAAAAAAAAGTTTTGTTAGGTGATATACTTCAAAATAAGTAGATAAGATACAATGTTTGTGGTATATAATTATCAAATTAATTAATTGTCATTTTTTTTAAAATTTTAATAATAGATAGATAAGATATACTCTACAAATTATACGCGCCTATTACACGGTCAAGTAACCAAAATAATTTAGATGTAGTGTATGTTTGGATTCACTGAAAATAGATTGCGTCTAGCGTCTGCGTTTTTTGTGTGGGTCCTGTGCACTGTTCACAAGACCCGCAAGTACGGATTTCAACAAAATTTTTTAAAATTGAGTCCTACAGCACTATTCATACTTTTAAAAATTATTTTGCTACAGTGTTTTTAATTTTCAGTAATAAGCGGTATTTAAACACACTTTTAGACTTTTAGAAGATATAGGAAAAATTTCACCCCTTTTGTTGGGGAAAGTTTCTTTATTCTCTTCATGTAACTAATTTGGATGACAGAGTTGCAATAATCATAATTTTTAGAGTTTCATGTTGCTTTTAATTACAAAGGAAGAGTTGGTGGACTGTTATCATTCATCATGCTTATGATGGGCAGAAATTATTATTACACTCTGGCAGTATACTATTTCTCTCTCGTATGGGAATACGCCTTAGAGCAAATGAAATTCACCCTTATATGAGAGGGAGAAAATATACTCTTAAAGTATCCAATAATAACTCATGATACCAGCTAAAAGTTTTAAACCAACCAAAAAACTCATAGATCTCATCCGCCAAAGCAGGGTTTTTTTAATTTACCTTTAAGCAAGTTGGTTTTGTCTAGTCAATATATGGTCCTTCCTGTCGATAAAGTGTGGAAAAGTGAGTAAATGCTGATACTTTATCATCATGAGTCATGACAGTGATATCATTTGTGGTTCATTTCATCATTTAACAATGCACCATGATTATAGTTTGAGAGAAAGACTATTCATTATAAAAATGAAAGCGAGTAAAAGAATTTTTAGAGCAATTACTGTGGCAAAAGAGTAGTATTCTATTAGAAAACTAGTAAACTTTAAGCCTTTGGCAAAAGAGTAGTATTTAATTATTTATACTGTGGTAATTTTACTTTACCGAAATATTTTATCCATATTATGTTTCATATTTCTTTTGGTTCATGAATTGAATACATTTTCTGATTAGGAGAATTGAATATATTCAAATTGTAATAATGAGATTGCTATTTTATCTCTTGGACTTATTTTTGAAAAATTGTGATTTAAACATGCGAATCTTTACAATTTTAGATTAAAGATGCTCTCTAAACTCTAAATGTTATGGAACATATTTTAAATTATGTAGTATATTTTTAGTTATGCTAATAACTTTGTAACTTAATTACTTGGGATATTCAAACTTAAATTTTTTTTTTAATTATTAAAAGTATACAATATCATTAAATAAAAGAACTTTTGACGATGCTAAATGATGAGAAGAAGTAAAAAAAACTTTAACAATGTGTGTTTGGTCTATAGGCCTATATATAGAGTCAAGAATATTTAAGACCAACCCACCTAATCCTATGTAAGAAAAAAAATATAAAAGAAAAAACTTTTTTAAAAAAAGTTTTGTCATAATTGAGTACAACCTACCTATAGTTACGGGCTTGGTAAACCTCTCTTTGTTTTTCCATTTTGGTTATTTTATTTTATTTTTTATTTTTTTTAATTTAATTTAATTTTTTTAATTTCCTTGTTAAAACATTTTGGTCTTTTTAATTGTTGAAGTTGCAGATCCAACAATTTATTAATTGTAGTGTTTGATTTGAACTGCACCTTCTATTGAGAGTAAGTAATAACTAATAACTAAAAGACATAAGTGGTATTACCATATGATTTTGGACTAACCCCTTTTGTCAAATGATGATTAGATAGATCACACTAGCAATTTCAGGTACTATTGGAATCTGATTTGTACCTACATACATATATATAATTTTTAATTTTTTTAAATAATGCATACGTTAAGTAGTACCAAAACATGTCACAAGTGCTGAATTAGTGGATTAATTGTTTTTTCGCTCAACCATAAAGATTTATAAAAGGAAAATAAAATAGTACAGACGGCTACCCCAAAGGCCAACACCATGTTACAACAATAACTAAGACAAATACCAAAGACAATAAATTACAGCATAGTGCTACATCACCAACATGAACAACAAAACAAAATACAAAGCTCCACCAACTCAAGAAAATTCAGTACTTAACTTGTTCTTGGAGATCACCTTCAAAGAATGACCCAGCAGCCCACTTGGCTAACTCATTTGTAGTTTTCTTAAAGATAAGATTAACGTATAAAATATCTCAATAACGATTAATGACTACTCGACTAGGTTGTTGTCACGAAGCGAGGAAGGTTTAACCACATTTGTTATTCAAAATGAGTTAAGTTATAATTGCCATTACGTTCAGTTTAGTAAAATATTTTACATTTAAAATATTTTTCAGTAAAATATTTTCAGGTGTTTATTATAACAAGTAAAGTTTTTCAAACAAACTACCAAAACTAGTTGTTTAGCCATCGGAGTCATTGGTGTCGGAGGTCTAGTGAACGGATTGTCGAAATTGGTAGCTAGAATGGTGGTTTTGGCAACCGGATTGCTAGCAACCGCTGCTAGAGTAATGTCTTTGGTGATCAAACCAGCAACACCTATGGCTAGAACAACTTTCCCTCGAATGGTGTATCTTGTGACTAGACCACTAACACCAGTCGTTGAAATAGTGGCTCTGACCACTACATTGCCAACACCTGTGACCTAGCCACTAGATGGGATAAGGGAAAGCCATTATATGTTTTTGTAAAATGTTTTACAAAATTTTTAAAGGTAAAACGTTTTACTACTTTTAATAAAAGATTCTATGCTCAATGGAAAATATCTTACAAGTTTGACTACATTTTACCTACAATCAAATACTTGAAAATTGAAAAACATTGTTTTTACTTCAAAATAAACGGAGCATTAGTCCCTTATATGGTCCAGATCGATTTAATAAACATTCGATGCGTGGGACTTAGCATGGCCCATGTATCACAATTATATGCTCAAAGAGGTAGTAGAGAAATGGGAATTTGCTTCCAGACCTTTTAGTCTCTATCAATGTAAGACGTGAAGATGACCAGAGATAGAGAGAGACAACTGAGGATTCATTTTGGAAAAATATAGAAGCATTTGAGAGGTTTCGTTTTCAAAAAATAAAAAATCTATTGCGTGAGAGATAAATGATGGTCCATTCAAATGATGGATGTAATTTCGATATTTTTTGGTTTCACATTCAATTATAATGGTTGGATGTAACATGGTTCTTTCTTTTGGTCAAACAATCCACCAATCAGCAAAATTAGATAGGATTAGAATAGCTCTCTTTCATAAGTCATTTCATTTTATTTCATTTCAAGGTTGATAGTGCTTTTTTTTTTCGCTATAAGCAAAGCATTCTAGATGATTTAATTTTTATGATTATCTAGAAACTATAAAAGCAAGCCAGTCATAGTGGGAAAGAAAAAAGAAGGAATTTTGTGCATGATTTGTACCATTGTCCTCGTCCCTTTCCCTTTTTAATCTTCCCTTTATCTTTTTCCAAGTTCCAACTAATTAAAAGGAGCCACAATTGATCTCTCACAATCATAATTGATATTTTTTTTTTTGGAAAATGGCAACAAAAGCAAGAGTGAAATAAAGGGAAAATGGAAAATTTTCCTAGGGAGATTATATATATAGTGGATTCTCTTAATTAAGGTTGGACTATTTTTTTTTTTTTTTTTTTTTTTTTTTTTTTGAGAAAGAAGGTTGGACTAATTCTTTATTTATATTCAAAAGGTAAGCAATATAGGTTTTAGTTTTTTTTTTTTTTTTTTTAATTTAATTTTATGGAATAGGTTTTAGTTAATTTAATGAGAAAAGTATTTTATCGTCCAATAAGAGACCTGTGTTTAATCCGATTTACACTTAAAAAAAAAACTAAACTAGTTTGTATTTTTTTCAAATGAAAAAGAAAAAGAATTTCATTTACTTTCATATCTATCTAAAAGATTAGCATTACTAACTACTAAGTCATCTAAGAGGAGTCCAAGTTATGGTGGGCATAATTTAGCTCAAGACCTTGCGTTTGATAGTAGTAAATTGCTAATTACTCTTACGAAAAGTAGATTCATGGCCCATAAACAATAGATCACTAATTTTGGTAAGGTTTGAAGGTTATTAGGTCCACCCAAAGCCGAGTGACAGACTCATATATACTAGTTGAACTAAACTAGTCCCATGTAGATGTTGAAGGTGATCTATTCAAGTTGATACTTCGAATGAAAGGAAAAGGTTGATGGTATGCAATTTAATTCATAGGTCGAAAGTGTTCCTACACTGCCACACGCAGCTATAAAATAGGCATTCACCAAAAGTTTGGGGGATGAGGCCCTATCAAGATGTTGGGACTTCAAAAACTCGTTTAACATGCTCGCCAATGCTGCTCTTCACTCTTTCCTTTATGTGTGTGTGTGTTTTTTTGTGTTAAAATTTAGAAATATTGAAGTTCAATACGTTTATATAATAGACATACGAGTGTAGTACAATTATGTATGTTGTACAAGTATATATGTAATGCAAGATAAGGAAAGTGGGTCTAAAGTTGAATGGATCTGTACACGTTAACAATGTTGGGTGCATAAGCCCACATATGGGCTTGTTTTCATTCTGTGGCCGACTAGTATTCTTTTTTTTCTTTTTTTGAGAAAGTGGCCAACTAGTATTCTAGTTCAACTGGATTTTTATATTTGTGTGATATAAGGATGGTGTGGCGGCTAGGGTTATTTAAATAAGGGTTATATCTTGAAAGGATAAAGAAAAAGAATTGTTGTGTTTGAGAAAGATACTATGTGTGTGTGAGAACAAAAAAAAAATAAGAGAGATTTTTTTCTTTAGCCATAAGACATATATAAGAATTATTGTAATTAATTTGATAATAGTGAAATTATTCAGAGTTTGTTCTGTGGTTTTTCCCTTCAAAGAGAAAGGGTTTTCTGCGTAAATATTTGTGTTCTTGTGTGTGATTGCTATTTTGGATTGCTAATATTTGTGATAATATTATTTGGGTCCCAACAAACAATTTGTTTAACATGCAACAATGACCAAATTATATATGGTGCTTATGGATTTTGGTTTGTTTCTTTGAAGTGAAATTCTCGCTTGAGGGTGTTATTTGATTTTGTGTTTCATAATTGTGAGATTGATAATGCCTCAATGAAAAGTACAAAACGTAAAATTAAGATATTCGAGGATAAGTTACCCAATTATGATAATAATTGCTAAATCCAAGCTTAAAATTAAAGAGATTCAAAATTAAGTTGCTCTATTCCACACTATTTCGAGGTAATCAAACAACTACCATTGAAGCTAAATTGCTGTCTTTTTCTGAAATGTCATTCTTATTAATACTTAAGGCTCAGTGGTTATTAACAATTAGGGAAAGTCTCACATCATGCTTCTCTCAATCTTGTGAGATACTTGTTACATCTTTCTTGATTTTTAGGGTAATTACCTAACTGGACTAGCTTTAAAGTCCCTTAATTTGAATTCCTAATTTCTTGAAATTGTTTGATTTGCTATAGTCTGGTTGTGACAAACTATGCACATGTTTAATGTGCATTAGGTTAGACATTAGATGACTAGACACAAGTGACGCCCTTTATGTGCCATGTGTTTGTTAGCAATTAGTTAATTATTTTTAACAAATAGGTTCTTAAAAAGGGGGCTGGATTAAGACTTCTTGTTATTATTAAATAAATTAGTTGTTGGGGCTAATAACACCTCTCAATATGATGTACTAGACACTACTTAACGCAAAATTTAGAGTTTGTGAGTTTAAATCTAATTATGTCATATTTATTAAATAGTTTTTTCATTATTTATTTTATTATGCATGTGACGAGACTGACGCCCCTTATGTGTCATGCGTTTATTAGCATGCAATTAGTCAATTATTCTCGCTTGAGGATGTTATTTGATTTTGCGTTTGATAATTGTGGGATTGATAATGCCTCAATGAAAAGGACTTTAATTAAGGATGTAATAATGTACAAGACACTACTTAACCTAAAATTTAGAGTTTATGGGTTTAAATATAATTATGTCATATTTATTAAATAGTTTCTTCATTATTTATTTTCTTATGCACTTGACAAGACTAATGGCCCTTATGTGTCATGTGTTTATTAGCATGCAATTAGTCAATTATTCTTGCTTGAGGATGTTATTTGATTTTGCGTTTGATAATTGTGGAATTGATAATTCCTCAATGAAAAGGACTTTAATTATGGATGTAATGATTGTGACTAAGTACACAGAACGTGTAATTAAGATATTCGAGGATAAGTTACCCAGTTAAGATAACCATCGCTAAATCCAAGCATAAAATTAAAGAGATTCAAAATTAAGTTGCTCTAGTCCACACTATTTCGAGGCAATCATACAACTACCATTAAAGCTAAATTGGTGTCTTATTCTGAAATGTCATTCTTATTAATACTTAAGGCTCAATGGTTATTAAAAATTAGGGTAAGTCACATGTCATGCTTCTCTCAATCTTGTGAGATACTTGTTACTTCTTTCTTGATTCTTAGGTAATTACCTAACTGGACTAGCTTTAAAGTCTCTTAATTTGAATTCCTAATTTCTTGAAACTGTTTGATTGGCTATAGTCTAGTTGTGACAAACTATCCACATGTTTAATTGCATTAGGTTAGACATTAGATGACTAGACACGAGTGACGCCCTTTATGTGCCATGTGTTTGTTAGCAATTAGTTAATTATTTTTAACAAATAGGTTTTTAAAGAGGAGGCTAGATTTAGACTTCTTGTTATTAGCAAATAAATTAGTTGTTGGGGTTGATAACACCTCTTAATATGATGTACTAGACACTACTTAACCCAAAATTTAGAGTTTATGAGTTTAAATCTAATTATGTCATATTTATTAAATAGTTTCTTTATTATTTATTTTCATATGCGCATGACGAGACTGACGCCCCTTATGTGTCATGCATTTGTTAGCAATTAGTCAATTATTTTTGGCAAATACATTTTTTAAGAGAGCATTGAATTTAGAACTCTTGTTATTAGCAAATAAATTGGTTATTGGGGCTGATAAGATCTCTTAATATGATATACTAGATACACTTAACCAAAAAATTAGAGTTTACAAGTTTGAATCTAATTATGTCATATTTAGTTATTTACACAAATTCTTATTATTTATTTTCATATGCGCGTGACACCCCTTATGTGTCATGTGTTTGTTAGCAATTAGTCAATTATTTTTGGCAAATACATTTTTTAAGAGGGCAATGAATTTAAAACTCTTGTTAGTAGTAAATAAATTGGTTTTTGGGGTTGATAAGATCTCTTAATATGATATACTAGATACACTTAACCTTTTTTTTTCATTTTTTTTTTTTTTTTTTTTTTTTGAGGGGGAGATACACTTAACCTAAAAATTAGAGTTTACAAGTTGGAATCTAATTATCTCATATTTAGTTATTTACACAAATTCTTTGTTATTTATTTTCATATTCGAGTGACGCTCCTTATGTGACATGATTTGTTAGCAATTAGTCAATTATTTTTGGCAAATACATTTTTTAATTAAGAGGGAGCTGAATTTAGAACTCTTGTTCTTAGCAATTAATTGGTTGTTAGGATTGATAACACCTCTCAATGTGATATATTATATACTACTTAACCCAAAAAATTATATTTTATGAGTTTGAATCTAATTATATCATATTTATTACACAAATTCTTTATTTATTTATTTTTTTGCACATGCAATTTCTGCTTTACCAATGTGTACCCAATAATTGTTTACAACTATAAGTGCATTTAAAGCCCTATAACAAAACAAAAAAAATAGCAAAGGAAAATACAGAGGAAAACCACACACTTGTATTCATTTAAGCACAAATTCATACTCAAATAGAGATACGTTGAGGAGTGAGTAAAGAAGAGAGGACATAGCTAAGTGATGTGGTAGAAGTAGAATGTGAACACGAAAAACCCCTCTCCTCTGTGGGGAAAAGGTCATCTAGTACTGTCCTTTTATCTAGTGATTTGTTCTCTTTCTGCCAATGAACAAATTGAGGATAGAGTAATGTGTATGCATGGTGGGTTTTTGTTTGTAGTTTGTACAATCATTCCTCCTTTTTTAGCAAGACCAACTCCTTGCCTTTAAAACCAGTTTAAATACTCTTCATAAAAGAAAAAGAAATAGGTTGCTTTTGTTATTAGGCTTACTATAGTTTTCTGCATAGGACAGTGGGCTTCTAGGGCTTTTTGGCAGTTCATGTTTGTACCAAATAAGGAAATCCAGTAGAATTGGTTTTGGTTGTTGAATATCCAAAAGAGGTGGAATATTCCAAGGCTATTCAATCAGTGTCTTAGATTATCTTCGAGCGTTTGGTAACTCTCATAAAGTTACTAAAATCTAAAAATTTACTTTTAAATAAGAGTGACTTATATATAGTTTGTCACATCTTTAATATTTAAGTGATCAATTGTAAAGACTATTTTATTATCTATTTAAGTTGTTGATATGATGTATCGAAATTTAATACACTTGTTTTACCATTATCGATTAAGATTTTAAAGTATCTCTAGTAGAATAGAAGATGTTAAACTATTACATATTTTATTACAAAAAGCTTATAAATAGATGTGACCAATGAATGTGATTAGTGATCTATAAATCCTATTCAATAAATTTTGTAGTATCTTTAACATTACTCAAGTCAAATTATTCTACAAACTCTAGTAAGTCTCAACTCGTGTGTCTCATGATTTGGGGTCTTTTTTGGCGATAGTGAAGTATCCATTTGTGAACAACTTATCTAATTGTTTGCAATAAATTACTATAAATAAAAGGTAATAGCTAAGTAAAATAAGTTAGGAACTCACAAATAGAAGGGAAAAAATAAAAATAAATTGGCTTATGATCAAGAGCTAAACTCACACCTCATTTACAATAATAAAGGAAGGGAATTTGAACCTTAATTTTCTAATGAAAGAAAACAAACCATACTAGGAATTACGAAATCTTGGTCTCTTGACCATGAGTCTTGAATGGTAATTTTAATGGGCAAATAATAGTGACATGGGAATTAATTTTCCTTGATCCAATTGGTGATGGAAGAGATAAACCAATCAAAATAGTTGGTTTAGACTTCAGAGCAGTTCCTTTCAATTCATAGGGCTTAGTGGGCTTGCCAGTGTGTGAAGGCCACATGTGTAATACCACTTGAACACTCGTCGCAAGTTAGACCTAATCCGTAGCTAAATTAAATAAATAAAAATAATCTCCAATACTGATCAACTATAAAACTGGAAAGAACAAAATTTCTCCAGCATGATATAAAATCCTTTGATTTTTTTTTCCATTAATTTATTAGTTTACGTACAACTTTGTAAAATTTTATTATATACATAATCATATTTCTGTCAATTTTTAATAGAAAGTTAATCTAAATGCATATTTAGCTAGCAACTAAGTTGTTGATACGTACTACACCATAACATACGTTATGACCTTTCGAGTTTTGAGTACAATCAAAATCTAATATGGTTGGTTGTTAATGTGTCTTGTTATTGGTCTAATTCTAGTTCAATATGATTATTCCATTGCTATACAAATATCATTTTCTAGTCTCTCGGGACTTAAGACATAGGAACGTGGTGATGGAACCAAAGACTAGCTGTAGCCACTTTTAGCCAAAGGGGCCCTAAATTAAGATATTTATGTTCCAAAAGATAAAAAAATACTAATACGGGTTGTTAGAGATGATGGCATTATTAGTTGGGAGATAAGGTTGGATATGTCTTGATAATGAGTGATTATGAGGTGAGCATCTTTGTCATGGACAGTTTAGAGATAAAAAGCTTTTTGAGAATCTACGACTTTCATATGTGGCTACGAAGTATTGTGTTTAGTGAATAGTAAGCAAGTAGTGAAGGAAACTCATACCCTAATAATATCATCATTTTACATTATATTCGAGAGCTTCATTAATTATAAAAAACGAGAATGGAATGAAATGGATTACTCAGAGATCTCTGGTTAAGTATAGATTTGGATTAACTTTTTCTTTTTTGTTTTTCCTATTAACTTATTTATTTATTTGTTGAAGTACAAATATTCAAATATTCATTATTATTTTAAGATACAATTGTATTTTTACCATCTTTAAGCAAACAAGTAATACTTTGTATAAGAACATTTTTTTTTTTTTTTTTATATAAGCTAACTTTTATATTTTTATCACACATTTAGCATAAAAGCTATTAAAAACTTTTACATATATATATATATATTTTTTTTTTCTTTTCTTATTATTTAGCAAATAAACAACCGGAAATTACCGGGATATAAAAAAAAGATACCAAGTCTCAGATACCATTTTTCATAATTAATATATCATGACTTGTTTATGATTTTTTTTTTTTTTTTTTTTTTTGTACAGTGACTTGTTATGATGGGTAGATGATGAAAGTGATGGACTCATATGAAGTTGGTATGTAATTTTAATCACATTACAAAACAAAAATGGTATAATATCCGTAGTTTTAAAAACCACATCGGATCAGCCAGTTCAACTTGGAATTAGATACTCAATCGGTCTAATTAAAACATAAAAACCGCAGATTCAATCGATAAAAACCAAAAAACCGTTCATTTATCGGTTTTTTTAACCGTTCATGGTTTTTAAAACCATGGTAATACCATTACTCTTTTTCTATGGTCTTGTTCTGATCATTGGTAGTCACCAAGTTGGATTTTAGCCTAGAGATAAACAAGAATTGGGCCGGAGACTACACTGCGTGTGACTATGTATTGACTTCTGATCTGAAACAATCCGACCAGAAAAGGAAAAGTCGAACATATAAGCATGGAGAAAGATCATATAATTTAGAGAACCAACATTTTGGGTTCTTACAGGCCTAGTACGCCCCCGAGATCCCACGACAGTACGCTCGGGGTACCAAGTGAAAGAACTCTTTTAAATGTTTATACAATAAAAGATAAGCCTTAAATGTTCTATTTCAATCTCTTTCTCATTGTGACTATTATGAATACTCATTTTACTTATTTCGTAAGCATAAATGGTCATTTTATGATATTAAATCACTTATAATGGTATTTTATTGCCTTAGGAGGAATTGCATTTTTGCCTTGAGGAGATTTATGTGACTTGTGCACAACTTGGTTCGTAATCAACCCCCATTTAGTTGCGGTGAACCAAGCCCAGTCCACTAAACAACAAGTAAAGGGCCCAGGATCCTTGTTTCCATTTGGGCTTGTGTGCTAAGAAAAAAGGCGTAAATGCACTTTTAGTTTCTACATTTTGACTTTTTTCTATTTTAGTCCTTACATTTTATTTTTACCACTTTTAGTCTCTAAACCAATTAACACGTTCCATTTTAGTCCTTGAAGCACCATTCCGTTAGTTTACTAACGGGAAAGCTAATGTGGTGCTGACATAACCATTAAAATATTATTAAAAATAATTATTTGACATTTTTAAATAACACGTCAGCATTTAAAAAATTTTAAACAAAGCCACGTCAGAAAATTTATATAAAAAAGAAATTAAATTAAAAAAAAAAACCCTTACATCTAATTTAATTAAAAAAAATTATTCCTTATCATTATTAATTTTCATAAGAACATTACACCTTGTTCTTTGTGTTCTTCCCAATCAAACCCAGGTGTTCGTCCCAATCAAACCCAGTAATGAAGAACAACGAAGAACTTAAACTCAGCAATGAAGATCTCAAACCCAGTAACGAAGATCTCAAACCCAAATCACAACACAAAAGAAAAAAAAAAAAAAAACGGAGATCAAACAAAAACACAAACCCATATCACCAATAGAGATCAAACACAACCCAGATCACAACAACACAAACGAAAAAAAAAAAGAAAAAAAAAATAGAGATTAAACACAAACCCAGATCACCAATAGAGATCAAACACAGACCCAGATCACAACAACATAAACGAAAAAAAGAAAAAGAAAAAAAAAGAAACAAAGATTAAACACAAACACAAACCCATATCACTAATAGAGATCAAACACAGACCCAGATCACAACAACAAAAAAAAAAAAAAAAAAAAAAAAAAAAAACAGAGATTAAACATAAACACAAACCCATATCACCAATAGAGATCAAACATAGACCCAGATCACAACAACACAAATGAAAAAAAAGAAAAAAGAAAAAGAAACAGAAACAGAGATCAAACACAAACACAGACCCAGATCACAAATATAGATCAAACACAAATGAAACACAAATGAAACCCAAATCATAACCCAAACCAAAATCATCAGCGGACCCAACCATCAATCCAAAAAACAGGCCACAAAAAACAAGTTACCACCACACCGAATCTTAAATGTCATTTCCCATTTTCAATAAATATAAATTTTCTACTTTTCTACATTTCCATTAAACACAGAAAAGAGAGAGAAGCAAAAATAACTACAAAAGGCATAAACAAGAATCTAGCAAACATAGCAACTACATACAGGACATGTGCAACTCATATATCATAAACCCAATCTCAACAAAAATCCCAAAAATTTTGAGCATCAAAGGACATTAATAAGTAGAAGCTAAGCATGGATAATGAGGTAAACTAGCAGTAGCTTGAGCTGTAGATATCACGGGCGGCGGCGCTCTTCTTCACCGGAAAAGGCGACCTTATCACTGAGATTAGAGAGAGTTTGGGACAGATCAGAGTTTGGCAGATCGACGGATGAACGAGTTTGACGGCGGTGACCTCATCACTGAGATTTGAGAGAGTTTGGGTCAGATCGGAGTTTGGCAGATCGGCGGAGATGAGATTTTGAGAGAGTTTGAGTCTGAGAGAGATTTCGTCGAGGGTGAAGAAAGAAAGAGAGAATTAAAGATAGAGAGAGCTTAGAGTTTGGGTCTGATGATCACCGATGAGGTTAAAAGAAAAAGAAAAAGAATTAAGGTTAACGAAAAAGAAAAAGAATTAAAAGGATAATTTTTTTATTTTATTTTATTTTAAATAATTTTAATTAAATCAACAAACAGGGCAGATGTGGTGCTGACATGTAAAATAATAATGATTTTTTTAATTGGTCCGTCAACCACGTCAGGTTTTTCGTTAGTTTGGTGACGGAATGGTGCTTCAAGGACTAAAATGGAACGCGTAAATTGGTTTAAGGACTAAAAGTGGTACAAATAAAATGTAGGGACTAAAATGGAAAAAAGTTAAAATGTAGAGACTAAAAGTGCATTTACGCCAAGAAAAAAAAGCACTCTCACATTGTCTTTTTCTGAAATGTCATTCTTATTAATACTTAAAGCTCAATGGTTATTAACGATTAGGGTAAGTCGCACGTCATGCTTCTCTCAATCTTGTGAGATACTTGTTACATCTTTCTTGATTTTTAGGGTAATTACCTAACTGGACTAGCTTTAAAGTCCGTTAATTTGAATTCCTAATTTCTTGAAACTGTTTGATTTGCTATAGTCTGGTTGTGACAAACTATGCACATGTTTAATGTGCAGTAGGTTAGACATTAGATGACTAGACACGAGTGACGCCCTTTATGTGCCATGCGTTTGTTAGCAATTAGTTAATTATTTTTAACAAATAGGTTCTTAAAAGGGGGGCTGCATTAAGACTTCTTGTTATTATTAAATAAATTAGTTGTTGGGGCTAATAACACCTCTCAATATGATGTACTAGACACTACTTAACCCAAAATTTTGAGTTTGTGAGTTTAAATCTAATTATGTCATATTTATTAAATAGTTTCTTCATTATTTATTTTATTATGCACGTGACAAGACTGACGCCCCTTATGTGTAATGCATTTATTAGCATGCAATTAGTCAATTATTCTCACTTGAGGATGTTTTTTGATTTTGCGTTTGATAATTGTGGGATTGATAATGCCTCAATGAAAAGGACTTTAATTAAGGATGTAATAATGTAGTAGACACTACTTAACCCAAAATTTAGAGTTTATGAGTTTAAATATAATTATGTCATATTTATTAAATAGTTTCTTCATTATTTATTTTCTTAAGCACTTGTCGAGACTAACGCCCCTTATGTGTCATGTATTTGTTAGCATGCAATTAGTCAGTTATTCTTGCTTGAGGATGTTATTTGATTTTGCGTTTGATAATTGTGGGATTGATAATTCCTCAATGAAAAGGACTTTAATTAAGGATGTAATGATTGTGACTAAGTACAGAACGTGCAATTAAGATATTCGAGGATAAGTTACCCAATTATGATAACCATCGCTAAATCCAAGCGTAAAATTAAAGAGATTCAAAATTAAGTTGCTCTAGTCCACACTATTTCGAGGCAATCATACAACTACCATTGAAGCTAAATTGGTGTCTTATTCTGAAATGTCATTCTTATTAATACTTAAGGCTCAATGGTTATTAACAATTAGGGTAAGTCACATGTCATGCTTCTCTCAATCTTGTGAGATACTTGTTACATCTTTCTTGATTCTTAGGTATACCTAACTGGACTAGCTTTAAAGTCCCTTAATTTGAAATCCTAATTTCTTGAAATTGTTTGATTGGCTATAGTCTGGTTGTGACAAACTATGCACATGTTTAATGTGCATTAGGTTAGACATTAGATGACTAGACATGAGTGACGCCCTTTATGTGCCATGCGTTTGTTAGCAATTAGTTAATTATTTTTAACAAATAGGTTTTTAAAGAGGGGGCTAGATTTAGACTTCTTGTTATTAGCAAATAAATTAGTTGTTGGGGCTGATAACACCTCTTAATATGATGTACTAGACACTACTTAACCCAAAATTTAGAGTTTATGAGTTTAAATCTAATTATGTCATATTTATTAAATAGTTTCTTCATTATTTATTTTCATATGCGCGTGACTAGACTGACGCCCCTTATATGTCATGCATTTGTTAGCAATTAGTCAATTATTTTTGGCAAATACATTTTTTAAGAGGGGCGTTGAATTTAAAACCCTTGTTATTAGCAAATAAATCGGTTGTTAAGGCTGATAAGATCTCTTAATATGATATACTAGATACACTTAACCAAAAAAAAAAATTAGAGTTTACAAGTTTGAATCTAATTATGTCATATTTAGTTATTTACACAAATTCTTATTTGGTCTGTTTGGATCACATAGATTTGGATTTGGATTTGGATTTGAGGGAGTCCAAATCCAAATCCTTTGTTTGGGAAAGTTAAAAGAAATGGATTTGGATTTGGCCTCAAATCCAATCAGAATTTGATAAGCTTAAATCCATGGATTTCAAATACCTACAGACACGATGGAATTTGAAATCTCTCACGCACTGTGCTCTATTTCTCTCTCAAAGTAAAGCCCTCCTCCGACTGCATCTCCGACGGTGGAGGCAAGATCGGGCCGTCTAATCTGCCAAAACCTCTATCAAAGGTCCTTTCCGTTCTGCCAAAACCTCTATCAAAAGTCCTTTCCGTTCTTCTCCGGCACCGTTTGTGTAGAGAACACGTCGTCTACATCGCCAACGACGAAAGATTGTCTGGCAAACACTCTGTTCTTTCCGGACCGAAGGCTCTCTCTCAAACTCGGTTCCTCTATCTCAAAATCTCATCTCCTCTCCAAATCCTAAACTTATTTTCTTTTATTTTTCTGCTCAAAGATCCCTCATTTTTTTTCTTTTCCATGGGTTTGGTATTTGGTTTGAGATTTGAGAAGTGGGTATGATTGTGGTGGTGTGGGTCTGAGTTTTGAGAAGTTGGTTTGGCCATGGGTTTGGGGTTTGGGGTTTGGTGCGTTGGGTTGATTCGGTGGTTGTTGGGTTGGGCGGCAGCGGTGGAGTTGAATCAGTTGTGCTGGTGTGGGTATGTTACTGTTTTTCCGGTATGGGTATGTGATTGTTTCCGGTATGGGTATGTGATTGCTTTTCCGATAGGTTTGTGTTGGGTTGTTCAGGGCGGCGGCGGCTCTGAGATGTGGGGTTTTTTTTTTGTGGTGGCAGAAGAGTGTGGCTGAGTTTTGGTGGATGGTGTTGTGTGGGTTTGCCAGAGAGAGACAAAAAGACAGAGAGGAAATAGAGATGAAAGAGAAGAGAGAGAAACCAAAATTTTAATATTATTTTATTAAGAAAAATGATAATTAAAAAATATATTTTATTTATCTTAAATCTAAATCTAAATCCAAATTTAAATTTAGATATCCAAACAATGAAATTTTAATTGATGAATTTCAAATCCATCATTGTTTAAAAAGATCCAAACAAGAAATTTTAAAATTAATGGATTTTAAATCAAGGCATTTCAAATCAAGACATTTCAAATTCAAATCCAAATCTAAATGTTGCTATCCAAACACAACCTTCATAAAAGAAAAAGAAATAGGTTGCTTTTGTTATTAGGTTTACTATAGTTTTCTGCATAGGACAGTGGGCTTCTAGGGCTTTTTGGCAGTTCATGTTTGTACCAAATAAGGAAATCCAGTAGAATTGGTTTTGGTTGTTGAATATCCAAAAGAGGTGGAATATTCCAAGGCTATTCAATCAGTGTCTTAGATTATCTTTGAGCGTTTGGTAACTCTCATAAAGTTACTAAAATCTAAAAATTTACTTTTAAATAAGAGTGACTTATATATAATTTGTCACATCTTTAATATTTAAGTGATCAGTTGTAAAGACTATTTTATTATCTATTTAAGTTGTTGATATAATGTATCGAAATTTAATACACTTGTTTTACCATGGTCGATTAAGATTTTAAAATATCTCTAGTAGAATAGAAGATGTTAAACTATTACATATTTTATTACAAAAAGCTTATAAATAGATGTGAACAATGAATGTGATTAGTGATCTATAAATCCTATTCAATAAATTTTGTAGTATCTTTAACATTACTCAAGTCAAATTATTCTACAAACTCTAGTAAGTCTCAACTCGTGTGTCTCATGATTTGGGGTCTTTTTTGGTGATAGTGAAGTATTTATTTGTGAACAACTTATCTAACTGTTTGCAATAAATTACTATAAATAAAAGGTAATAGCTAAGTAAAATAAGTTAGGAACTCACAAATAGTAGGGAAAAAATAAAAATAAATTGGCTTATGATCAAGAGCTAAACTCACACCTCATTTACAATAATAAAGGAAGGGAATTTGAACCTTAATTTTCTAATGAAAGAAAACAAACCATACTAGGAATTACAAAATCTTGGTCTCTTGACCATGAGTCTTGAATGGTAATTTTAATTGGCAAATAATAGTGACATGGGAATTAATTTTCCTTGATCCAATTGGTGATGGAAGAGATAAACCAATCAAAATAGTTGGTTCAGACTTCAGAGCAGTTCCTTTCAATTCATAGGGCTTAGTGGGCTTGCAAGTGTGTGAAGGCCACATGTGTAATACCACTTGAACACTCGTCGCAAGTTAGACCTAATTCGTAGCTAAATTAAATAAATAAATAAAAAATCTCCAATACTGATCAACTATAAAACTGGAAAGAACAAAGTTTCTCCAGCATGATATAAAATCCTTTGATTTTTTTTTTCCATTAATTTATTAGTTTACGTACAACTTTGTAAAATTTTATTATATACGTAATCATATTTCTGTCAATTTTTAATAGAAAGTTAATCTAAATGTATATTTAGCTAGCAACTAAGTTGTTGATACGTACTACACCATAACATACGTTATGACCTTTCGAGTTTTGAGTACAATCAAAATCTAATATGGTTGGTTGTTAATGTGTCTTGTTATTGGTCTAATTCTAGTTCAATATGATTATTCCATTGCTATACCAATATCATTTTCTAGTCTCTCGGGACTCAAGACATAGGAACGTGGTGATGGAACCAAAGACTAGCTGTAGCCACTTTTAGCTAAAGGGGCCCTAAATTAAGATATTTATGTTCCAAAAGATAAAAAAATACTAATACGGGCTGTTAGAGATGATGGCATTATTAGTTGGGAGATAAGGTTGGATATGTCTTGATAATGAGTGATTATGAGGTGAGCATCTTTGTCATGGACAGTTTAGAGATAAAAAGCTTTTTGAGAATCTACGACTTTCATATGTGGCTACAAAGTATTGTGTTTAGTGAATAGTAAGCAAGTAGTGAAGGAAACTCATACCCTAATAATATCATCATTTTACATTATATTCGAGAGCTTAATTAATTATAAAAAAAGAGAATGGAATGAAATGGATTACTCAGAGATCTCTGGTTAAGTATAGATTTGGATTAACTTTTTCATTTTTGTTTTTCCTATTAACTTATTTATTTATTTGTTGAAGTACAAATATTCAAATATTTATTATTATTTTAAGATACAATTGTATTTTTACCATCTTTAAGCAAACAAGAAATATTTTGTATAAGAAATTTTTTTTTAATATAAGCTAACTTTTATATTTTTATCACACATTTAGCATAAAAGCTATTAAAAACTTTTACATATATATATATATATATATTTTTTTTTTCTTTTCTTATTATTTAGCAAATAAACAACCGGAAATTACAGGATATAAAAAAAAAGATACTAAGTCTGAGATACCATTTTTCATAATTATTATATCATGACTTGTACTTATGAATTTTTTTTTTTGAACAGTGACTTGTTATGATGGGTAGATGATGAAAGTGATGGACTCATATGAAGTTGGTATGTAATTTTAATCACATTACAAAACAAAAATGGTATAATATCCGTAGTTTTAAAAACCATATCGGATTAGCCAGTTCAACTTGGAATTAGATCCTCAATTAGTCAAATTAAAACATAAAAATCGCAGATTCAATCGATAAAAACCAAAAAACCGTTCATTTATCGGTTTTTTTTAACCGTTCATGGTTTTTAAAACCATGGTAATACCATTACTCTTTTTCTATGGTCTTGTTCTGATCATTGGTAGTCACCAGGCTGGATTTTAGCCTAGAGATAAACACGAATTGGGCCGGAGACTAGACTGCGTGTGACTATTTATTGGCTTCTGATCTGAAACAATCCGACCAGAAAAGGAAAACTCGAACATATTGGGCCCTCTAGTCTCTCATCCCCACATGCTAGAGGCAGCTTTTCTCTCACGAATACCCAGCCGTACGGCCCTTCAAAGTCTTCTCACACAGGTGGCCTATTAACTCTTTGTTCCCCCCTCACCCACCCCATAATTAAATAAATCCTCCATGCCGAACGGCGTTATGTATGGGTACAACAAAATTTTACTCGGCATTCTCTTTAATGCATGATATAATATGATTTGAAGTTCTCAAAAATATCGTGATGATGAGATAGTGTTCATGAAAATAATTCTATGAGGTTGATCTTTGCGATAACACCTCTCTTCTCTAATTGTAGATACGAAATTATGTTACGTAGACAAGCGTGATTACCTCTTAAGAATGAATTATTATGATTTGATAGGATGAAAAAGTAAGATCGATCGTTCGAAGACAGAATGATCATAGCTTCATTTACACATTGCCCCAATCACTATTTGTAACTAATAATATTAAGACATCACCCTAGTGGATTTGAGAACAATTTATTTGCAATAGATTATTTATATAGCATTTATCAAAAGTTATTATTTGTGGTTACTTATATATTTAATTGTGTGACAAAAAGTTAAAAATCAAAATCTATAGTAAGATTAAACCTACGTATTCAACTTAGAGTATACTCTAACTACTATTATAAATTTTAAAATACCAAACAAAGAAATAAATTATAAATTTATTTATTTTATTAATATGTGATATTAATCACATTCATTATTATATCAATTTGAATGTTTTTTTTTTAATAGTAAAATTGGTAGCTATTTATAATATTTTTAAACAAAGTTGTACGGCCTAGTTTGTGTAGGCCCGACTATATGACTTGGGCCTTGGGCCGACAAGGAGAGTCACGGGCCCAATACCCGGGCTCCGAGGCTTCAATCCAAGGCCACCTTCAAATAGGCCAAGCCCAGACGCCATTCATGAACCCGATCCTTCTACCGAACACAGGTATGATTGCTGGGCTGGTTGCCCGGATTTCTATGCCGGACAACAATTTATGCATCCGGATTCACAGTAAATAGGCTGTTCGGTAATACCTTGGGAATAATGCCGCTGCGCATATTTGCTATAGTGGGAATCATTCTCAAAGCCACTCCCACCTACACACCCACTAAATCCTTCTTAGATTGGACCTCTAAATCCATTAACATTGGGACAATCAAGACCACTACACTTCCAATCTCCTATAAATAGAAGATTGGAAGAAGGAACAAGGGTTGGAAAAATGAGAGAGGAAAAATAAGAGAGAAAAGAGCAGAAAAAGGAGTCAAGAGTGGATATCAAAAGGAGAGAGAAGTGAGCCATTAAGTCTCATAGCTGCGAACAACCCATTGTAGGAATTACTATCCCACCACACAAATAGATTGTGCGTTTAGGTAAGTTGCGGTCTATAGAAATCTCGTTTTTTGAGAAGCCTCATTTTTGCCATGCACAAAAGTTATTTTAAAATTTTTTTTCATAACATGTTAAAGTAAAAGTTGTGATTAATGGATGAAAAAGTGATATATAATGATGAGGTCTTCATGTTGCTATCAATCACAATTTATTGTCCCAACAAATTATGAAAGATTGGGAAATATGGTGTTTGATTAGCATTGGTCTTACATATGGAAAACATCATCCTATCATCATGCGTGCATGGCATGGAAGAATGCATATATTTATACAAGGCATGCCAGAATTTTATATAAATTAAAATATAAAAAACACTGTGGGAAACCAAAAAAATAAAATAAAATAAAATTTTTGAGGAAAAAAAAAATTAAGGCATGCAAGCATGGTCATAGCCACGTCATCAGCGTCCCGGCCAAGGCACGTGATTACACATCATTTGAATGCATAGTGGACCACGTGGTGGGGTAGCAATCACGTGCTACTCATCCCCAGCAATAACGTACAATGCGGTGTGGACTGCCACAACCACAGTAGATATCTGACCGTTCACTAATAAGATTACAGCAACGTTCTCGTCCGTCACTTTCATTTGTTGCCGTTCTCTGCTTTTTATATATGGATGGAAAAGTAAGTGATATTATCATTCCCTGACAAGAAATAAAGGAGTTTCTGTAAGGACAGGCACACCGTTTAGTACAGTACAGATTCGTACTTTAAACGTATGACAATTTTATCCCTAGTCGGCCAGTTCCTGCTAAAGGGTCTATCACATATAATAATTGTAAAAAGAAATGAGGTAAAAGTTGTGATTTTTTTATAAGTTTAACATTTGAAATTTTTTACTTTAAAAACAAGATTGAAATTTTAGTATTTTATTCTAATATAATCTAATTACGTGTGTGAAGTTTTCTTATAAAAATTTAAATCTTGGTTTTTACCTTTTAGAGTTTGTTTGTGATATGGTGAAAAATTTAACTTATTCAATTTTTTTTGTTTTTTATTTTTTACTATTTATGGGTCCTATTGCAATTTTTAATACTATTTATAAATCCATGTACTATTTAACTAGTTTTTAACTTTTTTTTTTTTTTTTTTTTACACTTTTAGTAAAAAGTTTTCAGTTTCAGCTAAATAAACTATTTCCAAACAGAGTCTTACTCAACAAAAATTTATATTTATAAATGACTTTCACCTCAAGGTACATAGCAGTACATAAAAGTTGTGATTCTAAAATTACTAAAAAATTGTTTGGGGCAATTTACAAAAAAGGAAAGAATATTTCTATATGAAAATGAAGTTCAGGAGCAATATGTTAGGGGACCAAGTACGAAAGTGAACAAAACAGAACGGAATCGTTTTCATTAACCTATCATTTAAAAAAAAAAAAAAAAAAAAAAAAACTCTATAGTAGTGTTATAAATTATAATAAAAAAAAAAAGTGTAAAATACAAAAACTATCACGAGATTTAGACTAATGTTATGTACTATCAAGACTTTTTAAACATGGTTTTGGTTAATGTTAATAATCATTTTTTAGAAATTTTTTATAGGAAATTAAAAAAGTTATAAAAAAAAAGTTAGTAACATTTTCATTTTACCATAAAAGTTTTGTAAAATAATTTACTAATACATACTCTAAGGGCATACATTAGTAAAACCCTTACATATCCATTTTTTTTTCCCCCAAGCACAAACTACACTTAATGCTACTTGAAAGTTGTCATGTTCCTTCGAGTCTTAAGTTTTCTGCTTTCTTCTCCAACTTTAGTTGTTATCTATCTACTTTTTATTATACAAATACTCACATATGCATATAGTTTCCATAATATAGTCACTATAGGGCTAAATTGTGGCAATTAATCTGAACACACCCGTTAGTTTTTGGGAAAAATAGTACAAACAGTGTGAAGTGCAGTTTATGCATAGGTGACAAATTGGATATTTGTGAAAAGTGTAGTTATAGTGTCTAGTATTAACCTAAACTTTAGGGGAGACTTTTGCATTCTACTCTTTAAAAAACAATGCTAATTTAGAGGAAAGAAAAGAAGCAAAAGAAAAAAAAAAAGATTTGGTTATTTTTATCGGCGATTGAAAAGTGACATAAAAATCAAAATATGAAGATGGTCCCTACCAAAAGAATAAAGAATTTTATGCTCTTAATTTTTATTAGGAATTAGAGGATTAGGAAAAATCATATTGATTTTAGTTTTCTACGAGTGATTTGTAATTAGTTTGCTCTAGGTTATGACATAAATGTTAAGATTCATGGAGGTTGTTTATACATTGAAAGGGGTTCAAAGAGTTATCTATGATTTCAGAAGGTTGTCTGCTCTAGCTTGTAGTAAGAATGTCAATGATATCATCCACATTAATTGCTCTAGATCTTCATCTGGACAATTCTTCTTTATGTGTTGTATTTCTTCTTTTTTCTTCTGTGTTTGCTGATAAAGTAGTGTGTTTGAAAGTTTGTAACTTAGTTTTGATCAAAGAAAATTTATCATTCATAGTAGAGGCCCATATATGGGATTAAGCTAGGCAACTATGTGGGTAAAATTCTGGTTGGTAATCATGGCTATGTCTTAGTAAAATTGAATAAATGAACTGTTACCTTGCATGTCTTAACACCCACAATCTTTGTATGTTGTAGCTCCTCATCTCATCTCCCCCATCAAAACAAAATAGAAAAATCTTGTGTAAGATGTCAAAAATTGGAGATTTTTTATTCTATTTACAATTAGTATGTCAAAGAGGGATGATTATAATGTATACTAACTAGCAAGTAAACATTAAGTTCAATTTTTTAACATGATTTTGTTGGTCGAAATGACATGCATGAAGCTTTCCAACAACCTATATTCTTTAGAGACCCTACTATATAGTATGACATGGTTGAAAAGGCACCATATATTATATGGAAGAGACATAAAATCTTCAAGAGTACAATTGCATGTTTAAATTTTGAGTAAGACGATTTTAATTTGTGGAGAGGAGAAATAAATGCAAAAGTTGAAAATGAGATGAAGAAAGAGAAACTATATAGATTGGTCCGACAATACAAGCTCATGGTATCCCCTTCACAATATATGTATGGAGCCCAACATGCCTTGCCTTATTCCCCACAGCATATACTCTATCTTGCTCTCAGTTGTGGCTTTCCTTGTCCTTGAAAAAAGAAAAAAAAAAAAAAAAAGAGTGAAAATAATTAGAGATGACAACATTAACAACAACGAAATCACGTAAACATTGTCACATGTGGACACATACACAGCGAAAGAACGTAAAAGAAAACTGTGAATCTATGATTAATGTTATATTTTATATATAATATGATAATATCTTATCCCTAACAAGTTCAATCTCTGTCCATATTTAGAGTTTTCTTATCCGAAACTAGATTGTTGGCCATGGGTAAGATGCTAAGATCTGAGAGGAGAAATTGCAGATGAGACAAGATGAGCAAAATAATATCTAGCAACTACTAATGTAAAAAAAATACTCTAATATATGGTAATTCTGTGAGAGTTGACATGCATGCAGGTTTCATTCTAAAAATCTGTGTTAATTAAGATACTCAGATGAATCAGTTGATTGAATATTCCCTCTTTTTAGAAAGAAAGTAGGATTTTTATTTATTTATTTATGATAATCAATACACACCTTGATGATTGTATGAAATTCTCCATTTATAATGTAACTTGAGTGGCATATTGTGGATTGTTATCCTAATTTTTTTTTGTTATGAGATAATTATGGAATAACAGTTAATGAGAGATTCTAAGAAATATGCTTATTATTAGAGAAATATTTTATCCACAATATTTTTACAACAATTTCATTACTATTGGATTTAAGTTGATCAATTTATGGGTGAGTCAAGTTAAAGTCTTGCTCGATCATTCCGAGCCTTTTCCAACTAGGTTAATTTAAGTATAGTTTGACAGAGAGAAGTAGATGGCATGGATTATGGTTATATTCATTTATAAAATGTGATATTTGAAAAGTGTTGTCTTATGCAATTTGTTTTTGGGGGGATAATGTTGTGTATGGCTTATATTATTTTCTATTTATCTTGATCTTAGCTTGCAAAGTCCATGGAAAATAAGATGAATTAGTCAAAAGAAATAGGTTTGATTTTTGTAACACATCATATTTAAAGAATAGAGAGGCTGCTAGCCTATCTTATCTTCCTTGAAGAGTGAGTATTAGACATTGAAAATTTGAAATAATTCTCTGTCGGCTTTGGTCAACTTGATGCCTCAAAATTAGTGTGTGTGGGTTCCTGAATATTAGCCGGACTGAGATTTAAATAATAAAAAGGACGTGATAGTGCAAACTCTGCAAAGACAAAACAACATGGTTTTTGTCTTTCCCCTTTAATTGTGGATGCCTCATGCCTATATGAGATTGAAACGTCGAGGCAATCCTAGAACCTAGCTTTTTTCACTGAAAACTACTTGTTAATCTAATCACGTGGTTGGTGCCATTTGAGAAAGACATCTCAAAACTCTTACTTAGCTTTCCAATGTTTTTTGAAATGTTATGAACTTAACTGTGCATGCATGAAGTGTTTACTTTACTTAGTTTTTGAACTGTATATGATTAGCAATTTAATTAAGAATTATTTAGCGGAATCATCAATATCAATTATCTATAGAGGTTATAACATACATTATTATTAAGGTGAATTCAAAAATATAACATTTTTTAGGATCTAAAATATATGACGTTCGCTTAATGATAATTGTTGTTTACTATTATATCAAACAGCCAATGTAAATTTGTGTATCTTTATTACGTTGTAAGCAAGATTTAGATGCAAATTTGGATAATTTATTAGCAACAAAAGATTTATTAATTGAACTAACTGAAATCTACAAATCTTATAACATTTTATTTGAGTTTAGAGAGAGCCAGTGGATTGTGAAATTTGAGTAGACAAGGCAACCTCCAAGAACTTACGAAGAACATGGGTGGGGCATTTGGCATTTGGGACAAAATTGCAGAAGGAACATGTCGCCAACTGTAAACTAGGACCTCTAGCAAGATGTAATCTCCAACACTTTTTCTCAAAAAATTGATATGAAAGAAAATGACTACTTCACCAATCATTTCCATTTGTATATGTTAATTTTGTCAACATATGCATCATATGGGTCCATTGTTATTGATTAGGGGTTTAAATGAACATGGACACAACAAGAGAAATTTTTTTCCAACAAAGTATTGTTGCGTGGCATGCTCAATTAGTCCTTTAATTAAGCATGAGCAATAGTCAATAACTAATAATTAACTACCAATGATAACAAAATGAACACACAAAGGCACACTTGCACACAGTGTGTGTGAAAGAGAATGCACAAGCTTGCAAAAGTAACAATATCAATATATAATATTTTTGTTTGGCATGCTTAATTAGCCCTTTAATTAAGCATGAGTAGTAGTCAAGAAATAATAATTAACTACCATGGTAATAAAATGAACACACAGGCACACTTGCACAGAGAGAGAGAGAGAGAGAGAGAGAGAGAGAGAGAGGGCATGCACAAGCTTGTAAAAGCAACAGTATATAATATATTTTTTTGAATAAGAGTATGTAACAATGTGTTAAAATATAGGGAAAATGTTCATGTTCATGTGTTGGGGTCATATTGGGCAAAAACTCTGTAGTTCCAAATAAAAGGATCATAGACTTGCAGACTCTTAGACCCATATTGCTACATGAAAAAGAAGCTTTCTTTTATTGTGAAATTTCTTGCTAATGTTCTGGACTTTAATAGTATCCTATCCCTACCCAGCTTTTTCAGCTCTGACACTGCATGTGTTGTAATTTTTTTAAAAAACTTTCCACTCTCAATTGTTTGAATTGAATATTCTAACATTAAAAAAAAAAAAAAAAGTTAAAAACTTCACCTTTAATCTTAATTCTTGGATTAATTTGTTTTAATCTTTTTAACCTTTCTCTATCACATTAATGGTAAAACCGTATAAGTACATGGTGCAATAGCCCTACCTATTACTATGATTCCGAAATTCTGAATGGCATTTGTTCATATATCTTAGAATTGTAGTAGGGAAATTGAGTGTGATAGAGACATTAGGGTATACTATAATAATTAATCCTATGCTCACCCAATATAAATCTTAAATTTTTGGTACTTAGCACCACAACTAAGCTAATTTGCTATACGAGTATATAAATCTATAATGAGTTTGGATCTCTTAATTTATAATGCCTCTAACAATATTAATAATCTGAAACTGTATATATGCTTTTTTAATTTTCAGGTAGTCTCTTTTTCCACGCCAAACCGTCCCACAAGAGGGGATAGTTTGAAAGAAGAAAAAACCAAAAAAACTAGTAATAATGAAATAATATTTCTCAAAACATGCACTACTCTATTATTTATTCAATGGTCCAGAAAAATTAAGCCCATGAGAGAGCAGAGAGAGGGAAATGGGCATGAAGAACAACACCAGGTTCAATGATATGGGGAGAGATTTTTTCTGATGAGGGAATTCTCCATTGTTGGGAATAGGTTTTTTTGTGAACAGGAAATTCTCATAAGAGAGAATCTAGCAGTAGCATTATAACTTTTTGCCCAGCAAATTTACCATAATTTTAATATGACAAATAATGAGTGATAGACGACAAGTTATGAGTTCGTGTAAAAGTAGTACGCATCACATAACATAATCGTTAAAAAAAGGGTGGTTATTTATAAAGTAACTCATTTTCAAGTGGATTTTTATGCAGCAAAATATATTCTTGTGTGTCTAAAGGGAGTTGGACAAGCAGTTACATGGGAAGAGGTGTGGGTGACAGTGTGTCAGAAAACTTTGTGGTTGGAAGGCAAAGAAACAAAGATGCATTAATTAAAAAAAAAAAAAAAAGGACCAGCTAACAAGAGGCAGCCTTTGCTACTTTGCTGGTCCTAGTGTGTGAAAAAAGCAGTTACTAATAAAAAGTCATAACCAAAAAAAAAGGAATCCCTGACTAGATGTTGATGATGCCTTGGAATCAAAGTCTTTGTAACCAAATGTCAGTTACTAGCATGCAAATTGTAATCCATGCATAGGATAGTTTTTCCATTTGTCATTTTAACAAGAAGGATAGGCTAGAGTGAAGAGAGGAAGAGGTGGGAGGGGAAGTTTCATGCAAGTCATGCTATTGGTTTCTTCTTTTGTACCAAATCACAAATCAAAAGTACTTCCACTTTAACTGTTGCTTTTACAATTTACAAGCAGAAAATATGTGAGGCTAATGCCTAATAGTTGAGCTGATCTAACAGCTTTAAGCTATTGATATTTAGGACTATATAATGCATATGACCAATAATCTATGCATAAATTATATGGATTTTAGTAACATATGCCCTTAAGGCATACAATAGTAAAGCATTTAAGAAACTTTTTGTGGGAAAATAAAAATATGAATAACTCTTAATGGTTCTTCAGTTTTTTAATCATGCAATTCCCACCTTGAGTTTCAAATATAGTTATTATGGCATTGGGTTTGTGCTCTCTCTTGCCCTAGGGCTTGTAGTAGCAATTTGGTGTCTTGCAACGTCTTGCAAGAGTGTGTGTGACCTTCCTTGGGTAAGGTCAGTTTCTAGTGGTATTTTATTTGATCATAGTCTCTCTCTAGAGATAGGTTCTGTGGGAGGACTTTCGTCTCGACCCCTAATCAGGTATTGTTTGCTTTGGGATGGGCAATGATCGACCTACAGGAGGACTTTTGTCTTGGCCCTCAATTAGGTATTGTTCGCTTTGAGATAGACAATGATCGACCTACATCCCACCCACACAAATTTGCTCAATCGCACATCGGGGAGAGACGCTTCCCACTCATGCCTTATAAGTCTTTGGCCTAAGGATGAGTGTACCACTACCACACATGTGTGGTAGTGGTACACTCATCCTTAGGCCAAAGACTTATAAGGCATGAGTGGGAGGCGTCTCTCCCCGATGTGCGATTGAGCAATTCGTGCAAAAGTCCTCATTCCAAAAGTTAAAAACCCCCCAAAAAATTACTGAATTAAAGCCGATCAGTCTATGCAATGTTATATATAAAATTACAAAGTGCATTTGTTCCAAGGAGACTTATAACAGATAACGTGATAGTGGCGTTTTGAAACAATGCATAGTATTGATCAAAGGAGGAAAGGAAAGGAAGCCCTCATGGCCAAAAAGCTAGACATGAGCAAGGCCTATGATAGAGTAGAATGTGTTTACTTGGAAGCTATGATGAAGAAGATGGGGTTTCATGAGAAATGGATATCTTTCACGATGATGTGTGTGACAACAATGACTTACTCTATTCTGATCAATGGGGAACCCAAAGGCAAAATTACTCCCTCGAGTAGACTCCAACAAGGAGATCCCATTTCTCCATACCTATTCCTACTTTGTGTGAAGGGTTTGACTGTCATGTTGAAGAAGAAGGAGGCAGCAGGGAACATCAAAGGAGTGGCGGTATGTAGGGGTGCTTCTAGAATCTCCCATTTGTTGTTTGCTGACGATAGTATAATTTTCTGTAGAGCCACAGCTAAAGTAGGAAGTAGGGTGCTTAAGGTGTTAGCGGACTATGAAGGTGACTCGGGCCAAAAGCTTTAAAAGGAAAAGACTTCTCTCTTCTTCAGCAAAAACACAAGAAGAGAAGTCCAAGAACAAGTAAAGAGTCAATTTGGAGCTCAAATTATTAAACACCATGAGAGGTACTTAGGGTTGCCACCACTAGTTGGGAAGGGAAAAAGAAAAGCTTTTAATTGCATAAAAGACCTTATGGGGAGAAAATTTGCCAGTTGGAAAGGCAAATTGCTTTCTAATGCAGGGAGAGAGATTCTCATCAAAGCGGTGGCCCAAGCTACACTTACCTATATGATGAGTTGTTTCAAGTTTCCGGACTCTTTGTGCAAGGAGCTGAATTCCATGATGAGTAACTTTTGGTGAAATCAGAAGGAAAAAGAGAGGAAAATGACATGGATCTCTTGGGAAAAATTGTGTACTCCAAAGAAGGAAGGGGGTATGGGTTTTAGGGACTTAAGGGTCTTCAACCTGGCCCTACTTGCCAAACAAGGGTGGCAGATTCAACAAAATCTTGGTTCTATAGTCCATAGAGTTTTTAAAGCGAAATACTTTGGAAGTAGCTCCTTTAAGGATGCACAATTGGGCAATAGACCTTCCTATGTGTGGAGAAGCATCATGGCAGCCAAAGAGATTGTTGAAAAGGGGTCTAGATGGGTCATTGGTAATGGAAAACGGGTGCACATTTGGGAGGATAGATGGATTCCAACACTGGTCTCTTTCAAGGTGGTCAGTCTGAGGGGTTCTTCAAACAATGTGGAGTGGGTTTTGGACCTTATTAATACTAATACTAGAAGTTGGGACACTACAAAGGTGAATAGTACTTTCCTTCCTTTCGAAGCCCAAGTGATCTTGGGAATTCCTATCAGCCCTCAGCTTCCTATTGATGCCTTGACATGGGCATGGACTCCCAATAGGCATTTCACTGTCAAAAGCGCGTACAAGGTAGCCCAGCAAAGTATGTAGAAGACCAAAGGCAAAGCAAATAGGGGAGAATGTTTAGATGGGACAAGTCTAAGAGCACTATGGAAATTAATTTGGAATTTGGATTGCCCAAATAAGGTCAAACACTTTATGTGGAGGGCTTGTAAGAATATTCTGCCTATAAAATGCAAACTGCGAGCTAGGGGGATTGCGATCAAAATCAGTTGTGATTTGCGTGGAGGAGAGGAAAAATCGGGCCACATTTTGTGGAGTTGCAAGGTAGCAAAGGAGGTATGGAGTGCAACGAGTTTGAAACTCCCTTCTTTGCTTAACTCTAATATGGATTTTGTGGATATTGTGTGGGAAATCATGGTGAGATACCCGATGGTTGATTGGGAGTTATTTGCCATTACAGCCTGGAGTTTGTGGAACAATAGAAATAAGTTTAGACATGGAGGCCAAACCAAACAGTCTAATCAAATAGTCAAGGTGGCAGTAGAGTATGCAAAGGAAGTAAAACAAGTTAAGCCAAATCCAACTCGACCCCCCCTACTGGTAAGCCCCTTTGGACTCCCTCTAGATCGGACTGTTATAAAATTAATGTTGATGGAGCTGTTTTTAATGAATTGAAGGGTTGTGGTATAGGAGTTGTAATAAGGAATGAAAGGGGTTAGCTGATGGGAGCTTTGAGTGGGAAGCTTGATTTACCGCTAGGAGCTCTGGAGACCAAAACCAAAGCAGCTGAAGTAGGAGTGTAGCTGGTGTGGGATGTAGGACTAAAGGATGTTTCCCTTGAATGTGATTTGCAAATGGTTGTCAACGGGTTAAAAGGAAGGGACACATGCCATAATTCTATTCAGAAACTGGTTGAAGGAATCCATGAGGGTCTAAGGCAGTTTAAATCGTGGGAGGTAGGCCATGTCTGCAGAAACAGCAATGTTGCAGCCCATCTGTTGGCAAAATATGCCAAGGGGTTAAATGAATGTATTATTTGGGTGGAAGACATTCCCTCAATTATCTTGAACCAAGTTCATAGAGATGTACCCAACTTGATTTCCAATTCTGATTAATGAAAGTTTGCGTATGTTGTTTATGAAAAAAAAAGAAAAACAAAATATGACTAACTTTTATTACAGCTTTTTCAAATCCCCATAAAAAATTTCCTAAAATGGATAATTAATGTTAACTAGATCTATAGGAATAAGGGCCCAAAATTATATATTGGATCTTGAGCCTTATCCAAGGATGTTGGCATGTCAAAGGAGGGATAGTTAGTTGAGGAACTCCAGTATAAGAGTCTCATAAGTAAGAAAGAAGTAGAAGGCAGTCTGAGGAGGAATCCCTCCTCAGCTACGACAAGTATAACTCAAATACGAATTTCAACGACGAGACTGACCTTTATCAAAGCTCCAGTGTTAGTGTCGTGTCTCATGAATACACAAAAAGGAAGGGAACCCAAGAAATATCTAAGGAAAAGCTGCTACCTCTGCATTAAATGCATCGTAGCTACTTTTCTGACCGCATTTATGTGGAGAAGATCCCTGAACAGTACTTCCTTGGCTATCGCAACTCACAGAGAGCTAGAAGGGGTGTCTAATGGGACAGACACTCAAGTAAGGGCTTAGATGATCAACAAGTGTAAGATCAGGATGGTCCAAAGGAGACTACATAATGTGAGAGACCCTCCATGGGAGGGGGATCGGGAAAAGAAAGAAAGAACACTGTAGCAACTAGAGTTGCACTTGTAATCAGTTCCATTGATTTATACTAAGATTTGCCTCCTCAGACAGCACATTCACCCAATCTTACACACATTTTTCTTTCATAATTGTCTTTTAACCCCATCCTAGCCATTGTTAGATTCACTAGGGTCTAGTTTTTTGACCCACTCTCTACAAATTTATTGTATTGGGCTCATTAACCACAATCCCGTACATATTGGGTTTGGGCTGTGAACTGTGACCCTACAGGATCCAAATTATATTACAAAACAGACCTCAATCTAAAAATAACATCCAATTTATAAATCAATCTTGTCAAGAGTGGCACAGTCAAGGTAGCCTATGGAGTATGGATTATAGAAAATTTTGACTTGAAGTGAAGTCCATGTTAAAAGAAAGTTCTTTTCCTATAAGAGAGATTACATAACTTGCAATCAAAAGATATAAGTCCTTACACATGAATAGGAGACATGAATTTGGATTTTGGATTTTAAATCAATAGATTTAAAATGTCTTAATTTTCAATTTGTTGATTTTAGATATTATATTAAATACAAATATTTTAAAGATTTAAAACTTTTGGTAGATTTCATTAAATCTAAATTCCTAATCTTTTAAACCTATCCAAATAAGGTTTTTGAATTTTAATCACTTAAATCTATATTTACATACCCAAATCTTGTTATCCAAACGCATTTCTCTAAAAATAATTATGTTGGGAGAAACAGAAAAATAATTATGTTGGGGAGTTATTAACGACTATGTTGTCGCGCCATAAGTAAACATTTTGTGCAATGTACATTTGTGTGGACACTTAAGCATAAGTATCCTGTCTTTATTTCAACTATAAAAAGAACATTGATAACCTTGTCGCATACTATTATTGACTCTTATATCACTCATTGGAGGATGAGTTTCGGTCCAATTATATTCTTAATTCGTCAACTATTTTACTTTTGTATTTTTTTTTTTTAATGTGAGATTTTCACTCATATCACATGTATATATCCAACATATTAGGATCTTTTCAAATTGCTTTGAAATAAAGAAGATATATTTATCGGTTCAAGTTTAACTGACGTAGCATTATATTTATCTTTAAATTTATTAATTGCCAAATCCTAATCATGAAACGGACTCTCTGTTTTAAAGAAAATGGATAGGTTCCTTTTCCCAATAAGAAGGCCTTGGAATTTAGAACGTGAAGAGGTGATGGACCACATATACCATCGAAAGATGAGAAGTGTTTGAGTGATTATGTAACCTATCTTGTTCATTCGATTAAATGCAATGCCGTGGGTTTCAGTATAACCATTAACTAGTGTACAAGGTGAGCTTCAGTTCTTGACTCGAATCGAAAAGATAATTTATCATATCTCTGTCATAGAATTAAATGCAAAGCAACTAGTCGGTTCAAGTTGAACTTGACATGAATCTAAATTGTTCCTTGAGCTTAACACATCTCTGTCATACAATTAAATTTCTCTTTTGGCTGAATAAGTAACGCTGGTAAAAAAAAAATACAATTAGGGTTGGCTTGAGAACCACTTATTTAGTTGAAACTGAATTTTTATTATTATTGAAAGTACTATAAATAAAAGTAAAAACTAGCTAAAATAGTACAATAAAATTTATGAATAGTACTAAAAAGTACAGTGAGATTCATAAATAGTAGCAAAAATAAGTTAAATAGTACCAAAAATAAACTAAATAGTAAAATAAGCTTACTTTAAACTCTAATCCCAAATGCAACCTAAATGTTTAATCCTTCAAGGTGTTGATCATTTCCAAGATGCTTCATGCTTGAAACCTATTTGAGTAAACTTGTTTAAGCAACGTTTAAATTTCTAAATTCTATGGCTTGTTTGATAATGTTGTTCTAGTAATGTTGTTTAAGTATTGTGGAAATATGTGTGGGTGAAAAAATGTTGTGAAAATACATGTTGTGTTATTTAAACAATGAAAATTGTTGTTCAAATAATGTTGCAAAACAGCTCCCTAATTTTTTTGGGTACACATTTTCTTTAAGCACTCTAAGTGTCAGTTTGGAAATAACTTATTTAACTGAAACTGAAAATTTTTTGCTGAAAATACCGTAGATAAAAGTAAAAATTAGTTGAATAGTATAGTGAGACTCATGAATAGTAGCAAAAATAAACTAAAAGCGTAAATAAATTGAAAAATTCTGCACATCTCAACCCACACTAACTTCTTTTAAATTGGGTACACCTTGTTAAAGATTAGCACATCTTGTAATGATACTTTAAAAATGTTAAATTTTATTTTTATTTAACTGAAACTGAAAATTTTATGCTGAAAATACCGTAGATAAAAGTAAAAATTAGTTAAATAGTACAGTGAGACCTATGAATAGTATTAAAAAGTGTGGTGAGACTCATGAATAGTAGTAAAAATAAACTAAAAGCGAAAATAAATTGAAAAATTCAGCACATCTCAACCCACACTAACTTCTTTTAAATTGGGTACACCTTGTTTAAGATTAGCACATCTTGTAATGATACTTTAAAAATGTTAAATTTTATTTTTATTTAACAAATAAAGGAAAACCAACCAACATTTCATATTGGGGTACTATGAAATCAAAAAGTAATCTGGCCCCAAAAAAGGGAAAAAAAAATAGAAGAAAAGAAATAAAAAATCCTATAATGATAACCAGATGATCCGTACAATCTTAAGTACCCCACATTCTCTGACAAGCTATGCTGTGTTGGGGTGTGTTCCTTTTGGATTCAACTTTTATTATAGTTTTAGGTGCTCTTGGTCTGATTTGACCACATGATCTTATTTTTTACTAAGTTGCAAGCCACGCTCAGTTATCTTAAAATCTGTATACCATAATCCACAATGTCCATCTTTGTGCAAGAGAGAGAGATAGAGATTTGAAATAATAAAAAAACTGGCAAATAGCCTTTGCTTCCATTAAAGATCAACTTCTCTCACAGGGTGTAACACTCACCTCCATGAGGAAAATTCCTAACTTTATACAAAATTTCCATGGGCATAAACATTAAAAAAAAAAAAAAAAAAAAAAAATCCCTAACAAAAAAGAGAAGGACAAAAAAAAAAGGACAAAAGAGTTCAGGAGTGACAATGAAGAAAGACGTTAAAAAAAGAGAAGCACAAACTTATGCTTCATCTTAGCCATCTTCTTCAAGAAAACCCATCAAGCTCTTAGCTTTGTTTCATCTAAGCATGGAAGTTAGAGAGCGAAAAACCACTTCTTCACAAGGAATAGTAATACCCATATCATGATCAAAGCCAAATTCTTCTTCAGCTTGGCGTAGGAGGCATTGGAACTCAGGGTGAGTCAAGAATGAAATCGGAACAATGTACCTACTTCTCTTTTCACCAACATAGACAGCAAAGTGGCCCTTTGGAACATCTAGAGGTAGACAATCCTCATCATAGTCATTTTTCTTGCCTAAGCTTGAACATCTTTTGAGGATTTGTTTGAGGACTGCTGTTTGAGAAAGTTTGTTTGATTTTCTTATGGCCATTTTGAGTTGAGAAAGAGTGAGGGGCTTGGTGCAAGGAAGTGATGCAACTATGCAAAGTATTGAGAGAGAGAGAGAGAGAGAGAGAGAGAGAGAGAGATAAGAAAGTAGTGAAGTGTAGGAGGTGGTGGTGATGGAAAGGGTGAGGCTTGATGGGGTATTTATGATGAAGCTTGAGAGAGAGAGGTCATGACTCATGTGGAGTGTAGGAGCGAAGGACAGACCACGGGTGTTTTGGGGTTTGTGTTTATGTGTAAGGGCATTGTGGGAGCCAAGACCATTGGGTTTACTCTTCTATGTTGGTCCTCCTATTGACAATATGGACCCCTTTTTTCTCTCTCTTGAGTAGCCATAATTCTCAAGGTTCTTTTCTACTTTCAACACACATTAATGTTTTGAATTGACCAATATCTTTATAATTATTATGTTTGCAGCTCTACTTTGATGGAGTACTGTTTGGGTGGTTTTGGTACAAGCCTGAATCTTAAAGGCCACCTCTCTTAATGCCTAACAAACCTGGTTTAGACTTGAATTCCAACATCACTCTCACTCTCACACTCAAAAAAACACTCTCACACTCACACTCACCTTTATGTGGAGGTATTATTGCATGTTGTCTAAAGTTGTTCTTCTTTAGGTGTTTAAGACAATTTTTGTAGCGAAAAATTATTAATATGCTTGGTACACTAAATGAAGATTATATTAAGAATTGTAATTTTTATTATTAAGAATAAAAAATATTGTAATCCTATCTCCGCTCCTTTTTGTACTTTTGGTACTTGTGTACTTATTTCTACAAAAAGATATTGTAATTTGTAATGAAATAATTATTTCTATATATATATAATATACTCCCTCCGTCCCATTTTTTTTTTGTCCTCAATTCTATTTTGAGATGTCCCAAAATATTGTCCTGTTTCTAAAAAAAAAAGTCATTAATTTACTAATGTTCCTATTATACCCCTATTAATTTACTAATTCAATTTTTTGATAATTTTTTTTAAGGGTAGTTTTGGAAACTTATACATTTTTTTATAGATAGACAAGATAATAAATGATGTTCTCTTAAAAAGTTTGACTTTTCAAACAGGACAAAAAAAAAAAAGGGACGGAGGGAGTAAAATTTTGATTACATTTGGAATGTTGGTGAAACATGATGCTTAAGGAAAACTTGTGTTTTTAGATAATTATAGAAGTTATTAAATGTAATAAGAAACATTCATTTTAATTGCACATAAGATAATGTATCTAAATTTTTATGTTCTCTTTTATCTAACCTGGACCTTATCAAAACTCTACATTTATGTCAATGTATTAATACTTGTCATGAGTAAATTGGGTGAATGCATTTATTACTATGTATTAAATATTTATAGACAGTACATTAATTATTTTTATAAAGGGAATTTATCTGTTTATTTTTATAAACGTTATATAAAAAAAATCACTTTGTTTGGAATATTTTTATAAAATTGAACATGTTTGATTTTTGGTTGACCTTGTAAACTGTGCCACTTAATTAAGCTTTTTAAAGCTAACTATTTTACACTTTATTGTTCTAATATATATTTTGAATTGAATTTAAATTTCATTCTATATTTAAAATCTTCAATAAAATCTTGACATATCATATTTGTACAAACACAATCATAATAAATGCACAGTAATGAAATATTTAGTTTCATAGACCAATATAATAATAATAATAATAATAATAATAATAATAAATGACTATTAATAACTATCATAATTATCAAATTTCATATTTAGCCAAAAATAAAAAATAATAATAATACAAAGAAAAATCATATCATCTTAGAATTTCTTGTGCATTGCATGAGTCACCACTAATATATGTAAAAGAGTCTGATTAATGGATGCTTTTAGGGTATTTGTTAATAAACTATTTAAAAAAAAAATTTATATAGCTTTTATGACTAATATAAAAATATGTCAAAAAATCAATTAATTTTTATTTTCTCATAAAAGATTTCTAAATATATTTCTTAAACAAATGCCTTGATGGCATCGTTAACTTTTTCTATGTAAAAACAAGAACCTCAGTCATAATGGTCTAAGAATTTCTACAAAGTGGCACATTTATTAAGGAAATATGATTCTTTTAATATAGCCTTCCACCTCGCCAAAACCCAACATTTATGTCAATGTATTAACCATGAGTTAATGGGATAAATGCATTTATTAATTATCTAGAGATGGTGCACTAACTATTTCTATAAAGGAATTTTATTTTATTTTATATATATATATATATATATTAACCATGAGTTAATGGGATAAATGCATTTATTAATTATCTAGAGATGGTGCACTAACTATTTCTATAAAGGAATTTTATTTTATTATATATATATATATATATATATATATATTATATAGATAATTCATTTGGGGTCATGTAACAAGTTTTCTTAGAGAAATTTTAATACCACTTCCATAAGAAATATAAAAACCTGTTAAAAAAATCAGTTTTTTTTTTTTTCTTATAAAAATATTTCTTAAACCAATATCCTTAGAGCATTTACATCAGTAAGTGTATAATAGAAAAATGCATAAAATTTACAGAATTTTAGATAAAAATGACCCATATTAGTCCATGTATAATTGTATAAATTTACAAGTTTGCTATAATAACTGTGTAAATTTACATTGATACTATTCATTTTGTATTTAATTGTTTATTATTTCTTTACGTATCTCAATGATGAAGAAAGGGAGTGAATGGTGGTTGTATCGTTGTAGTATGCAAAAAAAGAGAAACAATTTAAAAAATAAAGAAAAATTGATATTTTAATGAAATATAGTATAAAATAGATAATCTAGTGTGAGGTGTTTTGATAAATAAGTATGTAAAATAAAAAAAAGTAGGTTCATATGCTAAAATATATAAGAATTTTTACATAGACTGATGTGAATGCTCTAAGGGTATCTATTAACTTTTCCAATTTATTTGAAACATACACACACACCCAATCATAATGGTCTAAGGTTTCGCCAAGTGGTGCATTCCTTGATAAGTAGTTAAGTACAACTCTCTTCATTTAGCTTTTCACCTCATCAAAACTTTGCATTTATGTCAATGTATTAATTACTTGCTTGAATTAATTGGATAATTGCATCCATATGTATTAATTATCCATAGACAGTGTATAAACTATTTTTATAAAAAGAAATTTATACAGTTATTTTCATAAAATTTATATACAAACAAAACAATTTATTTGGCACAGTTACTTTCAAAAAGGAAAAAAAAAAATGATTTAGAATATGACATTCTTCCAATTGTTTAATTGTTTTATAATCATCAAAAGATAAAAGCAAATTTAATAACACATGCAATAAAAATATGAAAAACAGTTGTGTGCTTAAATTAGTCGAAATAGTTAAATATTTGTAAGTTCACTAGGGTGATATGTTCATATTTTTAATTATATTTATTTTAACGGTTTACATTTCCTAACTCATTTAATGAAATTTTCAAAAAAAAAAAAAAAAAATCCTTTACTGTCACACACACATAACCAACACTGTAGTAGCCAATTTTTTTTTTTTTATTATCATTAAATACTAAGTATTTTAACACACACTCGAGGAGAGTGGAAAAAATCTTAAAGAAATTAATAGTAATGTAGTAGCCAAAATGTATGTTGTGTAATCAAATAGATTACTAATATTCCTATATAATAAAAAAGTACTAATAGGATAAATTGCATTTAATTTCATGTACTAATTATTTATGTAAAATGTTATGATTAATTTTATAATCTGTATTTAAGAAACAATTGATTTATACTACGATATTCTTGGTCAAATTAGGTTGCTTTGGCAACAAATGAAACAAAGTCCAATTAAAAATAATTAAAAATATAAAAATAATTATGCTCTTAAATTAATAAAATAATTATCAATTCACATAATTGATAGGTTCATATTCTTAATTATATTAATTCTAACAATTGCAATTTCTCTCTTCTAATTGCATGTAATATAATTGAAGTTAATTTCCCAAATATATAATATATATAATAAGTATTATACATGTATCATAAGATAATTTCTTACAAATATTTCAAAACTCACCACTTATCATGTGGACGTCAAATAATTTTCTCACAATAGTTGAGGTGATAAATTATCAATATTCAATAGTAGCCACTAAAGTGATGTATTTGGTGAGTCAATATATAATTCAATAATAATTTACTACCTTAGCAAATTATGAAAAACAATTATTATGCGGATAGCATCACTCACAAAAAAAATAAAAATATCATTCCAAATTTTTTTTTCCTTACCATTTCATTCTGCATTTACCTCTACTATATTGCATCAATATTTTTTGTACAACACTATTCCAGCTTTAAGTACCTATCTTAGGTCTAATATTTTAAGGACAAAACTTAAATACAGTACTTTAGATGTTGTTCATTAGGTTCTCCTCTTAAGATTCAGTCATATGATTACTTAATTAAAAAACACTCTTCCATCCCGTGACAAAAAATCCACATGACAGATTTTTAAGAGGGAAACCTAAAGATTTTTTTTTTTATTTAAATCCAAAAAGAAAATTTATGTATAAACTAATTAGTGAAGTTTTAGTCCCGCACAAATGCTAAACTAATTTTTTTTTTTTTAAGTCTAAACTTAAACAAAACCTAAATTTTGTAAAACTAGGCTATTTTACTCTAAACTGAAAGTAGAATCTTTCCTATATTTTAATTATTTTACTTAAATAAAAAACTTACAGCCTCCTCTCTCTCTCTCTCTCTCTCTCTCTCTCTCTCTCTCTCTCTCTCTCTCTCTCTCTCTCTCTCTCTCTCTCTCTCTCTGAATTCACCGACAATAACGTGTGTACTCTTCAGTACAGTCCCGTTGATGGTATGGCTTTTGCTGATTGTGGGGTTGTGATTCTGTGGACTAAAAGTGACATAAAAAATAGGTTCTACTGGTCCACAAATATTTTGCAGAAACCCATGTGTAATAAGTTACTGCTCTCTCTGCAGGTTTTGAGTTTTGACCTCAATGCCTTTTACTCTTTTTATCTTTAAATGGCCACACACCCTGATAGAGATATAACAAATAAAGCAAAAGCCTGAAAGCCTTTCTGCATGACTCCTATATTTTAATGTTCTCAAGTCTAATTTGTTTGGTACATCCACTTAAATACATATTTTCAGTTTTTAAATAATATTATACATATTTTTATATATTTTTTCACCCACACATATTTTCACACGTATTTTTAAATACATATTTTCAGTTTTTAAATGCAAGTACCAAATATTTCCTTAAGAATTCTCTAACTTCCTAAACTTCTTTCTGTTTCTTTATTTATTTATTTTTTTTCCCACTTTTTGCTGGGCTCAGTAATTTCAGTTCCTATATGCACTCGTGTACCTATGTGTAAAAATAGACATGGCAAAACGGGTCAAAATTTTCTGACCCGTCGACTTGTTTGACCTGCAACTCAATTAACCCGTTTAAAAATAACCTGTTTTGATCCGTGACTTATTTTGACTCATGACCCGATTGACACAACCCGAACCCGAACCAACCCGACTCGCTCGTTTTGCCACGTCTACCAACGTTGAGTAGATTGAGATTGAGGTGTAATTTTTATAAAATATTTACTTATTCTTTTTTACTTAATATGTTATGTACTCCATTATAATTTGTCATTCTTTACTTGACACATTCATTTTCTCTTCTTACTTTAAATAAATCGAAAATTATATCAAGATTAGCTTCTAGAAAGCTAGAATAAGAGTTGTACCAAATTTGGGTATCAAGTATTTAGTGGTAATTAGTAACAGTAACAACATCTATTTTCAAAAAAAAAAAAAAAAAAAATAACTTGTTTGAAAAATACTGGTCAACTCAATCCAACTTGACCGGCAACGCGATTGACCTACAACCCGATTGACTTGCAAACTCGATTGACCCAACCTGCCCATTTTACTACGTCTATGTAAAATGGCAATAAAAAAGGTTAGAAGAGTAAAAACAATCCCTTCTTGGATAAGTGAAGATAACCCATTTAGCCTGCACAACACAACAACAATGAAGTTAAATAGGTATATAGCTATTTTAGCTTCACCAAGACACAAAAATTTATTCTACAACAGTGGAGACAAAGGTAAAATCAAATAATATTTTTTTGAGAGATGCTACGTCTACAACAATTTTATAATATTTTTACAACAAATCACAGGTAGTTAGTTATTATTGATTCAAATTTAAAATTAACACTAAGATTACTTTTTTACCCTAAAAATAACAAGTAACAACTTATCACTTAGAATTTATTGTAAAAATATTATAGACATATCATTCATCGTATTTTTTATTCCCAACTCTCCTTAAAATAATATTTCTTTCTTTCTTTCTTTTCTCTTCCTTTTTTTCCTCCGTTTCATTCGTTCTCCATTCTCAACTCTCACCTCTCACCTCTCTTTGATTCTCAAAAAAAAACATTCTTAACTCTTACCTCTCTCTCAATCAAAAAAAGAAAACAAAAACTCTCACCTAGAAACAAAAACTTTCACCTGAGCTGCTGTCCTTCACTACCATCAAACATTTCTTCTTAATCTCCATCTGGACCATAATTCTCTATTTCTGGGATTATTGGGTTTATAACCAAATTCCTCAAATAATATCATTAGTTAGGCAACGTTTCAAACATATTGCATTTCTAACCATTCGACTTCAGAGGAGTCGATTTCACTGTTCATATTGCCTATTTTTGTGCCACGTAGACAAAGAAATCGAGTAAAGAAAAGTCGGCTCTTACACACAGAAAACGACTTCAGAGAAGTCGTCTTCTATACAAAGAAAACGACTTCAGTGAAGTCGTTTTCTTTGTATAGAAGACGACTTCTCTGAAGTCGTTTTTCTTTGTATAGAACCAAAATCCCAGCAACCCAGACAAACTGCAAAAGCCTTCCTCAGGCGACCAATTCAATTCCAAAAAAAACGAAACCCAAACAGGAATGACAAATCCAAACCCAAACGGACCTGACTCGGCGGATCCGTGAAGTTTTGTTGCCGAACGAAGAAGAACGAACCCAGGTGAATGAAGAACGAAGAACGAAGGAACCCAGGCGCCGATTCTGACCGACGAACCCAGCAACACCGACGAGCAAACGAAGGAACCCAGGCGCCGATTCACCAAACTCCGATGAACCCAGCAACACCGACGAGCAGTGGAGGAGAAGAAGAACACGCTCGGGCTTGGAAGTGGAGAAACCCAGGCGCATTTTGGAGAGGAAAGGAAGAACGCTCGGGCTTGGAAGTGGAGAAACCCAGGCGCATTTTGGGGAGGAAAGGAAGAACACGAAAATTGTTAAGTGGCTGGGCATATCAAAGAAATCAACTTCAGAGAAGTCGATTTCTATACAAAGAAATCGACTTCACTGAAGTCGTTTTCTTTGTATAGAAGACGACTTCTCTGAAGTCGTTTTCTATGTGTAAAAAACGACTCCTCTTAACTCGATTTCTTTATCTACGTGGCACAAAAATAGGCAATATGAACAGTGAAATCGACTCCTCTGAAGTCGAATTGTTAGAAATGCAATATGTTTAAAACGTTGCCTAACTAATGATATTGTTTGGGTTTTATGATTATTTAAAAAAAAAATCCTCTATTTCTTCTTGATCACCTTTCAAAACTCTTTGCTGGCACAAAACCCACATCAAAAGAACACTGAATTGTTGATGGAAGGGAATGCAGCTGAGTTTTTTTTGGTTAAGAATGCAGCCGAATTAACTGAGTGCAGAGAATGACTGAAAATGTCCAGAGGTTAATTGAATAATGGACGGTTAGGATTTTAAATGGTAGATGGAATATTCTACGGAATCTTTTAAGGAAGGGTCTAGATTGTCTTTGTGTGGAATAAACCCAGCTGGATTTTTATTATTATTATTTTTTTTTTTTGAGTTATCATCTAGTAGGTGGCAATTACATTTTACAACGTTGGTGGCAGTGATCGGGTGGTTGTTGTTTATTGCAGTAGTTTTTTTTTTTTTTTTAGAATTAGTGGATATATTATTTTATTATTGTACTAAACGATTATTTGCTATAATCATGATTGAGAAATTGTTTTAGTAAAAAAAAATGTATAAGTATAATTTGGGTTTAAAAAAATCACTTGTTAACACTAGACAATTATTTGCAATCATGTGGCGGTGGTGGTAGCGGTGGAAGAGTCGGTGGCAGTGGTGGTGGTGGCGACGGTAGCGATTGTGGGTGGTTGTGATTATTGTTTATTGTAATGGATATATTATTTTATTGTAGTTGATATATTATTTTATTATGATATTTATATTATTTTATTGTGTTGAAAGTTAAAATAGATCCACTGCAGCTAGATGTTTTGTAAAGTGAGTAGGTAAAATAGATAAAGTAACTTTTTGTGGTGCCAAATAGCTAAATTTTTAGCTTCACTGTTATGGATGCTCTAAATGTTTGTGGGGTGGGGGAGGTAAGGGCCGAGATTTAAGTTTTCAGGAAGAAACTTCACACACAGACACATATATATATATATATATATATTTAAATTGGGTCAAACAAACAAAGGTCTTTTACCCACCGCACCATTTAGAATAGTTGGTACCTCTCTCTAATTACTTAGTGCTTGGGGGAGAAAAAAGGAGAGCGTGAGTTCATGCTTGAGGGGCAACATATTTAGTGTACAAGGATTTCTAACAATCTAAAAAAAAGAAGAAGAAGAAGGTCTTTCACCTGATATTCAAATAGAATTGTGCTACTATACCTTAGTATTTTCCATTTGTAGTCAATGAGCCCATTCTAGTGGGAAATAATTTAAATCAGTTCTTGTTTCTCAACTTAAGGAAATGAGAGGTGGATTCCTAACAACAAAGTTGACAAGAAAAACAATTGTACACCAATATATATATATATATATATATTGATGTACAACAAGTGGGAAGGAGAATTCAAAACACAAGTTCTCAAAAAATATATATATATATATATATATATTGATGTACAACAAGTGGGAAGGAGAATTCAAAACACAAGTTCTCAAAAAATGAAAGAATTGAAAAACAACTCATTTTCTGTTTTGGATTTATTGTTTTCAAAAACAAAGAAAACACAGATTTTTGTAAAAGGACCAATGCATATTAAGTGCACAGTAATGCATAAATAAATCTATCTCTTAAGCTACTTTTTTTTTTTCTCACCTCAAGCAACCCAATGATGTTTAGCTTCACGTGCCACTATTCTTTGATTATATTTTTGTCTCGTTGCAAGTTTTTCTCTTTAAACCCTTTTCTCATAATTCATTTTTGATTTGATTGGTCATTCCTATGCTTTCGAGTGGTCTTGCTCATGAGAAAATGATCTTATAGAGTGGCTAGGTGAAGTTACCCTTACCCTTCCACATGTGGTGAGTCTCGCATGTTGTGAAAGAACGGTCTTATAAAGCGACTCCATAAGATACCCCCTCTTTGTGAGCTGATCATTGTTAAGGGAAAAAGAATTGAAGCTTGCTAGAAGTGAAATTGGGGAATTCACGGAGAAAATTTGGGTGGTTTTGATGTCTATTTGCCAGCAATTTTTTCTTTTAGCTTAGTTTATTTGATATACAACTTTTTAAATCATCACTTTTTCCTAAATACAAGCACATAGGCAAATTGTTAACTAAGTACTCATCTGAATGCACCTGTGGTGTGATTTGCTCTAATTTGTGGAATTTATTGGTGGATAGGTGATAAATTTGGGTTTAATGGGTGGTGGGTTTCTTGGGAAAAAGTATATTTTGCAAGAATTATACGGTGGGTTGGTGTTAATTTGGGGGTTTTGGGAGGGATTGGCGATCAAAGTTGTAGTTTTTGTAGGAAAATCTTTGGTGGATAGTTTGGATGGTTTCAATGATGAGTCAATATCAATTAAATCTCTGTTTGGTTCTTGAGAAAAAAGAAGGAAAATAAAATTTGTGATTTTTTTAAAAAAGATTTCGGCAACCAAACAATTTTTTGGTTTTTTCGTTCTCAACATTCCAAACGCGATTTTGGTTAGAAAACAAAATTTTACAAAATTGTTCTTTGTTCTTCATCCCAAAAAACAGTTTTCAAATAAATAAATGCAAAATGAAAACACATCCAAACTGAACATAGAGTGTCTCCCAATAAAAAGGGTTTCCCATGTGATCCTGTTGAAACCACAACCACTAAATAGGAGAATTGGAAACAGAAATAAATCCACTCCAAATACGCACCACTGATATCTTCCTAGCCTGGCTCCATTCAGCAAAGCTCTCCCCCCATCTTCTAAGGCTTAGAAAGTCATGAAAATTTATATTGTTCAGAATTTGTGTCTTCCGTTTTTGTTTTTCTCAACCCTATGAGTTCAGAACAGCACACATATTCCCACAAGAATGAAATCCCACAAATCTATCATAATTTTGTTCTTAATTGGTGGCAAAGACTAAGTCATTTATCCAAATCCACAACTAGGTCCCTTCTAAGTCTTCAAAAGTTCATCAACTGAAAAACAAAGATACTCATAGTATTATTTACTGTAGCTCTATTCAACTGGGTGGTAGAAATTAGAAAGTGACAGTAAATCTTGTCAATGGTGAAACTGGAATTGAAGAACGTGAAAAGTACGGTAAATAATTATTGGTACGTCTCCGTCTTTGGAATCAGCTGAGCTCTCCCATGTTCTGTGACTGAGAATGGAAGATAAAAAACAGGAGAGAGACTAAAAGGGCCCACCATTCTCACTGATATGCGGTGCACCGCAGAGCTTATAGACTAAAGGGGATTTTCTTTAGGGTTGAATGGTTGATGGTGACTCTGCTTTTGTTAGCTTGGCACATGGAAGGCCATGTTACTCTTGGCCCAATACCTCTAGTACAGACAACATAGTAAAGGTCCTAATGAGGTCATTACAAGTACAGTAGTACTTGAAACGGTTAGCTTTACTTACCCAGCTACAACTTAAATTGTAACTGCCCGCTTGGAAGTTGGAATCTTTTATCAATCCCTAGGTTTTGTGAAATCTTTTTTCCTCAGTTTCACTGATTCCTACTGAAAATGTGGTGAGTTATGAGATCATGATATTAAAAAAATGAAAAGGCATGACGCCTTTATCTATCTCAATGTTTTTTTTTTTTTTTTTAATGGTAATTGCATACGCATGGTAGATTTTGAACCCACGATCTCATCCTCGCCCTTATTCTTAATTCTTACAACAAGAGGATATAGCATTTGAGTTGGAACTTAGAACTCATTGACAATGTTCTTACTAGAAACATTATCTATCTCTACATTTCCATATGGATATCTATGGTATCACGGAAAAATATGATTAGTTCAGATGATATCAACTGGGTGTAGTACATAGTACATATTCATGCGGGTTGTAAAGAAATGCTTGGATGAAGAGTGATAATATGAATAATGGAACTTAATGATGATTTCAGAGTACATCACGTTCAATAGAGAGCTTTAGATACTCAAAAATCTATAGAAATATGATTAGTTGAGTATATCTGCAAAAGATGATTCTACTTATATCCAAATATGCTTAAGCATGGAGAGAGCCACATAATCATACAAACATAGTGATGCCATTAAAATGTAAACAAGCAAAATTAGTAATGCCTGTGGCTTTAAGGGAATCGATCAAAAGAAAAGGCTACTAGAATGGAAAATAGCATGTGAGGTGATGTCTAACGTATATCACAAATAGCTAAAGGCAATTTGACAACGATTAATCATTGTACTATAACAAGTATTAAGAGCCTTATGCAATAATAGAGAAGAGAAAATTATTCACTTGACCTGCTTCAATTAAAGAGGATTTCTGAGATTTAAGGATAAGACTCGAACCTGGTATGTGCCAAACCAAGATAAGGTGAAAATGAATTGTAATTGTACTGGCGAGGACAGCATGTGCAGGACCCATCCAAAAGCTAGTCTGGATGGTCCCGTTGCAGTTAACTGCTTTTAAACATCAGAAGGACTAATACACGTACTTGAGGAGGGCCCTCAGCTTAATTGATATGTACTGCATAAAGGGAACTTTGATGCAGGATCACATGTTCTGTGAAAATCCAGGAAGGTTTGGAAAGACAATTCAACTAAGCACGTTAAAGTGCAAATAAATAGAAAACTATGAGGATACAATACAGAAAACTAGTGCAGTACTAGTAGAAATTATATCAAGGTCACAATTTAATCCATCACATATTATAAAAAAGAGATGGCAGCAACATCATGAAGAATCTTATGCTGCAATTTCCGAGCCTCTCTGCTTGGCAGCCCCATCTTACAGACAATTCTTTGCAAATCATGCTTAAAAGGAAATTATATCATTTATGCACGTGACAAATAAACCCAATATTGTTCTAATTGCATCATTTTAACCTCCTGCTCTATCATAACAACATGAATCATATATTAATACAAGCACAGCATACATTCAAAAAGGTTAACTAATTACATCAGTCTTTTTTACTCAACAATAACGGCTAAATTGCTTGCAAGCCACCTTTAGCCCAACAAATTATGAGAGGACACCTTCTAGAACAACAAAATGTATCCTTGTTTCAGTGAAGCTATAGCCCAAGATAGAGGGTAGGTTGGTTCACTTGAAGATAATCTTTTCTATAATCGGACTTGACTATTTTGTGCATATTTTATGCATTAACAAGTTCTGTAATCTCTTGTAGAACAAGAGATGCAACATAATTCAGATAATGCTTTATCTTCTTCTTCTTCCTTCTTAATTTTTTTTTCCAAAGTGTCACTGTGTTTTATCTATATTTATGATAAATGATACTATTGGAGTGAAACAAAAGATCTAAAGAATATTATTCATCAAAAAAGAATTCTGCATAATTCTTAAATGATCCACACCAGCTTTTGCAAGTTTTCATTTTCTTAATTGACTTTAAGCAAAATTTCAGAACAAGTTCGAAAAAGAAAATAGTTTTTTTTTTAATAAGGCCAATGATACATGACAGCAAAGATGCAATAAATTTAATTTTAAAACTTGTATTAATCTAATTATACATGTTTTTTTTTTTTGCCTCCTTTCCTTATTGATACAAAGTCAATGAGATAAAAAGGCCATAAAAAAAAGAGAGGGAAAGCAAAGCTGACAAAAAATTCTCCACGGCCAAGAACTAAGAAGGTACATATCATTGTTGCAAATGCCAACAAGTGTATATGCTGCAAAACCAATTTGAAGTAGAATCTGAAAAAATCTGCAGGAATAATGTTGTCATTCACTGGTCAGAGATAGATTTCAACTGTTGATGCGGCCCATCTATCACACTTATTTGTCGCTTGAGTTTAGCAATATGAGCTTGCACCTGTATAGTAAATCAGAATCAAACAGTCAAATATTTGGGTTGTACATGTTTCAGAATAATATTTAATATTTGAACAGTTTATCTAAATTAATATACGTAGGCAACAAGCTTGAGTGAAATTATATAACACGCTTTTCATGCAACGGGAATACACAAAGTTAAAATTCTTGCACATATCTTCAAACAAGAAAGCCATCCCATTGCTAATTCCAAATTTTGGGATTTATAACCTATTTAATTGGCTTATTTTGGAGTTCCTCAGTGAATCAACTAAGTATTGCAATTGACTTCATATAATCAGATAAGGAATTTCAGGATGAAAAAACAAATGCACATGAAGAAAGAAGAAAAACATATTATCCTAGAATTATTATTAAAAAAATCAACAAATGAGTTGTAAAACTTTTGAGATTTGTGAGCATGTGAGGATTGTAGAATCATATATGATTATCTTGTTGGCTTCATAGAAAACTCAAGAACATACTAGGAATCTTAAGAGTGATTAAAAAATTTGTTGCTATGATCACATCTTAAGAGAGGATTCAGCCAAGTCCTGACCCTAGTCATGCCCCAGAACAGTCAATCAGGTCTATGTTGCCTATTTAAAATTAAAGGCCATTTGAGATACAGGAATTCGTTACATGCTAATAAACACAGATGACATGAATCGTATATAATGATGTCCAAAATGATATGTCAATAACTCTGTGTGAGCAACTGCCCATGAAAGAAACTGAACTGAAGAGAGAAATAATCTCTGGCTAGACCGGTTCTATACTTTCTGATATAGAGCAATGTCAAGGAGGTCAGTTCAATGCATATGGCAGATGCATCATCAGTGTTGGGATCACAGATCTCTAAGAGTTTGGAGAGTCTCTTTATGAAGGCTTGATAACACTTGTTGGGATACCGCATTATCCTAAAAGCTGAAGCCAATAGGACTGTGTCTAATAATATTATATTAACTACTCAATCTCGTCACTATAAACTGATGCGGGACTTGATAACTTAAACAATCACGTGTGAATATTCCAACAAATCTCTCCTTCCTTCATGAGTAAAGCTTGTCATATCTAGATACAATCCAACTAGCCTCCCCTTTGAATGAAAGCCATTTTATTTTCATTTTTAACAATCCATGCATTAATGTTGTCATCAATCCAGTGCTCACCATTAAGACTGCACCAAACTTATCAGTCCTGTAACTCAGGATTGTAGGAGTCCACCTAATAATGCATGGTTATCATACTCCTATGTTTCAACAACCATATTACCCAAAGCAAGCTACATCTTTTTTTTAGTTTTTTTCCCCCCTATCAGTTTCCACCAAGCTATGTTTTTATTTCACCCCCGCCCCACACCCCCCCCCCCCCCCCCCCCCAATCCTGTTTCCTTAGCAGTCTTCTTCACTTCAAGCATGCACCATGATGCATTTTTCTTAATTATCCTTGCAAAGTCTAAGCTTATGTTGTATGAGTTTCATTTGATTGAATGACATGATGCTAAATATTGAGTACTATTATGATTTATCAAGCATACCAAATCCCATATACAAAATGTTGTGACAAGAAAATATAGCCAAATAATTTTCTACTTTTTAAAGAAAAAATAGAACCATAGATAAGAAACTGTAAAATCTGATTAATCCAGATCTAAATAGCGACTCATTTTTCCACCACAAACAACAAAAATGTCTCACAATTACCTAAGAACTCACTTAAAAAATGCAACTAGAAAACAAGCATAATTTCAAAGAGGGCATGCAACAACTCATATACACAATAAGAGAAGAAGATCCACTTTAGATTTTAAAACATAGTCCTTCGAATATGTAACCCAGGTTCTTTCTAAATGGCAGAAAGAATAAGAGCAAAGAGCTCTTTCAAGATGAAGTCTCTGAACAGAAAAATAAATGTGCAGACAGGATGGTATGAGCATTGGAACATGCAATGCATAGGGGCTCAGATTCTGTACCAACAGAGCTAAAGACACATTTACATTGTTTATGGCTTGGGTGATAATCGTGTTCAGCAAGAATGTTTACATGACATGACAGACAACATTCATGATTTCAAGGAAGCACTCATGCTGACCTGTTGACGAGCTGCTGCAAGTTGTAAAAGTTCATCTGCTTCTGAAAAATTCATGAACCACTGACTTAGGGGGTGATCTTTAGTGTCACCTCTCTTCCTTCTACTTGCATCCTCAACTGGTACTACATGAAATTAAAAGTCATGTTTATCCATTGAAAGCATGGCCAATAGCAAAAGACTACAGAGCCGGTTAGGAAAGCACAAACCAGGAGGAGGCAAAGTAAATCCAATTGGTAATCTGGGCAGGGTTACAGCTGGATGATTCTGCACACGTGCTAAAAAACCTTCTGAAGGCTCAGGGAACACAATCTCATCATAAGTTTCCATAACAACAGGCTTCTTGGTAGACATGGATCCAGATTCATCCTCGGGGTACAACTTCAAATGATGATATCTGTGAATATATTAAACTTCAACAACATACTGTAAGCTAAGAGTTTATATTATCTTTTTACATATTGGGCTATCATTATTGACTGCATCCTATATTTTATCTAAACACAAAAGCGTCAGGACAATTATTTGATAGGATCCTTTCATTTAAACACAAAAAGATCAGGAAAAGATTTCATACTTTAGCACATGCTACATGTTAAAAGTCAGCCCACCTACTTCAGTCTTTTCAGTCATTCGGTTCCAATAAAAATATTTGGAGATGACCGTATAAAATGTATTGTAAACAAAATATATTTAAATCACACTGTTAAAACTAATGTAATTGAAAAATTTTTTCTTGTTAAAACCAATCCAACACTGACCCACTCAGAAGGTGATTTTTACTCTGCTATCTATGCCAATAAGGCGCTAATGCTGCAGGATTTGTTCCCAGAGGACACTGGTAACAGCTCAAGGCAGGTTGATGACCATGATAGTATTGTGGAAATCAAAACCAAGTAGTAGATGTTTCAATCTTAATTTAGAATTGTTGTTTAATTTAGTAGTATTGTTCTTATTGATCACGATTTGGATCTTCACTGTATACTCCTAAATACATATAGTATTAAATTACAGTTTGGTTGAGCAAATACCATATAAATCAGAACCAGATACGAAGCAAAGCAAAGCAACTTACAAGTTTAAAGGCTTATCACAAACATCACTATGGAAATAAAGCGTGATGGCGATTTCAAATTCACCCCATCCAGCTTCCGATACCTCAAACGGCGGCGACTCCAGTACCCTTGTAGGGCTATTGAAACTGGAATGCAGCTGAAAAACAACGCGCTTTACCACCACTCCCAGATCCTCATTCATCGCCCCGCGAACATACACAGTCCACTTATGTGACTGGTACCTTATTACATTCACAAGTTAGAGAATGTAAAGAACAAGCATTCTATTCAATATGTAAAACAGGCTATTCCTGAAGCTATAAAGCTATAAACAAAACAGTGAAACACCTAAACAATACTTACTCGCTTGCCTTCTTCCCTAGCCAGAATGCCATGCTACCATACACAATGGGACAGCTTATTTCAACATCCTTGAGTTTCTTATTCAAAATCTACACCCAAAAAAAAAAAAAAAAACAAACAAACAAACAATAAACAAACATTCTATACATAGATAATGAAAGTTCAAAACAGAGTATCACTGTGTAAAATTCAAAATTTGTTTTTGAACTTGTGGTAAACATTTTCATGCTAATTAAAACAATGGGTGCACGTTCAAATTTGATTTCAACACTAAGCTCATGAAAAACAACACAATAGAAAACACTAAAATTTACTATAACTAAAGCAAACTATAAAGTAAAAATAATAAAAAAATAAAACAGATTTTTGTTATCAAAAACAAATTTTGAGCATCTGGGTATCAATATTTTGGTGATTTAGGAAATGGGTACTCATCAAAATTTGAATCGAAACACAAAGAAACCATTACCTTCTTTTCAGCGTCCATTTTGGTTCGCTGTGATTTGAATGTGGGCCCACTTGTCTCTGGCTGATCTGGACTGTGTTTTTTGGAAGAGGAACTGTTATTCATTTCCTACAACAAAGTTCCTCCTTCTTCTTAGGAATCGAAGTTTGAATCCAAGAAATTAGGGTTTTTCTGTGCGAGGTTACAGAGTACGGTCCCGAAGCCACTAGGGGTCTCCAGAGTGGTAGCCTATGATAAGGCTTCACAGATGTACTATGTGAAACCAATGAAACTATGACACATCACTAAGTCAGAAAAATTTTACTTGACCAAATGACTAAAACACCCTTTTTTAACTGTTGTGGGGGAATCGTGAATGGTTTATACATGTGAGCCCACCATACTCAAACACTAGCCTTTTCTTTTACCGTTAAAATGACGGGCATGAGTATGACTTTAAAATGTAGATTTGTGGGTGGTTTTGCAATGATGCCCTTATCCTTGGAAAGATTTGGTTTTTCACACAACATTTCTAAACCAAAAGCCATGTCTAAGCTGTGGTTCAATGGAAAATATTTTTCAATTGTAAAATAATTCAGGTGAAAATACATTTCAAAAAAGAAAATATTTCCAATGTTTGATTGCATTTAGAAAAATGATTTAAAAAACTAGCGGTGACGGAGACCCGTGGCAATTAGAGATTAATGATGGTAGAGACCAGCGACTACTAGTGACCAATGATGGTAGAGATAAGAGGCGACTAGCGGCCACCAACAACTGGAGGTGGTGGCGACTAGAGGTGACCAGTGGTGGTGGTAGTAGTTGGCGACCGAAGACTGGGGACATTTGTGGGGGGTGGTGGTTAGGTGGCTAATTGTGGGGATTGAGGTTCGGTTAATGAGTTTTGAGTGAGGCGGGAAATAGTTTATGGAATGTGAAGGTGTAAACCAATTTCCGCTATAAGTGCCATTATTTTACGGTGAATTGGAAAATAATTTTTGGTTGACCAACATTTTTAGTAGCCCTAAACACTCATAGATGTGGAAAATCTTTTCCAAAAATCAATTTCCGTCAAACCAAACACCAACCTAAACCAAGAGCCAAGGCTAGAATTGTAAATCCTCTATTAGTTTTTTTTTCTTTGCCTACATGCTATGAGAGTAATTAATGCATTGGTTAGAAAGTGAGTTGTTCCAAAAAAAAAAAAAAAAAGCTATAGAAAGATGTAAAATAACATTAGTAAAAGTAATAAAAAAAAAAGGACTTACAATGAAGAAAGTTATAGAAAATATGAATTCAAATATAATAAAACAAAGGAAAATAAAAAAAAAGTACATGTAGTCCACTCTTAACTTATTTGTTGAGAATATATAACTGACCATAAAATTTTTGGAATAAGGCTTATTGCTGTTGTTGTCGTCTAGATGCTCTGAGAAAGATGTAGCATATGTCGTGCATAAGATAATTATTGTTTTTTATAACACTTCATGCTTAGGGCTATTAATTAACTAAATTGTTTATGAAGCACTTGAGTTTGGTTCGGGGAAAAGCTTGTTCATATTTGTTTGTTTTATTTGGATTTAACTATTAAATGAGCCAAACTCAAATATAATAATGTGTTCATGAACAAATTTGTGAAGATGAGGCTCAATCTAATTATAATGTATACTTGTCAAAATATATATTTATATAGACTTGAGATTGGATTATATAAGTTTGTAAATATGTTCATATGATATCATATCCAATTATTATTTGTAGTTTATTGATAACATAAACAATCCATTTGTGGTGATATTCATAGATTTGTGAATCGATAAAACATTTTAGTCATGATTTGACTATATATGGAAAAAGAGTAAGTTAATTAAGTAGTTTTTGAATAGGCCTGAGTTTGTATAACAAGAAAATGAATCAAATTTGAATATGTAATCTTGTTTAGAAATAAGCTCTAGCTCGACTCATGTTTGAAAAAAAATTAAATGAATAAGCTTGAACTTTTAATACTCAGCTTGGCTGGAATGATTTATAGTCCCAACTTTGGGTTTAGCAATGGATAAGTGAGACTAGAGTACTCATTTTGAAGGGGGTTTAAGGCTTACACTTATGAGCTGTATCTACTAATCTCTTATAACTATTTAAAGGGGGGGAGGAGGAATGAATGGCATGACAAGTGTTGTTGTCTTGTCGATATGAGACCTTTAACCAAAAAAAAAAATTAAAGTTAATTATTGCGATTTCTTTCTTTTGATGAGTATATTTGAGATTAAATACTTAGCAGCAATATTAGTTTGTTCAGTTGGGTGCAATTGTGTGAACCATCATTGCAAGCTGCTGAATATGTTAGATGTGAAAGTTACTCTGCTCAAAACATGATGATGACGACAAAGAGGAGAACTCAAGATGCTTGTGTGGTTGGGTTCTTATTCAAGAGGCTGACTCAAAAGTTTGAATCACTCATTCATGGGTCCATATATTTTGATGAATCAGCCCATGATCGGCAACTTTAGGCATTCTTTACAAGACTTTTTTTCTTTTGCTCAAGGGCAGATCCTTTAAAGAAAGTTGATCATTGAAAGCTGAGAGAAATTAAAGCAGCACCCACCCATTATTTTCACAGCCACAAATTGAATGGTGGTTCAGAATTCCCAATTAAATGCTAGACAAGATCAAATGAGTCATTTTATTACTTCAATTCACAAAACTGAGGTGGAGGTCCCTTTCATCCAAGTACAAGAACAATGAAGGAGAAGTGTGTACATGTATATGTACACAACTAATTATGTGAGCGCAAATGCAAAGTCCCATTATATATCGTGAATCAACCAACCATTTCTTAACAGAGAGATAAAATCCCTGATGAAACTTAATTGATGATGCATTTGTTTGTTAAGTTGAAAAATGCTAACCTGCTCACTAAGTTACTGGTATGAGTCCTGTGCACAGGATTGTTTGGTTGAGAGCATCCCAAAGTACATGCCTACTGCCTGTATTGCTTATATCTTATATGCCAATCTGCACTAAATTAAGAGCATGTGCAGTTGCATTCAGCACAATCAGCCTACAGAAGACACCAACTGATTGAAGTTCTATTTTGATATTTTGGCCGGAAGACTAAATGAAGTTCAAAGGATGATTTTTTTTAAGATTATGATCAACTATGAGAACAAAAAAGGTGTAAAGTAAGGTTCTAGCTTCACTTTTTTTTTTTTTATTAATGCAACAATTCTCCAAGAACTTGTCAATTCCATACCTATTCCCTTCTTTTCACTTCTTGTTTCGACTTTAGACGCTACCATTTGACTACTTGCAACATCACAATTTGAGTTTAAAGGCAGTATCATGGTATCTCTTCACAAGGAAACCGCAAATGCTCCATATGTTTCTCTTTAAGAATCATGTGACCTAAATCCAACTACATCCAACATCTTTCTTTAACCCTCTCTTTTTCATCAGTTCCCTCAACTGCTCAATCTCATCCCACATACCCAACTTGGCATATAAATTTGATAACATAATATAAACCCCCACATTCTGAGGATCCAAGTCAATTGCCCTTTGAGCAGCCAACTTGCCCAATTCTATATTTCCGCAATCCTTGCAGGCGCTAAGCAAAGCCCCCCACATGGAAACACTGCAACTTCCATGTCCTTTATGGATCATCTCATTCACCAGCCTCGATGCCCTATCCAACTGACCAGCCCTACAAAGCAAGTCAATCAGACAACTGTAATGCTCAGGGCCAGGGTCCAACCCGAAGTCATAAGTCATGGATTTGAATAACTCAACTCCAAGGTTCACTTGGCCAGTGTGACCACAAGCGGATAGGACTGTCACAAATGCCACCTCATCTGGTTTAATCCCTTCCTTTAACATCTTTTGGTATAATCTAACAACTTCTTCATTGTGTCCATTTCTACCATATACACCAAGCATTGAAGTCCATAAAACAACATCCCTTTGACACTCTTTTCCTTTCCCAATTCCTGCCAAATTAAAGACTTGCCAAGCCTTCCCTACTAGGCCACACTTTCCGTACATTTCAATCAATGAACTCTGAAGAAACACATCCTTTCCCACATCATATATTCTACGAATCAAATAGGCATGCACCTGCATCCCGAATTCAATTGCAGATAGTCCAGCGCATGCCCTCAATATTGCTGACAATGTGAAGTGATCATAATCCAAATTCAACACGGGCATCTTACGAACCAGTTTAAGTCCCTCAAGCCACATCTTGGCCTCACCATAACCTGACAACAGTGCATTAGCGCACACACTGTTTTTCTCAGGAATTTCATCAAACACCCCTTCTGCATCATCAATAACCAACGACTTTGAATACAAACCAACCAGAGCACTTCCCACAAAAACACTGGATGACCAACCGGATTTAGCCACAAGGGCATGTACCTGCTGACCAAATCTAACATTTCTGATAGAAGAGGAAGCTGTTAAAGAGCTACACAAAGTGTATGTATCTATAGGCACACCATTGATGTGCATGAAAGAAAAGGCTTTCAGTGTATTAAATGCCAACCCATTTCGGCTAAAGTCGGATAATATAACATTAAAGGGAATTGGGTTCTTGGGATTCATGCATTTGAAGAAGTTGGTCAGCGTTTGAGGGTTGTTTCTGTGAAGGCATGTGGTGTATGAACGGATGAGTTCAGTATGAAAATTAAGGGAAATAAAGACCAAGCCTGTTCTAAGTAGGTGAGCATGGAGCTTCTTAATGTCCCTAAGATTCTTACTTTGAGAACAATGGTTTAAGAATCCAGTGATAGAATCTAAGATTTGTGTATTTTGAAAGTGAGATTGGTTGGACATAGAAATTATAAGCTTTGAGGTCTAGGAGTTCGATGTAAAATATATGTTATTTACAGACTCACAGGTGCAGCTTGGTAACTTTGGTTACTTCAGTTATTACCGTTAAAAAAAAAATAGACCGAATAAACCGGACTAGACCAAGCTAGACCGACATGAACCAAAATGACCAAACTGGACCGAACAGTAAGTACATATATTTTTATGAGAGATGCTACGTTTACAACAATTTTACAATATTTTTATAACAAATCACAGGTGGTTAGTTGTTATTGATTCAAATTTGAAATTAACACTAAGATTACTTTTTTGCCCTAACAATAACAACCAGTAACAACCTGCCACTTAGGATTTGTTGTAAAATTGTTGTAGACATATTATTTCTCTATTTTTATATATGTCCTTGTTAGATGAAACAAATTTGGGGGTGGGGGATTGTTGGGAATATACCGAATTCCCAGATTTGACAAAAGAAATTATGTGGTTTGTCAATTTGCTTTGGTCCATATAGTTGCAGTGATTTCATTATTTTCAAAGAAAAATACAAAATGCGGCAGTATAATATTTCTCTCTCAAAACAACATGAATCAAACCCTAATCTGAAATGATGGTATTTATATCCCACATAGCAGATTCATAATGGGCTAAAAATGGGTCAAAAATATTCTCCCAAGCTTCCACTTCATGAAGTAAGTCTTAGAAAAATCTCTTATTAAAAACTGTAGTAATTTTATATCAAGTCCGGTCATACTTTGGATAAAAAACAAACTACACTCTACATAGCCAACAAATAATTGTCGTAGAATCTAAAGAGGGACAATTTTAACTCAATAATGTTTTGCATTCAACACTTGACAGAAAAATGTGAGAGAAAATGCAATATTTCTAATTGTAATAATTTTAATGGGTATACAATGCCCAACTCTTCTTCTGCCCAAAGGAACTAAAAAATTTACAAAATTGTCACTGCTCATCAATTTTAATGCTGCGTGTTACAATTCATCTAAGCGAGAAGTGAGATCAATGAACATGTTTTCACTGCAAGGAATTGTGAGACCACCCATTGGATGATCAAATCCAAATTCTTCCTCGGCCTTGTTTAGCAGTTGTTGAAATGTGGGCTGGTTCAAGTATGAAATAGGAATCACAAATCGCTTCTTTTCACTCTCTCCAACATACACTGCAAGGTAGCCTTTTGGAACATCTAAAGATGTTGAAGCTGCTTGCTTTGAAAATGAGTTTGTTCTTCGGAGAATGTGCTTAGCATGTATGATACCAGGAAAACGAATAGCCATTGCGCTATCTGTCTCTATTATTGCCTGAAAAATGGTGAAGATCACAATGAGATGGGAGGAGGAAAAGTGAGGATATGAAACTAGAGGATATGAGGACTTGTTTTGGATGTGGAATGATATGTTTGTGTGTGTATATATATACGCATGGTGCATGTGAAAATCTCTGAAATCTTGATTGAGTGGTGTAGAATCATTTGGGTAGACTTGGTGAGGCAAAAGCATTTGAAAGATCACATGGACCTGTCTTCCAACTAATTATCAACAACTTGGTAGTGATTGAGACTTCATATTTGTTGGCAAACACTTGGTCCAAATTTTTCTGGAGAACAACCTACAAGGGACCCAGTTGACACCAAAGATATGTGGATTGGAGAATACTCAAAATAATGGGTGACCCTCTTATATTAGAGGACAGGTTGAGACATATATGCCTAATATTTCTTAACAAGAATAGGCAACAGATTAGCGTCACCAATGACATTCCCTTTGGATAAATAACTACCTAAACTCTTAAGATTTTACTTCTTTTTATCGAATGAAAACTTAAGATAACTGCTTTGGAATATTCTCTTGGAACCAATTTTTTAGAGTTTGATTCTCAACCTGCATGATATATGAATTGGCAACAAAACCTTAGCCACAAAACAACAAGCTAATTGAAGTCATTCACATGTACTACCTCATCACATGCGCAAAGCGCATTCGATGAGGTTTTTATTTATTTATTTATTTATTTTTTTTTTTTAGTGATCCTATTTTATAAAAAAAAAAACTGTGTTTTTTTTAAAAAATTTTATACATATAATTTTTATTTTGAAAATCTAATTTATAAGTGGATAAAGTAATTTGAAAATTAACAGGAGATGAAGCTTTTTTTTTTAGTGGTCCTATTTTGTAGAAAAAAAATTGTGTTTTTTTAATTATATATATATATATAATTTTAATTTTGAAAATCTAATTTATAAGTAGACTAGGGGTGTGATGAATATAAGGTATGTAACATTTTCTATAGAGTAGTAAATTAAAAAGATTTTTCTTTCTTTCTTTTTTTGTGTTTTTTCCTATTTGGTGTTGTTGATGTTGTTCTTTTTTTCAAATTTTATGTATGACAGTTGTCATTTTTTGTCTAATCCTAACATGTAGTTTTTTTAATCCTAAAATAATTCATTTACTACACATCCATAACATAAGTAAATAAAAGCTTAAATTGAAAATTCTATAGCAAGAGATACATGTTAATTGTATAAAACCACAATTGTATTTTGAGATTTTTTTTAATAAAGTATTAAATGGTGCTTTAACCTTAACAAAAGGCTACTACAATTGGGAATTAATGATTAGAAGTATCTAGAAAAAAAAAAATTTGTATAAAAACTTCATGATTGTTTGTTGAGAAGGAAAAAAAAAAAAAATACTATAAAGTATTATTAAAGGTGGTTTAACAAAAACCAAATAGGAATAATAATGAACTTTTATTTTAATTCGTCAATGTTGTTCTTCTAAATTTTTGATTGAGCAAAAGTACACTAAATGTAGTTTAAGTTTATAGCAGTAGGAACAGCATCCAAAATCACGTTTAAGTTCAAATTCATGTTTTCCTCTTTTTTCTTTTTCTTTTTTTCTTTTAAATCTATTCCATATTTTGCAAAAAAAAAAAAGAAAAAAAAAAAAAGAAGACTTCTACTATAAAACCACTACTATAACTTCTCCATCCTTATCCTTATTGTAGGGACTCAAAATGTCTTGGACACTGGACAATAAAATTTGTAGAGTGTGGATGTAAGAACTAGCTCTAGTAAGTAGAAAAAGACATAGTTCTGGCGCAGCAGAAAGAATTTAAGGGTAAATGAAGGAAAATCCTCCCTTTTCCTTTTCCTCGGCTAGGTTTCAAGTGTATATCTCTCTTGATTCTTTTCTCCTTCTTTTTCCCTTTTTCTTGGCGCCCCCTCCAAAATAATATCTTTCTCTTAAATTGTAGGGACTCAAAATGTCTTGGACCCTGGACAATAAAATTTGTAGAGTGTGGATGTAAGAACTAGCTCCAGTAAGTAGAAAAAGATGTAGTTCTGGCGCAGTAGAAAGAATTTCAGGGTAAATGAAGGAAAATCCTCCCTTTTCCTTTTTCTCGGCTAGGTTTCAAGTGTATATCTCTCTGGATTCTTTTCTCCTTCTTTTTCTCTTTTTCTTGGCGCCCCCTCCAAAATAATATCCTTTTCTTAATGTATTCCGATTTCACTTTATATACTACCTTCTCCGTCTTGCTTTCACCGTACACGTGTAGGTTCCATTCTGAGAATTTCCTTCTGTCCCATCCAGCACTTCCCGGATCCTCCGCTTAGTGGTTATAAGGCTGCTTGGTTACTGTTCAGGTATCACCTCCATATTAATGCGGCCAAAGAGTTAGGTGGGAAGCATTTAATGTGGAGGCAGCAGCTTTTAGGAGATATTTATTACCTTTTCCGGTTCCTCCTTTGATCGATATTTATTAGTTTAGTTTGCATGTAACTCCGCGAAGCTCCTTGACAACTAAAATAGTTACATCCACTTCGCAAGCGGGTTTGAGGAATGGATCTCGTCCTCGGACAGAGGAGTATCCTTGGACGGATGAGTGCCCTCGGACTGGGCCGTTGGGCCACAAGCCCACCTTCTATGGACTCTGTTAATTTTTCGGGCAACTGGCCCCACACTTATATTTATGCACTAACATATCTTATTTTGAAAGAAAATAAAAGGCTAAATTTTAGGGAAATTTAAAAGATTAAGGTGGGGAATTGGTGTGACCCTATCTTTATTTAAAAGTTTTAACTTCTCCATCAATATCCTTATATTTAGGCACTAACATATCTAATTTTGAAAGAAAATAAAAGGCTAAATTTTAGGGAAATTTAAAAGATAAAAAATTTAAATTGAATTTGACATAGAATTATAAAAATGATAAATATAATTTCTATTACAAAAGAAATTTTTTTACAACAATTTCTTAGATAACAACCACTTTATGTGAGGTTTAATACATATAATAATTCTTGTAAAGTCTCTCACTCGAACTTATCTAATATTCCATTCCAATTACTCCTCAATGCAATCCCAAAAATTTGTGCGTACATGAACCTGAGAGAGATAAAAGAATTAGGGTTAAACCAAGTATTTAAAAAAAAAAAAAAAAAACTTTAATCAACAAACCAAAGTTAGCATGCGTGTTATTAAACATAATAGCATAAGTTTGTTAGAGTTTGTGCTTGATTTAAATTTTGATAAGATCATTTTTCTTGAAAATCCTATTAAAATTGTTTAGAATAAAGATAAAGATTTTTTAGAATTTAACTCTATCATGGACTCTTTAAAATCTTATCACCACATCATCAACTATTTAAATAAAAAACTAATAGACATCTAGAAAAAAGAAAAAGAAAAAAAAAGGGAGTTAACGTGTCAAAATTACATTTAAAAAAAGAAAAAGAAAAAAAAAGGGAGTTAACATTTCAAAATTACATTAAGAAAAAAAAAGGGAGTTAACTGTAGGGTAGGATTTTGATCCCCCCACATCTATTTGTTATCCGACGCGGTGCCTGGCGCGATGCGGTTTTTGTCCTTCGTCCCCGAGTGCAGGCATGCTTAACAAGCAAGCGCTTAGCTTGGACTTGCGTGCAACAATCCCACATCGGTTAGAAAGAGCGCCCCACTACCCTTTATAACACTTCAGGAGCTTGGGTAGTGTACCATCACTCACATGTGAGTGATGGTACACTACCCAAGCTCCTGAAGTGTTATAAAGGGTAGTGGGGCGCTCTTTCTAACCGATGTGGGATTGTTGCACGCAAGTCCAAGCTAAGCGCTTGCTTGTTAAGCATGCCTGCACTCGGGGACGAGGGACAAAAACCGCATCGCGCCAGGCACCGCGGACGGATAACAATCAGATGTGGGGGGATCAAAATCCTACCTTACATTAACATTTCAAAATTACATTAAAAAAAAAAAGAAAAAAAAAGGATTTAACGTGATACATATATATATTAAAAAAAAAAAAAAAAAGTAGAACTCAAGGTTGCTAAATACCTAAATAAAAAAATTTAATCAACAAACCAAAGTTATCGTGGGTGTTATTCAAGATAATAGCATAAGTTTGTTAGAGTTTGTGTTTGATTTAAATTTTGATAAGATCATTTTTCCTGAAAATCCTATTAAAATTGTTCAGAATAAAGATAAAGATTTTTTAGAATTTAACTCTATCATGGACTCTTTATAATCTTATCACCACATCATCAACTATTTAAATAAATAACTAATGGAGATCTAAAAAAAAAGAAAAGAAAGGGAGTTAAGGTGTCAAAATTACATTTAAAAAAAAAAAGGAGTTATTTCAAAATTACATTAAAAAAAAAAGAAAAAGAAAAAGAAAAAAAAGGGAGTTAACGTGATATATATAAAATAAAAAAAATAAAAAGTAGAACTCAAGGTTGCTACATATCTAAATAAAAAAATTTAACACCAAAAACATATACAATGACGGTAAAAAAAACTTCCTTAAAAAGAAAAAAAAAATATGAAGAAGGGGAAAAAAAAAGTGAGGAAGGAGAAGGAAATAGTAATTGATCATTTATATTTTGATCATTAATCAGAGATTATTGTGGTAACTATTTTTATTTCAATTCCAAATTTTTAAATAAAATGTAAACAAAGGCTACTAAAGGAGGTAAAGGAAGCCATACTGTTTAACTATTCACGAATGATTTTGAATGCTACTTGTCTTTGGATCACAATACTTACAACATGAAATGACAATTCATTAAGAAGTACAGTGGTAGAGTATATGAAGGAATCATTCATTTCAAAATTACATTAAAAAAAAAAAAAAGTTAACATGATACACAAAAAAAAAAAAAAAAAAAGTGAAACTCAAAGAAAGTAAATCATAAACAAAAGAAAAGAAATCAAAGAGGAACTTGCAAGAGATAGAACTTGAAAATTTGTTGAAACCTCTGATAGTATGTCTTTAATCTAAAGAAAAAGAAATGAGTATGTAGAGCTAAACTAAATGTCTTCAATCTGAAAAAGAATGAGAGATAGAAAGTGAGATAGAAACTGCAAAGCGTACGTGAGTTTGTGGATCTTAAAGTGTAAGAGTTTTAATTTACATATTTATCCCCGTTAGTTGAAAGCATGTAAGTGGAAATGATGAGAGTATTTTAGACATAAAAAATGAGGAATCCAAACAATGGAAGCCCCTTAAATAGTAGTATAGATAAAGTAATTTGAAAATTAACAGGAAAGTGGTCCTATTTTTTAGGCAATGTTTTAGTGGAAGTTAGAGTTACATTTTTACTAGATTGTCCTGTAATTTTATCTCTACTTGAACATAGGGGTATAGGGGCATTTTTGGACTAAAAAAAATGAGGAACCCAAACAGGGGAAGCCCCTTAAATAATAACTAGCCTCTGAGCACGTGCTCATCACACCCCTAGATTTTTTTTTGTGATTGGAGAATATAGTAATTCCAAATTATAATAAATGCTCTAAATTAACTCTTATCCAAAAAATAAAAGAGTCTCTGAGCACGCGCGCGTGAGTGCGTGCTCAGAGGCTAGTCGATATTTATATTGTATTTTATAAGGTACGTAACATTTTCTATAGAGTAGTAAATTAAAAAGATTTTTCTTTCTTTCTTTTTTTGTGTTTTTTCCTATTTGGTGTTGTTGATGTTGTTCTTTTTTTCAAATTTTATGTATGATAGTTGTCATTTTTTGTCTAATCCTAACATGTAGTTTTTTTAATCCTAAAATTTAGCCATTTACTACACATCCATAGCATAAGTAAATAAAAGCTTAAATTGAAAATTTTATGGCAAGAGATACATGTTAATTGTATAAAACCACAATTGTATTTTGAGATTTTTTTAAATAAAGTATTAAATGGTGCTTTAACCTTAACAAAAGACTACTACAATTGGGAATTAATGATTAGAAGTATCTAGAAAAAAGAAAATTGTATAAAAACTTCATGATTGTTTGTTGAGAAGAAAAAAAAAATACTATAAAGTATTATTAAAGGGGTTTTAACAAAAACCCAATAGGAATAATAATGAACTTTTATTTTAATTCGTCAATGTTGTTCTTCTAAATTTTTTATAGAACAAAAGTACACTAAATGTAGTTTAAGTTTATAGCAGTAGGAACAGCATCCAAAATCACGTTTAAGTTCAAATTCACGTTTTCCTCTTCTTCTTTTTTTCTTTTAAATCTCTTCCATATTTTGCAAAAAAAAAAAAAAAAAAAAAAGACTTCTACTATAAAACCACTACTATAACTTCTCCATCCATATCCTTATATTTAGGCACTAACATATCTTATTTTGAAAGAAAATAAAAGGCTAAATTTTAGGGAAATTTAAAAGATTAAGGTGGGGAATTGGTGTGACCCTATCTTTATTTAAAAGTTTATCAAAAAAAAAAAAAAAAAACTACACGTTTAAAAAAAATCCCATGTTCTATCCATGAACTATTTAAAAAAATCCCACTTTCTATCTCACATTTAAAAACTACCTGGCCACCCTTTTTTTTAAACCCAAATTCACGTTTTCCTCTTTTTTTATTTATTTATTTTTTTTATTTTTTTTTATAAATCTCTTCCATATTTTGGAAATAAATAAATAAATAAATAAAAGACTCCTACTATAAAACTACTACTATAACTTCTCCATCAATATCCTTATATTTAGGCACTAACATATCTGATTTTGAAAGAAAATAAAAGGCTAAATTTTAGGGAAATTTAAAAGATAAAAAATTTAAATTGAATTTGATATAGAATTATAAAAATGATAAATATAGTTTCTATTACAGAAGAAATTTTTTTACAACAATTTCTTAGATAACAACCACTTTATGTGAGGTTTAATACATATAATAATTCTTGTAAAGTCTCTCACCTGAACTTATCTAATATTCTATTCCAATTACTCCTCAATGCAATCCCAAATTTGTATTATTTGGAACTCTACTTTGGGCTAATGTGATTTAAGTCATGTTTTTAAATTGTTATATTTTTTCTTCTCTTTGATTTCATAGATGTTATCCTATTATATTATAAATATAGTATATAAGAATATAATATTATTTTATTACATAACATTACATGACCTGGATAATTTGATGTTTATTACTATATTTTTTATTTTTACTTTTTTTTCTTCTTACATTATTTTCTACAATTTTCTTGTTATTTTCTCTTGAAAAAGTGGTTATTCTCTCTCTCTCTCTCTCTCTCTCTCGATTTTTTATTCTTTCTTGTGATTCTACTTTATATTGATGAATCATTGTGATTTTTAAAACTTTATTTTGGGTCCATATGTTTTGGTGTTGTATTTTTTAGTTCCCCATTATAAGTAGTATCTCTCTCTCTTATAGTTTCGATTTGATTTTTTTTTTTTTTTTTGAGTTAATACTTGATTATTTTGGAAGTAAAAAAATTGAGTTTATATCAAAGCACAAGCTTGACTATGCTAATTACAGATTGGCATTCGGTCCATTTTGGTCCACTTCATTTATTCGGTCTACTTTAGTCCACTCGATCATTTTGGTCTAATTTCGTCTACTTTGGTCCACTTAAGTTCAATTAGGTCCATACGGTTTTCTTCGTTCAAATTAGTGCGATTCAGTCTATTTGGTCTTCTTCGGTCCTTTTCGGTCCACTTTGGTCCATTCTGCTAATTCACTCGATTTTGGGGATCATATTGCCCTCTACAGTGATTTTCTTTTTGGATAAATATTACCTTCATTTGTAATATCATGCATCTTTTAGCCTAGTTAAAACTTCAAGATATTGCTTTGGAATATTTTACTAGCTCATGGAACCAGTTTTGAAGAGATGAATTCAACCTGCATGATATTTGAGATTCTGAGTCCGTGATAAAAAAAAGAAAAGTAATTTGCACCCTCTAAGTTTAGAGTTTCTTTTGAATTGGTCCCTCAACTTTCAAAACTTGCAATTTATACCCTTGACTGTGGTAACAATGTCAAAGTGCCCATTCTGTTATGATCCGTCACATTTTTGCTATTGTATTAACCTGACTACAATCAATGTCATTTTTCTATACAAAAGACTCTGCGTTTTGCATAGGTTAACAGCAAGATTCTAAATGAATATTGATGGAAAGGGCATATTGATATTATTGCAATACATGAAAATTACAAGTTTCATAGTTAAGGGACAGATTGAGAAGCAACCTTGAACTTAAAGGGGTTTAGATGGTAGTAAATTCCTTTATTTTGGATAAAATTTTATAATCTACAATTCTAAAAACAAAATATAAAGGATCCATGGAGGAATTAGAGGAAAAAAATTTGAAAGGTATTAACCTTGTGTTTGGTTGTTCATTTGAAACGCTTTTGTTTTATGCAACTTTACAAGATACATTGTCATAAGTTGCTCACTCTTTTCAAGAAGATAAGAGTACATAGAAATAGAAACCAAAAAAATCCATGCATTTCAATTTTGTTTGTGGTTCGACTTGTAGTGCAAAGTGCAATCCAAAAACCGGTTCAGTTTGATGATTTTATCATTTGGGTTCAATTGAACTCTTTGAACAATGGAAGAACATTTTTGAGTACCTTAAAGAAAATTGTTCCAATGAATCATTTAGGATGACTTTGAGATGAGAAAAGTTTCATAGATCACTATTATCCATAGAAACATCATGCCAAGTTAAATTTAATTTAAAGGGAGTAGAAATATTATAGAATCTAAAGAGAATCAATCTCAACTAATAGGCATCTCAATTTTACATTTCACCGGAGAATTTGAGATGGACTGCAGTAATTCTATTTGTAAAATCTGTAGTAGATAGACAATCCCCATCTCTCTCCTGCCTCAAGAAATAAAGAATTTACATGGATTTACAAAAATATTTCTGCTGTTTTCTTTTAGTGGCACCGTTTCACAATTCATGTAAGTGTGAAGTAAGATCAATGAAGATGTTTTCGCTGCAGGGAATTGTGAGACCACCCATTGGATGATCGTACCCAAATTCTTCCTCAGCCTTACTTAGCAATGTTAAAAAAGAAGGCTGGTTCAAGAATGATATAGGAATTACAAAGCGCCTCTTTTCGCTCTCTCCAACATATACTGCAATGTAGCCTTTTGGAACATCTATAGGTGTTGAACCTGCTTGCTTTCCAAATGAGTTTGATCGTCGAAGAATGTGCTTAGCATTCATAATACCGGGCAAATGAATGGCCATGGTATTGCTGAGAAAGATGATGAAGATCACAAAGCAAAGGGAGAAGAAAGTAAGGATTTGATATCAGAGGATGTGAAGACTTGGTTTTGGATTTTGATGATATGCGTGTGCATATATATAGAAGAATAGAATGTGTGAAAATCTGGCATAGAGGAAATTGGCCGGGGTTGTGTGATTGGTATAAGCACTTGAAGGGTCACATGGACTTGTCTTCCAATTCATCATCAAGAATCTGGCAGTGATTGATACACTATATTTGTTGGTACAAGAAGGGACCCAGTTCAAATGAAAGATATGTGGATTAGAAAAAATTCTGACCTATAGGCTGACCTCTTATAATAGAGGACAGGTTTAGACATATATGTCTATTATTTATAGGAAACAATATATAATTGGAACTGGATTAGTCTTGTGTATGATGGACCTTTTGGATAAAGTATGACCTACTTTTATGTGTGTGTGCGCTTTTATTTTTTTGGGTAGAGAACATTTGTAACATCATGCAAACCTAACTTACAAGTTTACCCAATACTAATGTTAATAAAGGCTCCTTGGAAATTTGATGTGTTATACGACATCATGTTCTCTTTGGAACAAATTTTGATGTGTTAATCATTAACTTTATGGGAAAGCAACAGAATGAAAAATTATCTATAGCAGTAAAGATCCTAATTTTCTCAACAGAGTATACAATATACATAATACATAGACCCTAATTTTCTCAATATTCTAAATATAAGTAATGTTCTTGAAAGTGAATTTCCAACTTTATGAAACATGAGATTCTGCAGATATGTACAAAAATCATTGTGGCTTGAGGTGAGGAGGAGAAACGTACTCAATAACATGTCACCAAATTTTTGGTGTCTCAGTACAGTAACTTCCAGGACAAACTCCTATGACAAGCACATGAAGTATGTCCTACAAGTAGTTCAACTGCAACCCACACCATGTGAACGACAATATATGACATTATAAGATATGAATTTTTTGCTAGCAACTGCCACAAAAATCATCAGTATACAAGTCAATTTGGGAGTTGACTACCGGCAAAACAAAATTCTTCACCTTTTCTCCCTTGTTTCCTTGACTGTTATGGTCAAATTACAAAAGTTTCAAAGTGAGAGTAACAACCTTAGCCTCATGAGATTTGGGTACATTGGACATCCACTTTGTAAGCCTTACAACTTATAAGGGTCCAATCTTTAGAAAAACGGCACATTTAACAATTTATACTAATTTATTTGTCTGCATGTATTAAATATTATCCAGAAAGACATCATGTTTACTAGTTACTACCCAAATTTGATCTGCTAACCAAGCTGAAACATTGAAAACAAAACTGAAACAGATATGGTCAAGGGTTAAAGACATTTTGATTCCTTTTATTGTGTTGGTTTTGATTTGCAAAAAAAGGGTAAAACTACAGTTTTTTACCTATAAAAAGTGAGGATTTAAAAAATTGTACATAAGTAAATAAGCTAAGTAGGCTCCACAAATAACCCTGTCCCTTTTACCTAATTAGTCTCAGTGGACAAATAAAATGGAAAATCAACAATAAAGAAATGAAGGAGAAAACGACCATGTGATAAATATTAAAAGAAAATGTATATGATCATATGATTATTGAAAACTAAGCCTTGCATGCATTATTAGTCTTTACTGGACTTGACTGCAGTATGCGTGTTTCATAGAAAATGATGCAAAAATAAATTAAACAAAAGGGACTAGAAATATCATCAAACCAAAAGAGGAAAAATTTCAATCAAATGTGTTCAGAGTTTCACATTTTTTCTGAAGAATGTGAGAGGAACTGCAATAATGCTATTAGTAATTTTTTTAGTAAATGGACTTTCCTCATCTTTCTTCTGCCTAAAAGAAATAAAGAATTTACATGGATTTACAAAATTGTTTCTGCGGTTTTATCTTAGTGGCGCCATATCACAATTCATATAAGTGAGAAGTGAGATCAATGAAGATCTCTTCACTGCAGGGGAGTGTGAGACCACCCATTGGATGATCGAATCCAAATTCTTCCTCAGCTTTATTTAGCAATTCTTGAAATGAAGGCTGGTTCAAAAATGTTAAAGGAATTATGAAGCGCCTCCTTTCACTCTCTCCTACATATATTGTAATGTAGCCTTTTGGAACATCTATAGATGGCGAAGATACTTTCTTTCCAAATGAGTTTGATCGTCGGAGAATGTGCTTAGCATGCATAATACTGGGCAAACGAATAGCCATGGATATCTGGCTGTACAGTATTTCTTAGAAAACTGAAAGTATGGGTTTGATATCAGATGGTGTGAGGACTTGTTTTGGCTTGGATGTTATGTTTGCATGTATATATAGACGAATGGTGTGTGTGAAAATTTCTGTTGTGTGGAATGTGTGGTGCAGAGGCAAAATTGGCTGGGGTTCCGTTAGAGATGTAAGCATTTGAAGGATCACATGGACCTGTCTTCCAACTCATCAATCAAGAACTTGGTAGTGATTGAGACCTTATATTTGTAATTCATTATGCACTAGCATGTCCAAGACAACAACCAGCTACAAGGGGACCCCATTGATATGAAAGACACTTGGATTGGAGAAAACTCTGAAGTCTGAACTACTAGCTGATCTATTGCAGTAGGGGGACAGGTTTAGACATATATGTCGAATAGCCTTTGACAACAACATATTTGAAACTGGATCAGCCTCTTGTATGATAGGGTTTATGGACAAACAATTAGCTATAATTAAGATATCCTTATCTTTTTATTTTTTGGTAGACAACATTTGTAACATAATGCAAATTTTATAACTTAACAAGTATAGCCTCATCTATTTGCATCAAATAGGACCATTAATAAAGCCTCCCTGGCATATTCTTCTTATAACAGATTTTAAGAGTTAACCATCAACCTCAATTTAATCTAAATCCTAGAAAAGAAAAAAAAAAGTTGTCTGAATCAGTAAAGACCAAGATTTGCTCCAACTGAGTATAAGGCATTCATTTATGTTTACAAATGAAAGTAAAATTTCCAACAGTAAGAAACATGAGATTCTGCAGACTGCAGATATGTACATTGATCATCATGGCTTAAGGTGAGGAAGGAAAACATACTCAATAATATGTCCTCAACCTAACTCACCAACTTTTTGCTGCCTTAGTACAATGACATGTAAGACAAACCCCCATGAAGAGCACATGAAGTATGTCCTACAAGTAGTTCAATTGGAACCTACCCTGTATCAAGGACTATTGCATTATAAGAGATGAAATTATTGCAAGCGACCAACACAAGAATCATCAGTAGACGTGTCATTTTGGGTGATGACTTTCAAAACAAATTTCAATCTCTCTTTTTACCTCGTTATTTCCTTGACCTTTGGTATGATCTCTTAAAATACCGCAGTAAGGTGAATTAATTATTTTACCCAACACATGGGATTTTTAACTTTTAAATGGGTTGTTGAGTTGAGACAATGTTCAAACTTCAAACTTAGGACCACCTGCTTTGAAACTATGATAAATTACTAGTTCTCTCAAAAGTTTAAGCTATTAAGAAAGGGTGAATTCAATCCTTTAACCATTATTCTAACAATCTCATTATCAAAGTGAGAAAGAGTAATAAGCTTAACCACACGAGATTTGAGTTCCTGGTCAAGACATGTCATTTTGCAGTTTAGCATGCAGTGAAAAACCAAACCAGCTCAACTAGATGATTTCATAATTTGGGTTCAATTGAACTCTTTAAAAAAAATGAAAGAACAATCTTGAGTATGCAAAAGAACAATTCTTCCAATAAATCATTGAAAATGACCCTGGGGTAAGAAAAGTTGTACAGATCACTATTATCCATAAAAAACCTTGGCATGTTAAATCAAACAAAAAGGACAAGAAATATCACAAAAACTAAAGAGAATCCCTTTCAACAAAAAGATGACTCGATTTTATATTTCTTAGGAGAATGTGAGAAGGACTACAGTATTTCTACTCATAACATCTTTACTGGAAGAACAATCACCATCTCTACTTATGCCTAAAGAAAGAAAGAATTTACATAGATATACAAAATTGTTGCTACTGTTTTATTTTAGTGGCACCATATTACAATTCATGTAAGCGAGAAGTAAGATCAATGAAGATGTCTTCACTGCAGGGAATTGTTAGACCACCCATTGGATGATCATATCCAAATTCTTCCTCAGCCTTACTTAGCAATTCTAGAAATGAAGGCTGGTTCAAGAATGATATAGGAATTACAAAGCGCCTCTTTTCGCTCTCTCCAACATAAACTGCAATGTAGCCTTTTGGAACATCTATAGATGTTGAAGCTACTTGCTTTCCAAATGAGTTTGAGCGTCGGATAATGTGCTTAGCATGCATAATACTGGGCAAACGAATGGCCATGATAATCTATCTATATTATATTGCTGAGAAAGATGATGAAGATCACAAAGCAAAAGGGTGAAGAAATTAAGGATTTGATATCAGAGGATGTGAGGATTTGGTTCGTATTTGGATGACATGTATGAGCATATATTTATAGATTAGTATGTGTGAAAATCTCTAAAGTGTGGAATGAATGGTGTAGAGGCAATTGGCTGGTGTTGTGTGATAGACATAAGCACTTGAAGTGTCACATGGACATGTCTTCCAACTTATCATTTAGAACTTGGCTGTGATTGAGACTCTATATTTGTTCATACATGAAGGGACCCAATTCAAATCAAAGATATATATATTGGAAAATTTTTGTCTATTGGTGGGCATCTTATAATAGAGGACAGGTTTAGACATATATGTATATTATTTATATGAAACAACATATAATTGGAACTGGATTAGTCTCTTGTATGATGGGCCCTTTGGATAAACAATTTTAAGTTTTTAACATCGTAACATGAAATCTACAACAAGTGTAGCCATGAAGATTGTTAGTAAAGGCTCTTTAGAATTTTGATGTGTTTAGGACATATTTTCATGTACCTTTTAGAACAATTTTTGTTGTGTTAACTTTTAACCTCAATAAATCTAAATTATGGATAGGCAAAAAAAAAAAAAAAAAAAGTGTCTGTAGCAGTAAAACCCTGATTTTGGGAATTGAGTATAAGATATGCACATGAGTCATGAGAATGAAATTTACAATTGTAAGAAACATTAGAATGTGCAGATATGTACTTAAATCATTGTGGCTTAAGGTGAGGAAGAGAAACATACTGAATAATGTGTCCTCAACCTAACTCACTGACTTTTTGGTGCCCTAGTACAATAACTTCCGGGACAAACCCCCATGAAGAGCACATGAAGTATGTCCTACAAGTAGTTCAACTGTTCAAGTGCAACCCACCCTGTATCAAGTGTTGAACCTTGTTTGGTCCAAGTTGGGGATATTTGCAGCCTAGCATAGCGAGGGGAAACAATATAATTAGTTGACAAACGTTTGAAAAGATTTTGTAAAATAGCATCTCGAGTTTTATATACTCGAGTTCTATATAAAACTCGAGCCTTGAAGACTCGTTTCTATATTGCTGAGTTGGAAACTCTTCTGCCACATAGATCTTGGGTTTTAAAAACTCGATTTGTAACTCGAGTTTTATAAACTCGATTTATGCTAGTGCCGAGCGAAGAACATTAGAGGCAAGAATCTAGAAATAGAGGAAGAATCTGGTTTAAGATCCACCGAAGAACATCAGAAGCAAAACAAAGGAACATCAGATGGTTTGAGATCCATTGAAAGAACAGGGGAAGAAGAAGAAATCCATCGAAGAACATCAAAAGCAAAACAGAGGAACATCAGATAGTTTGAGATCCACTGAAAGAACAGGGGAAGAAGAAGAAGAAGAAGAAGAAGACGAAGACAAAGAGTTGATCTGAAAAGAAAATGGTAGAACTCGAGTTTCTAAGACTTGAGTTCTACGTGGAATTTTTTCCACATCAGATGCCACTGCTTGCATCTCGAGTTTTAAAAATTCGAGTTCTACCATTGATCTCGAGTTTTAAAAACTTGAGATGCTAGTTTTCCAGTTTGTTTTGCAACATGACAACTAACGATATTCTTAGAAAATTAATGCTAAATGGAAAGAAAATTCGTCCAAGCTCATTAAGGTTTATTACCTTAGTTTTTGTCCCAAGTTCTCAAAACTTTTGTAAAGCTTTATTATTATTATTATTGGAATAATACTTTATGCATATTAAAAGAAGAAAAACAAAATAATTAGAAATGCATGGAACTAGTACCATCTCCTTCCTATAACCTAAGGCAAAAATCCAGGATGGAGTTGATTTCATTCACTGTTACAAACTGGACCATTTAGCAATATTGTGGCAAAAATAGTTCCCTCTATAGGTGTGGCTTACCAAAGGGGAATTGGAGGATCCCAAGAGCTACATCTTGAGTAAGTAGAAATAGAAAGCATAAAATTCAAATGCATTTCAAATATGTTCATGGTTTGACTTGTAGTGCACAATGCAAACCAAAAACTGGCTCAGTTTGATGATTTCATCATTTGGGTTCAATTGAACTCTTTGAAAAATGGAAAACATTCTTGAGTACCTAAAAGAAAAGTGTTCCAATAAATCATTGAGGATGACTCAGAGATGAGAAAAGTTGCACAGATCACTATTATCCATAGAAACATCATGACTAGTTAAATCAACTAAAAGGGACTAGAAATATCACAGAATCAAAAGAGGATCAATTTCAACTAATAGGTGTCTCAATTTTACATTTCTTGGGAGAATGTGAAAGGGACTGCAGTAATTCTATTTGTAACATCTTTAATGGATAGGCAATCCCCATCTCTTCAGCCTATAAGAAATAAAGAATTTACATGGATTTACAAAATTGCTTCTACTGTTTTATCTTAGTGGCGCCATATCACAATTCATGTAAGCGAGAAGTAAAATCAATGAAGATGTCTTCACTGCAAGGAATTGTGAGACCACCCATTGGATGATCATACCCAAATTCTTCCTCAGCCTTACTTAGCAATTCTAAAAAAGAAGGTTGGTTCAAGAATGATATGGGAATTATGAAGCGCCTCTTTTCGCTCTCTCCAACGTATACTGCAACGTTGCCTTTTGGAACATCTATAGATGTTGAAGCAACTTGCTTTCCAGATGAGTTTGATCGCCGGAGAATGTACTTAGCATTTATGATACGAGGCAAACGAATGGCCATAGCAATCTATCTATGAAGTATTGCTGAGAAAGATGATTAAGATCACAAACAAAAGGGAGAAGAAAGTAAGGATTTGATATCAGAGGATGTGAAGACTTGGTTTTGGATTTTGAGGATATGTGTGTGCATATATATAGATGAATAGAATGTGTGAAAAACTGGCATAGAGGAAGTTGGCTGGGGTTGTGTTATAGACATAAGCATTTGAAGGGTCACATGGACCTGTCTTCCAATTCATCATCAAGAACTTGACAGTGATTGAGACAGTATATTTGATGGTACAAGAAGGGACCCAGTTCAAGTGAAAGACATGTGGATTAGAGAAATTTCAACCTATTGGCTGATCTCTTATAATAGAGGACATGTTTAGACAGATATGTCTATTACTTATAGGAAACAACATAGAAAAGGAACTGGATTAGCCTCTTGTATGATGAGCCTTTTGGATAAACTATTACCTACATTTATGATTACATTGTGCAAACCTAACTATTGCTTTATCCATCAGGACCATCACGAATGTTAATAATGGCTCCTTGGAATTTTGATGAGTTATAGGACACACTTAATGTGCTCTTCAAAACAAATTTTGATGTGTTAGTCATTGACATCAATGAAATCTAAATTATGGAAAAGCAAAAGACGTAAAGACCCTGATTTTCTCAACAGTCTACATAATATAAGTTATGTACTTGAGAATGAAATTTCCAACCCTTTGAAACATGAGAATATGCAGATATGTCAATTTGGGTGCTGACTACCGGCAAAACAAAATTCTTCACATTTTCTACCTTTTTTCCTTGACCATTATTATGGTCTCATTACAAAAGATTCAAAGTGAATGTAACTACCTTAGCCTCATGACACTTGGGTACATTAGTCATCCATTTTGTAAGCCTGACAAAGGCCCCTTCTTTTGAAAAACTGCACATCTAGAAATTTATACTAATTTATTTGTCTGCATGTGTTAAATAGTAACCAGAAAGACATTGCACTTCCCAAATTTGATCTTCTAACCAAGCTAAAATATTGAAAACGAAACAGAAATAGATATAATCTAGGGTTTTAGACATTTTGGTTTTCCTTAATTGTGTTGGTTTTGATTTTCATAAAATGGGCAAAAGTATGGTTTTACCAATAAAAAGTGAGGCTTTATATGGTTTTACCTAAGTAAATAAGCTAAGTAGGCTCCACAAATAACCCCATTCCTCTCACTTAATTAGTCTCAGTGGACCAACAAAATGGAAAATCAAAAATAAATAAATGAAGGAGAAAATGACCATGTGAATATGTGACAAATATTATAAAAATATATATGACCATATGATTATTGAAAACTAAGCCTTGCTTGCGTTGTTAGTCTTTGGTAGACTTGACTGCAGTATACTCGCAATTCGTAGGAAATGATGCAAAAATAAATTAAACAAAAAGGACTAGAAATATCATTAAACCTATACTGGACAAATTTCAATCAAAATGTGTTCACAATTTCACAATTTTCTAAAGAATGTAAGAGGAACTGTAATAATTCTATTAGTAATTTTTTTAGTAAAAGGACATTCCTCAACTCTTCTTCTGCCTAAAAGAAATAAAGAATTTACATGGATTTACAAAATTGTTTCTTCTGTTTTATCCTAGTGGCTCCATATCACAATTCATATAAGTGAGAAGTGAGATCAAAGAAGATCTCTTCACTGCAGGGGATTGTGAGACCACCCATTGGATGATCAAATCCAAATTCTTCCTCAGCTTTACTTAGCAATTCTTGAAATGAAGGCTGGTTCAAAAATGATATAGGAATTACGAAGCGCCTCCTTTCACTCTCTCCAACATATATAGCAATGTAGCCTTTTGGAACATCTATAGCAGGTGAAGACACTTTCTTTCCAAATGAGTTTGATCGTCGGAGAATTTGCTTAGCATGCATAATACCTGGAAAACGAATGGCCATGGATATCTGGTAGTATTTCTTAGAAAAAAGACAAGGTTCGCAAAAGAAAAGGGAGAAGAAAGTAAGGATTTGATATCAGATGATGTGAGGACTTGTTTTGGCTTTGGATGATATGTTTGCATGTATATATAGATAAATGGTGTGTGTGAACATTTTTGTTGTGGAATGAGTGGTGTAGAGGCAAGATTGGCTGCGATTCTGTCAGAAATATAAGCTTTTGAACGATCGCATGGACCTGTCTTTCATTTCATCATCAAGAACTTGGTAGTGATTGAGACCTTATATTTGTAGAAACACATTATGCCCTAGCATTTCCAATACAACCAGCTGCAAGGGGGCCCCATTGAAATGAAAGATATATGGATTGGAGAAAACTCTGAACTACCGCTGACCTATTGCAGGAGGACAAGATTAGACATATATGTCAAATATTTTTTGACTAACATAATTGGAACTGGATTAGTCACTTGTATCATGGGGCTTCTTGACATCTAGTAATAATTAAGATATATTTATCTTCTGCTTCATTAAATGATGTGTGTGAACATTTCTGTTGTGTGAAATGAGTGGTGTAGAGGCAAAACTTGCTGGGATTCTGTCAGAAATTTAAGCATTTGAACGATCACATGGACCTGTCTTCAAACTCATCATCAAGAACTTGGTAGTGATTGAGACCTAACATTTCACATTATGCCCTAGCATTTCCAATGCAACCAGCTACAAGGGGGCCCTATTGATATGAAAGATATACGGATTGGAGAAAACTCTGAACTACCAGCTGGCCTATTGCAGTAGGACGACAAGATTAGACATATGTGTCGAATATTTTTTGACTACAACACAATTGGGACTGGATTAGTCTCTTGTATGATGGGGCTTCTGGACTAACATCTAGTTATAATTAAGATATATTTATCTTCTTCTTCATTTTTGTTTTTTCGGTAGAGAACATCTGTAACATCATGCAAATCTTATAACTTTACAAATAGTATAGCCTCATCTATTTGCACCAAATAGGAATATTGATAAATCCTCCTTGACATATATTTCTCATAACAGATTTTAAGAGTTAACCGTTATCTCAATTTAACTTAAATCCTATAAAAGAAAAAAGAAAAAAAATTGTCTGTATCACTATAGACCAAGATTTTCTCCAACAGAGCATATGGCATTCATACATGTATACAAATGAAAGTGAAATTTCTAACAGTAAGAAACATGAGAATCTGCGGACTGCAGATATGTACATTGATCATCATGGCTTAAGGTGAGGAAGGAAAACGTACTCAATAATATGTCCTCAACCTAATTTGCCAACTTTTTGCTGCCTCAGTACAATGACACTTAAGACAAACCTCCATGAAGAGCACATGAAGCATGTCCTACAAGTAGATCAACTGCAACCTACCCTGTATCAAGGACTATTGCATTATAAGAGAGAAAATTATTGCAAGCAAGCAACACAAGAATCATCAGTAGACATGTCATTTTGGGTAATGACTAGAAAACAAATTTCATCTCTTTTCTACCTCATATTTCCTTGAACTTTGCTACGATCTCTTTTAAATTACAGATGTTAGGTGAATTCAATCATTTAACCCAACACATGGGATTTTTAACTTTTTTAAATGATAGGTAGTGTTAAGACAATGTTCAAATTCAGGACCATTTACTTTGATTGCACGATCAATTACCGGTTGTCCTAGATGCTCAAGCTATTAGGAAATGATGAATTTAATCCTTTAAGCATTATTCTAACAATCTCATTATCAAAGTAAGAAAAGGAACAAGTAGAACCTCAAGAGATTTGAGTTAATGGTTAAGAGATGTCAATTTTTGGTTTCACATGCTGTGCAAACCAAAAACTAGCTCAGCTAGATGATTTTATTATTTGGTTTCAATTGAAATCTTTGAACAATGGAAGAACATTCTTGAGTACGTAAAAAAAAAAAATTGTTCCAATAAATCATTGAGGATGACTTTGAGATGAGAAAAGTTGCATAGATCACTATTATACATAGAAACACCATGCCAAGTTAAATTAAATTAAAGGGAGTAGAAATATCATAGTCTAAAGAGAATAATTGCACAGATCACTATTACCCATAGAAATCCTTGGCACGTTAAATCAAATTAAAAGGACAAGAAATATCATAAAACCAAAGAGAATCCCTTTCAACAAAAAGTTGACTCAATTTTACATTTCTCTGGAGAATGTGAGAAGGGCTACAGTATTTCTAATTGTAACAACTTTAGTGGATGGACAATCCCCATCTCTTCTTCTGCCCAAAGAAAGAAAGAATTTACATAGATATACAAAATTGTCACTACTATTTCATCTTAGAGGCACCATATCACAATTCATATAAGCGAGAAGTGAGATCAATGAAGATGTCTTCACTGCAAGGAATTGTGAGACCACCCATTGGATGATCATACCCAAATTCTTCCTCAGCCTTACTTAGCAATTCTAGAAATGAAGGCTGGTTCAAGAATGATATAGGAATTACAAAGCGCCTCATTTCGCTCTCTCCAACATAAACTGCAATGTAACCTTTTGGAACATCTATAGATGTTGAAGCTAATTGCTTTCTGAATGAATTGGAGCGTCGAAGAATGTGCTTAGCATGCATAATACTGGGCAAACGAATGGCCATGGCAATCTATCTATTTTATATTGCTAAGAAAGATAATGAAGATCACAAAGCAAAGGGTGAAGAAATTAAGAATTTGATATCAAGGGATGTGAGGATTTGGTTTGGTTATGGATAATATGCGTGTGCATATATATAGATTAATAGTGAGTGTGAAAATCTCTGAAGTGTGGAATGAATGGTGTAGAAGCAATTGGTTGGTGTTATGTGATAGACATAGGCACTTAAAGTGTCACATGGATATGTCTTCCAACTCATCATTTAGAACTTGGCTGTGAATGAGACTCTATATTTGTTGGTACATGAAGGGACCCAATTCAAATGAAAGATATATGTATTGGAAAGTTTTTACCTATTGGCTGACTTTTTATAATATAGGACAGGTTTAGACATATATGTCTATTATTTATATGAAACAACATGCGACTGGAACTGGATTAGTCTCTTGTATGATGGGCCCTTTGGATAAACAATTTGTAACATCATAACTTGCAAATTTACAACTAGTGTAGCCATGAAGATTGTTAATAAAGGCACTTTACAATTTTGATGTGTTAATGGACATATTTTCAGGTACCCTTCAAAACAAATTTCCTTAATAAATCCAAATGATGGAAAGAAAAAGAAAGAAAAGTTATCTGTAGCAATAAAACCCTGATTTTTGGAACAGAGTATAAAATATGTAGATGATAATGAAATTTCCAACTGTAAGAAACATTAGAATGTGCAGATATGTAGATCAATCATTGTGGCTTGAGGTGAGGAAGAGAAACGTACTGAATAACATGTCCTCAACCTAACTCATCGACTTTTTGGTGCCTCAGTACAATGACTTCTGGGACAAACTCTCATGAAGAGCACATGAAGTATGCCCTACAAGTAGTTCAACTGTTCAAGTCCAACCCACCCCGTATCAAGTATGGAGCTTTTTTTTTAATTTTTTTTTAATTTTTATTATTATCATCAAGTATTGAGCCTTGTTTAGCCCAAGCTCATTAGGGTTTATTTGCTTGTTTATTTTAAACTTTTTTATTTTAATGGTACTTGTGGGGGTAAGAGTTCAAACTTATATACTAGGCCTTAGGCCCTGTTCATGAATACGTCCAAGGAAGAATAAATAATTAGAAGAGGCCCTGGAATAGGAGACCACGCAAGAAAAGGAGGGAGGAATATAGTCCGAGGAGGTTGACCTTCTCGGATAGGGTGAATGTCGTTCAGGCAAGTGCTCGGATGATTTAGGTAACTGTTCAGGAAGTTACAACGATAAGGATGAACTCCGGGCACGTATAAAGGAGATAATAATATGGAAATATCTCAAAGAAAAGCTGATACCACCGCATTAAATGTACTGTAGTTACTTTTCTAGCCGCATTTATGGGAGAAGACCCTTGAACAGTACAATTTTCAGCTACCGCCACTCACAAATAACAAAAGAAGATACTTTATGGGACAAGTACTCAAGTGAGGATTTGAATGGATGACAAATGTATGATCAGGATGGCATGAAAAGACCTATATAATGTAAAAGATCTCCTATGAATGGGGGATCAGAGAGGAGTGGAAGAAAAAGGAGAGAGAGAATTACTATAGCGCTAAGAGTTGTATGAAAGATCATAATTATTGATTCGTATTCAATCTCCTCGGATAATCCTTTCGTTAAGCTTTGTGTGCAGTTTACTTTTGTTTATCATTGAAATATTTTCTAGCCGTTAGTGCAAATCATTAAAACCTAACTCTTTGGCCCACTCTCTACAAACTTATTGTATTGGGCTCACCAATCCATCGTCTAAACAAATTTTTGGGCCTGGGCCAACTACCCGTGACCCTACAATACTCTTTATATATATATATATATTAATTTAAATCATTAAAACCTAGCTCTTTGGCTTACTCTCTACAAACTTATTGTATTGGGCTCATCAAACCATCGTCCAAACAAATTTTTGGGCCTAAGCCAATTACACGTGACCCTACAATACTTTATATATATATATATATATTAATTTAAATGATTAAATTCATAATTTCCTATTGGCTTAAGTGTTAACCAAATTTTTCTGCCCAAAAAAAAAAAAAAAAAAAAAAAAATTTAGATCTACTCATGGGTTTCAATTAGGTTAACTGTCTTCAAATAAGAGATTTTAGGGTTCGATTCCCGCCTACAACTTACCTCTCTTTTTATGATTAAACTTAACAATCGGTAATTTATTATAACTAAAATAGAAAAGTAACTAAATTACAAATGTGGGGAGCTAGCATTCTCATTAGACTTGTTAAACTTGCATTTAGTTTAAAAAAAAAAAAAAAAAAAAAAAAAAAAAAAAAAACTAAACACCAATAAAAAATTATGCATCTACACAAGGGTGAGAGATAAGGGCTTGGTTGTGAGCTATTCTTCCTCAGTCTACCATGGCTATCGAAACCTATTGAAGCAAGTGTCTCAAAGGCGTTTGAAGTTTCTTTCAACAAGTTGTTTGGAAGATTTCATTTTGGTGAAGTTGGGTTTTGTAAAACTTATTTAGGTAAAGTTGTATTTCTTCAAACTTTGTTTTGTAGCTCATGTTGTGTGATAAACTCTGAGAAGAAGGGCACTATAACTTGTTGATTATAGTGGATTGTTCCAAGCTAGACTCGTGAATTTAGGGTTAGTGTCAAATGGAAACATGTAAATCTTGTGTGTATTATTATTATTATTATTATTATTATTATTATTATTTTGATAAATAACGATATTTCATAAATCAAGAGCCCTAGGTACACCGGGAGTGTACATGGAAAGGATTACATCAAGATCGAAAATTACAATGACAAAGCATAACAAAAAGATTAGAGTAAGAAAAAGAAGAGAAAACAGAACACCAAGCAAACAAAGAGTGGAGAAGGAGAGTCAAGAATCGACTGTTTCGTCCCTTCAAAGCATCTATTGTTCCTTTCTCGCCAAAGACACCATAACACACAATGTGAGACAGCCCGCCATAGGTCTATATTGTGCTGTCTACCGAACTGACCTTGCCAAGTTGCAAATAAATCTGCAATACTTTGAGGCATCACCCAAATCACACCAAAAAGGCTCCAAACCGTAGACCATAGCTCGAAAGCAATGGGACAATGAAGAAGAAGGTGGTTTGCCGACTCCCCACTTCTTTGGCACATATAACACCAATCTATGATGGGTACACCCTTATTCCACAGTCTATCAAGGTTCAAAATCTTGCCTAAAACTGCAATCCAAGAAAAGAAAGCAACTCTAGGAAGGATGTTTGAGCGCCACACAGGTTTCCAAGGAAAAAGGTTGTCAGGGGTCGAGAAGAGGGATAAGTAGTAAATCTTGTGTGCATTATTTATGCCTTCTATGTGTTTGATAATTTGTCTCTTAGATTCAATATACATATCTTGCTGGTTTAGCCTTTATATATTTTTTTTTTGTTGGAATAAAATAGTCCTTGATTGGGAAAAACTACCCACTTCTTGGCGAGCGCAAAGTCTAACTCTCAACCAAGAATGAATTTCAGCCACAACAAGAAGTGGGCGCAAATTCTCAACCAAGTGTGAATTTCAGCCACAACAAATACGAAGGCTAAACCAGCAAGATACGTATATAGAAAAAGAAAAAAAAAGGAAAAAAAAAAAGACTATTAAATTGATAAGAAATGATATTATTTCAATTGACTAACAGAAGAATCATCAGTAGACATGTCCTTTTGGGCGCTGACTAGCAGCAAAAAAGACATCATCTCTTTTTTAGCCCATCTTTTTAATTAACCATTGGTATTATTAATTAATTTTGTCAAAATAATATTTGATTTTAAAATGCTCCAACAATCTCATTATCAAAGCAAGAAAGAGTAAAATGAGCCTCATGTGATTTGAGTTCATGGTCAAGACCAGCTCAACTAGAGAATTTCATCATATGGTTCAATTGATCTCCTTGAACAATGGAAGATCATTCTTGAGTACCTAAAAGAGAAATTGTTCCAATAAATCATTGAAGATGACCTTCGGATAGGAAAATTTGCACAGATCACTATTACCCATATAATATTTTGGCATGTTAAACCAAATAAAAAAGACTAATTATCATAAAAACTAAAGAGGATTACTTTCAACAAAAAGTTAACTCAATTTTACATTTCTCTGGAGAATGTGAGAGGGACTATGGTATTTCTACTTGTAACATCTTTAGTGGATGAACATTCCCCATCTCTTCTTCTGCCTAAAGAAAGAAAGAATTTTTCATAGATATACAAGATTGTCACTACTGTTTTATCTAAATGGCACCATATCACAATTCATGTAAGCGAGAAGTGAGATCAATGAATATGTCTTCGCTGCAGGGAATTGTGAGACCTCCCATTGGATGATCAAATCCAAATTCTTCCTCAGCTTTACTTAGCAATTCTTGAAATGAAAGCTGGTTCAAAAATGATATGGGAATTACAAAGCGCCTCCTTTCACACTCTCCAACATATATTGCAATATAGCCTTTTGGAACATCTATAGATGTTGAAGCTACTTGCTTTCCAAATGAATTTGATCGTCGGAGAATGTTCTTAGCATGCATAATACTGGGCAATCGAATAGCCATGGCTATCTAACTAGTATGAAAGGTTTCTGAGAAAGGGGATGAAGATCAAAAAAAAAAAGAGAGAGGAAAGTAAGGAGTTGATATCAGAGGATGAGTGGACTTGTTTTGACTTTGGATGATATGAGTGTGCATATATATAAGTGATTAGTATACGCAAAAATCTCTGAAATGTGCAATGAATGACATAGAGAAAACTGTCTGGGATTGTGTGAGAGACATAAGCACTTGAAGGGTCACATGATCTGTCTTCCAACTTAATCATCAAGAACTTGACAGTGATTGAGACTCTACATTGGAGAAAATTCTGACCAATTGGCTGACCTCTAATAATAGAGGACAGGTTTAGACATATATGCCAATTATTTATAGGTGACTACAAATAATTGGAACTGAATTAGTAGTCTTTGGTATGATAGGAGTTTTGGATAAAATATTACTTATATATAGGATTTTTTTTTTTTGGGGGATGGGGGGGGGGGGGGGGGGGGGTTAGGGGGAGGGGGGGTAGAGACCATTTGTTACATTATAACATACACTTTACGAGTTTAGCCTCATCTTTTCAAGTGCAGAGTAAGAATGTTAATAAAGACTCCTTGCAATTTTGATGTTAGGACATACTTCACGTACTCTACAGAACAAATTTTGATGTGTTAACAGTTGACATTTAACCGTTTACCTCAATGAAATTTAAATCATGGAAAATAAAAAAGAAAGAGGAGTTATCTGCAGCAATAAAGACAGTGATTTTCTCAACTGAGTATATGTAAGTTATGTACTTCAGAATGAAACTTACAACCGTACGAAGCATTAGAATCTGCAGATATGCACATGCATATTTGTGGCTTGAGTTGAGGAGCAACGTAATCAATGAGATGTCCTCAACCAAACTCACCCTTTTTTGGTGCCTCAATACAATGACTTCTGGGACAAACCCTCATGAAGAGCACATGAAGTATGTCCTACAAGTTGTTCAACTGCAACCCATCCCATAGAAATGAAATTATTACAAGAGGCTGGCACAAAAAAATCAGTAGTCATGTCATTTGGGTGCTCACTACCTACAAAAAAAAAATTGTTCTCTTTTTCTGGAATTTCCTTCACCTTTGTTATGGAGATTCAAAGTGACAAAGTGTAAAAACTTTAGTTTGATGAGATTTGGATGCATGTGGTCATCCACTTTATAAGTGTTATAAGGGTCTATACTTCAGCAAAACTGCACATACAATTTTTTACTTATTGTTTGTTCCAAATGTATTTTACCCAGATAGATACCATACTTCCCAAAGTCAATCTGTTAACCAAGCTGAAACATTAGTAACAAAACAGAAACAGATACGATAAAGGGTTAAAAACATTTTGGTTCCTCTTAATTAGTCTCGGTGAATGGGGAAAATGGAAAATCAAATATTGAAAAGGCAAAAAGACCATCTGATTAATATTAAAAAGTTGAATATGACCATATGGTTATTGAAAACTAGGCCTTGCTCAAATTATTAGCCTTTGGTAGACTTGACTGGCAGTTTGCACCATTGGTAGAAAATGATGAAAAATAAATTAAACAAAAGGGACTAGAAATATCATAAAACCCAAAAAGGACTAATTTCAACCAAAATGTGTTCACAGTTTTACATTTCCTGAAGAATGTTGGAGGAACTGAAGAATAAATCGATTAGTAATATTTTTGGTGGATGGACAATCCCCATCTCTTCTTCTGCCTAAAAGAAATTAAGAATTTACATGGATTAACAAAATTGTTTCTGCTGTTTTAGCTACAAGGAACTGTCTCACAATTCATATAAACGAGAGGTGAGATTGATGAAGATGTCTTCACTGCAGGGAATTGTGAGACCTCCCATTGGATGATCAAATCCAAATTCTTCCTCAGCTTTACTTAGCAATTCTTGAAATGAAGGCTGGTTCAAAAATGATATAGGAATTACAAAGCGCCTCCTTTCACTCTCTCCAACATATATTGCAATATAGCCTTTTGGAACATCTTTAGATGTTGAAGCTACTTGCTTTCCAAATGAGTTTGATCGTCGGAGAATGTGCTTAGCATGCATAATACCGAGCAAATGAATGGCCATTGATATCTGGCTATAGAGTACTGCTGAGAAAAATGATGAAGTTCACAAAAGAAAAGGGAGAAGAATTTAAGGATTTGATATCAGAGGATGTGAGGACTTGGCTTGGTTTTTGATGTTATGCTTTCATCTATATATAGATGAATGGCGTGTGAAAATGTACGTTATGTGGATTGTGAAATAAGTGGTGTAGAGGCAAATTGGCTGGGGTTTTGCCAGAGAGATAAACATTTGAAGGATCACATGGACCTGTCCTCCAACTCATTATCAAGGAGTTGGTAGTGATTAAAACCTTTTATTTTTTGAATGAGTTATATGTCCAAGCATTTCCTGGACAAAAAGCAGCAGCAAGGGGACCCTGTCGAGGTGAAAGATACATGGATTGGATAAAGTTTTGAACTACCGGCAGACCTCTTTCAATAGGAGGACAGGATTAGACATATATGTCGAATATTTCTTGCCAATATTTGGAACTAAATTATCCTCTTGTATGATGGGGATTTTGGACAAAAAATTAACTATAATTAAGATATTGGGGGGGGGGGGGGGGGGGGGGGGGGGGTGTGGTTAGAGAACATCTACAACATCATGCAAACCTTACTCATATCTTTACAACAAGGTTAGCCTTATCGATTTGCATCAAATAGGAAAACTAGGCATTTTCTTCTCAGAAGAAATTTTGATGACTTAAATGTTAATCTTAATGCAATCTAAATCCTAAAAAAGAAAAGGGAAGCAATAAAATTTACATGTCAGATAAGACACTTATTTTCTCTAATGGAGGATAAGACATTTGTTCATGTTATAAAACTGAGAGTGAAATTTCCAACAGTAAGCAACATGAGAATCTGCAGGTATGCACATGGATCATCATGGCTTAGGGTGAGGAAAATAAATTGTACTAACATGTCCTTAACCTTACTCACCGACTTTTTTGGTGCCTCGGTACAATGACTTCCAGGACAAAGCCCCATGAAGAGCACATGAAGTATGTCCTACAAGTAGTTCAACTGCAACCCACACCATTTCAAGGACTATAAATGGCAGTCTAAGAGATGAAATTATTGCTAGCAGTTGGCACGAAAATAATCAGTAGAGAAGTCACTTTGGATGCTGACAACTGGCAAAACACATTTCCTCTCTTTTCCTCCCTTGTTTCCTTGACCTTTGTTATGGTCTCATTATTTAAAGTAACAGAGTGTAACAACCATTGTCTCACACACTTTGTAAGCCTTACAGGGTTCCTTCTATTGAAAAATTGCACATCTAAATTGAAACTAATATTTTGTCTACATTGTTAAATATTAGTTAGACAGACACCATACTTCTTAAAGTCAATCTTCTAACCAAGCTAAACATTGGAAATAAAACAGAAAAAGAAATGATAAATGGATAAAGACATTTTGGTTCCTCTGACCAAATTATTCTCAGCGAACGGGCAAATTGGAAAGTTGTATATGACCTCATGGTTTTTGAAGACTAAGCCTTGCTTGAATTGTTAGCCTCTGATAGAATTTTGTTTTTGATAATTTGATAGTTGAGGGTGGATTTAAACCCTGGATGTCCCCTTTGGAAACACCAGAGGTGCCAGCCAATTGACTTATAAGACTCTTGGCAGCCTTTGGTGGGTTTGTTTGGAAGTATTCAGTTTTTGTAGAAACGATGCAAAAATAAATTAAACAAAAGTGACTAGAAATATTATAAAATATAAGGAGGATAAATTTTAACCAAAATGTGTTCACAGTTTTACATTTTTCTGAAGAATTTTGGAGGAACTGCAATAATTCTATTAGTAATATTTTTGGAGGATGGATAATCCCCATCTCTTCTCCGGCTTAAAAGAAAAAGAATTTACATGGATTAACAAAATTGTTTCTGCCGTTTTAGCTAAGTGGAACCATCTCACAATTCATATAAGCCAGAGGTGAGATTGATGAAGATGTCTTCGCTGCAGGGAATTGTGTGACCACCCATTGGATGATCAAATCCAAATTCTTCCTCAGCTTTACTTAGCAATTCTTGAAATGAAGGCTGGTTCAAAAATGATATAGGAATTACAAAGCGCCTCCTTTCACTCTCTCCAACATATATTGCAATATAGCCTTTTGGAACATCTATTAATGTTGAAGCTACTTGCTTTCCAAATGACTTTGATCGTTAGAGAATGTTCTTAGCATGCATAACACCAAGCAAACGAATGGCCATTGATATTTGGCTATAGGGTACTGCTGAGAAAAATGATGAAGTTCGCAAAAGAAAAGGGAGAAGAATTTAATCTATATATAGATGACTTGGCTTCGATTGGATTTTGATAATATGCTTTCATCTATATATAGATGAATGGTGTGTGAAAATTTATGTTATGTGGATTGTGGAATAAGTAGTGGAGAGGCAATATTGGCTGGGGTTACGTGAGAGAGATAAACATTAGAAGGATCACATGGACCTGTCTTCCAACTCATTATCAAGAAGTTGGCAGTGATTGAGATCTTTTATTTTTTTGAATGAGTTATATGTCCAAGCATTTCCGGGACAAAAAGCAGCAGCAAGGGGACCCCGTCGAGATGAAAGATACATGGATTGGATAAAACTTTGAACTACTGGCTGACCTCTTCCAATAGGAGGACAGGATTAGACATATATGTTGAATATTTCTTGCCAATATATGGAACTAAATTAACCTCTTGTATGATGGGGCTTTTGGACAAAAAATTAATTTTAATTAAGATATCTTCTTCTTTTTTCGTTTTGGGGGGGGGGGGGGTAATGAACATCAACAAAATCATGCAAACCTTACTCATATCTTTACAACAAGTTTAGCCTTATTGATTTGCGCCAAATAGGAATATTGGGCATTTTCTTCTCAGAAGAAATTTTGATGACTTAACTGTTAACCTTAATGCAATCTAAATCCTAGAAAAGAAAAGGAAAGCAAAAAAATTTACGTGTCAGATAAGACACTTATTTTCTCTAATGGAGGATAAGACATTTATTCATGTTATAAAATTGAGAGTGAAATTTCCAATAGTAAGCAACATAAGAATCTGCACATATGCACATGGATCATCATGGCTTAGGGCGAGGAACATAAATTGTACTAACATGTCCTTAACCTTACTCACTGACTTTTTTGGTGCCTCAGTACAATGACTTCTAGGACAAAGCCCCATGAAGAGCACATGAAGTATGTCCTACAAGTAGTTCAATTGCAACCCATACCATATCAAGGACTAAATATGGCAGTCTAAGAGATGAAATTATTGCTAGCAGTGAGCATGAAAATAATCAGTAGAGAAGTCATTTTGGATGCTGACAACTGGCAAAACACATTTCCTCTCTTTTTCTCCCTTGTTTCCTTGACCTTTGTTATGGTCTCATTATTAAAGATTTAAAGTAACAGAGTGTAACAACCATTGTCTGATGAGATTTGGGATTTGGGCATATGTGGTCACACACTTTGTAAGCCTTACAGGGTTCCTTCTATTGAAAAATTGCACATCTAAATTGAAACTAATATTTTGTCTACATAGTTAAATATTAGTTAGACAGACATCATACTTCTTAAAGTCAATCTTCTAACCAAGATAAACATTGGAAATAAAACAGAAACAGAAATGATAAATGGTTAAAGACATTTTGGTTCCTCTGACTTAATTATTCTCAGTGAATGGGCAAATTGGAAAGTTGTATATGACCTCATGGTTTTGGAAAACTAAGCCTTGCTTGAATTGTTAGCCTCTGATATAATTTTTTTTTGATAATTCGATAGTTGAGAGTGGGGGGATTTGAACCCTGGATGTCTTTTTGGAAACACCAAGAGGTGCTAACCAATTGAGTTATAAGACTCTTGGCAGCCCTGGTAGGTTTGACTAGAAGTATTCAGTTTCGGTAGAAACAATGCAGAAATAAATTAAACAAAAGTGACTAGAAATATTATAAAGTCTTAAGAGGATAAATTTCAACCAAAATGTGTTCACAGTTTTATATTTTTCTGAAGAATGTTGGAGGAATTGCAATAATTCTCTTAGTAATATTTTTGGTGGATGGATAATCGCCATCTCTTCTTCGGCCTCAAAGAAAGAAAGAATTTACATTGATTAACAAAATCGTTTCTGCTGTTTTGGCTAAGTGGAACCATCTCACAATTCATATAAGCGAGAAGTGAGATTGATGAAGATTTCTTCGCTGCAGGGAATTGTTAGACCACCCATTGGATGATCAAATCCAAATTCTTCCTCAGCTTTACTTAACAATTCTTGAAATGAAGGCTGGTTCAAAAATGATATAGGAATTACAAAGCGGCTCCTTTCACTCTCTCCAACATATATTGCAATGTAGCCTTTTGGAACATCTATGGATGTTGAAGCTACTTGCTTTCCAAATGAGTTTGATCGTCGCAAAATGTGCTTAGCATGCATAATATTGAGCAAACGAATGGCCATGGATACCTGGATATATAATATTGCTGAGAAAATTGATGAAGTACACAAAAGGAAAGAGAGAACAAAGTAAGAATTTGATATCAAAGGATGTGAGGGTATGTTTTGGGTATGGATGATAGGTTTGTGTATATATATAGACGAATGGTGCGTGTGAATATTTCTCTTATGTGGAATGAGTGGTGTAGAGGGAAAATTGTCTGGGGATCTGTCAGAGTCAAGCATTTAAAGGATCACATGGACCTGTCTTCCAACAAATCATCAAGAAATTGGTAGTGATTGAGACCCTATATTTTCAGAATATAATATGCCCTAGCATTTCCAAGACAACAACCTGCTTCAATGGGACCCCATTGATATGAACGATACATGAATTGGAGAGAACTCTGAATTACCAGCTGACCTCTTGCAATAGAAGGACAAGCTTACGCATATATGCTGATTATGTCTAGAAAATAACATATAGTTGGAACTGGATTAGTCTCTTGTATGATGGGGATTTTAGATGAGAAATTAGCTATGTTTAAGATCTTTTCCAAATCCTTTTTGGTAGGAAACATCTGTAACATCATGCAAACCTTACTCAGAATTTTACAACAAGTATAGCGTCTTGTATTTGAGCCAAATACAAATATTGATAAAGCCTCTCGGGCATGGCATATTTGTTCCGAGAACAAATTTTGATGAGTTAACCATTAACCTCAATGCAATCAAAATTTAAGAACGAAAAGATATCTGTATCAGTAAAGACCCTGATTTTCTCCAACAGAGTACAAGACATTCACTTATGTTTAAAAATGAAAGTGGAATTTCCAACAGTAGGAAACAGGAGAATATCTATAGATTTTTACATGGACCGTCATGGCTTAAGGTGAGGAAGAGAAACGTACAAAATAACGTGTCCTCAATACAATGATTTCTGGGACAAAACCACGTGAAGAGCACCAGAAGTATGTCCTACAAGTAGTTCAACTGCAACCAATACCATATCGAGGACAACATATTGCACAATAAGAAATGAAATTATTGCAAGAGACTTGCACAAAAAACATCAGTAGATATGTCATTTTGGTTGCTGACTACCTACAAACAAATTTCTTCTCTTTTATTTTCTGCATTTCCTTGACATTTATTATGGAAATTCAAAGTGACAGTGTAATAACCTTCGTGCATGTGGTCATTTAATTTAGCAAAACTGCACATATAATTTTATTCCTTTTTTTTTTTGTCCAAATGTGTTAAATATTACCCATAGATACCATACTTCCCAAAGTCAATCTGCTAACCAAGCTGAAACATTGGTAACAAAATAGAAATAGATACAATAAAGGGTAAAAATCATTTTGGTTCCTCCTAATTAGTCTTGATGAATAGGCAAAATGGAAAATCTACAATAAAAAGGGTAAAAAGGGAAAAAAGGACCATGTGATTGATATTAAAAAGTTGTATGTGATCATATGGTTATTGAAAACTAAGCTTGCTCGAATTGTTAGCCTTTGGTAGACTAGACTGGCAGAATACACTGGGGGGTAGAAAATGATTAAAAATAAAATAATAAAAAATTAAACAAAAGGCACTAGAATTATGATGAAACCTAAAGAGAATTAATTTCAACCAAATGCGTTCACAATTTTACAATATTCTGAAGAATGTTGGAGGAGCTGCAATAATTCTATTATAATATTTTTGGTGGATGGACAATCCCCATCTCTTCTTCTGCCTAAAAGAAATAAAGAATTTACATTGATTAACAAAATTGTTTCTGCTGTTTTAGGTAAGTAGAATCATCTCACAATTCAAATAAGCTAGAAGTGAGATTGATGAAGATATCTTCGCTGCAGGGAATTGTGAGACCACCCATTGGATGATCAAATCCAAATTCTTCCTCAGCTTTACTTAGCAATTCTTGAAATGAAGGCTGGTTCAAAAATGATATAGGAATTACAAAGCGCCTCCTTTCACTCTCTCCAACATATATTGCAATATAGCCTTTTGGAACATCTTTAGATGTTGAAGCTACTTGCTTTCCAAATGAGTTTGATCGTCGGAGAATGTGCTTAGTATGCATAATACTGAGCAAACGAATGGCCATTGATATCTGGCTATAGACTACTGCTGAGAAAAATGATAGAGTTCACAACAGAAAAGGGAGAAGAATGTAAGGATTTAATACCAGAGGATGTGAGCACTTGTCTTGGTTTTTGATGTTATGCTTTCATGTATATATAGATGAATCGTGAGTGACAATTTCTGTTTTGTGGATTGTAGAATAAGTGGTGTAGAGGAAATATTGGCTGCGGTTATGTGAGAGAGAGAAGCATTTGAATGATCACATGAACCTGTCTTCCAACTCATTATCAAGAAGTTGGTTGTGATTGAGACCTTTTATTGTATGAATAAGTTATATGCCCAAGCATTTCAAGGACAACAAGCAGCAGCAAGGGGACCTCATCAAGATGAAAGATATGTGGATTGGATAAAACTCTGAACTACCAGCTGACCTCTTTCGATGGGGGACAGGTTTAGACATATATGTTGATTTTTTCTTGACAATAATTGGAACAAAAATAATTCTCTTGTATGATGGGGCCTCTGGACAAAAAATTAGCTATTGTTAAGATATCTTCAGAAGAAATTTTGATGACTTAGTTTTAAACCTTAATGCAATCTAAATTATAGAAAAGAAAAGGAAAGCAATAAAATTTATCTGCATTAGTTAAGAAACTAGTTTTCTCCAACGGAATATAAGACATTCATTTATGTTATAAAATTGAGAGTGAAATTTTCAACAGTAAGAAACATGAGAATCCACAGATACGTACATGGATCATCATGGCTTAAGATGAGGAACAGAAGCATACTAACATGTCCTCAACATTACTCACAAACTTTTTTGGTGCCTAAGTACACTGACTTCCAGGACAAACCCCCATGAAGAGCAGATGAAGTATGTCCTACAAGTAGTTCAACTGCAACCCACCCCATATGGGACTATACATGGCATTATAAGAGATGAGATTATTGCAAGCAACTGGTACAAAAATCATCACTAGACAAGTTATTTTAGGTGCTATCAACTGGCAAAACAGATTTCGGCCTTTTTCTCCCTTGTTTCCTTGGCCTTTGTTCTGGTCGCATTGTCAAAGATTCAAAGTAAAAGAGTGTAACAACCTTAGCCTTATGAGATTTGGGTACATGTGATCAACTGATCATTGACTGTAAGACTTAAAATTACTAGGACCCCTTCTTTATCAAAATTGCATATCTAAATATAATCTAACGCATAATTTAATATTTCCTAGATTGATATCATACTTCTCGAAGTCAATCTTCTGACCAAAATAAACATTGGAAATGAAACAAAAACAGAAATGATAAATGGTTAAATACATTTGGTTCCTCTTACTTAGTCTAGGTGAACTTGCAAAATGGAAATCAACTATAAAAGAGGCGAAAATGGCCATGTGATTAATATTAGAATGTTGTATATGAGCACATCTATATAATATTTAAAATCTAAAGCATAGCATTTCAGTCTAGTTCTGTCCACTTGGTCCATTAAGTCCACTTTGGTCCATTTCGGTCCATTTTGGTGATACTTTGGGAGGAAAGGTTTGTGTAGTAAGAGGAGTTGCTTCATTGACATGTCACATTCTCAACATAATGTTGGTAGGTTTTTTTAATAAAACTACATTTTTATAGATAGCTTAGTTTAGAAAATCTTACATATATTGTATCAACTATACTTTGTTAGAAAATAATTACATCATTTTAAGAAGGGTTTGAGAGTAACACTTATAAGCCTTATCTACTATTTTCATTGATCATTTAACAAAAAAATAAATCGTCAATTTTTTTGTATGCATCGTGTGGGTTTGCAGCTTGAGGTTATTGGAAACTAAGCCTTCCTTTAATTGTTAGCCTCTGGTAGACTTGACTGGAAGTATTCACTTTTCATGGAAAACGATGCCCAAAAAAAAAAAAAAAAAAAAAAAAAAAATTACAAAAGGGACTAGAAATATCATAAAAACGAAAGATTATAAATTTCAACCAAAATGTGTTCACAGTTTAACATTTTCCTTAAAAATGTGGGAGAAGCTGTAATAATTATATTTGTAAAATTCTTAGTGGATAGAAAATAGCCATCTCTTCTTCTGTCTAAAATAAATAAATAACAAAGATTTACAAAATTTTTTCTATTGCTTTATCTTAGTGGCACCATATCACAAGTCATATAATTGAGAAGTGACATTGATGAAGAGGTCTTCGCTGCAGGGAATTGTAAGGCCACCCATTGGATGATCAAATCCAAATTCTTCCTCAGCTCTTCTTAGCAATTCTTGAAATGAAGGCTCGTTCAAAAATGAAATAGGAATTACAAAGCGCCTCCTTTCACTCTCTCCAACATATATTGCAATGTAGCCTTTTGGAACATCTATAGATGTTGAAGCTACTTGCTTTCCAAATGAGTTTGATCGTCGTAGAATGTGCTTAGCATGCATAACACCGAGCAAACGAATGGCCATGGATATTTGGATTTATAATATTGCCAAGAAAAATGGTCAAGTACACAAAAGAAAAGGGAGAAGAAAGTAATGATTTCGATATCAAAGGATGTGATGACTTGTTTTGGATTTGGACGATATGTTTGCCTGTATATATAGATGAAGGTGTGTGTGTGAAAATTTATCTTTTGTGGAATGAGTGGTGTAGAGGAGAATTGGCTGGGGTTTGGCTAGAGGATAAGCATTTGAAGGATCACATGGACCTGTCTTCCAACAAATCGTCAAGAAATTGGTAGTGATTGAGACCCTATATTTGTTGGAATACAATATCCCCCAGCATTTCCCGGACAACAACCAGCTTCAAGGGGACCCCATTGATTTGAAAGGCACATGGATTGGAGAAAACACTGAACCACTGGCTGTCCTTTTGCCAAAGAAGGACAAGTTTAGACATATATGTCAATTATGTCTAGATAACAACATTTAATTGGAACCAGATTAATCTCTTGTATGATGGGTCTTTTAGACAAGCAATTAGCTATAATTATGATCTCTTCCAAATTAATCCTTTTTGGTAGGGAACTGCAGTAACATCATGCAAATCTTACTCATTACTTTTCCATAAATGTGCGTTTGACATCATTTTGTTTAGCTTTTTGTTAAACGTGTGCTAATGTATACTTGTACTTTCAAAATGTGAGATTTTAAAAAACTGTACATAAAAGCTAAAAATTGATGCGAAACACACTAGGTTTAGCCTCGTGTATTTGAGGCAAATAAAAATTTTGATAAAGCTTCCCTGACATAGTATATTCTTCTCAGAACAAATTTTGATGAGTTAACCATTTACCTCAATGCAATCAAAATATCAGAAAGAAAAGATATTTGTATCAGTAAAGACCCTGATTTTCGCCAATAGAGTATTAGACATTCATTTATGTTTAAAAATGAAAGTGGTATTTCCAATAGTAAGAAACATGAGAATATCTGAAGATTTGTACTTGGATCATCATGGCTTAAGTTGAGGAAGAAAAAAGTACTAAATAAAATGTCCTCAATCTAACTCACTGACTTTTTGGTGCCTTATTACAATGACTTCCAAGACAAACCCCCATGAAGATCACATGAAGTGTGTCCTACAAGTAGTTCAACTGCAACCATTTTATACCTAGGTCGATATCTGGCCTTGTAAGTGGCCTACACAAGAATCATCAGTAGACATGTCATTTTGGGTGCTGACTACAGGCAAAACAAATTTCATCTTTTTTTACCCCATTTTTCTCCCTTGACCTTTGGTATGATCTATTTATTAAGAAAGAAAGACTAGCAAGTTTAGCCTCGTGAAAATAATGTTCATGTGGTTATTTATATTCTAAGGGTCCCTTTTTTTTTATAGCAAAACTGCATCTAGATTTATACTGAATGTTTTGTTTGCATCTGTTAAATATTACCCAGATATACATCATACTTCCGAAGTCAATGTACTAATTAGAAAGGAAGAGGATATAATAAAAGGTTGGACTCAAAGACATTCACGTTCCTCTTGGTCAACAAGTCTTAGTGAACAGGCGAAATAGGTGATCATATATAGAAAGGAGAAAAAGACAATGTGATCAATAGATTTAAATGTATATGGCCAGTGCATAAAAGAGAAATGTATAGGTGTCCAGTGGCGAAGCCAAGAAATTTTCTCAGGAGGGGCTGGTAAATACATTTTTGTGTAATTTTTAGATTTATTATCAAATGTAAAATATTATTAATGGAAAATTTCAAAAGCTAGGGGGGCCAGGCCCCCCCTAGCTCCACCTATGTATAGGTCCATATGGCTATTGAAAACTAAGCCTTGCTAGAATTGGTAGCCTTTTGTAGACTTGACCTGAACTTTTAAATGTAAATGATTGTTTCACAGAATGTGAAGTAAAGGAGCTAATACACATCCATAAATAAATGATAAATATTATGCACATTTGCTTGCAGCTGATATTGAATCTGCCTATTTTTTCGTGATTACTTGTACTGCATTGCCATCAAATGGAAGCAGATTTTGCAGAAAGAAAAAAAAATTTTGTATGAAATATTTGCACAGAAATTTTTGATATGATTCCCAACTTTCATAACCATTAAAAAAATGGAATTTTACAATGAGTTATGAAATAATCTAATACTCTTACTTCAAAATTGAACAGATAGATTTTTGGGTTAAGAATGTTGAAAAGTTCATGTTTTCAATACTCAGTATCATGTCTTTCATTTCTCTCCTGAGGTATCCAAAACACAAGTTGATCACTGAAGGATTCTCTGCATGAGGTTCTGTGAGAACCACCAATTGGATGAAGTTGGAACCATGAAGCACCTCCTTTGTGTGATTCCAAGTTGAGCCATCTACATCTGCTTCTGCTTGGCTGAATAGTCCATGGCAAATTGATATGTTCTTAAGATACAGCAGTGCTGTTCTCAAGTGGGTGTAAACACGCATGCCATCTAATTCTTCTCTGAAAGTAGGCATAAATGTGCGTGAATCCATAAATCTGTCCCTGCTGATTGATCTCTGTGTTATGAATTATGATCCATTTAAGCGAGAAGTGAGATCCATGAAGACATCTTCTCCATATGGAATTGTTAGACCACCCATTGGATGATCAAATCCAAATTCGTCCTCAACTTTACTAAGCAACTTCTGGAATGAAGGCTCATTCAGGTATGATACAGGTAGAATAAATCGCTTCTTCTGTTCCTTTCCAACATAGACTGCAAAGTAACCTTTTGGAACTTTCTTGGCCGTAAAAGCTGCTTCTTTACTACTCAGAACAGACCTGCGGAGAATCTGCTTAACTTGCAAGATGGCAGGAACTCGGATAGCCATTTATATATTAACACTTTGGAAAAGGTTGAAGCTCACAAATGTGTTGGGAGGAAAAAATGCAGGTAAATATTTGCTAGTGGGGAATAAGAGGACCTGATTTGGCTATGGAATAACCTTTGTGTGTATTTATAGATGAAAATAGGAGTGGGAAAATCTCTAAAATGTGAGTGGTGTCAGTTGTGAGGAATTTGGGCGTATATTAGTGATAGACAGTCATATGAAGGATCACATGGTTTTGTCTTCCAACTGATAATCAAGAACTTGTCCTGATTCAGATTGTACTTTATACTTTATAGAAGACTTATGCCTAACCATTTCAACAGGGAGCACAACCTACAAGCCCCCCCACCCCCCTATTGAATATAAGAGATGTGGATAAGAGAAACCTTCTGTTGAGTTAATTGGCCAACCTCTTGTTACTTGTTAGATTATGAAACCTTAACTTACTCAGGGTTTCATTTCTTTAGAATAGGAGATATAAATTCATCATTTCATGCACTGGATAATTTAAAAAACTATTGTGTGATTGTTTCCTCAAAGATCAAATACCTTCTGAGTTAGCTTGAATAACCACAATTGGAACATTGGGGAAAAAATTCAGTGAAACATTAAAATGAAAATAAAACACCAAACTGTAAAAACTTGAAAAGCAGCAGCTACCTGCAAGAGTTTTCACACTATGCAAGAAGAGAACTGCATTTAATAAGATTTCCAAAATTAAAACCACTAGAATTTGTCGGTCTTAAGTACATTAATGTGAAATGTATCTATTATGTGGCCAGCAATGTCAACTGGAAACAGTGTTAAGGGGAAATGTACCACTGGGGGGACCATTAAAGGACATTTGTCAAGAGGAGTCATGTGATTTTGCCTCCCTCAAGGTCTTGTTAATTTCATGCTCTGGCATATTTGCTGTGATTCATCAATATTAACCTCTCAAATACTGAGCAAGCAACAGAGGCCCATATTGTCCACTTATATTTTCGTCACAAACAGATTGTCACTTCATGTGATGATGTTGCATAATGCATAGAGGGGAAGGATTGTGATTCTATGACCAGGACCTTAATCTGAAAGGGAGATAAATTGAAGTGGGAGCACCAAACCACCTAGCATGTGATGATGTTCTATGCTGCTAACATCTCAACCCAACTTGACCAGAACCACCAAATTCAGCAAGCCATGTCTTTGATAAAGAAATTTTTTTATTCTGTTTGGGCAAAACAAATTTCTATCGGTTCGACCATTACCAGCTAGCCATAATGATCAATTATTGACCATCTCTATTATGCTTAATGTTAGTTGCCTAGGATGTAGAATTGTAATGATCTGATTAAATGCTAAGTGATAATAGACTTATCTATATATTACTAAAAGCTGAAGCGTAGCGTTTAATATTATTGTGCTCACATTAAGCCACATCAGCATCCACGTCATTATCATCTTTCTTTTCAATTCTCCTATAATTTTTTTTTGACATTTACTTTTTTTTAATAATTGCACTTTCTCCAACCTTTCTCATGTCTTTACCTTTTTATCTCCCCACTACTCTCAATATCACTTTTCATCTTTCTTTATTTTGTCTCTTCATCTTTCCCTCCCTTACTTTTTCATCTCCCCACTAACTTCAACCTTAATGTTACTATTCATCTTTCCATTCATTTTCCTCTATTTTGTCTCTTCATATTCACACCATCTTCTATAAATTTGTTATTCTCTCTTCCATTCTTTGCATAGTTTTCCATCACAAAAATGTTGTTTTTCCCTCCCTCTCTCTCTCTCTCTCACACACACACACACAATAATTTTTGGAGTATTTTTTTTTGTTATTTTCCTGCATCTCTGCTTAAGTTGATACTTTTTTGTGTTTGTTATAACTCTACATTGGGTTGGTACGATTTAGTTTTTTTTTTTTTTTCCTCTCTTTGATTGTTAAATATTATACTATTGCGTTATAAAAAAATTTTAAAAAAGATAATATATAAGAATATAATATATATATTATTCTATTACATAACATGATTTGGGTAATTTGGTGTTTATTGTGTTATATATATATATATATATATTATATTTTTACTTTTTTAATCTTTTCATCTTATTTTATTCAATATTTAAACTTAGTCACATCCTCCACATAATTAAATTATTTATATTTTCTTTTTTCTAATTAAACATATAATATTTTATTTAAATTTAAATAAATTAAATTGTACTCACTTTTTTTAACATTTACACTTTCTTCAACCTTAAGCGTAGCGTTTAATGTTACTGTGCTCACATTAAGCCACATCAGCATTTACGTCATTATCCTTTTTCTTTCCAATTTTCCTATAATTGTTTTTTAACATTTACTTTTTTTTAATAATTGTACTTTCTCCTACCTTTCTCATGCCTTTACTTTTTCATCTCCCCACTACCCTCAACCTAAATGTCACTAATCATCTTTCCATTCATTTTTCTTTATTTTGTCTCTTCATATTCACACCATCTTCTATAAATTTGTTATTCTTTCTTCCATTTCTTGCATAGTTTTCCATCACAAAAAGATTGTTTCTCCCTCCCTCTCTCTCTCTCTCTCACACACACACACACACACACACACACACAATAATTTTTGGAGTATTTTTTTTTTCCTGCATCTTTGCTTAAGTTGATAAATTTTTGTGTTTGTTATAACTCTACGTTGGGTTGGTACAATTTAGTTTTGTGTTTTAAGTTTTTTTTGTTCTCTTTGATTGTTAAATATTATACTATTGCATTATAAAAAAAAGTTAAAAAAGATAATATATAAGAATATAATATATATTATTCTATTACATAACATGATTTGGGTAATTTGGTGTTTATTGTTATATATATATATATATATATTATATTTTTACTTTTTTAATCTTTTCATCTTATTTTATTCAATATTTAAATTCAGTCACATCTTCCATATAATTAAATTATTTATATTTTCTTTTTTTAATTAAACATATAATATCTTATTTAAATTTAAATGAATTAAATACTCACTTTTTTTAACATTTACACTTTCTCCAACCATTCTCTTTCCGTTTACATTTTCATCTCTCCACTACCCTCTCTCTTAATATCACTTTTTATCTTTCCCTTTATTTTGTTTCTTCTTATTGTTATCCTTTTAGTATAAATTTGGCATTCTCTTTTTCATTATATGCATAATTTTTCTTCACAAAAAATTTATTTCTCTTTCTTTCTCTCTCAATCTTTGGTGATATATATATATATATATTTTGCATCTCTACTTTATGTTGAGAATTTTTTGTGTTTTTTAGAACTCTACTTTAAGTTGATGCGATTCAAAATTTTTTTTTTTTTTTTTTTTTCACTTTGGTTGTTAAATTTTATCATATTGCATTGTAAAGAATTAAAAATAGTATATAAGAATGTAATTTTATAATATTACATAATATGATTTAAATAATTTGGTATTTATTTAGAGATAATTAATTTGGTGTTTATTGTTATATCTTTTATTTTTACTTTTTTTCTTCTCATATTATTTTATTCAACATTATTATTATTATTGTTGAATTAATATATTAGATTGTATATTTTTTAAAAGTCAATATATTAACTTGAAAGAAAATGAAAAACCAACTATTAACCAATAATAACTAAAATAATAATATCATCACGCGCAACGCGCGGGTCTACGACTAGTTTCATCATAATTTCCAAGGTACAACTCACCAATCAAAAACCATGGCTCATATAACTAACAAAGTTCTACACCAGCATGCAAAGGCCAATTATCCATTGTGGGTCATTCAATTCTGTTTCTCCAAAACAGGTTCTAATAAACCCACTAGATCCAATAAAATGGGAATGTTCCAAAGTGGCAGAGAAAAGTATTAAGAAACTTATGGAAAAATAATGCTCATATTTTGTTTTAGTATATAATGGGGAAAGAAAGAAAGAAAGAAAGGAAGCAGCAATATTGTTTTGATATATATATTCTTGAATAGAGAAGTCTAAATTCGGTACAGAGCATCATATCCATGGTTGTGACCATTCTGATTATACTTGGTATTCATGGCTGGACAATGTACATGACCTCATTTCTATATGTACACAACAACAATATAAACTGTGAAATCAGCCTTCTCAAGTCCCAAGCAGTGATAAATTTGATGGACATTTTAAATTGGTCATCATTAAAAATATTTGGCTCATCATATTTTAGATTGTCTATAAGAACATATGGAGTTTATATAGCTTTTGTTTTGTTCTAATTATATACTTCATGAGACATGCCATTAAATTAGTTGTTAAGACTAGTTCTACATCTTTACCTTCTTCACCCTCCCATTTCAGTTAACAATATAAAAGTCTCAAAATTTGAAATTAAGAAAATTGGGATTAGCTTTAGTAGAGCCAAGAGCTGAGAGGGAGTATCTGACAGGCAGTTCAATGGTGGTCACGGGCTGAGATGGCCAAGAACTGGACCAAAGTGGACCAAAATGGATCGAAGTAGACCATATGAAGATAAAAGATAAAAAAGGAAAAAAGTAAAGCTTTTAGGGGCAAGATCAAGAAAGCAATGGTTATGTTGAAGTGCTGAAAAGATTTACCAAATTATGTAAATCAGTTTCAGTTGATGATATCAGTCAGAAAGACTTCCATATGTTTTTTCAACTCTACCTTCATGTCCTGTTTCTCATTCCGCAAACCAAACCTAGGATGGCTAGGACACAAACTACATATGGTTATTGAAGAACACAGTAATCAGCTTTTTATGGTTATTGAAGTGTGCCTTGTTAAAAGGGAAAAAAAAATTATGGAAAGCAAGGAGAAAAAATTTTATTTGATATATTTGCATGGGTAGTTCTGACTTCTGAGTGAAAATGCAAAATTTACAATGAAATGAAGGAATCTTCAAGTATGGAATTTGGACAAAAACTCCTCCTTTTGGTTTCTCCAATATGAACAGAGAGGCCTTTTAATATATTGTAACCTCTTGAGGCATCTGTACATATTGGGGAATATGGTTAGGCTGAATGAGAATGCTTTCGGCAAATGCGCGGTGACAAAACTTAAGGCACATCGAATTTATACTACTATGGTTTATCTGCATATGTTGGATGTTACCCAAATAAACCTCATGAGTTCTTGTCCTACAAATCGAATTTATACTAATATCTTCTATGTGCACATGTTGGATGTTACCCAAATAGTCCCCATCTTTTTCAGTCCTACTAATTAAAACAAAATATTAAAAGGGGAAACCCAAAAATCATCAAAAAGGATTGATACTCCAGTACTAATGACGAAAATGAAAATAATAGGCCTGTTGGTCCATCTTGTTTAATTAGTCGCAAATGAAAGGGCAAAAGTGAGGAAAAGAAGATGAATTGAGTCAGCAAATTCATGGTGAAAGCTTGTAAAGACATTTCCATCAAAGAGAAAATTATATGAGAAGAAAGAAAGATCTTCTATTTGATGTATTTTCATGGAAAGTTCAGAATCCTTAATTTCATCATAGACAATGCAAAATTTTGCAATGAAATGAATGAATAACTCAATTCTCTTAATTCAAAACTCAAGAGGACTGGCTTTTTCTTTAATTTGTCTGACAGTTAAGTTTAATGAACTAGTGATTTTCATGTTTCGTTCATCTTGCTGGTGAGTGATTCAAGCAACAGTGAGATCACGGCAGACATTGAAATATAGGCCTTCTGATACATATGGTGACCTTGAGTCGTCTGCACCCATTGGAGAATATGCTTAGCCTGAATGATCCGGGGAAAATGTCTACCCAAGTGACCTTAAGTAGACTCATTTACATGAGAAACTGCAGTGAGACATTTCTTGCTCTATCCATTCTGACAAAGAGAAGAAATGCACAAATCTGTCTGCTCTGATCATTTTTAGTGCCATGTCTTAAAATTCACTTAAGCAAGAGGTGATATTGATGAAGATGTCTTCCCTGCAGGGAATTGTAAGGCCACCCATGGGATGATGAAACCCAAATTCTTCCTCTGCCTTACTTAGCAATTCTTGAAATGAAGGCTGATTCAGGTATGATATGGGTACCACAAACCGCTTCTTCTGTTCCTCTCCAACATAGACTGCAATGTAGCCTTTTGGAACATTTTTAGCAAGACCAGAAACAGACCTGCGGATAATCTGCTTAGCATGCAGAATACCAGGCAATAGAAGAGCCATTTCTGTCTATGTTATGACTTTAGAAGAGGTTTTAGTTCACAATTGACTAGGGAGAAGAAAGAAAAAAACTTGCTAGAAGAGATTGAGAGGATATGATTTGGCTGTGGAATTTATTTACTTTAGTTTAGTATATATAGATGAAAGGTTGTCTAAAGAATCTCTGGTATGTGGATGAGTGGTGTGGAGTCAATCGGGCGGGGATTAGCCCAAGACACAAACACTTGAAGGATCACATGGTCCTGTCTACAATCATCATTGAGAAATTGTTATTGATTGAGACTATATTTCTTGGCAAACAAACCACAAGAGAGCCACTTGATATGTAAGAGATATGAACAAAAGAAACCTCTTGTGGACAACTTTGGGTGATTGGTACATAGGACGACATATAAGTCTATTTATTTGCAGACAGAAAAATTGAGGCTGAAGATAATTGAATTAAATAACATATCCAAAGCCAAAATCACCATCATTTATTGCTTTGGTATATTGGTTGCAGGACATACCCTTGTGAAGAGCATGCACTTGTAGCTTTGGTACTAAAAAAAACCCTTGTGAAGGGCATAAGGAGTGTGTCTTATGCATAATCCTCATTGAAACCCAAACTATTCAAAATACATAATCAAATTTGTCTGTTACTGATGACATTATTGCACAATGGCAAGACAATTATTGGCATGCATCTCAAACTTGAAGTTGGGCAATATCAATTACTTGTGACTCAGAAGGGTTTAAGATATAAAACAATTTATGATCCTTTTAGGTTTGTTTATATAGTCTCATCTCTTAAATGATAAGCCATGGTTATCCTGTATATTTTTCTCTTTCAGAATCAAATGTTGCGTCCTACAGTCAACTTATTCCCTCAATTGCTCAATCTCATTCCACATACCACATCCGGCATGTAAGTTTGATAATATAGCACATATATATCCAAACATTCTTAGAATCCAACTCGGAGAGCTCTCTTAGCGACTCATTATTCCCATGATCCTAGCAACCGTGTCAGCAATGTTGGCTGCAGGCACCACAATGCCTGTAGGCTGTGCTATATCTAATCCATATTATTCACTTACAATTCATCAATAACCCAATAACAATTCTCGAGTCTAATGTTCATCCTCTGCATTATCCCATGCAATAAAGTGAACTTGAAAAACCTTTCAATGTACAACCAGGAAAAAAGAAATCTAGTAGATAATAGTTTAGTCGAGTTTGGTGCTCTTTTTCTAGTTTTGGTTAGCTCAACTTAGCTCTACCTTCTGACTGTCTGAGGAAAATAAAAAATAACAGCAAAAAAAAGGTAATTAAAGTATACGATAAATCTTGTTGTACACAGCTTATCACACACTACCACTACCGTATTCATCACCATTGAAATAATGTTTTCATGATTTTGAGAACATAATTTCAGTTAAAATTGTGAAATGGTGAAATCGTATAATCTCACATTTTTAACAAACACAATTTCAGTGTGGAACAGTAGGTTCGTACACACTATATCCTTAAGTAAATTACTTAAAAGATGGCCCCAAATTAGGAAAGTGCTGCCCAGTACATTAAACATCATGTCCTATTAAATGAAAAACAATGAGGACTAAATTTATCATAGAATATAAAGAAAATAAAATGGTGTTCTTCACTTTACACTTGATAGAAAACTGTATAACATTCTGTGAGTAACGCTTTGCAACAATAGACAATTAATCCAGCCCCCACATCTTCTGCGAGAAAGGAAAATAAATAGGCAGATGTATGTGCGTCTCCAAAATTGTCTCTGCTGATTTGAATGAGTGCAGCTTTCTACGATCTATTGAAGCAAGAAGTGAGATTGTTGATGGCACTTTTATTTTCATTCATGGCTCAAGCAATGTATTTTACCATACTCGTGCAATGCGTGAAAAAGTATTGATTGATATGAATCAATTATGAGATTTGAAATATTGATTTATAATTCAAATTCAAAATCTATATTAATTGGCAGTTGAATTATTATTTATTTTCAAAAAAAATTTTAACCTATAATATCCACTCTTAATAACTATTTTTTATCGTCAGATGAAGGCAGGATCTAACATAAATCTCTTATTTACCAAAGTGAATTTTTACTAGTTGAACTATTTATCAGTTATTTTGCGTGTAGTGTAGTGTTGGCTTTATTTTGCCAAATTATAGGTCCAAACAAGTTCCTAATGGGCTTCTCTCAACGTTTCTTCATCTGACTGGGCTTCTTTCAACGTTAGGTTTGTTGGGATTTTGCCTTCTGCGATAATAATGGGCTTTTAAGTTCAGAGACCTTAGAACGAATTGCTACATGTAATGGTCTTGCGTCTTGGCATTGTCAAATGTCATGGGCCTCATGGCAGCTTAGGCTTTATGAAATGGGCCTTCCTGTCACAGTTGCACTACCACTTCAATAGTGCTTGTAGTCGAGTTAATTGAATGCGAGCATTTTTTTTCACCCTTTTTTTTATAGGTCATTTTTATTCACCCTTATTTCTTCTATCGGTTTCAATTGAGGAATTTCTTTTTTTTGTCAAATGAAAAATAAAAATAATAAATGAGACTTATAAGTGTTAGTCTCAATCTCTTCTTAAAATAATGTTGATTATTTTCTAACAAAATATAATTTATACAATATATTAGATTCTATATTTGTTATTTGAAAGCCTTATAAATTTTGTAATTTTTTTATTTTTATTTTAAGGAAATATAATGCATTTTAGTTTTACTATACTGATGTGACTCAATAAAAATATAGTAACAATAAATGTTACATATTAACTTTTAGATATTATATAGATATATAAATTTGGAAAATTGAAGGAGTGTGATTTCGAGAGTTAAGAGTGGGTCTATTTGAGTTTATTCATGAATTAAAAGTTGGCATATATAAAGTAAGCTGAGAACACATGTAAATGTTAAAGGTTCATGAGTAACTCTATGTGCTAGCCATGAACACAAAGATAAACATTGGCATGTCGTATTTGCTTCAAGATTTCAAATTTCCATAAAACCCAAAATAAGCACCTTAAGCAAAAATAAGTAGGCTGGCTACTTTTAGAGCATTCTAACCAAATCTCACAAATTTAGCAAGCTCTCCTTGGAGAGTATTTCCTTAAGGTAAGACCTAGAAACATGAGATTGATCAACCAATGGTTACTGATGAGATGAGAGCGGAGTTGGATAAACCCTATACTAGTGAGGAGGTTGGTGTAGCAATAAGGCAGATTCTACACGCAGCCAACTACCTCGAAGAATATAATGGCCATTATTTTTACCCACTTTGTTCAAAAAGAAACTGCCAAAAAACAATGGCTGCAAACATGTTCTAGATTCTATTAGTAACAGTAGAATTGTATTCACATTTACGTAGCAAAGTTGGTGGCTTCTTAACAATATGGTTTTGAAATTCGGACCGGACCAGACGGTCCGACCGGAAAAACCTGAAACCGGACTGAAATACGGTTTTTTAAGCATAAAAAACCGGATATATTGAGTTCTGAGAGAACCGGACAAATCAGGATTCAACCGAAAAAACCGTACGAACCGTAGGCCGGTTCAACCGTTTCTTACCGCTCCAAATACCAAGGCATACCGGATTGTACCGGCCATAACGGAATATATATCAGATTCCGGCCGAAAAATAAAAATCGGCCGGTATTTAAAAAAAAAAAAAAAAAAAAAAAACCAAAATAAGCGATGTCAGTGGATAAGAATAAAAAAAACCAGATAGCTCAGATCCTCACTGTTGCCATGATGTTCTGGTAGTGACTCTATTTTTCCGTTCATCCTCTCATCTAGTCCTCCTTCTAATCTTCTTCTTCTTCGCACAGAGTCCCAAAAGCCAAACTTCTTCCCTCTTTTCTATTTCTTACTTTATCTTATGGTTTTATGGACGGTTGACTCAAGTAATAGCTTTTTAAACTCTATTTTATTGGAGGACATGTGGAGCTTTTATGGCCTTTAAATTTAAAGTTTGGACAGTGTGCCTCTGATAGGACACTAACCCACGTGAATTAGATAATTCAAAGTTGTAAAAACTTTTATTTTTTTAATTAAAATCTTTTTAAAACCTTTGAAGTTTCCAATGGCAGGTAGAAAAAGGCATTAATTTTATTATTATTATTATTATTATTATTATTATCAACTAAATAGTAAATAATAAATACATCAATGGCCTGATATTACTAATTAGCTCACACTTTAACTAAAGCTGAACATGTTAAGTGAATTTTTTATTTCTAAATTTAAATTTCTTTTACAAATTAGAGGGATTTAACTTAATATATATAAATATATCAAATTAGCGGTAATCCTGAAACGGTATATTGGTATTAATAGGTATTGAAATATTTCATTTTTATGACCAAAATGAAATGCCATTCGGAACGGTATTGACTTGTCTTGTAAGCAAGACTAAAGCCATGACCAACGGACCAAGTGCTCTTCTTGGGAGCTAATATGCAATATTATTAAATTTATAATAAATTTACATGATTTATAGTTTCTAAACTTCTATGTCATCTTTCTCAACATATTAAATATTACTAAATTAACTTTTTATTTAAGAATAATACCTATGCAATTTATTAATTTATTTTAAAAGTCGTTTTTAGTTAATTGAAATGATTTCTCTGAAAGGATTATTATAAAAATTTCTTTTTATGCTTATTTATGTTGTACTATTTTTTATTAACCTTATAATGTACTATTTTATGTATTTTGTTTCAATTTTAAAGATATTTTTAGTAAATTTTGCTAATATTTACAAATTTAATATATTTATTTATATTTAAATAATTATTAAATTAATTATAACGTCATCACGGTTCGACCTTAGTTCAACCTCGATTCGACCTTAAAAACCTTGAACCTCTCCCTTTTACGGTTCAATGAATGGTCCGGGTTTCAAAACCTTGCTTAACATTGTCATTTTTCAATCATCACGCATGCACATTTTGTGTGGTTCAAAAGATCAGGACCACTTAATGTAAGAGGATGATGAATTGTACGTATCCTTGCATGAGGATGAGCTAAAGAAACTGGCTCTTCGGTATGAGGATGAGCTAGGTTGAACCTTATGCTTTAGTGACACTTGTCAATGTCGTACGTGACCACAATTCCGAGAACGATTCAGCAACATTTGTTTGTTAAATCTTGCTCTCATATAACTCCGTATAACTCCGACAATTATTATATGAATAGATTTTTGGGAGAATTACACTTGATCACTTTAAATTATACTCCAGAATACACTTTACATCATAAACTTTTCAAATACGTATTTTGCACTCTAAACTATGATGTTTGTTATATTTTGCATTCCAACGTTAAGTTTACCATTAAATTGAATAGAAAAGTATGACATTACGTGAAAATATCAAATTGCCACACTTCTCAATTATCTAAAAATAAAGAAGAAATTACACTTTATCATTATAAACTATACTATTGATTAAAATTTGCACAATAAACTTTGGATTTCCATCCAAAGTTAACAAAAAACTTAACGTTAGGTTGTAAAGTGTAACAAGAGTTATAGTTTAGGGTGCAAAACATGCACGCGAGCACACAAACACACACACACACACACACATATATATATATATAGAACACGTATTCTTAACTATTCTTTTCTTGTGTATGATCATTGTTAAGTTGAAAGCTCGAAAATATGTGAAACCACAAGAGTTGTTTAAACTCCCAAATTAAAAATTACGGCTTGATTGATTTTACTCTAACTTAAACTAATTGCAGAATAGAGTAAATGCAAGCAGATAGCTACTCTAAGTCATATTTATCAAATCACAGCAGTAAAATGAAAGTTAAAAGAGTAGGGAAAAAAAATGCAAACACAAGATAACATGCCGATGTGTTATTGAAGAGAAAACTGAAGAGCTCGGCGAAAAACCTCTCTGCCGCCCTCCAAGCAGTAATTCAATCGATCCACTAGAGAATAAGTTGAAGTACACGAATAACAAAAGACCCTCAAAGCCTAGTCTACCCCATGTACTCGAGCCCTCCAAGCTCCTGCTACCAACTGACTTCGCCAAGCCTTGTCTTCTCTAGCTCTCTGGATCATGCAATTGAGCCCGATTGCATCCACCAAACAAATGGCTTCTTTCGATGCTTTCTAGTAGCAACAAAACCTCACTTTACACTCAGGATGGGTGTGGTAAGTGTTTGGGTTATTAACCTCTTAAGGATTTGGAAATGGAGAGATAGGAGTTAAGGAAAACCACAATGGATTGTGTAGAGAATTGTGGGTATGACAATCTTTAACTCTCAAGGGTTGTGGTTAGGGTTTTCTCTTTGAAAGCACTCCTTAATATATGTGAGTAATGTGGGTATATATAATATGGGTAGGGACAGCATGTATCAGATATGACAAATTGGTAAAACAGAATGTTTCGCGAATATCTCGTGGGAAGGCCTTACTTGTGAGACACTCGCGAAAACCAACTGTCAACATCTGTCATGACTCTTCGTATTCCATTCATGTGTTGAGCACATGCTTCACTTTACGGGAAGGCTACTCGCGAGTTACCCGCGAAAACTTCTTTGGTCTTCAATTGCTTTAAGTTTTCACACTCTCTCTTTCACACACAACCCTTACAATAAAGTCTCACATACAATACATGGTACAAAAGATTGAACATAATTGCAATAAAATTTGGCACGGAATTAAAGCCAATACAAAATAGTTGTAAATCACAACTTTACAATCTCCCCATTTGGCTATTCCGTGACAAAACCCCTAAAACAGACTCTAGACTTAAACGTGAGTTTGGAAATAGTGGTAAAACTCATTCACACATAATCTAGAAACTGTGAAGCACTTGCATGTATGTACCTGTAACCTCAAACACTCGCACACAAAGAAAAATTTTATTAAGTTTATGACAAGTTGAATACACGTTACGTATATGAGCAAGTAGAATGCAATCAAGGTAATAAACACTATGTAAATTGTCAAGCATATCTTGATCAAACAGGAATAGCCATTAAATAATGACTACAATGAACATTTATCTAGTAAATGATCATCCGGACATGCAATGCAATTAAGAGCAATGCAGAAAACAATTGCATGTCCAACACATAACCAATGCGAAATACAAGAAGTATTTGCATCAAGGATATAAGATCCAACAATGGCACAAGTGAGTAGTACTTAAGATAATGCAACAAAATATAAAAGTTCTTAAAAAATGCTACAAATCAAGGATATAAAAGAAAGTACTGAATATAAACTGAAAGTTTTAAACCAAAGTACTTAAAAGTTTTAAAAGAAAGCAATGTAAATATAAATACTAATAATTTGTAAACTAGACTAGCCAAACAATGGTTAGACTATCCAAAAGTATATGTCAGCTTTCTCCTTTTGAGCTCACAAAACTCCCCCTTTCAATATGCACACTTCCCTTCTTGTGATGCTTTCCCCCTTACTATATGCTATCGTCCAATCTGTACAGTGAGTTGCTCTCCCCCTTTTTGGCATGAATAGCTAAAGGCTCTCCTCTAGTTTTTGTTGAATCACATCTAATTGAGTCTCAATGGTTGTGAGACGCATTTGAACTTGGCTGTTGGTGGAGTATATGACATTTGCAAGTCCTAAATACGCTCATGCAAGCCTTCAACCAAAATAGTCAATCTGTCAGCATGGGAGTTAGATTGTCTTGGCTGAGTGCTAGTAGTCTGAGGCTCAGGAATGTGAGGAGATGTAGTCTCAGTATGTCTAAGGGTAGTGTGAATAGCTAAGCCATGACCGGAAGAAGTGACATGTGGAACAGATTCATTCTTTGGTGTTTTGGACGGATTTTGCTTTTCCCATTCAGCAGAGGAGTGACTTTTGCTCATTTGAAAAGACAACATGGATATTGGGCGATGGCGAACTAGGATCATTCCATCTTTTGGCGAACGAACACGTTTAAGTACTATGATTTTCATGATGAGATTGCAGAAAGGAAGACACATCTGTGCTGTTTTTCTTGCTGCTGTTTTCCCCATAGTTTGGAAGATGTGAGCACAAATATCAATCGGAGTTCCTATGATGAGATCACACAAGAACTGTGCTCTTCCAAGATTGATGAACCCCGTGTTATATAGTGGGTAGAGATTGGAGAACATAATCAATGTGAGTGTCTTTGATTTAGGTTTAAACTTTGCAGTCCCAATGTATGTTCCTTTAGCTGAAACCTCATGATCAGCTCCAAGAATTTGTAGAATATCTGTCACTGGAGGAAGTCTATCATCATATGGAGAGATGTCTACATTTCTTGGTCGAGTGATGCAAAGGATCTTTGCAAGGTAGTCCGGAGTGATGATGAATTCCTTTCCTCTTACCTAGCACTTCAGTTCAACTCCGATGAATCTAGCATTTGAGTAAAACTCTTTAACAAATTCATCAATCGGATCCTCGAAGTTGCTGAATAGATTAGCCCAATCTTTATCCGCAAAGATCCTAGGGATAAAGGTGGATCCTAGGGTGTCAAACCGGACAATACGTTCCACCACATTGGGGGCGTCCTTAAAAATGCTAAAGAAAGTCTGAGAGTCCAGGGGAGTCTTGAATCTCTCGCTGTTGGAGACTTTGGACAAATATCGGGTCCTTTTTGAAATAGGTGATGACGTAAGGTCAATCATGAGTTCTTTACCACGAGAGGAACGACGATACATCTGCAAAAACAGACACAAAACAAAAAGGAACAAGTGCAAAAACACAAAACAAGAACACAAATTTGATTAGATCCAAGTTAGTGCATAACAATAAGCATAAAGTCCTAAAAAGAACAAAACCAACGTCGCAAAATCATGTTATAAGTGCTAAACATGTAAGCAATAAATATCTAGCATGAGTGATATGCAAAACATGATAAGTGAACAACTGTCCTTAGCATGTCATGTTTACTTAATGCTTTGTAGCATTATGTCTTTAAGATGTTTTGTCTTTAATTTGAACTTCATTTTCCCATTCATCTTGCATCCTTCATGCATCGTTACCCTTGTTCATATCTTCTTTTCTTTTCCTCATTCCTTTTGATTCATTTGTCTATTCGTGACAAAAAGGGGAAGAGTATACCGGAAAGTATACCGGTGTGTTTCGTCATTTTTATATAACTCATGTGCACATTTTTAGGGGGAGAAATTATACCTCGTGCATATTCGTAGGAAGAGAGAGTCATAGGAGAGATGCATATACCAAGGGGGAGAAGACATCTTTTATGAGTAAACCTTGTTTTGTTTTGTTTTACATTATGCGTGTTTTCTTATTGTTTATGGTGCTTTGAGTTATGTTTAGTATCTATGCTTTTTTGCTCTCATCGCATCGTACTTATGTGTTGGACATGCATACTTCCTTATGTTATTGTGCATTATTGGTCGCATATTTGGATGATCATTTGCTTTGCTATATGATCATTGTAGTCATTTCCACATGACTATTTTGGTGTATGATCAAGTTGCTCATATGTTTCACATCATGTTTACTTGATTGTATGTTTACTTGTTACATTATACTTGTCCTTTTATCACTTGATTTACCTTGAGGGTCTAATGCATTTTGTGCAAGTGTTTTAGGTTACAGGTATCTTGTTCCAAGTTCATCACAGGTTCTAGATTTAGGTGTGAGTGAGTTTTGTCATTATTTCCAAACTCACGTTTAAGTCTAGAGTTTGTTTTAAGGTGTTTTGTCATGGAATAGCCAAAGGGGGAGATTGTAAAGTTGTGATTTACAACTATGTTTTATGTTGGCTTTATTCCATAACAAAGAGTGTTGTAATTGCTTTAATGTTGTTTCTTGTATTTTGTGGGATTTTATTGTACTAGTTTTAGTATTAAGTTGGTGAAGAATCGAGCATGAAATGAAGAATCAGTAGATTTCGCGAGAAGCTATCCCACGAAAGAGCCATGTGAGAAGCACATGTTGGAAGTTGAAGAATCATGCCAGCTTGGAGGATTTTGCGAGTGCCTTGCGGGTAAGGCATTCTCGCAAGATACCCGTGCAACTCTCTATTTGGAGGATTTTTAAGTATGACTTTCTTACCCTTTACCTATACTATATATACCCTCATTACCCACAAAAGTATAAAGAGGTCATTTAAAGGAAAAAACCCTAGATAGGTTTTCTACAACACACACACCCATCTTTTGAGAGAGAGCTACTCATCCTTAGTGAGAAATCATTCTAGCCTCTTCTCATTCCCTCTCCCATTGTCATACCTTGAGAGGAGATTTGTACCCAAACACAACCTACACCTTTGCAGAGTGTAGAGAGTGTTTTGAAGCTTGAAAAGTTTTGGGAATTTGCCAAAAGAAGCCGGTGAGGCTTGGCGGATGCAATCGGGCGTATTGCGGGATCCAGAGAGCTAGAGAAGACAAGGCTTGGCGAAGTCAGTTGGTAACAGGAGCTTGGAATGCTTAAGTACATTGGGTAGACTTTTGTTATTCGTGTACTCCAACTTTATTCTCTAGTGGATTAATTTACAGCTTAGAGGGCGGCGGAAAGGTTTTTTGCCGAGTTCTTCAGTTTCTTCTTCGATAACACGTCTTGGTGTTATCTTGTATTTGCATCTCTCTTCCCTTACTCTTGTGTTTTACTTTTATTGTTTGTTGTTTACGTTTATGCACTAAAGTAGTATTGGTTCATTACGCACATTTACTCTTGTTTCCGCACTTTGATTAAGTAAGAGTAAAATCAATCAAACTATTATTTTTATTGGGGGTCTAAACAAGCTCTTGTGTTTTCACACAATTTTGAACTTTCATAAGTCTTGAGTTTTTGTTGGCTAATTTTGTACCAAAATTTGTTTGTTATTTTCTTTTCTTATACATTATAATTTGTTTTGAGTGGGCTATCTTGTATTTGGGGTTCATTGTTCTAGTGTTGAAAAATTGGTTTGCTAGAAGAGGAATTTCGGTTGACCAAAATTATATTTTGGTCTCACGACCTAGACACATGGCTTGCATTTAAAAATCAGTTAAGATGGTTTCGCCATAGTTTCTCTTGACTCTTGTGGAATTGAAATTGTTTGAATAGCAGAGAATTTAGTTACGATCTTCTCTACCATTTCAACCTTTTCCCAACCTATAGGAGTCTAATTTCGAGTCCTATGAAATTAAACCTTAATTCACATTTGAAAGTTGAGAGAAACTACCAAATTGTGAGAACCAAACACCTAGCCTCTCTCTACTTCTCCCTCTTAGTCTTACCATAGCCAAATCTTCAACAGGATATTAAATACTTCACACCCAATATCTCTTGAATTTTGTGAGTGATGTTTGGAGCCTTGAGAATCATTGGAGCTTCCCAATTTCAATCATGGTGGCTTGAAGATGCAACCAATGATTTATTGCGGATCTGAAGTCTAAGTTAGAGAAAAGACTCAGCGAAATCGGTTGCAAGTGGGAGCATAGAGGGCTCAAGTTCAAGATTCCAGCACTAGACTTGGAGGGTTGTGTTTGTCAATTTGTACTACAACTATATCTATACTTAGTGGATTGTTTTGGTGGCTAGTCATGAAGAGATTTTTTCATTCGATTCTCGGGTTTTTTTCTTCTTCGATAACACAACTGGTGTTATCTTTGGTTTTCTTATCTTATTTCCTATGAATTGGTCATTTGACATGCTTGTTGTGCTTATCCATGCAATTGTTGGTAACCATGCTTATATTAATATTGGTTAATTACGTATATTTGGCATTAATTGATAAATTAGCCTTCATTGATTAAGCTGTAATTAAAATTAGGGGTTTAAGAAATTACCTAGGTTGCATTAGGTAGCTTCTCAATCATATGCCTCATTTGGCATGCAAGCCTTGTGGCTACCATTTTCTTTTTCTTTTTTTTTTTTTTTTTTCCCCTTACTAAGGTAAAAGTATAAGAGGGTTTCGTCCCAGGGGACTTCAAAAAAAAAAAAAAAAAAAAAAAGGAGAGAGAGAAAAGAAAAGAAGAATTATAAATATTTAATATATTTTTTTTTAGTTTAATACATTAATTTTTTCTTCAAAATATTTTTGCACACCTTGACTTAAATCTTATACACCCTTATTATAAGTATTTTTGACTATAAAGTAAGAGCAAGTGTTTGTGAATTGTTAATGTCATTCTTTATTATAAATTTTTATTATATGTATGTATGAGTGTGTCTAATATTAATTGTGTGCATTATTTTTTTTTTTTTATAATGTCGTTTGTGTGAATAATGACGTGTACGTGAATGTTTGTGTGTACAATATAAATATAATCTAATTTTATATAATTTAATAATTAGGAAATAGAGAGGGTTTGTAAAATGAGTGTGTATAGTTATCATGTTATAATAACTTTTTGTCATAAAGTTAGAAAAATTCAAGAAAAAAATTGAAAAGTTAGTGATTATTCAAGCATTTGATTGGTTAAGTAAACAAGTAGTGAATTGTTTTATATATGAAAGAGTAGTTGCGCGCATCAATAATTAATATAAAGCCAATGAGTTGAGTTTAGTCATTTAGTTTAAAATATTTTTATAAAAACAATGACAAATATATAATATTAACTGCATAAAAATAAAAATTTAGACAAAGTTAATAAAATAAAATGGTCATAGCTACCCATATTGGCAATAAATACTCATAATGAACTATAGTATAACAATTTCTAGAGCCGTCACTATTTCGTCCTTGTTTAAAACAACCAATTTGGGACATACCAACATGTTTTTTAAAATTAAGGTCCATTTGGTTAGAAATTTTCAGTATTGCTGTTTAAGTATTGTGAAAATACGTGTAAGTTAAAAAGTGTTGTGAAAATACGTGTTGTGGTGTTTAAACATTGAAAACTATTGTTTAACACCACTACTAAACACTGCCTTAATTTTATATCTTCTATCACATGAGTTTGCAACGTTGAATGAAATATATTTTAAAGAATAAGGGATCTAATCTTATGGATGAACAAATTTTTACAAACAAAATATTAGCAAAGTTAGGTGATTACTATTTAAAAGAAAAAAAATATTTTGGAATTTAACAAAAAATTATATTAGAATTGAATATACCTTTTAGAAAGAGAAGCTAAATTATTTCACTTTTTTTAACCTTCGTTGTAAATTCACTGGTTCTAATAAATTACGACGACTTTCTTTTATTGATAAATATTAAAGCATACACACCAACTTCAGTCTCATATCACAAAGCCAACATGTACTTAAATTGGGAAGACAAATAGCTAAGACACCCCTCAACAATTGGTTGAGTTGAGCAAGTGAATATGCTAATATTATCAACTAGAAATTGATGGCCACTATGGGGCTTGACACTATGTGACTATCTTTATCTTGATCAACCCATTTGAGAAAACCATGAATTACTCCTGGAAATTCCTTATCGAGCTCAACGCTGACAACAAAACTTCGAGTCTGATATTTGCGGGTGAATGTAAGGGTCCTTGGTTTGACACTTATTCTCAATCCAGTGGGAATGTTCTCCAAATATGCTCGGTAAACAGCTTTATTGTTTCCAACATTTGTCACAACCCTGCTAAATTTCATTGTCACTGGATATCTTGTTTTGGTTGGGAGTACAGCCATGAAAGAGGGATAGTTTAGATCATGAATAGATTTGTTGCTACAACTCCATTGAGTTCGGCTAAGGATAACACTCATTTGCTTTTTAGTGTACCCTAAGCCACACACAAACTCAATATAATCTTGCAAACCCATGTCATAGATGAGGCCAGGGTCCATGGCTTTATTTGGGTTAATGTGGCCAGCCCCAAACTCTAGAGGTGAGGCAGATTCAAGATCTAACAGTTGACTTTTAAAAATTGTGCCTGTATTGTCTTCAGCATAGGCCGTGGTCATTATAGCTGATCGGATAGCTGCTGGGCTCCATTCGGGGTGGATTGATTTCAGCAAAGCTCCAACACCAGCAACATGTGGTGTAGCCATTGATGTGCCTGACATAAATTGATAATCTGAAGACAAATTATATTTGCTGACTTGGATATATGGTATGGTAGGGGCAACTGCGGCTACCACATCATCTCCTGGAGCGAGAATATCTGGCTTTAAAACTCCTGGACTGATTGGGTTGGGTCCTTTAGAAGAGTAATTGGCCACTTGAGGTGCAGGCTTTGTACCATACCTTGTTAACACAAATCTCATGTCTTTCACCTTTGGGTTTCTCACCTTTGTTACATACTCTTTAACCAAAGTCCCTGAAGCAGTTGGCAGAATAAGGCTGGGAATGGAGTATTGTTCTGCAAATAAAGAGAATGATGCATCTGTCAAGAAGATAGCCGCAAAAGCACCTGCCCTTTGGACCTCCTTAATCTGTTGAGAAGTAGTAATGTTGGTGCTATAATCACAGAGGACTGCCTTCCCAGAAACGTCTTTTATATCCAATGCTTTGTCATTGCAAATTGCTTTGCTCAGGTTCCCTTTGGCATGGTACAAAGGTATATCAGTAATGAAAACACTCTCTGGAAAGTACGATGTACCTTCAATGGGAACCCCATTTCCTAGAGTCATTGTTGCATGGAAACTTCGATCAAGTGTGCCAGCCCCAACAGTTGTGATCCAAGGTGCTACATTGGATACTGTTTTGTAAAGATAAGCATTGCCGGCAGAACAAACTACAAAAATCCCTTTCTCAACTGCAGAAAGAGAACCTTTGGCAATGACATCAGTGAAATAAGACATCTGATTACGGAAGCTAAGAGACAAAGACATGATATCAACCCCATCAAGAATTGCTTGTTCCATGCCAGCAAGAACATCAGGTGCTTCAGCCTGTCCTTTTAGCCAAGCAACTTTGTAGATGGCAAGATGTGCACGCGGAGCCACCCCTACCGCTGTGCCTCTTGCATATCCAAAATGACTTACACCGGGCACATAATTACCTACTGCTGTGGATGCAGTGTGTGAACCATGACCCACAAAGTCTCTCGCAGAATCAAATTCGTCCTTGGATATGTCATAACCTTTAGCCCGTATTCCTTTGCTAAAAGATCGAGCCCCAATGAGCTTCCTGTTGCAATATGAAGGGGAAAATGCTGTGCCATTCTCACACTTTCCCTTCCATCTTTGTGGCACTGGTGACATACCCTCGTCATTAAAACTCTCTCTCTCTGGCCAAATTCCTGAATCAATAATGCCTACAATCACATCTTCTCCATATGAGGCAGCAGGCCATATGCCAAAGTTTTGTTGTAGCCCCAGAAACTTAGGGGAGTAAGTTGTCATTAGCTTGCCAGTGGACCCTGGGAATGTGGCAAGGTGAGCTGGAGATTCCTCAATCTCAGCTAGTTGAGAGGGTGTGAGCCTTGCACTGAAACCGTGCATGACATGGCTGTATGAGTACAACAAGAGTTCTTTGTCATCATCATTAGCAGGAGATGACAACAATGATTTTAGGATGGAACGATGCCACGACTCATGGGTTAGGAAAGACATAGGCTTGTGAGAATGGTCCATATGTATGATGTATGTTTTGTATTCTTCGGATTTGGGCACTGCATTGACAATAGCAAGTAGAAATAGTAGCAGCCAGAGCAGTGAACACTGTGAAATCAGATGTGAGAAACTCATCTTCATGGCTATAGTATTGATGGGCTATAGTGTTAGGAAACAATGAGAATGGAAAGGTCTATATATAATATACCATACGAAAGAAAAAAAAATTTACGTTGTTAATTTCAAAACTTTAGCTAAAGTAGTCCTTTGCTTGGACTGATGGACTCGGGTAATTAAAAAAAAAAAAAACAAAGAGAAGTGGAACGTCTTTTTTTTGAAATCGACATTCGTTTTTTGTGCCAATATTATCATCAAAGACAAAAGTGGTGATAGTTACACACAATGCATATAATACACAATCAAAATTGTGAAATTGTGTTTTTATTGTGTACAGTACGGTCCACATAACTAGTTACAACTTGTATAATAATAATTAGCATAATTGTACCGCAAGTTCATGGACCATGAATTGATGGACATTTCTTCTTTCTACAAAAATTTTAAGCAATGGATGGCAACGTTTCTTCAAAAATTTGTGGTGTTGGAGCTTGTGGCAATAAGGCTTATTGGATTCGCTTAATCTATGCTATCAAATAGCTACTTTAATCATTAAAAAAACAAAAAAGATACGGTTCTTGGATGCATGGGCCAATGGTATATTGCAGGATTTGACTCATCTTTCATGAGTTATTACTCATTATCCATTGTGAAGAATAAGTGAGAACTTTTGACCTTCCATGGTAGGCTAGTGGAGGTATTTATTCTAATTATGAAGCCCGATCTAGGAAATTATTCTCTCAACACATGTGAGATCCATGAATGTACACGTCCAAAATAGCATTTGGTGGTAGTGCAGCTTTCATTTGCATCCTTTGGCTATTGAATTCATGACTTCATACTCTCCTATAGAGAAAAAAAAGTTGCCGCGGGTTGATTTCAATGCCCAAAAGATTTAGTAGTAGTACCCTTGAAAAGTATATGGAGAGGAAAAGAGATGTTAAAAACTCCGTGAAGAAACTTTTTTTTGATATATAGAAGCTTCGAATATAACAAGATGTTCCAAAACATGCTGTAAAAACCAAACACATCTCATATTTTATAAAACAAAATAGAACGGTTGAAAGAAGGAATCAACAGTCAAGAATTGATCCATGGTGTTGTAATGGCAACTGAAAGCTCGGATTTATGTGAAAATACAAGAGCTTGTTTAGACCCCCAATTAAAATATTATGGCTAGATTGCTTTTATTCTAACTTATCTAAGTGTGGAACAAGAGTAAATGAAGTGCAATAAACTGATAACTACTCTAGTGCATAAACATGAACAACAAACAATAAAAGTAAAATAAAACACAAGAGTAAGGGAAGAGGGATGCAACCACAAGATAACACCAAGACGTGTTATCGAAGAAGAAACCGAAGAACTTGGCGAAAAATCTCTCCGCGACCCTCCAAGTCGAAATCGAACCACTAGAGAATAAACTTGGAGTACATGAATAACAAAAGACTCTCCAAGCCTAGTCTACCTAATGTACTTGAGCCCTTCAAGCTCCTGCTACCAACGAACTTCTCGAAGTCATGTCTTCTCTATCTTTCCGAATCTCGCAATACGCCCGATTGCATCTGCCAAGCCTCATTGAATTCTTTTAGCAAATCTCCAAAGCTTCCCAAGCTCTAAAACACTCTCTACACTCTGAAAAGGTGTGGATTGTGTTTGGGTACAAATCTCCTCTCAAGGTATGTCAATGGGAGAGGGAAAGAAAAGATGTTACAATGATTTCTCACTAAGGATGAGTAGCTCTCTCTCTAAAAGATGGGTGTGTGTGTTGTAGAAAACTTATCTAGAGTTTTTCTCTCTGAATGACCTCTTATACATTTGTGGTTTGTGGGTAATGAGGGTATATATAGTATGGGTGAAGGGTAAGAAAGTCACACTTAAAAAATCCTCCAGGCAGAAAGTTTCGCGAGTATCTCACGGGAAGGCCTTACTCGCGAGACACTCGCAAAATTGATAGCTTGGCATGACTCTTCAGCTTCCAGCATGTGCTTCTCACGTGGCACTTTCGTGGGTTAGCTTCTAGCAAAACACTCGTGAAATCCACTTGTTCATCCAATACTTGCTCGATTCTTCACTAACTTAATACTAAACCCAATATAATAAACTTCCACAAAATACAAGAAACAAAATTAAAGCAATTACAACACTTTTTGTCATGAAATAAAGTCAATATAAAATATAGTTGTAAATTATAACTTTACATAAACAAACAACGATTCAAAGAAAGATGCATTTTGACTAGTATACTTACAAACATGTCATTTTTAGCAATGTTCAAGGAACCTGCTACACTATACAATATCCAAAATATCAGTGCAAAAAGTGATTTGTGTGTACGTTGTGTGCATTAGGTTAGCACCTTTCTTGAATTGCACTAATAGATTTTCATCATCAAAATTAATTATTTTTTAATAATTGGTGAGGGAAAATCCTTCCCCACTAAAATTTGTCCCCAAATATACACATTGTTGTAGTAACACCCAACAATAATATAATGAGGATATTAATGGCATTACTCATGTAACAAAAATTGACGTTGAAAATGGACATCATGATTGCTACTCTTTTTTTGAGAAAAGAGAAAGAGAAAAAGAGAAGCAATCATGATGTCCACTCCACAATTTGTGGTAAAGGATTAATCAGCCGTACTCAAATAAGGTGCAATACCTACTTGATGCAATAGTAAGACACGGTTGAGCTTAAAAGTTAAAAAAAGAAACTTTCAATTTCAAACCACTAAATAAAAAAAAAAGTTTAAAAAAAATTAAAAAAAAGTTAAAAAGTTAAAGTTAAAAAATAAAAATAATAAAAATTAATATAAGTGGGTGCAGTGTAATTGCACCCGATGTTGCACTAGATCCAAATCCTAATTTACCAGCCTTTTGTAAAAGAAAATTCCACTATACCATCACCACTATATGGTGGCTTTCTTTTAGTAGTGCAGTGCGTTCGTGCCTGCGTGGGATCCTTTACTAGTTTGCTGTATCAAGGCTTGGCTTTTTGTTGATTGAAATGACACAGTTAGGTGTGCCCATTTGAGTTAGCATGTCGGATTTATGTCGGATTCATGTCGTATCGAAGTGAGGGTATTCAATTAAATGGCTTAATCCTAACCTAACACATTTAATAATTGTGTCATGATCCTTCAACTTTAACCCAACCTATTAATGAGGTGGATTGACCTAATCCAACCCACTTGGCATGCTTAATAAACAAGTCGTGTTGGGTTAACAAGAATGTGACACAACCCATTTCAAACTACTTAATATTAAATATAACATCCATCTAGAAATAAATATTTTTTGCATCTCAAAAGTAGTGCATACACTTCAAAACTTCAACCGACATTCAAAATAATATAGTTCAATTTTCAATTATATTAGGGTACATAAAATTTGTAAAGTTTCAATTCCAATTATACTTGTAAGTTTTTTGTAATTACTCACTTTTAATTTTAAGTTTAAAATATAGGTTGGATATAAAAGGTATTTGACAAATTTAAAATAAAATAAATATTTTTTTGTTATACAAGTTAAACGGGTTGTGTTAAATAGATCATTTTAAGTTGACACAAATAAATTGGCATGTCAAACATATCTATTGTGGGTCATGCGGGTTGACCCTCTTATGACCTGTTTCTTATCATGTTGCTTTCAAATCAACCCGTTTATGACCCAAACCCGCTAAGGCCCAACCCTAACCCGCAAAAATCCGTGTCTTGTTCGGGGGTTGGGTCGAGCATTGACACCCCTAGACACAGCGTATTCTCATTCTTGACAACATGTAAACTTGGTTTGGCATTGTTGGTTTGTAGAATTTGTAACAGAGTCAGCTAATTTATATTGCCTTGCATATACTGATTTCTAGGTATTTTTAGTAGAGTCAACTAATTAATGCTAGTATGGGTTGCCTTTTTAGGTTTTAAATATTGCTTGGCACTAACATTACATTAGCATTAGTCAGAAATCGATAAAAGGAAGGAGAATTTGGTTAAGATAAAGATATATTAATTCCCAGTATTTCTCTACAAAACAAGAGGAAGTTCATAAGAAGTTACAACAAACACCCTTTCTCTATTCTAAATTCAAAATCAGGGTGATTTTTTTTGGGTCTGTCGTGTTAAGGAGTTCAGTCATCCAGCCAAACCCTTTTCACAACTTTCTCCTCTAGGCGCCAGGTCATCTGCAATTGAAACCACTCAGGTTCTGATACCTTTCATCATTAGATGATCAATCCAGGCTCCATATTGGACCTGACTATCAAGGCTCTAGAATGAAGGACGCTTCACATATGAGCTTGGAACCAAAAATTTGTTGCTAAACAGCCAAGCAGCCTCTTGTACATATTTAGGCGTTGTCGTCAAAACTGTGTTTACTGAACGTTAGTCTCCACTCTCATTTACATAGTCCAGAAGTGAATTGTGAAATCATGTTTTCAAAAATAATTTTCAAAATAAGATCATTTCAATTAAGGAAAATTATATGTTTATATTGTATTATCAATGTAAGATTTACATTGTAAACTAAACTAAACAAATGTTTATATTATTGTACACATTTACAAAAAGTGTACAATATAAATTTGCATAAAAGTGTACAATGTTTTACACATTTGTTTAAAAATAATGTAAATTTTACATTGATATACAAGGTAAACTAAGAATTTTCCTTCAGTTAAAATTGTGAAATTATTCTTTTACTTTTAACTATGTGTACAGTATGATACATATAGTTAGTTACAATTGTGTAACTAGCAATGTGCATCAATAATTAGTGTAATTGTACTATAAGTTCATGAATCAGGAATTGAGGAAATTTCTTTTTCTATACAAATTTTAAGCAATGAATGACAACGTTTCTTCAAAATTTTTTGGTGTTGGAGCTTGTGGCAGTAAGACTTACTGGATTGGCTTAATCTATTTTATGACTATTATGAGATAGCTAGCCACTGTAATCATTAAAAGAAAAATAAAACAAAAAGACTTAAATTGAGCATTATAAAGGGCCCGCTACATACAGTTCTTTCCAGAAAAAGGAAACAAGAGGATAAGGGAAAAGATAGGGAAGTCTTGGATGCAAGCGCCAATGGTATTGCACGATTTGACTCGTCTCTCATGAGTCATTATCCATTGTGAAGAATAAGAGCGAACTTTTGATCTTCTAGGGTGGGCTAGAGCCTAGAGGTGATATCTAATTATGGAGTGGATCTTTCTCTCAGCATATGTGAGATCCATGAATGTATGTCCAAAATAGCATTTGGTGGCAATGCAGCTTTCATTTCATTCTTGTGTCATGTGATTGTCTTCTGGGTGTGTTATTTTTTGTATCTGTTTTTTGCATCTCATAAATCTGGGAATTTATATAGATTCTCATAAGTTTTCAGTTGATTTCAATGACCAAAAGATTGTAGGAGTGCCTTTGAAAAGTATATGGAGTGATGTTGCAGAAGCCTGAAGAAAACACACACGATACTCTCTTTGATGAACAAAAACTAAATTGTTAGTTTCTAAGTAGTAAACCTCAAATCTACAAGGAGTTCCCTAAATCCACAAGAAGATAAACTAGAATTCATCAGAGAAAAGTTTGAGAAAGACATATAAATACTGAGAAAGTAAAACCCTATGATGATTAGGAAACATCTAAAAGCCTAATTCGCACTAACTACGAGATTAGGTGGCAAAATATCGATTTTTACCAAAAATAGTAAAATTAAGTTAAATGCAAAATCATAAATTACTGACCTTAAAGATCATCCCAAAATAAACGAAACCTTATTCTGACTTTTAAATTAAAATTTATTAAGGAAAAAAAAATTACTATAAATAATAAAAACACTGTTCTCAAGGCTTTAAGATAAAGTGTTATTTATGTTAGATACTGTTAGTATTTTTGTTTAAAGTGAATTGGCTACTTGTGAGCTGTGAGCTGTTGGTGTTGGTGTTTTGTTGGATGTTGTGAGCTGTGTTGGTTTGTGAATAAAGTGCATTGTGTGAAGACAATTGTGTTGAAAGTGAATTTAAAGTGCATGACAATCTGTCAACGTGCAAGAAAAGACAACAAATGCACACATACACCTGCTATTTAACACATACACCCTACACGCATAAACAAACTCATATAATAATAACTAATATAACAAACTGCAATAATCAGAATAATAATTATGAACACTTGTCATTAAGTTAGGAAATTGTATACATATTTTAAGGTGGCATTGGATAGTCTTTCATCAACCACCAGTAAATATAAGGCATTTAGTACAACAATTAAAACAATTGCAACTGCCCAATGTTTACAAAACTTACAAAAATACAAAAAGTGTTTGAACAGCTATATAAAAAAGTGTTTTGCCATTGTCTACAAACTACATAAAACCCTAACACTACATAACCCTAATACATTATACATAACAACAAAAGTGTCTTAACTTAGTCTTCATTTGCTGCCCCTGTCCCTGCCTCTCCCACCACAACTGGCTTTTCCACCTTTTGTTCTACATTTCTGAGCCCCCTAGCTGCATCACCCCTTCCTTTCAAAGCAGTTCCTCTGGTAGCAGGTGGTCTTGTAGGCTACAAAGTACAAGAATTCACATGTTAGCAACTAGTATCACAGTTTTATGAATAAAACATCAAACCTAATATTACAGTACCTGTGAGTACTGTAATGATGGTGCTCTACTTTCCCATGTTTCTGTAGGGGTGTGTTGTGCTGGCTGGCTTGAAGAGAACCAAGGAGCTCCTTTAACTGTATACCTGAAGTCTAAAGAGTACCACTGACTTAGATTCTGTGACCATGGAGATGGTGGCTCTAACCATGGAGCTTATGGCTGTAGAGTTGGAGCTTGTGGCTGTGACCCTGCTGCCTGGTTGGATGAGGATGAGGCCATAGTGTAAGGCTGATGTGTTGGTGGGGGTTGAGCTAAGGATTAGGTCTTTGATAAAGATGGGGCCTAGGATCCTTGTTTGTGTGTAGAATGTCTTCCACTTCCCTGCAACCAAATATGAGCATGTTTTTACAGTGTTAGTTATTGGCATTTTGCATTTGAATAAAAAAAATTTGTAAAAACTTACAGATTTTCCTTTCTGCAATCTCTGTCTCCTCTCCCATGGTGTCTCACCAGTGACATTGGCCTTGCATCCCCTTGCATTGTGCCCTTCCTTTTGACACCTTCCACACCTCACTGGCCTGTTTGCTCTAGACACCTTATAAGGGTTCAGCTCATCAGCATCTCTCTTCCTCTTCATGGGTGGCCTGCCTGGTGGCTTATAGACAATAGGTGCAACACGCTTGGGTTGGCCACTTGACATCCACTCAGACTAGCCAGACATGGGAGATATAGGTGTCTTGTACGTCTCCACATAAGTATCCTTGTAGTAGCATGGATGGGTGTAGTCTTCTGGTTTCTCACGATTCACAAAAATGGCTGCAACTCCATGCTTGTAGGGGATTCCTGTCAAGTCCTATACTCTACAACTACATGTCCTATTTACCAAGTCCACAACATGCCTTTCCCTCTTATTGTCAACCTCATACATAAACCTCCCAGAAGGCATTGCACAGAAACCCTTACACTCTAATTTTAACTGCTCCAACTTTTTTTGTATGCTTGGACACAACTTGCCACCATGCTTTTCTATGCCAGTCTTTTTTATATATAGCCTGCTCATGAGCCTAACTCTAATCCACTCCAGCATTGATAAGATGGGCTTGTCTCTAGCCTTCACAATCATAGAGTTAAAACTCTCACTCAAATTATTTACCATATAATCTGTCAAAGCTCTTGAAGAAAAGTTGGATCTGGTCCACTATGCAGGCTCTATATCAGCCAGATACTTCTCAAGCTTCTTCATCCAAACTCTTAAGATAGTCCATCCTCCTCTCAAATTCTTTGGCTGATGTTATGCCAGTATACCTCCACAGTACACTCTTCAACTCCATGCCTTTGTGGTTAACCTTGAAGTTGTTGTATATGTGTTTCACACAATACCTATGCTCCACAGTTGGGAATAGAGTCTCCACAGGTAGAAGGCCCTGTAATCAAGTAAGCAAGTAAGCATTCAATGTTAGCAAGTAAGCATGTAAAAAGGTAAGGATGTAATGAAGTCATGAACATGAGCTAGATGATAATACCTTCTGCCTATCACTGATGAATACCAGATTAAGCTCCTCTGGCTTACCAATGTCATTTGCAAACTACTCTAAGAACCAGATCCAGCTATCCTTGTTCTCTTGCTCAACCACAGTCATTGCCACTGGGAATATATTGTCATTTCCATTCTTGGTAGTGGCAAACAATAATTACCCACCAAACTTACCCTTCAAGTGGTATCCGTCCAGCCCAACAAAGGGTCTTCAACCACCTAGAAAACCAACCTTCTGAGCATTGTACCTAATGTACATCCTTTTAAACTTGGGCTCTGCATTCTCATTTTCCATCTTTGTTTGCATAATCACCCTACTTCCTACATCTGTCCTTAATATCATTTATGCGTAATCTCTAAGTAGGCTATACTGAGCCTCTTCATTCCCAGTAATCAGCCCCCTAGTTGCCTTCCTTGATTTATACACCTAACTAAGACTTAAGTCAATTGAAATCTTTTGCATCACATGGTACTTAACACCTAAGACCTCCCAATTAGGATTCTTACCAAAATCCTCCAAATACCTCTTTACCACATAGGCTAATGTAACTTGCCCATTTTTAAATGTTAGGGGGCAGGTACACTCAGGATAAAGTGTCTCGATCTTAAATGTGCACTCTCTAGTCACCATTGAGGCACAACACCTCCATCCATAATTGTTCTTACAATGTATAGAAATCTTTTTCTTCTCATTCAACTTCCACTTGACATCAATGTGACGCTGAATCACATACTCCTTCGAAGCTTTTCTAAACACCTGGGAGTTTGGGAATTTCATCCCTTTTGCCAACCTAACATTTTCCATATCAGTCCTCTCATTGAACTCCAAATTGCCAGGCCCCTACTCATCATCAGAACCATCCACACTTGCAATATCATCCTCTAAAGCTGGTTCATCCCACTCTTCATCTAAATCTATGTTTGGAGGAGGAACATTGCTTGGGCGAGGTGCATCTGTGTTTGGCTGAGATGTGTTAGTGTTTGGATGAGGTGTATCAGTGTTAGGCTCATATAGCACTGTGTAAGGTGGAGAAGACTCACCGAAAATGTCATTAGCAAAGTCTTCTCCTTCCAGACCTTTTTCCAACCAATCAAACTCCTCCTCCAGACCATCACCCCCTGTAGCAGCTCTTGCACCACCCCTTACACCAGCCCTTGCACCCCCTATAGCAACCTCTGCACTAGCTCCTACACCAACCCCTCCACCATCAGAAACTTCAAATGCAAGTAGAGCATTACCAATCTCCACATACAATACGATGGTGTCTCTTGGCCCTCCCTCATTAGGCTTGCACATGGGTACCACATCTTGATCATCTTGTATGAGCCTTAAGTTTTGCTTCAAGTTGCCCCCAAGACCTATATAATGAACCCTACATGGTTCATCAATCCCCAATTCCTCACATATACTTTTTATTTCAAAATAACTAAGCAAATCAGGATCCCTATAGACTATTTCAACTTTCCCACCAAAGTATTCTAAACTAGGGTTCCACATAAAAGCACCCCTATAATGTACCTCCAATTTCACTTCCTCATCATCCATCTGGAATAACAAATTACCATTTGACATGTATACAATTAACAATTAAAGAATTGTAAACAACAAAAGAGTAAACAGTTGCATGTTTCTGTTTTGCTTTTGGGTTGCAACACACACACAGAGACCACATTTTCTGCTTTGCTTTTGATTATGTTTTACTAAATAGCACATGCAAACACTAAAATTTAAACCCAATAGAAACTTGGGTCCACTGTGAAACACAATGACCACAACAGACAAAATGCCCATAAACAAACACAAATCCAAAGAATAGGTGGTCACATTTTTCATAAACATCAACAAACACAACCAATATCCTCATTCCATTACATGTAACAGTGACCATTGATTGATTACTCAAAAAACAATAAGACAACCACAAGCCCAAAGTAAAAACCCAAACATTACTGATTTCATACCAAGATTTTAGTCCCTCGAACAACTCGTTGCTCGTCTAGGTTTACACTTGCAATACTATGTCAATATCAAATGCAGAATAGGGAATCTACAGGGATTTTCGCGTTTCTAAGGCTCGTGAGGAAAATAGAGTGAGTTCGTGTTGTTTGATTCGTGTTATGTTCTAATTTGGAATAAAAATGTGTTTTTCTAACATCTAGGGGTGAGGTGAGTAACGAAAGGGTAACGGATTGAAGTACAGGTGGGCAAAGTGATAAGTTTTGAACCATGGGTAGGCAAAGCGCAAACAGGCCAAACTTCAGGTGGGTTTACTGTAAATATTCCAAAATACAAAAAGTCAACTCAAGAAAATTGTATGTAAAATAATATATTTTGGCTCAACAAAACTGATTAAACCAACAAAAAATTTCTAAAAACACAACAGAATGACAACATTTTCATAATACTTTTATAATTTTGTTATATTTTATTTTAACTTGTAAAGAATTAACATCTCAATAGTTTTGAAAATATTGTGACGATAACAAGATGTCTTAACATTTTCACACAAAAAATGCTATATCCAAGACATTTCACAACAAATCATAAATAGTAGATTGCTATAAGTCGTTATTGATGGGAAAAAAAATGTAGCTTCATTGGAAAGTTTAAATTAGAACCAATAACAATTTATCACTTATAATTTGTTATAAAAGTGTTGTGAAAAATATTGTAGATATAGTACTTTTTTTTTTCACAATAATTTTATTTTTAATTGTGTTTGGTTCTAGTATGATATTTCATTATTTTATTTTGACCTATAATGAATAACACCTCAACAATTGATAAAATATTGTGCTAATTTGTTGTGTTAATATTTTATTATAATGTGAAATAGTACGAATTGGACAAACCAAAAATAATATAGCAAATCTATTGCAGCTTTACACATTCACAAAAAAAAAAAAAAAAAAAAAAAAAAAAAAAAAAAAAAAAAAAAAGCAACTAGTGAAACAATGAAAGTTGAACAAATCAAAACTGCTGCAGTGAAGTTACTGTAACTTTTTTCATTCACTATTTTTATTTATAGAAATATATACTGTACTTATAGTGTAAATTTATATTGTAAACACATAAAAATTGGCAAATGTTGTAACATTTGCAAAATATGTACAATATATATATATATATATTTTTACAAATATATAAAATATTTGTCACTTTTGTGTGTATACAATGTAAATTTATATTACAAGTACAAAGTAAACATATAAAGATCTTTAAAAACAAAAAAAAACAAAAACAAGCTCAAACCAAATTGGTGAAGTTGAAAAAAAAAAGGAAAAAAAAAAAAGAAGAAGAAGGAATGCTCACTAAACCAAAAATACCGTTCACACACCTATTAGCTCTTTTTATATATAAAGATTTAAAGCATATTTTTAGGTAGAAAGTTATGTTGATGTTCTTCTTTAAAAGTATATTATTGTAACTCAATTTTTGCCGTGATTTTCAGGAATTCTCCCCCTATTTGAATTATCCATCAAATAAAAAAATTGACAAATAAATTCAATTCAATTTTTTTTTTCTTTTTTTAAGTCTAAAAATTGTTGATGAAAGGAAAATTAGAAATAACCACACAGTTTCGTCGCTTCAGGTGCACTTTTCGTAACGCCTCTTGCAGGTTACTTCTTGTGACTTGTGAAGGTCATTATTCATTAGTAATGGCGACATATTTCGACTTAGAAACTTCAGAACTGCATTAAAAACAGGTTACATGGCTATTGTTCTTTCGAAGTAACAAATAGAATTTCGACTCAATAACCAGATAATATCCAAAAGCAAAGGCCGACTTCATAGGTATTCTTTAGCAGTAGCAGTTAGCCCAACTGGAAAATTTTGTCTACGCCTTGTTGTTGCTCGAGCTGCTCTTCTTTCAACGGCAGCTTCAAGGTAATTTTTTTTATAATTAATTTTTAAGCAAATTAGTATTCTTCTTTAAATTTTGTGATGATATTTTTTTTTTTTCATTTTATATTTGATTGCTAAGAAAAAACTGTGAAAGAAAAGAAATTTCAATGTCATGGAGCTTGGAATCTCTATTATTGGCTTGAGGCAATATTATTGACTCTTGGCTTGTGCATCTTCTCTTGTTTTACTATATTGGGTATTTCAAAGTTTGAGTTTTTAATGAATGGAACTAGTTTTGGGACTTGTTTGGTTAGAGAGAAAACGTTGGAAAGTGAAAGGAATTAAGGAATTTGAATTGGGTTGCTTTTTATTTGTTTAGGTTTTTTTTTGGGCAGTTTAAAGTATGAGTTTTTGCGGCACTCTTTTATAGCTGAGGAAGGGTGGAAAAACTGAAAATGAAAAGGAATTTAGATAGTATGATTGGGTCTAAGTAAGCTCAGTAGCCATTTTATGATACTTGATTACTTGTAGTTCTACCATTTTATAGTTCTTGTGAATATTCTGGCTCTGATTTTTCAGTTTTCCTCCAAAGATTCTTATAAGAGATAGCTAAAAGCCTTGTTGCTCAATTGTCCCCCCCTAGTGTCTCCAACAAAAACATCCAGGATTCAAGGCTCCCTTCCCTATTGTAATTATGGAATTATCAATAAGAGAGAGAGAGAGAGAGAGAGAGAGAGAGAGAGAGAATTTTGCATATGGATGACATATATATATATATATATTGACAAAGCAAAGTATGATCAAGAGTTGGCTTTTTGTTGATTGAAATGACACAGTATATTCTTATTCTTGAGACCATGTAAACTTGGTTTGGCATTGTTGGTTTCTGGAATTTGTAGTAGAGTCAACTAATTTATGCTATGGATTACCTTGCATGTGCTGATTTCTAGGTATTTTTAGTAGAGTCAACTTATTGATGCTAGTATGGATTGCCATTTTTGGTTTTCGTTGCTTAGCATTAACATTACATTAGCATTAGTCAGAAATTGATAAAAAGCGGGAGCAATTTGGTTAGGATAAAGATAAATTAATTCCCAGTATTTCTCTACAAAATTAGAGGAAGTTCACAAGAAGTTACAACAAACACCCTTTCTCTATTCTAAATTCAAAATCAGGATGATTTGTTTTTGGGTCAACGGTGTTAAGGAGTTCTGTCATCCAGCCAAGCCCTTTTCACAGCTTTCTCCTCCAGCTCACGTTCAATTGAAACCACTCAGGTTCTGAGACCATTCATCATTAGATGATCATTCCAAGTTCCATATTGGGCCTGACTATTGAGGCTTTGGAATGAAGGATGCTTCACATATGAGCTTGGAACCAAAATTTCTTGCTAAACAACCAAGCAGGCTCTTGTACATATTTAGGCATTGTAGTGAAAACTGTGTTTCTTGAACATTAGTCTCCACACTCATTTACTTAGTTGAGAAGTGAGATCAAGGAAGATATCTTCCCTGCAGGGGATTGTGAGACCACCCATGGGATAATTATATCCATATTCTTCTTCAGCTTGACTTAGCAAATCTTGGAATAAAGGCTGGCTCAAGTATGATATTGGAACCACAAATCTCTTCTTTTGGGTCTCCCCAATATAGACTGCAAAATAGCCCTTTGGAACATCTATTGCCTTCAAAGCTGCTTGGCTTGCAGTAGTTGAAGACTGTTGAAGAGTTTGCATAGCATGAATAATGCCAGGCAAGCAGAAACCCATGATTTTATCTTTCTAGAGGGAGAAGGGAACAAAATCTCAAAGGAGTTGCAAGACTTGTTTTGATCATGAATACAGAGACTTGTGTTTCTTGTCAACCAAAGATATGTGTGTATATATAGATGAAATGGTATGCAGAAATTCCTCTCACAGGAATTGAGTGGTGAAAATTGGAGAGGCATATACATGCATTAATGAAAGACGTCAACATGAGCAATCACATGGATTTGTCTTCCAACTCATCTTGATAAATCATGTGTGATTGGCCAAAGCTGTTTACTTTTAGAGAAACATCAAGTCCTACCTCTTCTTAGTTGGCTGCCAACAGAAAACCCACTAGAAGTCATCATTTATTTGGATAGATGAAATGTCTTCTAAAATTAAGCCTTTAAATTTATATTAGAGACATTAAATTTAAATTTAGATCAGCATGACGATATGGACAGAATCATGGAATTGAAGATACATCTGAGTTTCAAATATATACCCCTTTTAACTTGTAAAATAAGAAGTTGTGGATAACTAGAATAAAATCTCATTTGGTAGTTATCCAAGCTCAGAATAGATATTTGAAGGGTTTGTACTCATTGTAGTTAGAATTTATTAAACATATAAACCTAAAATGATCATATCATATCTCTAGACTCTATGCAATGAACAAAAAGATTCTTCCCCCCCCCCCCACCCTCCTTTCCAAAGTGAATGAAAGCTTTGTTGGTAGACATTTGAGCTTTAAAAACCCTCTAACAAACTCAGTTCAAATGACATATACCCTACTGCTCGTCCCCATCACTACCAAACAAACTTTGAAATGCCAAAATGCTGGTTTACATGATGTTATTATAGCAAAGAAATCAACCACTTGTATTATTTAATATCAGTAAGTTTAACCATATACCGGGGAAGGCACGTTACAACATAGTAGATATGCTGCAAACAATGTCAAGTGATGTTAACCAAATGGACTCTATTAGTATCATGGCACATTTTCATAAACCAAGTGAGAATATATAAATTAGGTACAAGGTTATTTGAACCATATATGGATGGTTTTTTGAAACTTATTTTGTAGAATGGGGTGACATAACAACTTATGTTTCAATTATCTTATAGAAATGAGTGCTGTGTACTATTATTGTTTGTATCGGATGCTACTACATCAACTTTTCTAAAGATCATTGTTTAAATGCAAATAAGCATGGAGCCCGTCAATGATTAATCAAGAATATATGGCAATCTTAGAGAACAAAATCCGTGAGGAAGAAGAACAATTCTTAAGTCAGATGATCAATTTGTTGCATATTCTCAATGTTGATACCATGTAAACTTGATTTGGCATTGTTAGTTTCTAAAATTTGTAGTGGAGTGAACTCATTGATGTTATTTTGGATTGCCCTGCATTTGCTGATTGCTAGGTGTTTCTAGTAAAGTCAACTTATTGATGCTAGTATGGATTTCATTTTCTTGGTTTTGCTTGCTTGGCATTAACATTACATTGGCATAAGTCAGAAATTAATGAAAAGCAGGAAAGTAAGAAATTTGATTAATATAATGATATATTTATTCCCAGTATTTCTCTACAAAACAAAGAGGAAGTTCACAAGAAGTCACTAAAAACTCTTTTGCACTATTCTAAAATCAAAATCGAGTGACTTGTTTTTGGATCAATGGTGTTAAGAAGATCCATCATTCAAAAAATACGTTTTCACATCTTACTTCTTCAGCTCAAATGCAGTTGAGACCCTCATTAGATTATCAATCCAGGACTATTGAGGCTCTAGAATGAAGGATGCTACAGATGAGCTTCAAACCAAAAATCACTTGCTAAGAAGCTAAGCAGCTAAACAGCCTCATGTACATATTTAGGCATTGTAGTCAAAACTGTGTTTGCTGAATGTTAGCCTTCACTCTCATTCAGTTAGTCGAGAAGTGAGATCAAGGAAGATATCTTCCCTGCAGGGGATTGTGAGACCACCTATGGGATGATTATATCCATATTCTTCTTCAGCTTGACTTAGCAAGTGTTGGAATAAAGGCTTGCTCAGGTATGATATTGGAATTACAAACCTTTTCTTTTGGCTCTCCTCAACATAGACTGCAAAATAGCCCTTTGGAACATCTATAGTCTTTGAAGCTGCTTTGCTTGCAGTAGTTGAAGACCGTTTAGGAGTTTGCATAGCATGATTAATGCCAGGCAAGCGGAAACCCATGATTCTATCCCTTAGGAGGAAGAAGAGAAAAAAAGATCTCAAAGGATTTGTAGAACTTGTTTTGCTTGTGCATACAAAAACTTGTGTTGCTTGTAAACCCAATGATATGTGCATATATAGGTGAAATGGCACACAGAAATTTCTCTTTCATAGGATATGAGTGGTGAAAAATTAAAGATGCATATACATGCACCAATGAAAGACATTAACATTAGAAATCACTTGGATTTGTCTTCCATCTTATCGTGAGGAATGCGGCAAAACTTCCTAATTTCGGAGAAACATCATGCCCTACCACTTCTTAGATGGCACCCAACAGAGAACCCATTGGAAGTCTTAAGTTATTATCTGGATAGAAGAAATCTCTTCTAAAATTAGGCCTTTAAATTTAGATAAGGGACATGCCATAGACATTCCTTCCTTCTTCTTGGGATGATGATATGGGCAGGATCATTTGATAGATACATCCAAGTTTCAAATATATGCCTCTTTTAACTTGTAAAATAAACAGTTATGGATGTAACTTCAATGAAACCTCAATTGGTAGGTTTCCAAGCTCAAAACAAATATTTGAAGGGATTGCACTCATTGGAGTGAGAATTTATTAAGCATATAAACATAACATGAGCATATCAAGTCTCTATGCAATGAACAAGAAGGTTCCCTTCCCCCCTCCCCACCATTCAAGTTGAATGAAAGCTCTGTTGGTAGATATTTGAGCTTTAAAGTCCAGTTGACAAACTCAGTTCACCTGACCTATACCCTACTTCTTGTTCCCATCTCTACCAAACCAGATTTCAAATTCCAAAATGCTGGGTTACATGAGGTTATAGCAAAGAAATCAATCACTTTTTATTTTCTTTTCTTTTATTTTATTTTTAGAATAAGAAATCAATCACTTGTAGTCTTCAATATCAGAGAAGTTTAATTATAGGGTAATAGTTGTTGCAGCTAGTGTGTTACACACACTTATGTTTTTAAAACTGAAAACGGTTAAAGCCACATTTTCAATTTATAAAAACACATATAACACTGTGTAATAAACAATGCCCTTAACAATATATCCAGGGGGACCATGTTCCAACATTCTAGAGATGGTGTAAACGATGAACAATACCAAGTCATGTCAACCAAATGGACCTATATTTTCAAGGCACATTTTCATAAACCAATCAAGTGACGAGAAAAATTAGGTAACAAGATTAAATGAACCATACATGGATGGTTTTCTGGACCTTATTTCTTAGAATGGCAAGACATAGCAACAAACATTTCAATTACCATACAGAAATATGGGGTGCTGTGAACTATAATTGTTTGTAATGGATAATTTAATACATTAACTTTTACAAAGATTATTCTTTAATGGAAAAAAATTAACGAATGCTCTAAGGACATTTCTTTAATTGCTTTGCAAATAAAGATGCAACCCATCAACAATTACTTATACATGGCTACCTTATAGAACAAAATCCATGAAAAAGTACTATTAACTCATATGAACATTATTAAATTAAATTGACTTCACAGTTTACATGAGCCTTAAAATATAAGAACTACTACATATAATTTTTTTTCCCATCCAAAATTTGTATCTTGGTATATTGTGTCAGAGGGTTAGTGTTCTCAACTACGAGTTATGACGTCTTGTTGACCATAGTTCATGGGAATTCAAACTACATGTGAGATCAACAAAAAAATATTCTGTACATGGGATTTTGAAACCACCCCCATACAATGAATACCAAACTCCTTTCGGCCTAACTAATAGGTTTTGGCATGAAGGCTGCCTTAAGTCTGAAATTAGAATCACAAATGTATTCCTTTTCAATATCTCCTATGTATACAGCAAAGTGGCCTTAGGACACATTAATGGTCTCCGAAGACAAATGAATGCACTGTCGAAAGGAGTTTTAGTAGGTAATGGATGAAAGTAAATGAATTTTTAATGAAAGAAGTAATGATAGTGTGTGCCTATCCTTGGAATTGCATTATATGTAGACAGAACAAGCGCTGTTAGGCAGTAAACTCATTGATATATTGGTGAAGAGAAAAGGGCAATTGGGTTTGTTTGAGGACGTATGTCATGAGGAATCACATGGTTTTGCCTTCCAACTAATTATTAGATTTGATAGAAATCGTTTTGTGTATTTTTTCTGTTGCAATTCCTCATGTCCTACCAATCAATACGACACAAATAATTGTGGCCCATTTGAAACAATGTGGATCAAATTTCAGATATGTTATTTCAGCAAACCATTTGTCACCACACTATATGTTTGTTAAGGGATTTCATAGCATTTAGACAATGACACGCTCATTGTAACACCAATATGCAAGAAAAATTAACGGTTCACGTGGTGCTGTTTTGAGAAACATACAAGTGAGGAGAGAGTTGGTGGCCATATGAACTAGGGCCTAATTTTGAAGGGTTGCTTGGTTGAATGGAAGCACCAAACCAGCAAGCAATCCGTGGTTTGAAGAAACATTTTCATGTCTGTTGGCTAATTCTCTTTTACACAACTTAAATCTTCCTTGCATTTCACAAGACTCTCCATGCTTCTTTTTTTTGGTTGATTACATAAAAATTCTGATACAGAAATGAGACTAATATCGAACTTAAATATATGGCTCTGTTCTATCATAATAATAATAATAATAATAATAATAATAATAATTGTGTGCACCCAAAACCAGCTTAACAGGCTGACTTTCTTTTGGGCTCACAAACTATTTGTAATGTGGGTTTTGGATTTCCTACTTTGGGTGATTTTGACTTATAGACTCAACAATGTCTCTCTTACCTTTGTATTTCTTCCCCTCCCCTCTTATGACTCTCTGGCTTTTCACTCTAAACTCTCTTTTGAACCCTTCAACAACCTTTTTCCTTCTTCAGTTTCTCATATTTATAGCCCATAATTAGTGCAAGAATCATGATTACTCTTATGGCTAATGGGAGAAGAGGTCCAAAGTCATTAACCCTATGTGGGTGTTTAGGTGGAAGTGGGGTGTGGTATGAGTGGCCTTGGAACTGGTTTCCACTTTAGTAGAATTGTTCGGCAGTGATACGCCTTGAGACACTGCTGGGCAGCAGGGGGATGTTACTCCCGGGCAGTTGTCTCTTTGCTCGGGCACATGTTCACTGAGTGTGATCCAGGTGATGCGGCGTAGCATGTGCTGATGAAGATTGTTTGCCCAATGGGCTTTAGGGTGGCCTAAGGCTCGGGCCAAGGGGCGATATGGATTAAATGTCGGGCTGGAGCTCAAGGCCCAAATGGGCCTAGATATCATGGTAGCTCAAGGCCCAAATAGGCCTGGGTATCATAGTGCCGTACAATAATAATAATAATAATTATAATCATACTAAAGGCTTTGTAAAACAGGAAGTTTAATTTTTGCATCAGTAAATGATTAAATGTTCTTGTGTTATAGCTTATAAGTGCCTTTATTACATTATAACAAAGGCAATTAAGTAAACATAAATAGAATTGTTTAGGAGCTCAAATGGATTGTCCCCAAAATTTATGAATACGGCCTGTGAGGTTTGAACATCGACATACAGAGATCAAAACTAATGATATAAAAACAAAAAGCATGTATGCTATTATATACATACATGCTATTGATGATCACAAGAGCATGTGATTAAATAAAATAATAAAAAATAAAAAATAAAAAGAGAGAGAGAACAATAACATTTTTTTTATTTTTTATTTTTTAAATTTTAATGAAAGTGCAAAACATTCTTGCTATAAACAAAAACCAAACCCAAACCAACATATCACACTGTGGCCAATAATCAAACACAGAAACATTATGCAAACTTATCGAGAGCAATAATCATAATCAGTTAAGAGAAGGGTATAAAAAAGACAGGCGCTTAGCCAAAACGCAATTCCCAACAAAAATGAAGTCAAATGAAGAAAATATTGATGGAACAGAGACCAACTGCGTATAAAAACTTTTTGAGAGAAATCATCACTAATATAAAACATGCCCAACTCAAATCAATTTCGAAAAAGCAATACATATTTTCGAATAGTATGATTTGGAACCATGAAAACTGTTAAGAGTGAAAATTCACTTTTAGTTGGGTAGTTCGTCCAGAGATGTTGATGGAAGATGTTTTCAAAGGGGTGGCGTCGGATGATCCAACAAGCCTGCAAAAGAGAGAAGGACAATCGGAGGGGATACCAATGTGGCACCAGCCTAAGGGTCCCCAATGCTTAAATCAAAACTCTAAAGAGTATACATATCATACATTGAGAGTTCCAAAAGCGTATGGAAAGAGTACCACTATTTGGGGAGACAGGTTGCTTTGTATCTTCTGGCTATTAGCTATCTATCTACTAATGTTGTGCATTTATTTGATTGACGTAACATTTGACCCATATAATGTGACAACAGTTATTCATCTATTGGTCATTATTCTTCCATAAATGTTAGTCACTAAATAAATAAAAATTTAAGTTTATATATATATATATATATATGTTCCTCTAATATAAATAAATCATAAAAAACATAATCATATATCTAACACTATATATAAAATTAGAGGAAGAAAGAGTTTGAATAATTTTATATTTATGAGCCTTTTTTTTTTTTGTATAACTAAAAGCAATTCAAATTTATAAGTCATATATATATATATATATATATTAATAGGTAAAGTTAGAGGAAATCCAATTAGATTCTACAATTGAAGTCCAATTTTGTGCCATGTGTCATAAATTATTTATTTTTAAAGAGAGTTTTATTTCTTAATTTTGAAATCAAATGTGAGACTATATCATAAATATCCATTCAAGTGAGTTATTGTGTACAAAAACCAAAAAGTCTAAAATTAATGAACATAAAATTTTTTTTTTTAAATGGACAATTTTCATTTTTTACCTAATAACATTCTCACAAGACTTTTTAAAGAGTTAAAAAAAATTTATAAGAATGACATTCAATGATATTTAAATTATATATGTAAGAATTATACTATGCATCTTAATGTGTATCTTTTAAGTATATATATATATATATATATTCATGTATATGCATGAGATTACAAGCTAGTGTTAATAAATGGCTAGCGTACTAAGTGGCAACGAAAAATAGAAATGACAATTAAGCAATTCAATAACCAGAAAATTAGAGAGAGGAGTTAGCAATTAAGTTTCTTAAGAATAAAGTGAAAAAATAAACGTAAATAGAATTCTTTCATAAGAGCCGGAAAAAATAGAGGAGGGAATGTCAATAAGTGGAGAGAGAGAGAGAGAGAGAGAGAGAGAGAGAGAGGAAACATCAATTTAACTTTTCAATAAGTGGGGAAAAGAGAGATGATAAGTAGAGAGAATGCATTCAAAAGCTTTAAGGACCCAAACCCATAGCCCAACGAAACCATGGTACAATTAAAAGTTTAAAAATAAATAAGTAAAATCTCATAAAAATACAAAATTTCTCTCCTTAATATCCAAAACACAAAAATCATATCTCAAATTTTATAATGGAAGGAAAAAATAATGAAAGAAATAAATTATTGACAAATATAGCGAATTTTAGCCTTGTCAATCACTTCTACCTTGGATAGGCCATTTCTAATTGGAAACAGAAAAAATAGAAATATGGCATAGGTTTAGGTTTGGTACCAACTAAACAAAAATATTACAAATCCTGAAATGCAAGGTTGTTCTTACTTCTACTCCATGAGAAACCAATTTCTTATGCAGTTCCTCTAGTGTAACAATTCCTGAAGTGTCAATGCTTATCATGTTTTTCTTAAAAGGAATTCAATCTAATCAATAGTGATAAAATTAGAACAAAAAAAAAATCAACGTTGGTATTGGATGTCCAAGTGTATAACAGTTACTAGACATGTCATGGATTAATATTTGAATCTTTTTGCTTTCTCTTAAATTTATTTTCTTCTTCTATCACCCACCTTATTATCCTGTGATAAGTGACATACATAGATTCAGTACAAAATGAACCACTTCTCGTTGTAGTTTTAATGGTCATTGGATATTAACATATGCCAAAACCTTTAAATTTCCTAGTGATATTGATTTAAGGAAAACTATCACTTCCACACAAATTCTAGCAAGAACATCCTTAAAAAAGTTACCAAAAATGATGACATATCAATGTAATATATAAAGACAAGTACATTTCTTTGGTGGACTTAAAGTGGCACTATAAGAAAAAATTGTAGTAGTGGAAATAACAGCTCCAATGAAGCCTACTCAAATGTAAGTGTTATGTCAACTCCATTATTGCTTTTGCAATTGCATTTTGTTTCTAATCATGAGCCCCAAAAGAGTGAGACTTGAATAAACTAAAGTAGCCAGATCCCATTGCATTTTTTATTGTACTCTTCAACATGGTTTTAAGAGTGTTCTCGTTGGTGTTAGGACATGTGTGTTTCACATGTTAGGAACATATGTCACTATTTTATGTAATTGGCTAATCCTTTGACAAAACGTACTTTACTTGTTTCTGGGTAGATTTAGGATGTGTTTGATACTTCAAGAAACTTTGTTTCTAGATCAAGTGTTAAAGCCATGCAAGTCTATCTAAGATTCAAGTGTGGAAAGTGTTATTCATTAAAGCTCAACAGCTAGCCATCTATCGAGACTTGAAGAGCTGTTCTAGCCTGTGGCTTGACATCAGCTTAACAGATAGGCATCTGTCAAAGTTATGAAAAACAGAGTTTCAGTTCTGTTTTGACTCCAATCTGTGATTGTATGTTTGGGCTTTCTTTTCTTACAACCCTAGACATATAAAAGGATTATTTTAAGGGTAGTAAACAGAGACACAAGTTGTACAAGTGTTGAGCAAAGTTTGTTCGAGCAAATTGTGATTGGAGACAGAATTTGCCCTAGTTCATCTTTTTTGTGAAGAAGCTGCTGTGTTTTGTGCACCGTAGGGTTTTGTGACCAAGGAGCTTCTTGATCTTCATCGTTTGGATGACTGAAGAACTTTGCAGCCAACAACTTTCTCTAGTTGGTGATTGAAGTCGCGTACTGAGATTCGCGCAATTGGTTAGTCACGTACTGGGAACCATGCATTACAAGGAGAGATTGTCACTACAAAATAAGTCCAATTGAGTATTGGGGTAAGGGTTCAATTGTAGATTGGTATAAGGTACTGTGATTCCTTTATTTGTAACTACTTGTTGTGATAATAGTGGATTCTCGAGAGTGGTGACCTTAAAATCACCCGGTGGGGTTTTACCGTGTAGGTTTTCTCCATTGTAAACAAATCACCGTGTCAATTTATTTTCCACTGCATACTTTAGTTATTGGTGATTTGTTTGTGCTACCACGCGTTTGCATGTTAATTTGATTAATTAATAAACTTGAATAATTAATCAATTAATTCATCACAAGGGGTCAATACATTTTTAGCCTATAAGTTGGTTTATGGGAACTAATTTTGTTGGCACTTGAGATCTTTGATGGCACATCACTAACAAAATTAATTAACTGGGAAAATTGAAGAATATGAGAGATAAAATAAAAAATGAATAAACAAAAAAGAAGAAAGAAAGAACTTACTTTAGAGGGAATTTCCAAATTTGCAAAAGTGAGGTAGAACAATTGCAAATATATATATACACATATGGATTATGAGTTGGGTTCAAGTTACACCTGGTGTAACTCTAAGCAATGTTACACCACCCAATAACTTGTTATTAAATTCATATTTTGAAAATCCAACTATTGAATTACATTTTTTATATGTTCTTAATATGCATATCAGTTTTCATGCTAATCGGATGTAGTTTACCATTCAATCCATAAACTCATATTTTATGCATTATTTTAAACTTCAAAAACTTAAATTTAAACAATTGATTGATGACATGGCTATTAATCTTTGATCATCTATAAATTTTGTAAGCATGGAGAATATGCAAAGATAATGTAATCCAGCGGTGGATTTATCAAAATTCACATCTGATTAAAAAATATTGGGTGGTGTAATATTACATAAAGTTACACCAAGCGTAACTTGAACCCAACCCATGGATTATATGATTACTAATATTGAAAAATTCTGCATTTAAAAATTTTCCATTATGGTTATGTAATTATGTTTCAACTTTTATTGTTATATTTATGTTTACAAATATGTTTAACACATATTCTTAGAGTTTTTTAACCAATTTTTTTTAGAAGAGTTCTTATGAAGTTGGGCAATTACTACAAATTGAATTTTTTTTTTCTTCATAATTAGCACTTGTTGTAGTTACATATATGTCTAAAATTTTGTTTTTATTAGTTTAACAGTTAAATTGTAGAAGGGAGATTTGAACTTTGGACATCACCATTAAAAACACCAGGAAAGAGAAACCAATTGAGTTATAAGGCTTTCTGGATTTAGAATTTTGTTTTAAATAAAAATTTACAAGAGAATTTTTTTTTTTTTTTTTAATTCAAATCTATAATTTGTTTGTTTAACTTTACTTCACCCTCTAATGCGGAATCCACTCTAGAGGAAATATATTTAATTTTTTAATATAAATATTTTAGAAATTATGTTTATCCTACCTTTTTTTGGGAAGGTAGATATATTTAAGATGTTTTTTTTTCTTTGATAAAGAGGGTTTCAAGAAGAGTTATATATATATATATATATATATATTTGAAAAGGAGGGTTTCATTTTTAATGAATTCAGAAGTAAACTTATTCATTTTGTTTAGAATTTCCAATAGTCACTCATTATTCCCATTCACGCTACATTCTGGTAATGATTTTCATAGTCGAAATCCTTTCCTAGTTTGGTTTGCGTAAGCAAAGAAATTTTAAATTACTACTTTCGATAGCTTTTAAATTTGAACTACTCAACTTTATTTTCACAAATATATCTAATATTTTTAATACAATTAATATCATTCATCTTTCTTTGTCTTTTACATTTTGGCATCATTTTTGTATTCATTAGAACATCTTTTAGTGTTGTTCGACCAAATTATGACTTAGGTAGTGACAAAACACCGGTAGGTTGGTCCACATGTAGATTTGGAATCATGATATTATTGTTAATCTTAGAGTATAAATTGAAAGATGACAAAGAAAAGAGAATTCTATTTCAAACCTAGAATTTATTTTTAACTTTACTTCACCAATAAGGTGGAACCCACTATATTTGAAGGTGTGTAGCTGAAAAAACAAAAATTTGAAATAACATTTATCCAAAATAATCATCATTTTTATATGTTTAAAATTATGTTTACTACTGTTTTTTTTTATAAATATCTCAAAGATTTATATGTTTATAAATATATTTAGGGTTTTTGTGTTCAAAATATTTATATTTTATCTCACTAATTAGCCTTTTCTAATAATATAGTAACTATTAATATTGGGGAAATTGAAGAGACCGAATATAATATTATTTTTGCTAATATGTTCGTAAATATGCTTAAGTTTTATTTGTTTAAAAGTATGTTTAACATTAATAAGGTTATATGTATATATAAATTTATAATGGTTTTACTTAGCCAATTAAGATGTCATGACATAATCTTCTCAAAAAAAAAAAAAAAAAAGGATGTCATGACATAAGGTGACATAATGATAGTGTTAATCGCATTTGTGCTACCCAAATGAAGTAGGCAAGTTACAATTAGGGCTTTTTTCATAATCATTTATATAGTCTGTTCAACCAAGTACATGCCCAATGTGGACTTAATATATGTCCGCACAACACATATTCTTATAAACTAACCCTTACAAGTTACAATCTAAGGTATCACATGAGAAATGTTTGAAGACATTGTTCTACGTCAACTACATACCTAATGTGGTTCATGAACGAAAAGAGTGGAAGTTTGCAGACTTAATGCAATAGGAACATGACAGTGGACTAGTTTGTTGCTAAGCTTACCGAGCTATTTCACTTTACTTGCTCCCTATTGAGGCTAAGGAAGCCAGCAAATTCCAAGCAATCTAAATGAATGGACCTGACACAACATCATTGCATCAAGGTTTGAAAATTATACGAAGTCCATTAAGAAGGCTATGAGACTTGAAGAGGATTTCAAAGACAATGCCATGAATGGGTATCCAAAAAGAAATACCAGATTTTCAGGATGTCAACAAGGGATGGCTCAAGGTCACTAGGCTAAGAAAGGATCTTATAGGAAATTTAGAAGTAACTCTACCTTAAGTAGGCTAGGAAATTATACCCCACCCCATAATGCTCAAGGCAGGACTTAAGAAGCTTGCTCTGAGTGTGAGAAGTAATTCCATGGGAATAAATCGTGCTTATTGTTATAGGATATGAGAGCATGCTTAACTGTCGGAAGATTGGTCATCTTGACTAGAACTGCACCTCCTCTTAAAGAAATTTAGTAGTGCAAACTTAAGAGAAATGATCAAAGGAAGAAAGCACAATGGAGAGTGTTTTTCCCCACACCCAATGATGCTCAGCCTCTTGTAGTCTTTATTATCAGGAAGTTTAACCATATCCCGGGGAACACATGTTACAACTTACTAGAGATGCTGCAAACGATGTCAAGTGATGTTAACCAAATGGACTCTATTAGTTTCATGGCACAGTTCATAAACCAAGTGAGAATATATAAATTAGATTACAAGGTTATTTGAACCATATATGAATGGTTTTCTGAAACTTATTTTGTAGAATGGAGTGACATAACAATATTACATTTCAATTATCTTATAGTATTGAAGCACAACAACCTGATAAGGACTCAAACACTACAGCCGATCAGATTAATTCAAATTCAAATACTGCAAGAGATAAGAACAGTTCAAGATAAGCGAAAATAGTTTCATCTCATCCAAAAGTCTATCTCCTCTACAATTTGTATTTCAAATGTATTCTTTTGTATTCATCCTATGTAACTAATCTGATTATATATATGAAAACAACTCCTAACGTTGAGTGTGTGGGACCATAAGATTTACCTCATAAATTATCTTTGTTCTTTTATGGTATCAGAGCATTTACGACTAACGTCATGAGTTCCTCTAATTCCAGCTCCTCCACAAATCAAACTAACTCCACCACTGTCACCACACTCTCTCTCCCTGTTCAAACACTATCAAATCATCCAATTCGCATTACCCTCGCCAAAGACAATTATCTTCTTTGGAAATACCAAGTTGTTACTCATCTCAATGCTCAAAACTTATTTGGCTATATTGATGGATCCAAAACAGCACCTTCTTCCACTATTTCTAATCCTGTCACTGGATCAAATCAGCCTATTCTCATTCCAAATCCTGAATATGTTGCTTGGCAACAACAAGATCAACTTATTCTCAACACATTGATTGCATCCCTCTCAGAGTCCATTTTATCTCAAGTTCTTGGCTGCAATACTTCTCGCACTCTATGGGTGGCTCTTGAACGTATGTTTATCTCCCAATCTCGGGCTCGTGTGATGCAAATCCAATACCAATTAGCTACCTCAAAGAAAGGTAACTCAAATGTGATTGATTATTTTCAGAGAATGCGTAGTCTTGGAGACACACTTGCTGCAGTTGGACAAGCTCTCTCAGATACTAAAATGAGCTCTTATATTCTTGCTGGCTTAGGAACTAAATACGACCCATTTGTCACTTCTGTCACCACTCGGGTGGACCCCCTTTCTCTTGATGAATTATATGGGCATTTCCTTGCTCATGAGCAGTGCTTGGAACAACAACAATCAGCTGCTGAGTTAGCATTTTCTACTGCCAATATGGCAACTCGAAATACCACAAATCGTGGTCGTGGTGGTCGTGGTTTCTATGGACGTGGATCCTCTTCAAATCAAAATGGTCGAGGCACAAGAGGACGTGGTCGTGGTTCCTCAAAGTCATCCAACAATCCCTTTTCCTCTGGGACTCCACGTGTTGTTTGCCAAGTTTGCAACAAACCTAGTCACGTTGCTATAAGTTGCTACCACAGATTTGATCATTCTTATCAAGCTAATCCACCTGCAACTGCCCAAGCCTTTTACTCTTCACCATCTGCCATTCAGGATGACAACTGGTATCCAGATACTGGTGCCTCACACCATCTTACACCAAACTTCTCTAATCTCAATGTGAGCTCTGAAGCATATTCTGGCATTGATCAGATCACGATCGGCAATGGTCAAGGTTTGCCTATTTCACATATTGGAAATGCATCTCTCTCTACACCTAATCACTCATTTTCTTTAAAACATGTGTTATATGTTCCCAATGCTTGCAAAAATCTTCTCTCTGTTAGTCAATTTGCTAAAGACAATAATGTATTTTTTGAGTTCTATGCTAACTTCTTTTTGATTAAGGATCTCACAACCGGGAGAATCCTCCACCGCGGACCTCTTAAGCAAGGGCTATATCCTCTCTTTTCACGTTCATCTCCAACCACTCCATCACATGCTCTTCTTGGAGAAAGAACATCTACTGCAAATTGGCATCTTCGTTTAGGACATCCCAACTTTCGTATTGTTCGTCAAGTGTTATCCAAGTTTCAACTTCCAGTTTCTGCAAATAAAACTTTGGCAATGTGTCCAGCATGCTCTCAAGCCAAAAGTCATCAGTTACCTTTTAATTCTTCTACCTTTGTTGCATATAAGCCTTTAGAATTGCTATTTTCAAATGTATGGGGTCCATCCCCAACTATTTCCTTTTCAGGCAATAAATATTATGTCTCCTTTGTTGATGCCTATAGTCGATTCACTTGGTTGTATCCCATTCAAGCAAAATCTAATGTTTTTCATGTTTTTAAGCAATTTCAACGTCAAGTTGAACGTCGCTTTAATGCTAAAATTCTCAGTGTTCAAACTGATTGGGGAGGTGAATTTAGATCTTTAAACACTTTTTTTAAACAAATTGGCATCACTCACCGTGTTTCATGCCCACATACTCATCAACAAAATGGTTGTGTTGAAAGAAAACATCGTCATATCATTGAAACTGCCCTTGCTTTACTCGCACACAGTTCTCTTCCTACCTCTTTTTGGGATGATGCTTGTCTTACAGCTTGTTCTCTTATTAATCGCATGCCCACTCCTGATCTGGGCCATCAATCACCTTTTCACAAATTGTTTCATCAAGAACCTGACTACAAATTTTTGAAGGTTTTTGGGTGTGCATGTTACCCTCATCTTCGTCCTTACAACAATAACAAGCTTCAATTTCGCTCTCTTCAATGCATTTTTCTTGGCTATAGTTCACATTATAAAGGTTATAAATGTCTACATATATCCACTGGTCGCATTTATATATCACGTGATGTGCTCTTTGATGAATTTACTTTTCCCTTTGCCAACAAAACACTTTCACCCACTTCTTTACAGCCCAACACTTCTACTATTGTTCCACTTTCTATTACTGTTCCACTAACATCTTTGCAGGTTGCTAATACATCTCCTACTTCACAAACCAACAATACCAGTCCGTCATGTTCTGATCGTGCCAGAATCAGTGATGCTTCTCCAACCAACAGCTCATCAAATCACACTGCACCTTCATCAGTTCAGTCTTCTGTTTCAGCTCCACTTCGTACTCATCCAATGGTGACTTGGTCACGGAATTTGATCACCAAACCGAAACAATTTCATGATGGGATTATCCAGTACCCGGTTCCTCGAGCTCTAATGTCTTTGATGTCTTCTTCCGAGCCCATCTGTTATTCTACAGCAGCGAAATTTCCTGAGTGGCACATTACTATGGAAGCCGAGTTTCATGCCTTGTTAAAAAATAACACTTGGAGTCTTGTTCCTCCTTCAAGAGCTCGTACTATAGTGGGTTGTAAATGGGTTTTCCAAATCAAAAGAAGAGCTGATGGCACAATTGAGCGTTATAAGGCTCGCCTTGTAGCCAAAGGATTTCACCAACAAGCCGGAATTGATTTTAGTGAAACTTTTAGTCCCGTTGTCAAACCCACAACTATTCGGGTTGTTCTCTCACTTGCTATCTCAGATGGTTGGTCTATGCGCCAAATTGACATACAAAATGCCTTTCTTCATGGCAACTTATCTGAAGAAGTATACATGCTCCAACCTCCGGGTTTTCATCATCCATCCTTGCCAAACCACATATGCAAATTGAACAAGGCCATCTACGGTCTCAAACAAGCGCCTCGTGCACGGTTTTCGCGCTTGAGTGGCAAATTGTTGGAGCTTGGCTTTACTGCCTCTAAAACTGACACATCTCTCTTCACTTTCCTCTTAAATTCCCTCACTAAGTATGTGCTCATATACGTGGATGATATCATTATCACCAGCTCAAATCCTTTGGCAATTGATGATCTTCTCAATCTACTTCGGCGAGATTTTGCTGATAAAGATCTTGGTGAGTTAAACTATTTTCTCGGCATTGAAGTTCTTAAGCATCCAGATGGTGTTTTGTTATCTCAACGCCGTTATATCATTCATCTTCTTAACCACACAAATATGTTGCATGCCAAGCCAATTTCCTCTCCGATGTCAAATGCTAAGCCACTTTCTGCATTTGATGGTGCTATCTTTCCTAATCTTACTCTGTTTCGCAGCACTATTGGCTCTCTACAATATCTTTCAATCACTCGACCCGATTTGTCATTTGCAGTTAATCGTGTTTGTCAATTTATGCACAGACCGACTACCACTCACTGGCAAGCAGTAAAGAGAATTCTAAGATATCTTAAGCATACCATCTCTCATGGTCTTTTACTAAAACGTTCTTCATCCACTCGCCTTGGTGCCTTTTCTGATGCTGATTGGGCTAGATGTCCAGATGATAGGCGGTCTACTAGTGGCTTTTGTGTTTATCTTGGTGACAACTTGATTTCTTGGAGCTCTAAGAAGCAGCCTACTGTGGCTCGATCGAGCACAGAGGCTGAATACAAGGCTATTGCTAATACCACTACTGAATTGCTCTGGCTCCAGTTTTTGTTGCGTGATCTTGGTCTCCATCAATCCCATCCTCCTCAGCTGTGGTGTGACAATATTGGTGCAACATATCTCACTACTAATCCAATCTTTCATGCAAGAACCAAGCATGTGGAAATTGATTTCCATTTTGTTTGAGATAAAGTTGCTGCTAAGGCCTTGGAAGTCCGGTTCATTTCTGGCAAGGATCAATTAGCGGATGTCTTCACCAAACCGCTTGTTTCGTCCCGTTTCCACTGGCTTGTTTCCAAGCTCCACGTGTGTTCTTCCCCATTAAGCTTGCGGGGGGATATTGAAGCACAACAATCTGATAAGGACTCAAACACTACAGCAGATCAGATTAATTCAAATTCAAATACTGCAAGAGATAAGAACAGTTCAAGATAAGCCAGAATAGTTTCATCTCATCCAAAAGTCTATCTCATCTACAATTTGTATTTCAAATGTATTCTTTTGTATTCATCCTATGTAACTAATCTGATTATATATATGAAAGCAACTCCCAACGTTGAGTGTGTGGGAGCATAAGATTTACCTCATAAATTATCTGAACGGTTTAGACCCCTTAAACAAACAACCAGATTGCGTAGCCTAGATTAATTAGCCAAGTTTTAACTTAGTCAAATTAAACAATTCTAGGTTAAAACAATCAAATAATCATATCATGCATATAAAACATATAAAGCAGCGGAATAATAAAAGAACACAAGATATGATCACCCAGGAAACCACACGAAAAAACCTGGAGAGGATTTTACCCACCGATCCTCAAGGCAAAACGGAATCCACTAAGAAAGAATTGAAGTTCTTACAAAAGGACTTACAAGCTCCCCGCTTGACTTCCTAATGCTACCCACCAGTAAAACTTCCTGACACGACCACGCGCAGGCTCCGAGTCCACGGACTACTTCTTTCTTTGTATTCCTTCAATCAGCTACAAGCTCCCCGCTTGTTTATCTTTAAGCTTCAATGGCAGCAACCAAGTTGATCATCAAGATGTAGATAATATCTCTACCTTGAAAACCCTAAGTTTATGTGAAGGAAAGCTCCTCAAGGATCTCACAAGAGATTCATATAAAACCGCAATGTATGAGCAACAATACAACTTGTGCAACTCTGAAAACGTGGCTAGGGTTTTGCCTTATATACCTAGGGCAAAAACATAAACCCTAAACGTTTTAAAAGAGTTAGGGCTGAGCTGGAATTTCTGCAGAAAAACGCATCTGGGCCGATTTTCGATCGATCGAGAATTACATTTGATCGATCGAGTTAGGCCGAGAAGCCCCAATGCATCTGCAGTCACTCGATTCCAACTTTACAATATTTTACCAACTTTGAGCAAGCCTAAACATGACTAAGTACATTGTTTTGATCATGGTTTGCCAACATTACAAATTAGAGTTCTAAATACATAAAATCCTAAGACTTTAGAACCTAACAAACTCCTCCTTTGGCAATCTGTGACAAAACACAAATAAAAAGCTCAAAGTTTACAATTGAAAAGCCCTTTACAAAAATAATGCTCATAAAGACTAGAATTCAATCCTAACTACTATCCATCGGTTGCAAGTGTAGACAGCAGCTCAATTGAAACAACCTGTGTATTCCTGAAATACTCAACAAACGCATAAACGCATGTGTGACAGAAAATAGTATATAAACAGGTATAATATTCTTGTAAGATTCACATAACACAAAATAAAGATATATATCAATGAACAACTCATAAATATAGATCAATAAGCAGTGAATCATGAGACAACAAGAATCAAATAAAAATGTGTATATCAATATATCAATGTTACTCCCCCTAACATGAATATTCCCAAAAAATGATATACAAAGTGAAGCACTTAGATACAATCTAATAAACTCCACAAAACAATATCTCATGCTAAAAAAAATATCTCCCCCTAACTACAAAATCTCCTCAAAAAGTCAAAACTCCTCTACAAGACAAGATATCTACTCCCCCTTTTTGTGACGGAATGCCAAAGGGCAATCAAGAGTCGCCATCAAAAGGTGGTGGTGAGGGTGAATGAAGATGCGCAAGGTCGGCTCGCAGAGCACGCATCTCATCCAGCAGGTCTACCAAAATCTAACCATGAGCCGCCTAAACGGTCATGACAGTCTCTAAAGTACGACGAACATCGAAGTCGGCCGAAGGAGGTGGAGGAACAGCAGCAGCAGCAGCATCATCATCACCAACTAGATCAGGAATATCATCACTAGCATGACCTGTAGAAGACGAAGGAGGAGGAGGAGCGCTAGAAGATGGCTCAGACCTAGGGTGTTTAGAACCAGCTCGAAGATGAGCGGCCTTCTGTCTAAGAAAAGACGCACCTATAGGACCAATGATATGAACGGGCTCAGAGGAAAGGAAGCCACTAATATCAAGATAAAGTAAAATCCTATGAATAAAAATAGGATGAACAAGAGCATGAGAAGAAGATGAACTCCTATAAACTTCATTCAAAGAACGAAGAAAAAGATGAGGAAAACTAATAGGAGCATCGGTGACAAGAGCGTACAAAAATACACACCTTTCAAGAGGAATGGTGTGAACATGAGAGATGGGCCAGAGGGAATGACAGGCTATCCTAAAGAAAAGATAATGTAACCCGGAGAGCTCAGCAGAAGTGATCCTAGGATCAGAACCCCACTGGACAGTAGTCCCAGTGATGTAAGACAAAACGTCGCTCAGCTTGGGAGACTCAGTGTAAGGATAGACAGGCTCACGAACCAACGGTACCCCTAGAGCATCAGCCACTACCTGTGGAGTAATGGAGTACTCTACGCCTCGTATCCAACTCTGAACAAGAGTGTTGGAATCATAGACACGGATAGAGATGTTCGAATAGAACTCTCTAATCAAGGTAGCCGGAGGAGGAGGGTCAGACACATCTAACAATGGCAACCAGCCCTTACGCTCAAAGTTTGCCCTAATGGCAGGATCTAGCTCATCTAAAATGACAGAACGCTCAGCCCAAATCTTCCTCTGAAGATTGAGCTTCTCATAAATCTCTTGGTTTTTCTCCCTAGGAAACCTCTCTCGGTCAAAGGATGGAGGGGAAGGAGAAGGGGAAGGAATAGTCCTACGAGCTCTAGTCTTCCTAGGCATGGTGCTAAGGAAAGGACAGAGACACAAAGACAAAACCAAAAGAACAAAAAAAAAACAAAAAACCAAGGGCAGACTGCAAGTTAGCACAAAAACAATAGAATGAAATATCTATATGATGCATGAACAATAACAATGTTATGATGCATGAACTAAATGCAGTAAACAAGTTCAAATTAAGTTCAATTTCACAAAATTGGCTCGAACATAGAGTTTCTTAACAAATACCCTAAAAATTTGAAAACCACTTGAAAAATTTTGCACCAAATTGATGAATTAAGCATTACAAAACACAATACAATGATTATAATGCCTGATTACATCAATACACAAAGCCAATTTCATCAAATTCAACTCAATTTCACAAAAGCCCCAATTCGGATCAAATAGGAACCCTAGAATTTTCAATTTTTCATCAAACACAAAATTGATCAAATTAAACTATTAAGAGCATATCTAGGACGTGTCCCCACAAAAACCCATTGATCAATTTCATAAAATGTGGTCTGAATCATCAACAATCCCAAAAAGAAAAAGTTCCGAAAATCTCCCTTAAATGCATGAAAAAATGCATGAAAACTTGAAAATAAGTTGAAAAGGAAGGGCAAAAGAGTCTTACCGACTTGAGGAAAGAGATTTCTTGCAAAAAATCCGAAGGAAAACGACAAAAAATTGGAACTACTGAGCTTGCCTCGTCGGAGAGAGAAAAGAGACTTTGAAAAAGTTTTGAAAAGGTGTTTGAAAAAGTCAGATTTCTTCTTTTTAAAAAAGCTTCTCCACGATATTTGATCGATCGAAAAATACATTCGATCGATCGAATGAGACAGTCGTTTTAGAACAATCCAGGGCACTTTTTCGATTGATCGAAAATCACAATGGATCGATCGAAATGGGCAGAAACTCACAAAAATTTTGGGAAAAATCACAATTTTGATGCTAATTGATGCTAATATAGATTTCCTTTTCTTGGTTTTGCTTGCTTGGAATTAACGTCACATTGGCATCAGTCAGAAATCAACGAAAAGCAGGAAAGTAAGAAATTTGATTAATGTAATGATATATTTATTCAAAGTATTTCTCGACAAAACAAAGAGGAAGTTCACAAGAAGTCACTACAAACTCTTTTGCACTATTCTAAATTCAAAACTGAGTGACTTGTTTTGGATAAATGGTTTAAAGAAGATCCGTCATTCAAAAAATCCATTTCACTTCCAATTCTCCAGCTCAAATGCAATTGAGACCCTCATTAGATTATCAATCCAGGACTACTGAGGTCTAGAATGAAGGATGCCACATATGAGAAGCTAAGTAGCTAAGCAGCCTCATGTACACATTTAGGCATTGTAGTCAAAACTGTGTTTGCTGAATGTTAGCCTCCACGTTTATCCAGCTAGTCGAGAAGTGAGATCAAGGAAGATATCTTCCCTGCAGGGGATTGTGAGACCACCCATGGGATGATTAAATCCATATTCTTCTTCAGCTTGACTTAGCAAGTGTTGGAATAAAGGCTTGCTCAAGTATGATATTGGAATTACAAACCTCTTCTTTTGGCTATCCCCAACATAGACTGCAAAATAGCCCTTTGGAACATCTATAGCCTTTGAAACTGCTTGGCTTGCACTAGTTGAAGACCGTTTAAGATTTTGCATAGCATGAATAATGCCAGGCAAGCGGAAACCCATGGTTTTATCTCTTAGGAGGAAGAAGAGAAAAAAAGATCTCAAAGGATTTGTAGAGCTTGTTTTGCTTGTGCATACAAAGACTTGTGTTGCTTGTAAACCCAATGATATGTGTATATATAGGTGAAATGGTACACATAAAATTTCCGTCACAGGAAATGACTGGTGAAAACTTAAAGAGGCATAAACATGCACCAATGAAAGACATTAACATGAGAAATCACATGGATTTGTCTTCCATCTCATCGTGAGGAATGCATGTGTTATTGGTGAAACTTTCTACTTTTAGAGAAACATCATGCCCTACCACTTCTTAGATGGCACCCAACGGAGAACCCACTGGAAGTCTTAAGTTATTATCTGGATAGAAGAAATCTCTTCTAAAATTAAACCTTTAAATTTAGATAGAGGACATGCTATAGACATTTAATTCCTTCCTTCTTATTGGGATGATTATATGGACAGGATCATTAGATAGATACATCCAAGTTTCAAACATATGCCTCTTTTAACTTGTAAAATAAACAGTTGTGGATATAACTTCAATGAAATCTCAATTGGTAGGTTTCCAAGCTCAAAACCAATATTTGAAGGGATTGCACTCATTGGAGTGAGAATTTATTAAGCATATAAACCTAAGATGTGCATATCGGATCTCTATGCAATGAACAGCAAGGTTCCTTCCCCCTCCCCACTATTCAAGTTGAATGAAAGCTCTGTTGGTAGACATTTGAGCTTTAAACTCCAATTGACAAACTCAGTTCACTTGACCTATACCCTACTTCTTGTTCCCATCTCTACCAAACCAGATTTGAAATTCCAAAATGCTGGGTTACACGATGTTATAGCAAAGAAATCAATCACTTGTGGTCTTCAATATCAGAGAGGTTTATTTATAGGGTAATAGTAGTTGCAGTGTGTTACACACTTATGTTTTTAAAACTGAAAATGGTTAAAGTCACGTTTTCAATTTATAAAAACACATATAACAATGCGTAATAAACAATGCCCTTAACAATATATCCAGGGGTGCAAATGGACTTATACATTCAAGGAGCATTTTCATAAACCAATAAAGTGATGAGAAAAATTAGGTAACTAGGTAACGAGATTAAATAAAACATATATGGATGGTTTTCTGAACCTTATTTCTTAGAATGGTAAGACATAGCAACTTACATTTCAATTACCATACAGAAATAAGGGGTGTTGTGAACTATAATTGTTTGTAATGGATAATCTAATACATCAACTTCTACAAAGATTATTCTTTATTGGTAAAAGTTAAATGAATGCCCTAGCCCCTAAGGGCATTTTTTTTAATTGCTCTGCAAATAAAGATGCAACCCATCAACAATTACTTATACATGGCTACCTTGAACAAAATCCATAAAAAAGAAGAATAACTCTTAACTCACATGAACATTTTGGAATATCAATTAGCTTTATAGAATTAAATTGACTTCACAGTTTACATGAGCCTTAAAATACATATATTTTTTTCCCATCCAAAATTTGTATCTTGGTATGTTGTGTTAGAGAGTTAGTGTTCTCAACTACGTACCAGTTATGATGTCTTGTTGACCATAGTTCATGGCCATTCAAACTATATGTGAGATCAGAATATTCTGTACATGGGATTGTGAAACCACCCCCATACAATGAATACCAAACTCCTTTCGGCCTAACTAATAGGTCTAGGCATGAAGGCTGCTTCAAGTCTGAAATTAGAATCACAAATTTATTCTTTTCATTATCTCCTATGTATACAGCAAAGTGGCCTTAGGACACATTAATGGTCTCTGGAGACAAATGAATGCACTGTAGAATCAGCTTACAGCACCCCAAAAAAAAAAAAAGGGGAATAATGGTCAAGTGATACAATGGCTTTTAAGTTTTAGTAGGTAATGGATGAAAAGAAAGGAAGTTTTAGTACTTAGGAAATTGAGAGAAGTAATGGTAGTGTGTGGCTATCCTTGGAATAGCATTATGTATAGCCAGAAAAAGAGCTGTTAGGCAGTAAACTCATTGATATATTGGTGAAGATAAAAGGGAAATTGGGTTTGTTTGAGGACATATGTCATGAGGAATCACATGGTTTTGCCTTCCAACTAATTATTAGATTTGATAGGAATCGTTGTGTGTATTTTCTCTGTTGCAATTCTTCATGTCCTGTCAATCAATACTACACAAATAATTGTGGCCCATTTGAAACAATGTGGATCAAATTTCAGATATGTTATTTCAGCAAACCATTGGTCACCACACTATATGTTTGATAAGGGATTTCATAGCATTTAGACAATGACACGCTCATTGCAACACAAACATGCATGAAAAATTAACGGTTCACGTGGTTATGTATTGAGAAACATACAGGTGAGGAGAGAGTTGGTGGTCATTTGAACTAGGGCCTGATTTTGAAAGGTTGCTTGGTTGAATGGAAGCACCAAACCAACTGAGTGGATAATGTCTTATATGATGCTATAGACCCTAATTGACCCAAGCCACCAAACCAGCAAGCAATCCATGGTTTAAAGAAACATTTTCATGTCTGTTTGCTAATTCTCTTGTATTTCAATTGATAGGCCATATTTGGAAAGTCATGCTAACAAACTGCAGGAACTTTGGAGTCTAGGTACTAGGCATTAATAAAGCAATTGCACTGTGCCTTAATTGGTGATGCCAAGTGACCTCCTGAAACCATTGGTCTTCCTTACTATTTCAAAAAATCAAAAATTGCTTCTCTTTCAACACAACACCATGGACCAAGAGAATTTCTAGTCTACAATGTTTCAAAAATGTACAGGAATAGAATCTTTCACTCCTCCATCTGTGTAATTTGCAATCAAAAGGGCTCTGTTGATAACGAATTTGTCATTGCCCTTCAAGAATTACCGAACATATAAAAGAATGACAATATCTTGAATTTCATAAGTATATCCTCAAGCAGTACTAGGGCATTTATCTTGCAACATACAAATTGACTTCTCAATTTAATTGAATTTTAGTGATGCATACTCTTCAAAACCCGATTCCTCAATTCCTTTATATATAGGCACAAATTATGCTAAATAACTCAATCACTTAAGTCCTCATTTCCTCTAATATCACATCAATCCTCGTTGTTCAAGCCATTAAGGATACCATTCTATTGTTTACTTGCTTTCTTAAGTATAATACTCAATAGGTCGAGACGGCGGCTAAGGCTAAGGTCAAGCTATGGCTGAACCCATTTGAGGGAGCACCCTTGATCACCCTATCATCATCTACGTTTAGGCATTGGCACCCTAGCAAATAGATACTTTTACAGTCACGCCCAAGTGGGGTTTTACAGGGACTGGTCGTCCTCTACCCTTTTTTTACTTAAGGAAAAAAACAAACACTCCAGGTATTTGAATTTGATTGCCATCAAGTATTGGATAGTGTTTCTTGCTTGCTAGGCAGTCAAATCAATAAAAGAAAATGCCCACATTGCTGTTAATTTATGTTGGAGAGGAACAGAAAATGAGATTCATAGTATTGATCTCGTACTTGAACCAACAATTAATGGTCCCAAGAGCTACTAAGTTGTTTTGAGGGAGAATTTGGGATCACTATGTAATGTACAGAGGTTAGGGAGTCATAATTTGTAGTAGTCACAAAATAAAAACTAAAATATATTTTTCATCCTTAAAGTTTGCAAGTTTTTGCCCCCAGGCTTAAATTTTTATTTTCGTCCTTCAATTATTGATACGTTATACTTTTGAAAGAACTTCTTTTTCTATAGTTTTGAGATTTAATATATATATATATATATAACTTGACAAAAATGTAATGTTTTAAATATTTCAAAATGTAGGCAAACTTTAGGGACAAAAACAATATTTTAGTTTAAAAAATACAAAACATAAATCTTCCTTATATTTCATAAGATTCTCCTATGTTTTTCATTTTTTTTTTTAGAATACTAATTATTTTTAACACACACGTGAGGACAGGAGATGAAGTTTTTTAAAGAAACTTACAGTGATGTATATCCTATATCTCTCATTTTCCTAGTTTACTTTCAAGATATTTCTTGTGGTTGAAACAATTTCTTTATTCACTTTTATCTTGTTAACTGCTAGAATTTTTGGTTACATGAAAATTCTGATATAGATAGAAGACTAATATCGAACTTAAATATAAGCTTTGTAAAACAGGAAGTTTAAAGTCTATATCAAAATATGATCAGACAGTTTTGTGTTAAAACTTACAAGTACCTTTATTAAATTATAAGAAAGGCAATTAAGTAAAAATACATATAGAATTCTTGAGGAGCTCAAACAAATTGTCCCCAAAATTTATGAAAACTGCTACTTGTGATTGGGAGATTTCAACTTCGACATCTCCTAAATAGAGATCAAAGCTAAAGGATTTTTTTTTTTTTTTGGGATCAGTAAAGATCAAAACTAAGGGAATAAGAGAACAATTGTATGTTCTCTTCAATGAAAATGCAAAACATTCTTACTATAAAACAAAGACCAAAATAGCATATCACATTGTGGTCAATAATCAAACACAATAACATTATGGAAAATATATTGAGAGCAATAATCCTAATTAGTTGAGACAAGGTCAACAAAAAAGCGAAGGCTTAGCCAAATCGCAATTCTCTATAAACATGAACTTCAAATTAAGCAATTCCCTACAAACATGAAGATCAAATGAAGAAAATATTGATGGCACACAAAGAAACCAATCACAACTAATACAAAACACCCATAACCCAAATCACTTTTCGAAAAACCAAACCATGAAACTCGAACTTATTCATCATGAAAGTCCAAAATTGAATCACATTGTTTTTTCTAATAATGAGAGTTAAGTGGAGAACAAATTTAACAATGATCCATACAAAAAAGGCCAGACAGATTTTAAATTCATACTTATATATATTTAAAAAAAAAAAATCATACTGTGCCCAGCTATGTCAACTTGTGTGCTTTTGCTAGCTTTAGGGTCACTGACGGGTTTAAGCTAGAGGAGATGGACATGACCGAAAGATCACTCAGCAAAAGCTATGCTATTAAAAAATAAGAGCATCCACAATGGACCTGTTATATGCCAAATGTTAAGTACATTTGGCATACAGGCCCAAAAATTGATCCACAACCGGAAGGCTATATGCCAAAAGCCAAATTTTTTTTGAGATTTAGCTACAGTACCATCTCAAATGTAAGATGGTACTATAGCTAAATGTTATAAAAAAAAAAAAAAAAATTAATGCCCAGAACACGTTTTATATTGTTATTTCTCTCTCCTCTCTCATTTTTTCTGTATCTTTTCTCTCTCCTCCTTCTCTCTTTCTCATCCCCTCTCTCTCTCGCTTCTCTCAGTTGAGTTTGCCAGATCGGAGCTCACGCCGGATCGGCGTGGTGGCGAGGCAGGCGGCGCGGCTGAGATGGGCATGGTGGTTGGAGGTCAGTGCAGTCGAGATCGGCGTGGAGACCGATGTGGAGATTGGCATGGAGACCGGTGTTTGGTGGGTTTGGTGGTGTTGACATGGTGGCCGGTTTCTGGGTTTGGTGGCCGGCGTTTGGTTGATTGGTTTGCTGGGTTTGGTGGATTATATGGTGGCTGATTTTTTGGTTTGGTGTGTTTTATTTTGTTTTTTTTTTTATTTTGGGTTTTTGGTTCCAGTGGGATTTTGTTAGGCCAAGGGTAGTGGTGGCGTGGTGGTGATTGTTTGTTTAGTTGCTGCCTGGGATTTTCTTTTTCTTTTTTTTCTTTTCTGGTGTTGACGGTTGATTATGGGTTGCTGCATTGTGGTGTTGGATTGATGGGTGGCAGAGATCGGAGGGAGGGTCAGCCATTGTTTGGTAAATAGATTGCAGATGAAATACTCACAAAATGTTATGGGCTCCGAAAACCGTGAAACTTCGTTGCGTACCAGCAATAAATTGTTGAACGATGCTTCAACTTCGACGCAAAATGGGTCGTTTTATCTTGCTTTCAAAGGAAGAAAGTTGAGAAAATTGAGTCCGACATTGGCACAGTCAGTGAAGAACTCGGAATTATGGGATGGAAGAACCAAGATGGTTTTTTCAGAAGGTGAAAAGTAAAGTAATGGAGGATTCTGGAAGGCACGCGTGTGGGGGAGAAAATTGAGAAAAAACAAAAAAATAAAAAATATATTTTATTAGGTAGATATATTATTTTAATGAGTAGAAGAGGAAAATAGAGTTTTGAGATGTTGGGTGTATTGTAAAATGGTATAAGATAATTGATAAAGTTACTTTTTGGGATGGTAAAATAAGATGAGATATGAAAACCGGCTGTGGATGCTCTAAGAGAGGAATGAAATGGAAAGAGAGTGGAAACTTCTACATTAAAATAGAAAAATTTACAAATGCCTTCCTTATTATATATTGCCTAGATTATATGGTTGTTAATATTGGAAACTTCTATATTAAAAAAAAAAAAAACACCGTGATTGTGTCTCAAATTTTTTTTTTTTTTTTTTTTTTTGGAGAAAGTGTCTCAATTTTTATCATTGTATTTATGTTGACAAAATATTGTTGTGTTTATGTTGACAAAAAAGTGTTTTGCGCAATTTTTTTAAGGAGTTTATTTTTAGAAACAAAATTTGGGAAGACTTTTTACGATGTTGATAATTTATTAGAGATTAAAAACAAAATTTGCACTTGATAAAGTTACTTAGATGTTTATTTATTTATTATTTTTTTTAATTTACTTGATAGTTATTGATGGTGAACTGAAAATTATACCAACTCCAATTCGTCCATGGGAGTTGTCCAGGTCAAGAAGACAAAAATGGTTATACCTAATAGGACAGTTGTCCATAGGCATATGGGTCGTCCATGAGGAAATCACTTGGACGACCCCCGACACTTGGGAAAATTTCAGAGAGATTTATCTACAAGAGCTAGTAAGTTGAACCATGTGTTATTATTTCGAGGCATGAGTAAGATCCTGGTTCATCACTATAACTTCCTATTCAGTATTTAACTTTCAACGACAGTTATAGAAGAGAAAGATATAATATTTTAACTCCTATGGCGGTTGTGGAAGTTAACCTTGAACCCTCTGACTTCCTTAAATACAGGGGAAGTTACGAGACAAGTAACCGCTTCAAGAGCTACTATATAAACACTCATTCATATTAAATGAAGGTAAGTTTTAGACAACTCCTAAAAAGTTGGAACTCGAGAATTTAAGAGAGAAACTAACTTAAGAATCGGAGGGTTGTTGGCCAGTCCACCTCGATCACCTTTGATTGTGTGTTTTCCTTTTCAGGCTTTCCAAGTAATTACTATATCATTGAAATCCGGAGCATTCAGCCTACTGACTTTTCTTTGCATCATCAGTTATAATGAAGAAATGTGAATATTAGATGTCTCTGTTAAAAATACTAGGAGGTATCATTTGAGTTACAAGACTTTAGACATTTTTAAAATTTAGTTTTAGACAGTATTTGAAAGGGTGGAGGCGGGTATAGGGAAGAGCATTATTTGAAACCTAGAATTTGTTTCTTCAATTTTACTTCATCCTTTAAAATAGAACCCACTATGTTAGAAGGAGTGAAGTTAAAGAAACGAAGATTAAATAACATTTACCCAATATATAATTATTATTGTTTCTATGTTTATAAATATGTTCAACTATTTCTTATATAAATATTTGGGGAAATCCTGTTCAAATTATCATTTTCCTGGAATTATGTCTAGCCAACTTTTCTTGGGAAGGTAGAGGTATTTTAGAAGTTTGTTTTTCCAAATGGAGTGTTCAAGTAGATTTTTTTTTTTTTTTTTTTTAAATTCTCTAAGATTTAGTTTGTTTTTATTTCTAATGGGCTTGGCTTAACTGTTTTATTAAACAATTTCCATTAGTTGTAGGGTCTATTTCTCTTTCCACACCCTTTTTTTCGACTATAGTTTTGCAATTTTTTTTATTTATTAAATGTAGTTCTCTAAGTGATCAGTAATATGAATTCTTTGACAATGACTCCCGTTGTAGATTGTGTAATTAAAATATTTACATGGACTTACCATAAGTTAGGCTAGTTAGGATCATTTTTACCTTTGGTACTTTCAATTCTTTAACCAATTTCTTCTATTACAGTGTCTGTATGATCTTAAACAACGGAATACAAATTTCTTTCTATTCTGTACTTTTGCAAGGACTACCTTTGATGTTGTGCGACCAATTATGACTTTGGTTGTGGGAAAAACAACAATATACTTGTCCATGGGTAGATTTAGCATCATTATATTGATGTTAATCTTAGAGTATAAGTTTAATGATTTTATTAAAAAAAAAAAAAAAGGTTTCAAAGCTTGCATTCGTTATAGTTACATATGTGTCTATAATTTTGTTTTAGATAGAGATTGAAAAGGAAAAAGAAAAAGAGAGTTCTATTTCAAATCTAGAATTCGTTTGTTCAACTTTACTTCATCCTTTAAAGTAGAACCCACCATGTTAAAAGGACTGAAGTTGAAGAAAGAAAAATTTGAAACAACATTTATCCAAAATAATTATCTTTTATTTTATACGTTTGATTGTTATGTGATAAATATCTCTAAGATTTATATATTTAGGGTTTTTTGGGCAAGATATTAGTATTATCTCACTGATTAACCTTCTCTTACTGACGTAGTAAAGATTAGAATGGGCAAATTTGAAGAAAAGTCTTAATAAAATTATTATTATTGCTAATATGTTTATAAATATGTTTAAAATTTGTTTGTTTATAAGTATACTTAAGATTAATATGGCTATATGTGCAATGGTTTTTTAAGAGTTATCGATAAGGTGGCCCATTTTGTTACATGGGGAACTAGAATAACCCTAATTCTTTTGAGGGGAAAATAATTGAGATTCATGACATAAGGAAAGTGCAAGATCCATTTGTGCTCTATCCCAAAAAGAGAAATAAAAATTTAAAATAACATTTACCCAAAATAATTATCTTTTTTTATATGTTTAATTTTTAAGTGATAAATATCTTTAAGATTTATATAGTTGGGGTTTTTTGGGCAAAATCTTAGTATTATCTCACTGATTAACCTTCTCTTACTGACATAGTAAAGATTAGAATGGGCAAAAGTTGAAAAAAAGTTTTAATAAAATTATTATTATTGCTAATATGTTTATAAATATGTTTAAGATTCACTTGTTTTTAAGTATGTTTAAGATTTATATGGTTATATGTGTAATGGTTTTTTAAGAGTCATTAATAAGGTAGCCCATTTTGCTACTTGGAGGACTAGAATAACCCTCATTCTTTTGAAGGAAAAACGATTAAGATTCATGACATAAGGAAAGTGCAAGATCTATTTGTGCTATATCCCAAAAAGATTATTCAAGTTACAATTAGAGCTCCTCATAATAATTTATATAGACTAGTTCAATTAAATTTGCCTAACACATGTCTCAACAACACACGTTCTGACAATCAAGAAGGGGAGTTTACAGACTTTATGACATCTACATACCTAATGAAAAGATTTGACAGAACATCATTGCATCATGGTTTGAAAATTGAAAATTATACAGAGTCAATCAAAAAGGCTATGAGACTTGAAGAGGATTTTAAGAATAATTCCATAAATGGGAATCCAAAAAGAAATACCAGATTGTCTGGATCTCAGTAAGGAAAGGCTAAGAAACTTGCTTTACTCCATAATGCCTGAGGCAGGACTTAAGAAGCTTTCTTTGAGTGTGGGAAGTTCCAAGGGAATAAATTGTGCTTGTTAGAGATATATTAGCCCATTAGCATAGGCCCAAGTCTAATTCTACTTTGTGTGCAAGCCAAGTCTCCTACTTGTACTAGAAGTCTATTAGTCTAGGGTTTAGTCTACTATATATACACATGTTATGGTTCATTGTAATACAGGATTTGTACTACACTATAATATATTATTGATGTAGCCTTTTAGGGTTTCCTCCATGGATGTAGGCCGTTAGGCTGAACCATATAACCCTTGTGTGTTATTGTGTTCTACACTTTATGCTTTCGCTTCCACATCTATACTAGCTTATTCAACATGGTGTATCAATGCTAATATTTAACATGGTATCAGAGCCACCTTCTTGTGGTCATGGTTTTCTGTCCTTACGGTATATTTGAGAGCAATCTTTGTCTTCCTCGGTGTTTTTTCGCTGCGTTCATCTTCTTTGGCTTCTTACTGCTGCCGTCAAAACTCTCCGGTATAGTCATGCCACCGTTAGAAGTCGCATCAACACTGCAAGACCATTGCTTTCCTCAACCTACCGTCACAAAGCCAAACTTTATTTAAGGGATCTTCTCAACCTTATCAAATCTCAAGATTTCATCAAACTTCCATCTTGAGTTTGAGAGGGGGTGTTAGAGATATATTAGCCCATTAGCATAGGCCCAAGTCTAATTCTACTTTGTGTGCAAGCCAAGTCTCCTACTTGTACTAGAAGTCTATTAGTCTAGGGTTTAGTCTACTATATATACACATGTTATGGTTCATTGTAATACAGGATTTGTACTACACTATAATATATTATTGATGTAGTCTTTTAGGGTTTCCTCCATGGATGTAGGCCGTTAGGCTGAACCATGTAATCCTTGTGTGTTATTGTGTTCTACACTTTATGCTTTCGCTTCCGCATCTATACTAGCTTATTCAACATGGTGTATCAATGCTAATATTTAACAGTGCTTATTGGAGATGAGGGCATGCTTTAACTGTGGGAAGATTGGTCATCTTGTCCTGAGCTGCAGCTCTTCTCAGAGAAATTTAGTAGCACAACTTAATGGAAATGACCAAAGGAAGAAAGCACAATGGAGTGTTTTTCCCCCAAGGATGCTCAAGCTTCAAATTCAGTAATACAAGTATTCTTCCCTTGTTCTCTAATTTGGCTAAAGTTCTCTTTGATTCTGGGTTTATGCAGTCCTTCATCTCAAATTGGTATATATGTCTAAGCTTTGTTACAAGGAACTTAAGCTCTTATACTATGATTTATTTATCACTACACTTGTAGGTGACTCCTTGAAGACTAACATTGTGCTTTAAGTCTTGCATTATTCAAGTCAAGGATAGGCATAAGCTCCAAGATTTGATCTTGTCAGCCATGCTTATTTCCATATTTTCTTAGGAATGGACCGACTGGCATACCATGCAAATGTGGATTGTTTTGCAAAAGAGGTGGTGTTTAGACTTCCAAGGGAACCTGAATTTCGATTTATATGCTTGAGAGTGCATTCTCTATCCTGAGTGATATCGACTATTCGAGCTAGTCAGTTGTTACAAATAGGATGCCAAGTATGTCTTATAAATCTGTTGGATACAAGCAAGGAATATTTTAAATTGAAAGGCATCCCCATTGTGAAGGAATTCCCTAATGCTTTCATGAAACCTACCAATGTTACTATATATAGTTAATTAGAGAGATCTAGTAATATACTAAACCTCAAGCAAGCCATTGGACAATTGCACCACATGCATAATACCTTAACTAAAGTGAATATATATAATATGAATTAATGAGTTTGGAATCTCTGAAAACTGTTTATTTCCCCACAAATTTAAAGCTATTCAATTTATTACTTTATACTTCAATAGTTATAGAACCTTATAGCAACTATAAGAATCGTGATCAGAAATTTTTACTGCCACTGTCATGTCTCAAAATGAAAAAAAAAAAAAAAAAAAATCTTAATAGTTCCTTTTTGTTTTTCTGTTTTTGAATTTGCTTTTTTTCAGAAGGACATATAAGCTTCTTGAAGCTTATGAAACAAATTGGTTAGTCCAACTCTATCAAGTTAGTCATGATTATTATAAATCAGAAATCTTACACCTTAAGATCTTGTTTTGGATAATTGTTGGGGATCTCAAGTCATCAGACTGACCCACCAAGGTTGGTTGGCTAGATGGCCCCATGGCACCAAAAAAAGCCACTGAAAAACACAAGACTAAGTTCAATGCTTATTTGAACAACCAAATGTATCTTAAGATCCTCTCTGATCAAGAAGGATCCTTGATGCCAAAAAAATGTCTAGCATCAATAAGCCAGTGCTTCATCAATTCAAAACTACGTGGATAAACCCATATAAATTTCACTAGTTGCACCTTTTTCTTTACTTTTCCTCTCAAAATGGTAGGGTATGTTGTCTTGCAAGAGACAAGGCAAACCATGTGCACATTCAACAATAACTTCACCTGACATGTCTCTCAACATTCTCCATTCTAAAGCTCACTCTTTATACTGTTTAAGGTTTGACCTCTGCCTATATAACTTCAGGACCTAAAGATGCCATTTCAACTCGTAGTCCTTAACCAAAGCTCTTCTATCATCCACACCAACCTAGCAAGTTGCACCTTTTACCCTTTTTTTCAATTCTAAAGATGGGTATCAGATTGATGGGAATAGCTCATGCTAAACAAAAGCTCCAGAGAACTCTTTCAGCAAGAATGGGAATGGTTTCTGCTACTAGTATTGATGTACCAAAAGGCCACTTTGCAGTTTATGTTGGAGAAACACACAAGAAGAGGTTTGTGATTCCAATATCTTACTTGAACCACCCTTTATTCCAAGACTTGCTAAACAGAGCTGAGGAAGAATTTGGATTTGATCATCCTATGGGCGGTCTCACAATTCCATGCAGTGAAGAATTCTTCATTACTTTAACTTCAGCTCTAAATTGTTCATAAATAAACAATGGCTATATAGCCTGACAAAAATTCTCTTTGACCCCATTGGTCTATTTGTCAAAACAACAAAAATTGAGACAAGCCTGGCAGTCTCTTTGGTTTTGTATTGTGGGCTATTGTCAATGCCATTCCTATGGTTTCTTGTAATTGTAAATATATTGTTCATTATTAAATTTCTATCTGTTGAACAGAACTTCTAAGGTAACTATGAGAGTATGTTTGTGTTTTAAACTAGAACTCCGATGTTTATTCAAATAGCAATATATTCGATGAATCATTGAAATGATTCATTAAAATACATAAGCAATGCATTAAAATAATTTCAATCCCAATGTCAAATTAGTATTTATTAATAACAAGTTTAAAAGATTCTCCACCAAAAAAAAAAAAAAGTTTAAAATGTAGGTTATAGTTAATAACTCAGTCATTAGCATCCTTACAAGATACATTGAAAAATAATATATAATAATAACCACCTTTCTTTAGTCAAAATCATTAGCTTCAAAATTAAAGTACTATCACAATCATTAGCTTTTTTTTTTTTTGATGAATTTATCTAAAATCATAGGTCTATACAGGATGGAATATATATATATTGTGTGTGTGTGTGTGTGAATGTGTGTAAAAGATGGAAGCCATAAGTGTTTCATACGATATAAAATTAAAAAAAAAAAATCGCAAAAAAAAAAAAAAAAAAAAAACAGAAAAAGGGTAAATAGATGTATATACAAGTATATTAACAATTTGTTTCTCAAAAAAAGAAAAAAGAAAAGTATATTAACAATTTGAACGGAAAAATGGGAACTAAAAGAACGGTTATATATGTTAAGCTGTTTTCTTTATTATAATTTAATTTAGTAACATATATGATCTTAATATATATATATATATATATTTTAGAAAATCATACATGATCTTAATATAATCGTATAAGATGATATAAAAATAAAGTAAATAAGCATTTAATATATTTAGTATATTCCCTCTTTCTCAAAAGAAAAAAAAATATATATATATATATATATTTAGTATATTCCCTCAAAAAAAATTATTTAGTATATATTTTTTCTTCAATTTTTAGTTGTGCTCTGCTTTCAAGTAAAATAGAGATTATGTTTAATATATTCCTTTATTCATCTACTTAGCCCCAAAAAAAGTATTTATTTTTTCATATTATTTAAAATTCAATATATATATATATATATTGGCAATAAGGTTTAATCCTTCAAATTATAAAAAAAAAAAATCTTAATAAATAAAAAATATTCAAATATATATATATATATATATATGAAATATTTAAGGCCTATGTATAGCATGATATTTACAAGGGGAAAAAACTAAAGAGGGCTTTTATTCTTTGATGGAACATACATTTGTAGGGCCTGTACTATTCATTTGTTGTTTTTGGTTTTAGTTTTTTATGATGTCACTTTAAAGCAAATAATATTTTGGAATGTTGGGGCAGGCCCATCTGTCTCGTCAGTCCACAACGGCCCAAGGGGAGATTGGACTGGGCCCAACAAAATGACAACAACTAGCTCGTTGAGTAAAGTTAGTGGGCTAATTCAGAATGTTTACCACATTGGCTCACAACCCAGTAATCAAAACACCTAGAAAGCAATTCTCATGTCCTCCAACGTCCAAACAAAAATGCTGCTAACAAAAGAACAAAACAATCCAGTTCGAGAACTTTGGGGCATTCAAACCAGTATAATAATAAAAAATGTGTCAAATTTACAGATTTATTAAGCTCAAAAGTTATCCACATCAATTAATTTAAAATTATATAAATATTCATTGTTGTTACAATAATCATGTATATTTATAATGTTATTATTCATTTGTATTTTATATTTTATTATTTTTTCTCTCACCTTAGATCTGCTCTCTCTTCTCCTAACTCTCTTTTTAATATATTATGTTTAAAAAAGTGGTTGTGTAAAATAAAAAAAGTAGTATAAAATAAATAATTTAATGTAGGGTGTTTTAAAAAGTAGTTGTATAAAATAGAATAAGTAGTATAAAATAGATAATTTGATGTGAGTCAGGTGTTTTGAAAAGCAGTTGCCTAAAATAAAAAAAATTGTAAGTTCTTATACTAAAATAGATAGAAAATTTTGAACAAAGCTCTAAATATATCAGAAATAAGTAGTGTATCTCCTTCTAAATTCTAATGCAACAATACCACGGATTTCACTTGATGACCATTAACCTTAAAAGTAAAATTAATTCCAGTATAGATAGTTAAAATTGTCCATAGATAAGGAAAATAATGTCTTTATCTTGATTTGTTGGTTTGTTTCTCATGCCAAGGACTCAAGGTGTTGATACTTGATACTGGTTTTGAGCTTTTTTTTTTTTCACATAAATTGTGGAAACAACATATAATAAAATTTTAATAATAAGTGAATGAGTGAGATTTTTAATTTTTAATTTTTTACAATATGAAGTTGGAGGAGACAGATTTTAACCGTAAACATCTTAATTATTCTTAATCCCAATTGAGTTACAAGACTTTTGTAGTAAATAAGTGGAATTTGAATCATAATTTTCTTCTTAATAAAGGTCAGTTACAACTTATAAGACTCTTGGCATCATAAAAAAACCTATAAATATTTGTTTGGCCATGACTAGATAATTCTATAAAGCAAAGGATAGTGTGTTGTTAATTAACTATTGATTTTTAGAGACTGTTTTGCGTCACACTACAATTTCCAGAAGAATTTTGTAGTTGCATAGTTTGCCGTATATCTGGGCAATAATGTCATAGGCACATGTAGTAACAGTTGGATAGACTAATTCAATCTCTGCCCTTTTTGATTTATAGGAGTACTAATCTAATTTCACACACACTGACACTCACATGCCTTGACAGTTGAGCAACCCAATTCTCTCAGAGTAGGGAATAAGAAAATAAAAATGTGCACGTTAGTTTGTTACAAAACATATATTGAAGCATAATATATTTTGGGTAGGAAAAAATAAAGATTGAAATACACTTTCCATTCATAAAATTCAATTCAAGTTTTAGTTTTGCTTAGATACTAAAAAATATCACACTTTTTGTTTCTAAAAAAGTTTGATAGATATATTTCTCCAATTATTCTATCTGTCATTAGATTATTCCTTAAGCTATCTTATAAGCATTCTTTAACTATAAATAAACAAAGGGACAAAATTGATTTATTTTGAACTTTCCAAAGAAGGAAATTGTAACCTTTTAAATTTGTGGGGAAAAAAAAAAAATCAAACTTCAACAAAATTTTATGAAAAAAAAAAAAAAAAAAAAAAAAAACTGCCTTCATAGTTTCATAGGGTCTATACCTAAAGCATTGATATAGAAACACCAGCATAGTTTATTTATTTATTTAATGATTACTAATTACTGATTACATATTAAAAACAAATGTTCACAATTCAAAAATTTTGTAATTTAATTGACATTTTTTGATGTTTTTATCGGGAACGTTTGTTATTTAATTCACGTTTCCAAACACGTGAATTATCATGGAAAAAAAATGTGCATATTGAATTAGAGAGAAGAGTAACAAGGAAGAATTCTTGGATCTAGAGCAATTATCATGAGCCACTGACGTCAAGTACATGTTCCATTAGAGAAGGGAGGCCGTTTTCTATGTGGAAAACGGTGGGCAAATTAGCTATATTTAGTATCATATCAGGGGGGGACCTTAAGCACCAAGTTGGATCTCTGATTTTGATAGCATCCCAATCCTAAATTCTATCATGCAAGGACAACGTACATGTTGATAAAACCCTCACATGCATGCAATCAAGTATCTGTAGCTACCATATCTCTCTCCTATAAATGCCACAATAACATTTAGTCTTTCAACAAAAATCTAAGTTGAGTATCATATTCAAGGAAAAGAGAAAAGCTTTGCAATCTTGAATTTGTCTTTGTTATAGTGTGAGAGAAAATGGGTATTCATCTACCACAGATAGTTCTTCATGCCAAGCAAATTATTCATAGGAGGTCTTTTAATGTTCCGAAAGGCCATTTTGCGATATATGTAGGAGAGGAAGAGAAGAATAAGAAACGTTTTGTGGTTCCAATCTCTTATTTGAAGCATCCTTCGTTCCAAGAGTTGTTGAGTAAGGCAGCAGAAGAGTTTGGTTTTGATCATCAAATGGGAGGTCTTACAATTCCATGTGCTGAAGAGGATTTTATTAATCTCACTTCTCGTTTAAATAGCTCGAGGAGCTAATGTGATTTAATTTCTTCAATTGTACTAATTCTTTCATTTTCTTTTAAAGATTTGTTAGATATATAGGTATGTAATTAATGAGTGAAGGATCCACAAGTAGCAAATGCGAAAGTCTTTGTTCCAAAGTTCTGTAAATATGATAATAAGAGCAAGAATGGTCTGTCTTCACAATTATTGGTGGATACAAGCTTGAGAACATTACACGCATATAATAATCATCCAGCCCTTATCACCTAAAATATGATTTTTCCCATTTCCCATATGCATGCTCTCTTTACTACTGCTCAGCACAACATGATTTTGTTTCTCTTATCTTTTGTTTTCAAAGTGGTTAGACACCTTTTGTTGAAGTTTTGGCAGTCGTTGTTTTGGGCTTGTGCCATATTTAATTTCTTCGAAAGCAACCGTTTAGTGAGCCATTGCAAATGGTCCTGCTATGTCTGCTCGGGCCAAAAGTCATGCTTCTCTGCCTGCATGGAAATCTTAGGTCGCACTAGTTTAATATATTAAACTAGTGTGATCTAAGATCATACACTAACCGGCTGACTCCAAAATCATACACTAACCGTCTTTATAACTAAGTTACAAAACTCCGTCTCTCATGAAAAGGGATATTGTGCTTAAATTCAATAATAATGAGAAAAATGATGATGTGTCAACTCGCTTTGGTACAAATATGAGGTCGTGATAAGATATGTCAGCATGGTAATATGACAATTCAATTGAAGCGTTTACTGATTTCGATCAATTAAGTGAACCCTCTCTCTATATAAAAGTGCATTCACATCTATCTATCTTTGCCAAGATATATGATACTAATCCCCATAATAGTGAATAAATACCGAAATAGGGGAGGCAAATCAAGTGGGATAACCTTTTCTAACATCTAGGAAAAATTTGTTTCCGTAAACAGCATAAATAGAGGGAAATAGAGGGGGGCTATCATTAAAGAGGTGTGAGCAATTAACCCTAAAAGCTTATGTATTGGCTTAAGTATCACAGGGTCCCTTATTGGCCAATCTTTGATGGATCTCTAATGTTTTTATCCCCATTTTGCATTTTTTATTGGCAAAATTGGACCATTGATTGATTAAAACCGCATCATCAAGTAAAGCTTATCTAACACCATATTATTTCAATTAATATAATATTGTACATTAGGTTTGAACTTTACATCAATAAAGCTAAGTGTTTTACAAAAATTGCAATGAATACAATTCTCTCAAGTGTTATCACTTGATTCTCAATTTCTCATTTTGGTGAGAACTTGGTTTCGAATCCTTCCATCCTCATTTGCTGTAAGACCAGGAAAAAAAAAAAAAAACTAAAGTGTTTTGAATTGATTGTAAATTGTTAAAGCTAAGTACACGATTGAAACACAAATTGGACAAGCAAGGGCTTTTGTTCCAAAGGGGGCACATATGGCATCAACTTTCCATGGAATTAACTTCCCCCGCACAACATTCTATGTTCATCAACCCCTGAATGTCCAAAAATCCATTTCTCTAAATATATTTATCGACTTTTTATTAATTTATTGTTGAATCTATGTGTTGGAAATATTTACCAAACTTTGATATACTTCTAAATGTTTTAAAATGTAATTATTTTCATGAAAAGAAATTTTTTTTCTCACCCTACATCACTAAATTTCTCTTCTATATATTCATCATCTTATATCTCTCTTTTTTTTTTCACCTAAAAATTTATTTACTATTTATTGCTTATGGGACCAACTACTACAAGAGTCTGCCCCGAGGGTATTAATTTAAGATGCTCACAGTTATACTTATATATATATATATATATAGGAGAGAGGCGGAAGCACAGTAATAATATAGTGAAAGTAAAATGTAAATAGCAGAGTTAGAACAATAATAAGGCGGTAGAACCAGCCAAGCAGTATATATCAAAATAATTGAAAGTAAATAAGAGCAATTAATGAAAGCAATTTAGAACCGTCCAGTATGGCGGTAATCCGTCCAAGGTGGCGGTAGCAACAAGCAATATAATGAACATAAATAACTGAAAATACTTCTTTATTGAAAGTAGTTAAACACTTACAGTAGTAATAGTCAATACAAGATCTCAACAGTTGAGGTTAACAGTTACAAAGCTTGAACTAGTCCTAGTTACAAGGTTTGTATGAACAAGGTTATGGTGAACAAGGTTGTAGTCAACAAGATAATAGAAGAACTCTCTCAAAGAAGGTAAACTCTCTAGAGGAAGTTCTAACAAGATAGTGAAGTTTCTCACTAGAAAGTTCTGCTAGAAAGTTCTGAGTTTAACATAAGGGACAACCCCCCTTAAATAGGTAAAATTCAGAATGAATAGTTACACATGAATAGTAAAAGCAAATAGTGTTCAAAATATTCTTTGACCAAAGCATACGGAAAGTGGTCTTGGAATAGTTGAAAGCAGTCTTGGGAACATAAGGAATCTTCTTTTTAGTAGCATGAGCAAGAACAGTAACAATATTCTTTTCAGTAGCATGCGCATGGTAAAGAGCAGTAACATCTTAGCCGTTTGTGCTGGCCTGGCAAATAGGGAGAATCAATCATCATTTTTAACATAGGAAATAACAATAGCATCTTGGCCTTTTGTGCTGGCCTGGCAAATAAGGTGAATTAATCAATCTTTTGCTAATTCATCAGCTTCATCTTCATCATGACCGAACCACTCCTCATTGTAGGGGTAGTAAGGATCTTTTGCAACAGAGGCCTCAGAAGAACGTTCATCATCTAAATCAACCTTTTCCTTTTTTAACATTTCAATAAGGGCATTTAGTGTTTCAGGGTCCTTGCGGATATCATCCAATGGAGAACTCACTTTATTGGGTTTAACAGATGGCTTAGTAGATTTAGAAGAGGAAGCAGATGCATTAGTAGCAACAGGGGATTGACTGACTGAACAATTAGCAATAGGGAGAGAAGCAACAGAAGAGGATTCTCTGGAAACACTAGCAATAATCCTCTGAGTGTGAGGGAATTTACCCCACCATTTTACATACCAATGTCTTTGGAGCACATCACCTTCTTTTTCATACTGCCATTTTAATATCCAGGATATCTTGTATCGTTTAACAAAGTGGAGTAAAGGAGGGAACTTGGCACCATAAGCATCAATTTTATAGAACTTCTTGAAACATTCAAAGGCCTCAAGCAGTGATTCAGGAAGTATGTCATTAATAGGGCCAAATTGATCCCACCAACGCTTGAACCAAAGAGGCAGGACGCCATGGAACTTACTATCAAAGTTAACAAACCAAGAATGAGACATGTCTTCATTTTGGTGTAGCATAAATCTTGTCCAAGCAGTGATATAATCATAGTAAGAATAAGGGATGAGAGATCCGGGCATTGTTTTGGTAAAACTAGGAGAAGGACCCCATTCTTCTTCAGTAATAACATTGACAATGTAAACACCATGGTAGATGATCTTGGAGGTATCAACTCTGTCAGTAATGGTTTTAATAATAATAGATTTTTCATGACTCAAGAGACCAGAATAGTATTGTAACTTCTTTTCACTATGCTCAGGAATCCAATGAAATCTTGGGGGAAAATAGCTTCTAGCAAGTGTGAGAGGGTCAGAAATGGAGGCTCTGTTAGGTTCAATATAAAACAGGTTTTGGAAATATTGTTTTTTGGCATATTGAGGAACATTGGGGTTCTTGGGATAAACAGTTTTGATTGGTCGGTTAACAGGGGTTATTGCATAAGGGTCATATGATGAGGCAAGAACAGAAGAATAGTTGGGTTTGGGAATAGTACCTAGTGGGGTGAAGCGGTTAACAATGTCCATAGAGGAAACAGGTTTAACAACTAGGTTAATAGTGGCAGGTGTCTTGTCTTTCGACCTTCTACTTGCCATTAGGACACTGCAAGAATTCACGGGTAAGGAAATCAGGGATGGAGTTTTGAGATCCTTTAATATATTCAATATCAAAGTCAAAAACACTTAAAATAGCTTGCCATCTGGCAAAAATATGTTTTGAAGCAATATTTTCAACATCTTTTTCAATAACATATTTAGCACTTTTGCAATCAATACGTAATAAAAACTTTTGGTTTAATAAATCACTTTGGAATTTTGAAATGCATAATACTATAGATAAAATCTCTTTTTTAATAGTACTATAGTTTAACTGTGCATTATTCCAAATTCCAGAATAGAAACGGACAATTTGTTCAGATGACTCAGGAGAGACTCTTTGTTTCAGAATACCACCATAACCAATGTCAGAGGCATCGGTTTCAACAATTTTGAATGCATCAACAGTGGGAATACCAAGACAGGGCAATGTCTTAACATGGGATTTGATTTGTTTAACAAGGGATGTATGAATATCGGTCCAGGAAGGAGGATTACTCTTTAACCTATCAAAAAGAGGTTTACATTGTTTTCTCATATCTTTGTAGAAATCAGCAACATAATTCAATGACCCAAGAAATCTTTGCAGCTGAGTTTTATCTGTAATAACATCAGGAAATTTATCAGCAAATTGAATGGCTCTATCAATAGGACGAATTTGTCCTTCAGAGATGTCATAACCAAGGAAACGAACTTTTGTTTGAAACAGTTTAATTTTCTTAGCAGAAACAACAAGACCATTTCTTTTGATAGTTTCTAGAAACGAATACAAATGTTTCCAGTGTTCATCAATAGAGCTGGAGTAAACAAGAACATCATCAATATAAACAATAGTGAAGTGACTGAAGCAGTTGAAAATATCATTCATGATATTTTGGAATTCACTAGGAGCATTTTTAAGACCAAAGGGCATCACATTCCACTCGTAATGACCAAAAGGAGTGGTGAAAGCAGTTTTGTACCTATCATTCTCATTAATCTGGATTTGCCAGAACCCAGATTTCATATCGAACTTAGAAAACACTGCAGCCTCACTCAACCTATGGACGAGATCATTCTTATTAGGAATAAGGTACCTAATCCATTCTAAAACCTTATTCAAAGGTTTATAGTTGATAACCAGGCGAGGAGTTCCTCTCTCAATTTCAGCATTCTTTTGAACATAGAAAGCAGAGCAAGACCAAGGGGACTTGCTATTCCTAATTAGTTTTTTCTCAAGCAAATCATGGATTTCCTTTTTGCAAAATTCAACAGTTTCAGCATTCATCTGAATAGGACGAGCTTTAGTGGGAATGTTTTTCTCATCAAAATCTTTAACATAAGGCAAGTTAACAATATGTTTTTTCCTATGCCAAAAAGCATTAGGAACATCAGAGCAAACATCATCAATTAACATTTTTTGAAAATTGTCAATTTTTGAGAGTAACAATTTATCAGAAAGCTTTTCAGCAATTTTCTTGTATCTAACTTCTTGCTGAAGAAAGCTAAGATGTTTGATTTTTGCATGAATAAGATTGGAAGCATTATCAATATCAATCTCATGATTTGAAGCAAATTTGAATTTTACTTTTTGACCAAAAGGGTCAGTGGTAATACCATCATATTCAACAAGAAAAGGATACAAAGCATTTATGAAAGGCAGGCCAAGAATTACTTTATCAGTCATATTTTTGACTAAAACAGAAGGAATCTTGAAACATATGTTATCATGACAAACATGTGCATTATCCAATTCATATTTAATCTTCATTCGGGAACCATTAGCAGAAACTAATCGTTCAGTTGATTTTTCAAAGTATTTTGAAGGAATCAATCCTTCTTGGATACAATTTATATCTGCACCAGAATCAATCATAGCAATAACAGTGAAATGGTAATCATAAGAAACAACAATTTTGACTTTTGTAAACCATTTTGGAGAGAGTATTTTATTAACAAGAGCAAGTTGAGAATTATGAACAATACCTTTATCAGAAAGAAGAGTCTGTTGACTAGATTCTCCTTCATCTTTAAGCTCATTTTGTTCCTCATCAGTTTTGTCAAGTTTTTTATCAATTTTAAACATTAACATTTCTTGATTAACATTATCACTTTTAATATTTTTAAATTCATGTTTTAACTTACTTATCTCTTGTCTAACAACATTAATTTCATGTTGCAAGTCATTAACAGTTAAATCTTTGGATTTCTTTTTATTGAATCTTTCCAAAGTTTCTTCAAAACTTATTGTTGATTTGAGTTTTTTACTAGTTTCATTTTTCAACAAGCTTTCATTTTCTTCACCTTTAGTGAGAACATTAATAGATTTATTAACATTACAACATGAACTTCTACAACCAATTTTAATATTAGGAGAATCAGATGATTCATCAACAGAATGATAACAGGAATCAGTTGAAGAAGAATCATCTTCCAAAGCATCAGACGAATTGTGTGATTCAAGGATTCTGAATAATTCTTCTTGATCATTATCATTAATTTTCAACATGTTAAACTTGTTTTTCAACTTACCAGGTTTTTGTTTACAATCTTTATTAAAATGACCAGGTTTTCCACAATTGAAACATTTACCTTTACCTGACCTTTGGTTAACATGTTTTTTATGGTTATAATTTTTGTAACTTTTATCATGTTTTTTACCTTTTTGCTTAGAATGAGTAATAGAAGGTAAACCATATTGTTCACAAAAATTACCCATTTCATATTTAGCTTTTCTTTTATTTTTTAATTGGTGTTTTAACAGTTTTTCATCATTGCACATATTAATTCCAAGTTTTTTAATTGTGCTTAAAATATCTCCATAAGTTAAATTATCATAGTCAATGAATCATTTTTACCAATTAATTCTTGTTTTACCTTATGAGCAAAGATAGGAGGCAGACCGTTAATAAACTTTTCTTTCCAATAAGGCTTGAAACAGTCTTTCCGTTGCATCACCCTGGGAAGGAAAACATCTTAGTACCATCTATAATCAGACATAGTGGGGCATCTCAAATTATTTAACAAGTCAGAAATTCGAGATGAAACATTAGATGGAGTACCAACAAAATGTTTGATAATAGTATAAATCAAGGTATTAACACCATCAGGAACACCTCGACCAATACGATCATCAAAAATAGGCAAGCCTTCATCATTCTTTTTAACAGCATGTTTAATAGAGTCTCTGGATTCTTCTGTGAGATATGAATCCCTCCATCCACGAAGAGTACCAGAAAAGCCAGTAGTAAGAAGGTCAACAATTTCAGATTGTTCAAAATCATGATTATTTTGATAAGCAGTAGCAACCATGGACATATGTCCCATTTTGTTAATAATTTCTTGTTCAGAAAAACCATCAATATTCCATTCATAAATCTTATCAGCAGAAACAGAAAACTGAGTTTGAAAAGGTCTTTCTTCAAACTGCATATCAGGAGGAGTAGGTTTTGAATACCAATTTTTTGTAAGAAACATGGGCTTGGAATTGCCAACAAATCTTTTAATTTCAGGTAAACCATTATCAACAGCATTTTTTGCAGAGACAGAAGAAACAGTATCAGAATCTGTATTTTCATCAGAAACAATTTCAATTTTTGAAATAGTTAGAGCAGCAGGAGTACGTGTAGAAGTACCTTCAGTTTTAACTTTTAAATCATCATGCATTTTGTCAACAGTTTCAAGAATTTTAGACTGAGAGGTTCTAAACTTGAATTTGTTATCATGACTGGGTAAATTAATTAAAGGTACCTCAGTCTTGATAGAAACA